>OY987318.1:9810889-10516455 GCA_963920655.1 Geranium rotundifolium
GGGGGGGGGGGGGGGGGGGGGAAACTCAGACGATCGAAGGTCTACCTTAGCCTATTGCACGTTCATTTGGGGAAATCTTGTGACATGGAGGACAAAGAAGCAGCACGTGGTCTCTAGAAGCAGTGCCGAATCGGAATTTAGAGCTATGGCTTAAGGATTATGCGAGGTAATATGATTGAGAGGCATTCTGGAAGAATTGAAGATTGATTTTGAAGCTCATATGCAACTGTTTTGTTACGACAAATCAGCAATCAACATTGCACACAATCCAATCCAGCATGATCGAACTAAGCACGTGGAGATTGATCCTCATTTCATCAAGAAGAAGATAGAGAGAGGAGAGATGTGCATACCTTTTGTTCCAACAACGGAACAACTTGCAGATGTACTCACCAAGGGACTTTATCGTCAAAATACCACTGGAGAACAATTCCTAGCCAACGAGTGTTTGAAAATACCCGCTGGAAAAGATATCACAATCCAAACGAGATATTGAACTCGCTGAGAAAGGTTCATCAGTCCCGACAAGTTTTGGAACTCGCCGGGTATATTATATCTTTCCCAGCGAGATGTTGCTCAACCCCTCGCCGAGAAAGATATAGGTTAAAATATTGATTTTTAACTAATTGTTTGAATAATTTACTAATTACCTTTCCCAACGAGATATTTCTCAAAACCTCTCCGGGAAAGATATAGATTAAAATTTTGACTTTTATGGTTTACTAAATACTCCGTCGACTTATCAGCCATGATCATATGGTTCGTTTTGGCTAAAAATTAATTTACATATGTAAACCATCATAATCTACATATCCAACGGTTGTTAACATACGTAAATCCACAATTTAAAACCTCAATTTAAATTTACATTTTAGAAATGTAAGCTCTTTCCTCGCGAGGGTTTGACCAATAACTCGCTGGGAAAGAAATCTTATAAATTAACCATTTAAAACTTTAATTTAAAATTAAATTTCAGAAATATAAACTCATCCCCAGCAAGAGTTTGACCAATAACTCGCTGGGAAAGTGTTCTTATATATTCAACACTTATGTTAAAATTTTATTATTTCAACACAAATCTGATTTAGCCCGAGAGACGTCCCGAAGCTCCCTCTTCCTCCCTCGCTCTCCAGATCCTCGCCCAGTCTTCAAGCTACATCGCTGCCCTCCCTCGCTTCTCGTCGACGTCCTCTCCAGACCGTCGTCGTCCTCTCCGACCTCGCCTCGCCTAACCGTCCAGTTCGAGCCCGAGCCCGAGCCCAAGCTCGTCTCTATTCTTCTCCGGCCCGTCCTCACCTCCTCCTCGTCGTCGTCCTGAGTGGAGCACGTCGTTGTCGCCTCTGGTCGATCTGCCTCCTCTAGCTTCCAAGTAAGGTCAGCCTCCTCCAGGCTGTAATTTTAGGGTTTATGCTAATTTAATTTAGAGGAGATGACTAATTCAATTTAAGGTTTATCCGCCATAAGAAATTAAATTTTGAGCGGGATGACGACTAGCAGCAACTCTTGCTGCAAGATAATCGGATTGTCTGCCAGAAATTTGTTGTCACTCAGTGATGTGAGAAATATATTACCATCTACTATGTATGTGCACATTATCATTACCGTGGATGTCCCTTAGCCACTCACTAATGGACAATCAATTGAACGTATATGGAATCACCTTTTGCAAGAAAACACAAACAAACTTTTCTAAAAACAAATTACAAATGGTTTTCAAAAATACATGGTCCCTCTGTCAATTGTTGTAGATTCAAGAAACTGAGCTTTATGCAATTGTTCTTGTCTCAATTGTGAGACCTGATCCATGTGGTCATACATCTCAGACTATGCAAGAAGACAAAGAAGTGGTTAAAGAAGACTGAATAATACTAATTTATTAATCAAATACATAATTGTCAATACAGATCATAGGAACTACAAGTGTTTAAGGAAATAGAAAAAATAAAATATCCAATGTTGATAACCATAACTACCACTATCTATGTATCATTCTATTATTTAAATGTATATTATATGTTTAAAAATAAAATTGATTTGATATTGTCCTGGTATTGATCTGATATTTGCTTTGTCCTTGCTAGTAGAGTTTCTTTTGTAGCCTTTATCTTCTTGTATCTATCAACATTTGATCATTGTCTTCTGTTTATCAAGAAATGTGTTGGTTTTGCAGTAATTTCAAAGTCGGAGGCTAAACAGCTTGATCTTCTTATTTTGGACACACTTTATAAGGTAAGTTAGTGATGAATTTTGTGTTTGTTATCACCTTGATAAAATGATTTCTTGGGTTCATGTGTTTGGGGATTTATTGGTCAAGAATCTCATGATCTTTTTTTCTTAGCTAGTTTTCTAAGATGTCGATGGTGCATATGAACAAGAATAACAAAACCATTTCTTGCATGATGTTCTTATTACTTCGAGTGAAGCTTGAAAGCTAGGTGGATTTGTTTATTTCTTAAAAACTTCAAGTTATGAAATTTTTTGCATGTATTTTTGCCATTGCTAGTTCAATTTATGAACTTCAAATTTAAGGGATTGCAAAAAAGTGGCTACAATTCCTTATCTATGAACAAGTTCAATAAGTTTATATCTCTAGTAGTTGGATTTTGTAAATTCAAAAGTGCATTTGGTCTAGTGGTATGATTCTCGCTTTGGGTGCGAGAGGTCCCGAGTTTGATTCTCGGAATGCTCCAAAATTAATTTTTCTTTGAATATCCGTTTGCTTTTGATTATGGAAATTTAATGTTTCAATGATGCTAAATTGTATTCCGATTATTAGAGATGTTCAAGTTATGTTTCAATGTGAATAGATAATTATAATAATACTTATTATTATGAAGCTTATGGTGTATTTTTTTTTATTTATATTAAACTTTTTCCGGCGAGTATTTGCAAAATCTCGATGTGTGTTTTTCAAAATCTCGATGGCTATGTAAAAATTTTATTACTAACGAGTATTTTCAAAACACTCGCCGGCTAGGTAAAATTTTAATTACCAGCGAGTATTTTCATAGACTCGCCGTGTAAGTATAAACCTACCCGGCGAGAATTTGACTTTACCTAGCCGGCGAGTCTTTGGATCAAACACTCGCTGGGAAAGACCTTTCCCGACGAAACCTAGCCGGCGAGACTCATTTCCAGCGAGTAACATGCTGGCTTGGCAATCCCAGCGAGTTTTTTATCATTTCCCAGCGAGACCAATATCTCGCTGGGAATTTAATTGTCATTTGTAGTGAAAGTTTGTAAATAATTGTGCAAATAATTAGTTGTACCTAATTCATGAATTAGCTTTAACTAGATTATTTTATTTTATTTTCATTTTATTCTAGCAAATTTTATTACTTTTTTCTATGAAGTAGTCAACCTATTTGTACTCTATAAATAGTTCCAATTACTAATTAATGAAATACAATTTATTTTGCTCAATACATTTTTTTCTTAGATGATCATAAATTTGCAATCATAGTACTGGTCAATGCTTTTTATGCACTATGTTACTTGAACTTTAGTGCTTGTGGTTTAGGTGGCATGCTAGTTTTAACTCTTAAGCAATGTGTTTGTTGTTGACCGGACAAAAGTGCATCATTTGTTATACTGCACTCCAGCCTTTCTTGTTACCTTACTTAATAAGGTGATTTAATTCTCATGGTTTTCGGCAAATAGGTTGAGCTCTCTCACATGATTAATATCGTGAAGACTGATACTTTCAGTAAGGTGGCTCCTTATGACCCTGAATAATACTATATCCGAGTTGGTATGCATTACATCTCTACATCACGCAAAAACACTTTGGAAGATATATGTGCGCGCGCGCGCGCGCACACACACACACACACATATATATGCTCTGTCTTATCAGTTTTTAATACATTTAATTATCATCGGTAGCAAATAAAATCTATTTGAGGAGTGACATTGCCATTGTGGGCTTCTGAAGAATTTGTGAAGGGAGCAACAGGAATGACAGTCGCCCACCTCGTTTCTCCAAGAGCAATGGTTTTGTAGCAATATACCCCTGCAGCTGGAAAAGATGAGTATCTTTGAGGTTAATCTAGAAGGGTAAGAGCAGTGGTTGTGTTTTTATGAAATTATTTTTTCTTTTGAACTTTGTATTTACTATAAAAACATGTTTTTCTTATTAACTATACAAATATTTACACTAACAAATAGTTTCTATGATGATGCAAATAAGCCTTACAAAGTTTATATTTCTTTTAGGAGCTTATTGTAAATGCTCCGTGTTTTATTCTTCGTGCTCATCCCATATTTAATTCAATAGGATTGACACATGCGAGAAAATAATTTGTGGCCTACTTACCGTCATCTGGTTCGTTTATTGTTGTTGTTGTAGACTAGGTCTTACCAGTTCAAAGTCAGCAATGACGTATTTGCACTAAGAGACTCAAGTTATGCGAAGTGAACGACGAGGTACTGCCCTCGATCTTTCTGATTCCATAAAGTTTTTGATGATGTTTCAGACACTTGTACTCCAAAATTAGCAAAGGTCTTTACCAGAGTACTGGAGACTTTTCAGTAATAAGATGAGTATATGCAAAAATATAAATCCTCACAAGGGTATCTTTTAGTTTAGTTGCTTCTCCATATTGACTTTTTGCCTATTAATCTAGCCCCAGGAAAATGATTTAATTTTTTCTCTTGCATATTGTTATGTGATTCTTATAGTTCCAAATACAATGGCTTGTTATTAATGGTTTCTATAATGATGCAAATAAGCTTTCACAAAAGTTTATATTTACTTTAGAAGCTTATTGTGAGTGTGATGTGTTTTATTCTCCGCGCTCATCCCAGATTTAATTTAGAAGGATTGGCATTTGTGAGAAAATAGTTTTTGACCTACTTACCGTCACCTAGTTTGTTTATTATTGTTGTAGACTTGGTCTCACCAGTTCATGGTTAGCATTGGCGCATTTCCACTGAGAGACTCAAGTTATGCAAAGTGTACAACAAGGTACTTGACGCAGCGAGTCCGCGTGAGTAAACGTGGTTGAAAATCACCACACAAGTTTCAATCCAGAAACTTAGCACAAACTCAAAAGTTTGAAAGAAAAGTAGTTATTATGATAAAATTTGTTCCTACAATGATGCCAAAAGGCTCCTTATATAGTACTAGCTCAACCTAAACCTAAATAAAAAAGGAAAATCCTAAATAGCCCAAAACCTAATCCAAAAAGGAGATTAATATCCAAATCTAACCCAACCCTATTTCAAAAGAAAACTAATAGCAACCCTAAAATTATTCTATTTAATATTGCTTCATCATTCTCCCCCACGTGAAAAAAACTCGCCCTCGAGTTTTCTTTGATTTAATGGGACATCCTTGGAATGATACGGATAAATATCCGCTACATTGAATGTCTTGGATATTCCCATGTTGTTTGGTAGACCCACGACATAGGCGTTGTCATTGATCTTCTTTGTGATGGTGTAGGCGTATTTTTTTTTGCTGCAACTTACTATATTTTCCAGCTGGGAACCTTTCCTTCCGCAAAAATATCATAACCTGATTCCCTACTTCAAAAACTTGTTTCCTGCGATGTTTGTCAGCGGCTTCCTTATACTTAGCTTTAGATTGCTCAATTTTTTTCTTCACATCTATAATGGTGGTTTGCCAGTGTTCCGCTAGGTGCTTTGCTGGTATATTGTTATCCAAACTTTTAGGCAATCTCACCAAATCTAAAGCGTGACGAGGAACCGAAGTATAGACAATGTAGAAGGGTGATTGACCCGTTTTCCGATGAACGGCGTTATTGTACGCGAATTCCGCCTGTGCTAATGCAACATCCCATTGTCTCGGCTTGTCGCTACATATGCTACGGATCAGGTTTCCCATAGTCCTATTTGTCACTTCAGTCTGCCCGTCTGTTTGGGGGTGGGCAGTACTACTGTAGTTAAGGGATGAGTCAAAAAAATTCCATAATGTTCTCCAAAAATGGCTTAGGAACTTACTATCCCTATCCGAAGTAATTGTTTTAGGCACATCATGTAAACGTACGACTTCTTTAAAAAACAATTTGGCTATACCTTGGGCATCTGCAACTTTTCAGCAAGGAATAAAGTGAGCCATTTTGGAAAATCTGTTAACGACCACAAACACGGAATCAAAGCCTCTTTGTGTCCGTGGTAATCCCAAAACAAAATCCATGGATAGGTCTTCCCAAATGTTATCAGGAATAGATAAGGGTGTGTAGAACCCTGTATTTTGTGAGTGCCCTTTAGCAGTTTGACACACATAACAACGTTGTACAAACCTGCTCACATCTCTCCGCAAGTGAGGCCAATAGAACCTCTCTACGACAGATGCAATAGTTTTATCTCATCCCAAATGACCTGCTAATCCTCCAGCATGTAAATCGCGTATAATCTTTTCCCTTAAGGAAGATTGAGGGATACAAAGTTGATTCCCACGCAACAAATACCCATCGTGAATATGAAAATCTGTGCATGATTGTTGTGTAATACATTTTCCCCAAACCTCTTTGAAGTCTTCATCCTTTTCGTATAACTCCTTTAAATATTCAAACCCTACAATCTCGTGGCTCAATGTGACCAATAGACTAGCCCTCCTGCTCAAAGCATTTGCTACTTTATTTTGAATGCCTGCTTTGTGCTTTAATCTGAACGGGAATTTTTGTAGGAATTGAATCCATCGAGCATGCATATCCTTACTAATTCTCGTTTGACTACTCAGGTGTCTTAGAGCGTCACAATCTGAGTAAAGCATGAATTCATTTCCTACTAGATAATGCTCCCAAATCTTCAAGGCTCGTACCACAGAGTAAAATTCTTTATCATATGTACTCCATCTTAGCCGAGATTCGCACACCTTTTCACTGAAAAAGGCCACGGGTCTTTTTTCTTGAGACATAACAGCTCCTATGCCAACACCACTTGCATCACAATCAACTTCAAATAGTTTGTTAAAATCTGGCAAGGCTAGGACCGGGGCAGAACATAACTTTTCTTTTAACACTGCAAAGCTCGTTGAAGTCTCGTCACCAAGTACAAATCTTCCCTTTTTCAGACATTCCGTAAGAGGAGCCGCGATAGTACTGAAATGCTTAATGAATCTTCTATAGAAGCTGGCCAACCCTAAAAAACTCCACATTTCAGTAATTGTTTTTAGCATGGGCCATTCCCTGATTGCTTTTACCTTCTCATCATCGACCTGTATGCCATCTTTACTAACAGTTAATCCTAGGAAGAGAAACTTTCTTGCTAGAAAGCTGCACTTCTTTAAATTCACATATAATTTATTTTTCTGCAAGACTGATAACACTTCTCTCAGATTTTCGAGATGATCATTCTCAGATCTAATATAGATAAGGATATCGTCAAAGTATACCACAACAAATTTCCCGAAAAAAGGTTTTAGTACCTGGTTCATCACTCGCATAAAATTACTCGGAGCATTAGACAATCTGAACGGCATGACCAACCATTCGTACAATCCTTCCTTAGTTTTGAATGTTATCTTCCATTTGTCTCCGGGCCTTATCCTAATTTGATGGTATCCACTTCTTAAATCCAGTTTAGTAAATATTACGGCTCCACTCAGTTAATCAAGCATATCCTCTAACCGCGAAATTGGGAATTTGTACCCAATAGTGATTTTATTTATAGCTTTGCTGTCTACGCACATTCTCCAACTACCATCCTTCTTGGGTGTTAATAGTGCAGGGACTGCACATGGGCTCATGCTTTCTCTAATCTGACCCTTTTGTAGTAGCTCTTGGACCTTTTCTTGCAATATATGACTCTCTTTTGGGTTCATCCTGTAGTGGGGCATGTTTGGTAAGCTTGCTCCAGGAATCAAGTCAATGTGATGTTGGATATCCCTCATTGGAGGTAATCCATCAGGCAACTCGTCTGGTAAGATCTCATAAAACTCTTCTAACAATGGTTGAATTATTGATGGTATCTTAGCCGATTCATCCTCACCAACTGATAAATTTTGCTTCACAATCAAAGCATGGACAACTTTGGACTCTCTCACGGCAACTTCCATTTCACGCCCAGTTTGTGTGATAGTGAGGAAAGAACGTTCATCTGGTTTAGTGATTTTAGGACGAGTAGTTGACTTTAAGGGAAGTAATGTAAACTTTACTCCTCCTTTCTCCAGCCTATAAATGTTCTCCTTGCCCGAATGTTGTGCATCGACATCATACTGCCAAGGCCTACCGAGTAAAATATGACAGGCATCCATGTCCACAAGATCACAATACACTTCGTCCTTGTATTTTCCTATGGAGAAAGGAACCTTACAACGTTCCGTCACATGTATCTTTTCACCTGCCTTGATCCACCCAATGGAGTATGGAGTTGGATGCTTCTCCACTTGTAGCTTCAACACCTCTACTGCCTTTATTCCAATTATGTTCTCGTAACTGCCACTATCTATGATCAAATTGAAAACACGATCGTTAATTGTACACCGGCTACGAAATAACTGATGTCGTTGATTGCTCTCCTCTTATTTAGGGGTTAACATCAACTTTCTGATCACATATGTCTCTTCTTCATCTTCATCATATTCTTCATACTCGACCCCATCTTCATCATGTTCACAGCAAACCTCGTCAGTTTCTGTCTTTTCCGCCATGTTAACTGCCCTCCTATTTGGGCATTCGTTGGACCTATGACCAGGTTGACCACATCGATAACACTTTGTAGGAGCTTGTTTAGTATATGGGTTGGCAGGCCTTAACGTTTCCTTCGAATCCACCACTTTCTTCCTAACTACTTTATCCTCATGTCGCTCTGTGCGTGGTGGAAAATCATGAGTGGGTTTGTTCTTGTCAGCAACACTTTTATGAGAACCCTCTCCTCCATAGTTACGCCTATTTGATTCCCACCTGTTATTTCCTTCTTGTAGCATAAATTCAGCCTTAATAGCCATATTCTAAGCTTCATTCAAATCGCGAATAACGTGCACCCCTATTTTATGTCGAATCTGCGGTTTCAGTGATAGCATTTTGTGTCCTAGTCCAATTGCTAGTAGCCTGTAAACGTCTATGTACATTATCATCGTTTGTAATATATGTAAAACGGCTTTGTATTACTTATGTATTGAAGTAATATGTTAAGCATGATCTGATTTATGACCACTAAAGTAGTAGAACCATAAATCTGTACGGATCACACTTAACGAGTCCCTGGTTAAAATATGCTTCCATAGAAGCGACCAGTATGAGGATGGTTCTTAATGACGTAGTTCTACTTGTCATAGGGATGAGGGATCCCGGAATCATATCATAGATATCATGAGGTGATTGATATCGGACGATCCGCTTTGAATAGTGTTTTCATAGATTAAGCCATGAACATATTCAAATGCGATAGCTTGTCACGATATCCTTAGACCGAGGAGTCTTTGTGATCACTATGCAATATACGTGTGGCTTTAACTTGCGCCTAACGCTTTCTGTAACAGGATTGTAATAACGGGCATGATTGGGTGGCGGAACGGGTTGCATGAGTGACACGAAAGACGGCTAAGGGATTTATCCCTCATACTACAGTATGGGAAAGATATCCGTTAAAGGCCTTTTGATCGAGACTGACTGAGAGTAAGAGCATGGCCATGCCGGTGATACGGGTTATCAGTTCTCAGCCATCTCACATATCAAGTAACAATGATTGATTAAACAAGGATGACGACTCTATGCCTTGTGATCAATCGGGATATCTAGAGATAATAGGATAGTGATTTGTACGCACAAGGTTAATTCGAATCATCGATCGTCATGCACCTTGGGTAATCATAACGTCTTACTAGAGGCCCCTTATGATGGATCGAGCAAGAGAGATCTTTTGCGCCGATCTGCCAACGGTGGCATGAGCCTGGAGGGTCACACACATTCAAGACGGATAACTTGAGACAAAGAAACCTTAACGTTTCTTGAGGAGCAATGCATGGACAAAACTGAGGGTTTTGGGCCATGGGTTCGGTATGAGAGAATAATTAGCGAATCGAGAAAACTGAGATTTTTCGTCGATGTCGCGTCGGATTTTGTTTGATAAGTAACGACAAAAAGGGTCGGGCAATTTTTGGACACGGCACGAAACCATTTTGGGCCCAATAAGCCCTACATGGCCGGCCACTTTGGTGGGCCCAAAGGTGGGGGCCACAACACACCATGCTTAGTTGGTGATTGTTGATTAAGAGGTGAGTGATTTAAGGGGTATGGGTTATGACACCTTTAAGCCCATACCAATCACCTTTTGACCCATGCTTATGAGATTGATGAAGTAGAGAAATATCATATGATTAATTACACAATTCATAATTCTCATCAATTCCTCTTGCTCTCTCTTCTTGCTCTCATGTTCTTCACTTAATTGTTCTAGTAGGCTCTAAGTGAAGGATCTTAAGGATCATCCTCTTGGTGTGGACTTGCTCTAGAGAAGAAGATCGAAGAGTTCTTCTTTCTTGATTCAACAAAGACCAAAAGCAAAAGATGGAGAAACTGTCCAGATTGTCCAGTTCCGGTGACTGACATTGCGTGAGCCATAGCCGCTTCGTCCGAGCTCCGATTGCCTGAAACCGGCGGCGTTAGAAAGATAAGTCAAAGGGCTACAACTCTTGTGAAATACTTATTTTCCAACAGAGCGTTGGTTTGGGAGATACAAGGCCGAGAAGCTGACTGGTCCGCAGAGTCTGTCCAGCGAGATGGGAAAAATGTTTTGCTCCAGACGGAGGTCTTATCGTCCAAACTGGGTTCGAAGAAAAACACAAAATATGTAGAGAATTGGCTAAGGTTTAATCTTCAATAAGAACCGAAGTAATTGGAGATCTGTAGCTCGAGATATGAAGCTTCAAAGTCTCAATTTTCTGCTGGGCAGATTCTGGTAAAATCCGAAAACTCGATCTCCTAAGGATCTAACTTGGTAGTCGATCTTGCGCAGGTTAGGGGCGGTTTGTAGGTTGCTTCCGCTGCCATGAACGTGATTAGGATGCCCCGGAACCCAACAGTGGTATCAGAGGCGGTCTACCACTCCGAGATCCTTGTTTGTTATTTCGGTTTTGTAATGATATAAATGCCATAATTGTTGATAACATGATTTTAATGCTTTTTTGGGATAATTGCATGAAATATGTTATTTTTGGAAAATATATTGAATTTGGAATTTTTCGAAAATTATTGGATTTGTCGGATCTGAGAAGATACTCTCGGGGAGCCGGATCGGGGGTACCAGAGGCCGGGGAGGCCAGCGGTGACCGGAACCGTCCCCACTCTTGGCCGAGGCCGAGAGTGGAGGCAAGCTCGGCTTGGGCCTTCCAAGGCCCAAACCGAGCCGTGGTGTTGGGCTCGGCCCATTAGCTTGGCCCGACTTGGTTCGTGCATGGTGTTTGATCCGTGGCATGAACCCGCGATCCAATATTTCGAAAATTTTCAAAATTTAATCGGTTTCGATAAACCGTTTTTCGAAAAGGTCTAGTTTCGATAAACCCGACCAAGCAACTTGGAAAAATTAAAACCGGAATAATTGCATATTATTTGATAACATGTTTGTGTGATAACATGTTGGATGATGTGATGAGATGTATGATGCATTAGTAGCCCATTAGATTTTATCGCTTTCACGGTTTGCATACCGTTAGTGTTAGCGTGTAATTACTCTTTTATTCGAGCCCATAAAGTGTAATTATTTTTTATCCGGTCTACGAACCGAGTATTAATTGTAATTACTACTCAAAGACGAGAAGGATGAAAAATCGAACACAATGACGGTCTTGGAGGAAGTCCAAGAGCTAGTGGGAGCCCGAATGAGAAAGACGAGAAGAAATGGTGACTTGTAGAATCCTAAGATTAGGATGAGCTATAAAATGCATATTTAACGCTTTATGTTTGCTTGCTTGTATTATTTAAATAATAACATGCTTGCATGCTTAGCTTGCATGCTTGCACAACTCTCATCAATTCCTCTTGCTCTCATGTTCTTCACTTAATTGTTCTAGTAGGCTTTAAGTGAAGGATCTTAAGGATCATCCTCTTGGTGTGTACTTGCTCCAGAGAAGAAGATCGTATAGTTCATCTTTCTTGATTCAACAAAGACCAAAAGCAAAAAATGGAGAAACTGTCCAGATTGTCCAGTTCCGGCGACCGACATTGCGTGAGCCATAGCCGCTTCGTCTGAGCTACGATTGACCTGAAACCGGCGGCGTTAGAAAGATAAGTCAAAGGGCTACAACCTTTGTGAAATACTGATTTTCCAAAAGAGCGCTGGTTTGGGATAACAAGGCCGAGAAGCTGACTGGTCCGCAGAGTCTGTCCTGCGAGATGGGAAAAATGTTTTGCTCCAGACGGAGGTCTTATCATCCAAAATGGGTTCGGAGCAAAACACAAAAGATGTAGATAATTGGTTGAGGTTTAATCTACAAAAAGAACCGAAGTAATTGGAGATCTTTAGCTCGAGATATAAAGCTTCAAAGTCTCGGTTTTCTGTTGGGCAGATTCTGGTAAAATCCGAAAACTCGATCTCCTAAGGATCTAACTTGGTAGTCGATCTTACGCAGGTTAGGGGCGGTTTATAGGTTGCTTCCGCTGCCATGAACGTAATTAGGATGCCCCGGATCCCAACATTCAGCCCATCCAGATATCGTGCAACTTGTTTTCCCTTACTTTCCCTTAAGTCATTCCTTTCTGGCAGTCTCATGAACTCTGCAGTATACTCATGAACAGTCTTCTAGGCTTGGTGACATCGTTGGTACTGTTGGAATAGAATTTGATCATAATCAGGTGGAAGGAAATCTCTTTTCATCACATACTTCATTGCGTCCCATGTTTGATTATGCGCTCTCCCTTCTCGACTCATCCTATTTTGCAATCTATCCCACCAGGCAGAAGCTCCCCCCCCCCCCCCCCCCCCCCCTTTAGTCTGCAAGCTATTAACCTTACCCTTCTATCTTGAGGGATCTCCATATATTCAAAAAATCGGTCGACCTCTGCGATCCAGTCAATGAACTCCTCAATGCTTAAATTTTCGTTGAAGTTGGGGATGTCCACTTTTAGTTGAAACTCGCGATTATTAAAATCAGAACCTCGATTTCCATAATTTCCGCTTCCTTGCCTCGTGTGCCTACATGTATTCAGTATTTCATCTTCCTTCTCCCAATCATCATAGTCAGGTCGCCTAAGGCGATTGTTCTCAGTAATAGGTCTACCAATTTGTTCGCCGTCGGCACCTTCTGCCTTTGGTCGTAACCTATCGTCACCCCTATTTATGTTGGCAACTACTCCTAAGGCAGTAAGTTGGGTGATAAGTTCATCAAAGCGCTTATCAATGTTCTCAACTTTCTGTTCTAGGGTTTTTGTTGCCGCCTCTTGAGCCCGAATTCGGGTTTGCAAGACTTCCATACTCTGATCTTCGTCAGAAGCATGACCGCTTCCTGAGTTGCTGTTAGCCACCATCAAATTAGAGAGTTAACTTTCCTCTGATACCACCTGACGCAGCGAGTCCGCATGAGTAAACGTGGTTGAAAATCACCACACAAGTTTCAATCCAGAAACTTAGCACAAACTCAAAAGTTTGAAAGAAAAGTAGTTTATTATGATAAAAATTGTTCCTACAATGATGCCAAAAGGCTCCTTATATAGTACTAGCTCAACCTAAACCTAAATAAAAAAGGAAAATCCTAAATAATCCAAAACCTAATTCAAAAAGGAGATTAATATCCAAATCTAACCCAACCCTATTTCAAAAGAAAACTAATAGCAACCCTAATATTATTCTATTTAATATTGCTTCATCAGTACTACTCTCAATCTCTCTGATTCTATAAGGTTTTCGATGATATTTCGGACACTGGTGTTCCAAAATTACCAAAGGTCCTTGACATAGTATTGTGATTTGTAGATTAATTTTTGGTGGAAGTAGTTAGGTTTTTTAGTTATGTGCATTTTTTTGGGCTTATGTAACCAATCCAATCAACATGATTTGGGTGGTAAAAGCAAGAATGATCAGGAAGGTATTGAGAAGAGTCCAGATAATCACGTGGAAGATCTGCACTGTATAGTTAGTCAATATAACGATATTTTTAACGGAATTCTTCATTACAGAATCATATTCAGCCATATGACCTATAATATTTGTTTCTTATCTAGCTTACATCGTTATTACCCTCCAACCAAATTTGTACTCAAAGATCATATATTTTTCAAAGCTACACTATATATACTACTTACAGCCAGAGACTATGATGATTGCACAATGCTTTTGGCAGAGTCGTTTCTTCAGACATTTTCTCCATCTCAAGAGTAGAGGAAGATTTCTATAGTTTATGATCCTTGTCGTGATCCAGGTGGTACGTGTAATTCAAACCTGCAGTGATATGATTATTTTCAAGTTTCGTTAATATTATCTTCTTTCTAAGTTGTTGAAGTCACATATATTAGAGCCAAAAAAATTCTAATTTTTATTAACTCAATGTTATATGGATTTTGATTAATTATCTTTCTTGACAATACTAAATTGGACTGTAGTGAAGGGGATAATTGAAACAAACATATGTATAAGTTGTCATTTAGTACTTGCTAACCAAGTGAAGTCTAGATTATAAGTAGATTATGTGGTAGAGCAACTAATACAAGTGTCTAAGACACATGTAAAAAGGATTTGGAGGCTGTAAAAATTGTAGAAATGCTTCACTTTTTTTACCTTTGACTATCTTGTATTTTATTTTATTTTATTCATGTTGTTATATTGATTGATCGCCAATTAGCTGCTAGTGCAAATACATTCTCAAAAGAATATATGAAAAAAAATTTATTGTGTGTTGAATGTGTTACATTATGTGTCGATTTGTGTGAAGGAGGGTTGCAAAGATTATATGAGAAAAAGTCACTAGCACTGCGATTATAGTATTGGTGCAAGCCTTATGAAATGTTATTGGGTTTTATGTGTATACAATAATTATTTCATAATTATGATTTTGTTTGTGTTTTATTTGGTATGCAAGTTATTTGTTAGTAGGGGAATTTTGATCGCACATTTTTGTCTGGTTGATAAATACTTAGATACTTTATCTGGTTAGGCATATATTGGGGAGTTTCTAAATGTCCCTAAGCTTTTGAATGTTTGGCATGGTGATGGAACAATGCTAATGAAAAATACCATAATGTCATCAACATTCAACATGGCAATTTCTGAGTTTTATGATTAAGAGCTTTTGTATAGTATAAAAGTTTGTTTTCGTTTTTTATTTTCTATGATTAAAATGAAGAACTTTTTATTTTACTCGAACTTCTTTAAGTTTTGAGGGACCCAAGCTTGTGGTACTCCTTGTTTTGAGTATGGGTTCAATTGGATGAATTCGTGAAATCAAGATTTTTGTGTATTGGATGTTACATCCATTTGATTGCTTCTCTTGGTTTGGGCAATTTTTTTACAAACCTTTAAAAGGATAATATGTGAGTTTAGGTTGTTGCAAGTCTGTGCGGATACTCTTAAAATATTAAATGTTCGGGAATATTCGAGATTTTGGAGATAATACAATGCTTTTGGTGTTATTGTGGGATGATTATGATTATAATTTTGCACTAGACATTTTATGAGTTATTGTTCGTACATACAACTGTGTTTGCACTCTGCTTTTTTGAGTGTATATATATCGGAAAGGTTAAGCTCTTACCATGTTCTAAATTCAAAACGTCCTTATCGTAACAACGGAAAAATGTTAAATTTTATAATTTTAGTTGTATTATGTAAAACATTTTTTATTAATTACTTATTGCAAGAAAACTGGTAAGTTGTATCGTATAGCAAATCCATTTCTACACGTATTATTAATGGATGAGTAAATATAAAACTTGAACGTTGCTTACATTTGAGGTAACTTACTTTACATCGTGTCGATCATTTATAAGTAACTATACTTTCCTGGATTGTCCGTTGGTTCATCAAAATTGTATGGTTGTTCACTTATGTTATTTTCATTTGCATATAAGAGTTACCCAATCAAATTGAATTCGACTTAGATTTAATTACCCTGGTAATTTGGTTTATTTATGTTAAGGTTAAACTTAAACAAAATTCATGCATTAGATTCGTGAAGAGCCTCTTCTTGCACCAAACCCTGACATGTTTTGCATGAACTCTAATGAGACTTTCTGCATGACTGGTAAGACTCATGATTACTTATGTCATTCTTACTTACATGTAGAAAACTCCCTACATTTTCTTTTCTAATTATTCTATATTTATTTTCTCCACACATCCTGGTTACCTTCTCTTTCATATTATATTTATTTTTTTAAGTAAAATATAAAAGAACTCGAGACGACCTAAGATTGAAAGAGAGACATGAACCCATGAAGAAGGTTGCACCATGTTTTAGATTGCAACTTTTGAAACTCCGTCACCAACCGGTTGTATTCTGTCATTGTTGCTTCAGCGGCTCCCTCCTCTATAAATAGGTTTATTTTAGATGAAAATAATAATTTAGTAACTATTGCATACTAAAGTAGTTAATAATTAAATTTATCATTGAAAAAGAAAGAGAAAATTAAAGTTTAATTTATTTCACAAACATATCTCAAATGATAAATGTATAAATATGTACAATTGAATACTAAGAAATCGATTTGTGGATTCATAAATTGAATAATCTGATTTGTTCTCGCTCATTTACTAAATGAGCATAACATTAAATTTAGTTTTTCTTAAATTTGGGCTGAACAGTTAATGAACTGAACTTGAATGTACTTTCTCGGATAATGTTTATCTTTTTAGTGTGTGAAGTCGCTTGACTTGTTGGCTCACCTTAGGCGAGGACTGGGTTATTTTTTTCCTTGCTTTTGTACATATATATATGAAGAGTAAGAAAGTTGTGTTTGTGGCATGTTACTTTCTCGCTTGTAAGTGCATCTGCAGGATTGTGTGAGTCAATTATTTACAAAATAACTGACCCAAAAATTACTTTTGACTTTTTTGTGTTAGTGTATATTGGTGTTTGTTAGGATAAAAAAATAATTTATTGGTTATTATATTGACCCAAATGATAAAGCAAGCAAGTGAATATAAGCATTGGCCATCTCTAATTTTATTTTATGATTAATTTGCAACTGGACACGCGACTGTCACATATGTACATGTTGGATTTGGGCTCTAGCCCAATATAATAATTTATCTATTTGTAATGTTTTATCATCAATTGGAATAAATAATATAGCATTATATTACTAGTATGTTGTAGTAGTATATTAAATGTGATTCGATCTATGTCATTATGTGTATCAGCAATAATAGTAGAACTATAGATCAGAAAGAATCACATTTAATGTGTCCTTGGTCATACATGCTTCATCAGAAAAGACCAGTATGAGGATAACTCTATATGATCACCCTCTACTGATCATGGCAAGGCGAGTGCCGGAGTTAGATCATGGATATCATTCGGGAAATGATATTAGACGATCCGAATGTGAGTATGTAGCATAGATGCTGTCATGAGCATACTCACATATCGAGGCTTGTGAAAGTATCCTTAGACTAAGGAGTCTTTGTCGTTACTATGTAATCGGTAACTGAGTTTGACGTTGCCTAATATTATCTGTAAAAGGGTAGTCATAAAGGATCTAATTGGCTCAATTATTGATTACATGAGAGAACACGAAAGACGGCTAAAGGATTTATCCCTCATGCTCAAGCATAAGAAAGATATCTGCTTGGGCCACTTGATGAGACTGGCTGAAAGTAAATGCGGCCATGCTAGAGATACGTAGTATCAGGATTCATTCATCTCACAGATCAAGTAATAGTGACAGATTAAATAAATATGACGACTCTATGCCTTATGATCAATCTGGATATCTAGAGAGAAAAGGATATTGACTTGGACGATATGAGGTTAAGTCGAATTATTGATAATCATGAGCGTTGGGTAATCATAATGTCTTACTAGAGGCCGATTATGATGGGAAGGGCAAAATGGTAATTTTGCGTGGATCTGCTACCGTTTCATGAGCCTAGAGAGTCACTCACTTAAGACAATGAATATAGCAAAAGAGGACTTCGAAAGTCCATATGAGAAGAGATAAGAAATTTGGAAAATTCACTTTCCTGTTTAGTTAGACCGAATCGGTCTAAGTTAAACCGAAATGGATTAGACAATTATCGGTCTAGGTTGTAAACCGGGTGGTTACGGAAATTGGTCTAAGTGAATTATGTGCTGATTTAATTCAAGTCATTTAATTAATAATCCTAAGTCTATTTGGGCTCAAAAGAGTTTTAATTAAATGGACTTGAATTAAAATGGGCTTAAGGCCCTTTTAGGATTTCATGAATTATAATTTTAATTTTAATTCGAAGATAATCCAAGATTGGAAAGGACAAAGAAAGGGAAAGATTTGACGAAATATTATTTTGGAAAAATCGGAAAAAGGGAAAGTGGTCGATTTTGGGAAATTGGGAATATATTCCCAATTCCCAAAACTGGCCAAATACGACTCTCTCTCTCCCTCCTCTCCAATTCGGCGGAACCCCTCTCTCCTCTCTCTCTCATTGTGTTCTTACTCCCTTCTAGCAAAATTAGCAATACTTGCAAAAAGATTTTGATCTAAGGATCAAGGCATCGCATGTGTGGACGTGATAGAAAAAACAAGATCTTTCGATTTTGTTTAATTGAATTCGCAATAAAAGGTATAAATTTATTCACATTCTAATCTTGTGCTAAAATCGATTTAGCATGAAAATCATAATCATAGTTTCGGGATCTATGGTCAATTCGCTTCCGCCTAAAATTAATTGTTTTGACCCCATGAAATTCCTTCAGTATATAATTGGAATTTTAAAACATATACATATATGATTGAATACTAAGATTCTAGATCGCGAATCTATAAACCTGCCTAAAAAATAGGGCGCCCCAAATGATAAACAAGAAAAAATATGTGAATATTTAAATACTAAAAATGAGTTCACTGGTCTATAATTTTGACGACATAGTACTAGAAATTTAAAACATATACATATATAATTGAATACTAAGCAACCAACTCGTGGGTTTATAATCCTACATAAAAAATAGGTCGACCCAAATGATAAAGGGGTATTTACACTTTGCATTTACTAAAAGTACCGGATTTACACTTTACTACAACTAAAATAAAACTTTTACACAAAGGTTAGCTAAAATGATTTTTTTTACACTTTGCCCGTTTTTGTCCAACTTCCCGTTAAATATCAGTCACGTGACCTCATGTGGGGAAATTTAATTTTTAAATGACAAGAATACCCACAAGCCATTTTTAATACATATTTGAGGTCAAGAAATAGATTTGGGTGTCGACGGAGCGAAGAAGGCGATGGCGCGGTGAAAGGCGACGGCGCGGTGGAAGGCGAAAGTCTGTGTTGAACCTGAAATGGAGAGCGAAAGTGTGGAGTTGCAGCTCCCATCCGAACCTCATCAACACCTGAAAATTCTGGGAGGCGGTTCATCGGTTGCGGAAGGTTTACGGTAAGTTTTCTGGTATGGATCGAACAAATTTGATGAATTTGTGGAAAAAATTGAAGGTTTGGGTTTGAGAACAGAAAATTAGGGTTCTTGTCCCCTAATTTTTTGTGATTTTTTCAACACGTGATTTTTTGTTAAAATTGTTAGCTTAATAATCGTTTATAGTGTGGCTAGTTGATCGAATCTCTGCCTTCTCTAGCGTGGATGCACATCTGCACCTACTAAGGTTTTGTAGAGAATGATATTGACATTATGCTAATTTCAAGCATCCATGTCATTTTTAACATCAATTTAAAGAACTAGTTAAATAATAACTATTGTGGTAACATGTACAACATTAGACTTCTGATAGCAACGACATAATCATGTTTTATTTTATTGTTGTGAGAACAGTTTCAAAATTTTCTATAAAAAAAAACTTATTTTGGAACTGGTAAGCGGAGTGGTAGATGATGATAAAATTGCATTAATCCCGGCCTGTTTGCTTGTTATGGCCATTGATAGGCTGGAGATCAAGGACGCATGCCCGTACTAATTTTGAGCACCAAAGAAAAGATCCTCTGAAGGAGGTCTGCAGTTGTTTTTCTGTATAGTACCAGTAAATACAAAGAATGGTTGCAGCCATTACTTGAAGTTGTCATCTCAAATCTTGGATTGTCTATATTCTTCTATTTTTATCAGCTATATATATATATTACTTTGGAATGTGAAGATTTATTGTACATGCCTGGAATAAGCAACAAAGACAACAAATCTTCACGTCCCAACCCAAGTAACATATAATACGTTACTTCTTGTATATACATATATATGTTACTTGTGTTGGGAATTTGGGATAATAAAGATTTGTTGTCTTTGTTGCTTATTTCAGGCATATGCATCACGGGGATACAGCCGTTGCCGTTGACTCTCGCTACCACGGTGAACGAGCCAGCAGCAAAACAACTTATCGTGATGTGGGTATTTTCCTACTAACTCTTTGCAGTGGTTTCTAACTCAGTTGATTGTTTTTATCCGATTATACATGGAGAAAATGTCTGATACGAAGTTATTTATTTGATTTATTTCCTATATAAAACATATCCTTTGAGTTGCCAACAGGCAACAATAAAGCTGTAAACATGCCAATTGAGCACAATGAGTTTGTTTAACAAATGACTCGAACTCAAGTCTAACCTAATAGGTTAGGTACGCTTGCGAGACGGCTTGTTTAAATTACGTATTGTTTTTAAATAGTGTTTAATTATATTTTTCTTGATTGAAACGAATGCTTTGAGTGAAATATAAATGAACGAACCGAGTCGGGCTGATTTTGAGTCATCTCGTATAGTATTTAATTAATTATTATACATTTATTATTTAATACAATTTTGAATTTGAACTAAATAGTTAGTGTAAACTAGACGAATCGAACTCAAACCGAGCTTGACTAATTTCTCTCGAACCAAACTTAAGGTTAATTGCATAATCTCTTTTGAGTCCGAGTCAAGCTTTAGCCAAGCTCTGATAAGTTAAAGCTCAATTGCCAGGTTCTTGGCATAATTAGTTATGATCATTGTAGAATAAGTCACTAGACGACTAGTTGTTACTCTTTATTAGATGACTATTACTCTTTAGAATCACGCATCATCACTCATTTTAGATCATTCACACCTAATCTATGACTTTTATTACACTGTGCAGGCTCTAGTTTCTTCATGGAGAAATGTGACACAAATGTCAGGTTGAATATGCTGCTGCTATAGCAAGGTTGAGTAAAGAAAAAAAATCGCGAGAAAATTATTTTACTACTTGTTTTGGTATTAGCTGTGGTTATAATAAAATTGTAAAAATTGTTCATGACATGACAGTTTGAATGGAAATGTGTAAAAAATTTAAATGAACTTACTTACATTTATGTTTAATGAATTGAAATCAACTTGACAATAAGATTTGTCTATGCATTTGGGAAGTGAAATGAATTGATTCCAAAACAACTTGTTCGTATTTGGACCAAAACAACTTAATGATTCCAAAACAGCTTGTTCAACTAATGAAGCAAAGTGTGTCACATAATCAAAGGTTGTAAGCTAACCAAAAACCATTACAAACATAAAATTCAACAAACTAAACATAAACCAGTGCCATTTATAAGCCATGAACATGCATTTACAAAAGCTACCATATCCACAAAATATGGTATTTACAAAAGCTATCAGGCATTTACAAAAGGTACCAGAATGCCAACAAAAGCCATTATCCACAAAATATGCAACCATATCCACAAAATATGCAAAAGCTACTATCTGGACCACTGAAAGGGTATCTGATTCCCTTGTCCACCATCACATGTCTCCCACAGACACTAAAGTCCAAAAGCAACATAAATAAAGACAAACTAAAAGCAAATCCCAATAGACATAACTAGGGTAGTGGTTGGCTGTTGGATGAAGGATTCATTGAAGAGGAGACTATATGTGCTGAAGTTGGTGGTGGTTGGCTGCTTGTTGAGTCATTTATTGCACCAGTTCCTCCTATTGTAGCAGTTCCGCTTCTTGCAGCAATTCCTCCTCTTGATGCAGTTCTTCCTCTCTGTCATGTTGTTCCTCTTGTGAACATTGCTTCACCACCAAGCCTGCTTGCACCATCCAAAGTTCTGAAATGGCTCTATAGAAGTACGACCAAGTCAATTTCGATCCATGAAAGGTTAGCAAAATGAGTTCATTTCTATATAAAGCATTTCATTAGCATGAATCTATTCAGATTTCATTTCAGACTTCATGAATCTCTTCAGTTCATTGAATATCAAATAATACACTTTTACATGGATTAAATAGCCAACAAAGAAAATAAGAAATTGGTTAACATACATGTATCATATCAAATTTCTTACCAACTAAACATGTCTAACTTTATACTTCACTGCCATGAAGAATTTGTTTGTGTGGAAAAGTTAAATGTTAAATTTACAAAAAGGTTAATTAGAGTTCTCAAACTTAGAGTTCATGGGAAATCTAACATTACCATATTATCTTTTCATTCCAACATTGTAAAAAATTATATATCAAGATTAAGTAGGCATATAAAAAAGATTACCATAATACAAATTGATCATACAACCACAGGAGGTATATAAAAAAGATTAATCAGAATATGTATTCAGAATCATCAAAAAGTAGGTTAAAAATATGTAAAAGTAAGAAATAAGAAAATAAGCTTACCACATGGTGATTGCGCATTGCATTCAACGCTGCTTGTGCTAATCCAATTGTAGGAGATCTCTCGGCAGCAACAGAGGTGGTTGAAGATCATTCACCAGCATATGTGGGATGTTTTGACGTTTGAAAGATCCTCCAACCAAGTCCAGCCGGGCTCGTTTGGCAAGTCTTCGAACTGCCTCATGTTTCTTAGCAAGAATCTCTTCATATGTGCATTCTCGGGCATGTGCACTTTTCAATTGTCGTTTTGCTTGTACACTTGCCATTTTTTCTTCATTTTTAGTCTTCCTATGGTTCATTAACTCCATATATGCAGCTTCGGTAGTACAAAAACCTGATTTCTTACCCTTCTCCTTAGCAGATCCTGGTTTCGTACCCTTTGTCTTTAGATTCCTGCGTTTCCTCTAAGCAGGTGTTTCTCCGTGGTCTTTCGCAGTGCATGTATGAGAATTGTGGCCAACGCCATTACATTTTCCACATTTCCTTTTCTGGCTTCTACTGTATGGGAGAAGCAGGGCTTCTCCCTTTTTCTTCGAACTCGGGGTCTCCCGGGTGGCTTTTGCACAATAGGCGGTGCAACAGTTGGGAACTTCAAGTCAGCAGGCCATGTGTCTTTACTACCCACTGGTTTGATGAACCTCCCATAAATTGTCCGATATGTGTCCATGGTATAATAGTCTTCCACATAATCTGCAGGCGCGCCACGTAGCTTCTTTATAACAGCAGCACCATGCAAGCAAGGAATGCCATTGAGTTGTCATTCCAAGCAGTCACAACATCTTTCTCCGATATTGACCACATTAGTTCGACCCTTCTTCTTCACCTCGAATATGTCTTGACCACAAACTGAAACTTTACAGTCATTTGCTTCCATTTTAATTGTCTCAATTTGGACTTGAATTTTCTCGCATAGGCGCCCTCCATAGTCCTCATATTATGCACTCCTCTCACTGAGCAATTCCATTAGTTTGATCCTTAGGAACTCACATAGATCATAAATAGGGAGCCCCCGTCCATCTTTGATCCAATTGTTAAAACATTCAGACATGCTGTTTACTTGAACAGAATTACATGCCCTATCAAAGTAGAAAGCTTTGCACCATCCTACAGAGTCTCGCCCAGAAAGCCAATTATACCCGTCCATGCTCAAAATTTTCAGCTTCTCCAATTCCTCTTCAAACTTTCGGCCCGAAGTCGCTTTCGCACAAGCCCATAATCTAGCCTTCAATTCTGACCCTCTAAATTTAAGCACCCAATTTTCTTCCATATGACGCATACAAAATCTATGTTCCACAGTCGGTAGCCAATCCTTGAAAAGTTGAACCAAACCCTACAATATGAAACATAAATAAATCAAATACGATAAACAATTTAATAAATTAAACCAGGAGAATATAATAAATTAAAATTAAATAAATAAATCAATTTAAAAAATTCAGCAACTATTATAAACATACAATGCAAACATAATGTAAATATTACCTTTTGCTTATCAGACAAGAAAACCCATCCTCTTTGACCATTGTCACCATATTGGCGGAAAAATTGCTTCAAGAACCACTTCCACGAAGCCTTATTCTCTTGCTCAACAATTGCAAATGCCAAAGGAAACATTTTGCCATTTGCATCCCACCCAACAGCTGCCAATAGTTGGCCACCATATCGACCTTTTAGATGGCACCCATCGATGCCAACTAAAGGTCGACAACCTGCCAAGAATCCATCACACTGTGGAGCGTAACTAATATACAGTCTCTCGAATCTGTTCTGATCACTCTTACGCACCTTCAACTTGGCAACGCTCCCAACATTTTCCTGTCTTATCATCTCGCAGTAATAAAACAAGTCTTCGTACTACTTCCCTATATCTCCAGCTATTATCTCTTTCGCCCTATTCAAGGTTCGATAGACTTGATGCATGGGCACTTCATACATAAGCTTTATGTACATCAAATTCTGCAAGATCTTCGGAGTGATGGTAGGGGTATCTCATATCAATTGTAAGTACTTGTACAAGTACAAAAACTGTTAAGAGAGCTAGGTGTCACAAAAATTGTGTACAACACTATATGACATTAAGTTGGAAAATAATTTCAATAAAACATTAAGCAACTTTAAAATCAGAAATATTATCAAAGTCAGAAGTGACCATTTATACAAGTATGAAATCATAAATATGAACATTTAAAGTTAAATATTATGAAACTAAACAAGTATCAAATCAGAAGTATGAACATTTAAAGTATGAAATATTATCAAACTAAACAAGTATGAAATCAGAAAAATTAAAAAAGTTTAAATACCTTTTAGCAAGAAAGTTAGAAGTGAATTTCTTAAATGTTGACGATCGACCACAAGAGTGTTCACGTCTCCAAGCTCTGATTTCCATTAGCGTGCCATCCCCCACACTACTACACCAGCACCAGAATTTGCATCCACTTTCCGTGCAGTATATTGCAATGTTGGTTAATTCATTCCTATGGTAAGTGTAGTCAAATCCCTGTTCTACAGCATAATTTTTCATGACGTATCTGAACACATCACCATTTGCAAATGACGAATGCAAGCCCAACTCTATTTCTTCCATCTTCGAATCTTCATCCCACATGAGTTGATCCTCATACGAACATTCGTCTTGGTTGTCCTTTCCTTTGCAGGCCCTACGAATGTCCACACGCTGACAAGTGTCCACCAGCTGACGAGTGTCCACCAGATCACGAGTGTCAACGCGATCACGAGTGTTCACACCCTCTCCGACTTTCTCTTTGCCTTTCCTGCTATATGAAAAATCACCGACTTTCTCCTTACCTATCCTACTGCATGAATGTTGGCCATCATTAATGTGTTCTACAGGTTCTTCTCGAGTAGGTTCTTCAACTTCAACTTCACTATCAGTACATAGTGCCTCTAACCATTCCTCTTCTAAATCACTATCCCCTCTCTCAACAAACTCCTCATCCTCATTCATATCATACTTAGCTAGCCACAATTCTTCTACTTTCAATTCAGTCATCAACTCTGTCTCAGATGCTACTTTTTTCCTCACACTTGGAGAGGTGGGTTTGAATATATAATTCGGTTTCTACAAAAAAATTGAGCACATCACCACAAATTCCATAAAAACACGCAGCTCTTCACCCTTTTGGTTTTCGCACCCGACAGCAAACAACTTCTCTTTCTCTATGTTGGTTGATTGTGTTGAAGTTAATAAGATAAAAAACAGCTTCTATTTTAATACATAATAAATTGATTTCAGGGGCACAAATGTCATTTAATATGTAAAGTTAACGAAGTTGGACGGAAACGGGCAAAGTGTAAAAAAAAACTATTTTAGCTGACTTTTGTGTAAAAGTTTTTTTTTAGCTGTAGTAAAGTGTAAATCCGGTACTTTTAGTAAGGGCAAAGTGTAATTACCCCAATGATAAAACTAGAAAAATTATGTATGAGTAATTAAATATTAAAATTCATGCTAAAATAATATTAAAAATTCACCTTACGAGTTTACAATCTTGATAGCATATTACTATCTAGTATTGTATTTGTAATGTCTTAAACTAATTAATTAAATAAAACTTTGACATTATACATATTCATACAATTTAACCTCATTTACTAAAATATATTGTATATTTTATTTAGTAACTAATTATTACCTTATTAATAACACATGGCGTATCAAATTACATTTAGTTTATTTTGAAATGTGTTTTGGCTTTTCGAAATGTTTTAGTTAGAAACATACCAAATTGGACTTAAAGGTTCATAATATTAGATAATCATATTTATAATCAATAGACAAATTTAGGATGATTATAATCGATATAAAAACTGGGTGATTTTTTTGTTATAACCGGACTGAAATCTAATATGATTGTTATAATCGAGTGATTTTGAGCTCAAAATTAGGCATGTTGGATACAAAAATTGAATGTAAGACTAGTTTTTTTAATGGGTTTTGGTTACTATGAAGATCTTAACTTTGAACGAGGTATTAAGGTTCAATTAGATAAATGAATTGTTGAAAGTCATTGTAATTAATTTTAAATTGAGTACAAAGTTTGTTAAGATTTTATTTAATCATGTACATATTATATAGTATTTATTAACAGTTCATGAGTGATTATAACTAAAATTTAGTAAACATAATTGGTTTCATTCTTAACCTTAATATCTAAGTTCATGTCGGTTTTTGGAAGTGCTCAAGAATCACACCAAATTGGACCAAACGGTTCCTAATATTATGAAATTATACTTGAAATCAGTGGGGAAATTTAGGTTGGTGGTGTGGCAACAATTAGATTAAAGTTAGTTTTATTAAATTCAGACACCATTAATATTTGGCTTCTCTAGATTTTGTGTTTGATACTCATAGAAGCAATATTTATCACATAATGTTTGGAGTGTAAATCATTGAGTAATTTCTTAAAACCACATAAGATGTTTATTGTATCTATGAAAATACATGAATGAATTATTTAAATTACTTTTAACGTGTCTGATAGTATAGTTGAAAACTTCATGGTTCAGCGGGTCCATAATTGTTTTCCAATTGAGTAAAGACGAGTTGTGTTATTTTCAAGTCTCAGTATTATGTAGCCTCTTGAGAACCGATTTGAATTAAAGATTAGAAAATTTAGTGATGATATTCTTTTTGTAAGTGATTATTATATCTATGGTGTGGTTATATTTATGCAAACAGTAGATTGGGCTATATGAAGAGAAATAAATGTACTGTGTTTGTTGTACTTAAATTAATAAGGTCTTAATTTTATGTCCCGTGAAAATTTTTGGCCCAATAACGATAATAAAATAGTTCTACTAGCGTGCATGTATGTAAGTTTTTTATATTTATTTGTTGAAGAATTTTTATCAAATCATATTATCAATTTTATAAAGAAAATTCTCTATAAACAAGAAAAGTTATGATTGGTTTGTATTATACTAAACATTTATAATTCTAACTTTAAATTTTCTTTACAATAATTTTACTGGTTGTGCCAATATAATAAGTTTTCACGGGTAGACCGCGCATCACGTGCCTTTCACTATTTAACTATAATAGAATTATAATATAATATGAATCTTGAGAGTATGAATTTCACAAATAAAATCACTTACTTGTATATATGTAGAGAATTTGGTTCTCTATCCCAAACTTCAAAGTTTTATTTTATTTATACTTCTTTAATGTAAATGAAAATATAGTATTTGTGCGTAAGGAGATGAGATGAAAAAAATAACTCAAATATAGATTATCATGATGTTTAATCTTGAGAGTACTATAACTCTAGATGTCTTCTTTGACACATCAAACATTTATTTGGAGTTTTTCCCCTATATGATTGACTATGTAATTCTCTTCTGATATTTTTGGCTTAGTTAAACTAATTGAATTCTATTATATGGGTGAACACGGAATGGACATTGTAGGGCTTGTTAGACAAACCATTTCTAGTGATCACCCGGAATACATGATAGTATTTAGCTACTTGAAGTTCACTTTTATCATAAATATACTTTCAGCGTGATTCTTAACATGATTTCTTGTGAATATAGGGCAGAGAAACTAATTTATTTCAACACGCTAATGAGTTCTTACCTATAATCGTTAAGGTGTGGTTCTATTCTCCCAAATAAATGTTATACAGCAATAGAGTATGTTTGATGAGATACTCTATAATCATGATATACTGTCTTACTTTCCTTTGATTAAACATATATTTAGATCCCTTATCAAAAGTGTCGAAGACATTAAAGGGAGCATGAGTGGAGAATAATAAGTTCTTGTGTCCCTACATTACTATAATGTAGATGAAAAGATATAGGTATCATTTACTAACAAACCCTTAGTCAATGATGAAAACCAAGCATTTTAAAATGACGAAAAGCAAGCAAGAAGATATTAGATAATGGATTAAATTAATCATAAATTCACAGATAGTGCATATCTATTATTAAGCATGCTTCAATTCATGTTACCGTTGATTTATTGAATCATTTGAGCACCTAAAGGAATAAATACCTTATGGGTTTGTTGTCCATTTTCATCAAATTCTTGGCACAACGATCGACTTGTTCGAACTAGCAACCCATTGGAGCAAACAACTACTTGCAGATGTTGCAGTAGGATACTTGGTCATCCACTCATAGTTCATGGACACTTGGTCTCGTGCCGATTCGGCCACGCCCCCATGGCGGGTCAGAAACTTGCAACTATAAAAGGGGCTTGCCACATTTGGAAAAATCATCAATTAATCCCCAAATTCACTTTCAAAAAAAGAGAGAAAGTTCTGCTTCTTCATCAGAGAGTTCCTAGGAGCATTATGAACAATTCCTGGAGTTCAACATCAAGTCTAGGAGAGAAATTTAGAGAGACTAAAGGCCAACTCACATATTAATCCTCATATTGGAAATTAAATCCAGATTTTTTTTCTTTCTGATTCTTTCTCTATTGTAAATTTAATTCCTAAATGGTTTAATCCAATTTCATGTTTATTATTTCTCTGTTTTACATCTTTGGTATCGAATTCATTATTCACATGATTGGATGATTTGTTTATTTAAATATGAAATGCATGTTTATTTATAATTCACATATCAGTATGGTCATTTAACATATGAACATGAAGAACTAAACTGTTAAGAGATTGAGGCAAGAAATTATTAATAATAGTTTAAGGAAAATCCAAGTAATTATTTTACGTGCTTCTTGTGCCGAGGAGGGTGATTTCAAATTATTTAGGCTTAATACTTCGTTCCATTAATTTCGAATAGATTGATTTAGTTTATTAAATTTCACCCGGAATGGAGGTTAATAAATGAAAATCATAGTTGAAAGCCGGATTTAAATCATCACTAGGAATAGGTGGGTTAACACATTAGTAATGGCCATATGTGACACACACCGAAAGTTAGGAGAATTCACAAATCGTAATGCTTTTCAGCCGGTTAAAACATTGACTAGGAATAGAGTGATTGCTTTGGAAGAGAAAGATCTTTTATTCACCCGGAATGAAGTTTTATGTAAGATAGGAGTTATCGTTACTGTCCTAGGAAGAAACACCAACAAAAATGAATTTAATTTAATTTATATTCCAGAACTCACTATTAATATGTTCATTGCCTCGCATATCTATGTTAGTGGACATTTAAAAAAATTGAAACATGTGGTCGAACGATTAAAAATACTCTGTACAAACATCTAGAACCTTTTCAGGTGACGACATTAATCATGCGGATCTTACTGAAATAGCTAGTTCGAATAGTGATTCAGATGTAGAAATCGGAGATTGAACCATTTTTTCATTCGCGTAGTACCCCTAAACAGAAAAATAATCTTTCTGACTTAAAAAAAGTTGTTGCGTGTGAGGAAACTAATGATGGCGTGTTTACATGAAATTGAAACAAGTTAATGTACTGTGAAATTGATCTGAATTATCATGGGCCAGCAACAAGCATGTGACACAAATTTCCATTAATTTCCATTACACGCAAAAGCCACATAATTTATTTTAAATTAAAATAATCTAATGTCGTATGAAATTGATAGAAGTTCAGGGATGAGATCGGACACAAACCATGTATCTGCTACAAATCTTAGAACGGCTAATATTCATCGGATTTGTTTCATCAACGATTCAGAATAATAACAAATCAAACAATTTGAAAAAAATATAAAAATGGTATTGTGGTACTATATATATATATCTATATTTGCTTCATCCCCCTCAAAACCAAAACAAAATGCAGCGCCGCTTCTCATCCTAGCAGAGCGATCTCCCGACTCCAGTCGACTGCAGCTACTACTCCAGACGACGGCGACTTCGGATCCAGCCGATGACGGCGACTCTAATGGCGGGGACGGTGAGGATTTGCATCGCTTAACTTCTGTGATTCAATCCAAACGGATCAACCCTCCAGGCCACGACTCTGGCTCCAGACGGCAATCTCCCAGCTTCAATCAACGGATCGACCTTCTAGGCTCCGGTTCCAAGCAACGACGGTGAGGATGCATTCGGACGGTAGGCTGCTGACGTCTAAGTGGCGGATCCACGACGATGCAGATCGATGCATATGCGGATCTACGGCGATGCATGGTTTTTTTCTCACATTTGGTGGTTTCCAACGGGTTGTTGTGTAATCTTGTTTATTTTCACATATTCCCCAATTTTTTATCAACCTTTTGAATATTTGGGCATTGAATTTCAATTTAACGTGTATTCGACCAAAAACTGACAGGTTACGTAAATTTTAGGTGTTGAATTAGATTTGAATTCGATTACATAGAGTTCTCGGATTATGATTTATTAATTTTTTGCATCACTGGCTCTGTTCATAATGTGAGCCTATGAATGAGCGAGAGTTTGGGATTTGCCTTCCTGCAAAAATTAGGTTGAACTGAATTGAAGTGATTCTTTTTCTTGGCATAGGATTATTGTAAATCATATGTATAATATAGGTAGGCTCTTTTGGCATTTTCATGTTTCGTAGAATCTGTAGATCTTGGTGTAGGGTTTATAATCAATTCCCAGAAATTTTTGGGTTCATGTGTTGCCTTTTGTATTGTACTGACTGCAACTAATTTGTTCTATATAGTTTATTCCTGATGCAGATCTTCAAACAACAACTTGTCCATGTCTGTGATTTGTATTTTTATATTTAAAGTGTTTCAGAATAGTATCTGAAGTTTAAACTATGCTTTCAATTTTGATTTAAACTTGAAATGAAATTGGATAATTCGAAGAAACATATTCGATATTCGATGAAACATATTCGATGAAATATATTCGATATTCAATAAAACATATTCGATGACACATTTTAGATGAAACATATTAAGAGTATTAGATGTATACTATATGAAAGTGTGTGATGAAGAGTTGCATAGGTAATTATCAATAGATGTGACCATTGGTGAAGAGGTGTATATTATGTATAAATATATATAGTATCAATGATAAATGAAAATGAACACTTCCATATTGCATTTATATATTCTCTAACATGATATCAGAGCTTTAGGTTAGATCGTTTCGTTGTGCGTGGCTTTCCCACTCGTTAATTATGGTTTAATGGGTGGGCGAGGTAATGTTGTTCCATTTGTTTTTTTTTAGTATCACCTTCTAACATCCATTTATTTTACTCACAAAATCGCACTCACGTAGTCTCATCAAACCATACCCTCTTTATTGCTTATTGGTTCTAACATTCCTTCGCAAATTCATCATTTTTTTCTCTCAATACAATATCGCACCGTCGCCCTTCGACGTAGTTGCTTGTCTTGCACCGTCGTAATTGCTTGATTATTTCGCACTGACGTAGTTGCTTTAAGTTTAGTGGTATATCTTCAAACCACTTTAGCACCGTCCTCATGAGACGTAGTTGTTGCATCTTCTTCCTAATCTCTCTTTTGATCATCCTCCTTCTAACTCTCATCTCTTATTCAATCTCTCTCTATAACTCTCGATTATAATCTCCCTTAATTTCTTTTTTTTAATTCATAGTCCCTCCCCTTATTCCCATCTCATTTTTATATTTCTCACCATTCATAATTTCTTTTCTCAAGCTCGCTAACTAAAAGAAATTAAGCTTGTGTTCTCCATGGACCATCCTTGCATCAATTTGCCGACATCTTCACTAAAGAACTCCCGACGGCTCTATTTGAAGACTTTCGATCTAGTTTGAGCATCTAGTCTATTCCTGCTCCGATTGCGGGGGAGGGGGTATTAGATGTATACTATTATTAGATGTATCTTATATGAAAGTGTGTGATGAATAGTTGCATATGTAATTATCAATGGATGTGACCATTGGTGAAGAGGTGTATATTCTGTATAAATATATATAATATCAATGATAAATGAAAATGAACACTTCAACATTGCATTTATATATTCTCTAACAAAGAGAACCTGATAAAACGGTTCGTAGGTGAACCGATTAAACCATCGCAATAATCCGGTGATAAAAGATATTCAACTAATAAAAAATTCAAAATAAGATATTCAGGTAAGAAAATAATATCTGAAATAAATAAGGGTATAAAAATACATTGATACCCCTCTGATGGTATAAAATGGCCAAAAGAAATTTACAATTAATTCATATTTACGTTGGTATGTCATTGATGACTCAGCATTAAATTTGACCGTTAATTATTTGATCCAATGGACTACAAGCATTCTAAAATTTGTAGCGGGATTGACTGTTTGCAATTGATCAAGACCCAGAAATTCATGGGCCATACGCAAGCATGTGAAACTAATTTTCATTACCTGAATAACCCACTTAGTTTTGTCACATGGTTTCATTGACACTACTTGTGTGTGATGAAATTTATATAATTGAACTGGACCATGAGACGTTGAAACCATGTGTCATGACCATTTTGATTTCCACAGTATTTGAAATTGAAACAAATAGTGTCGATTGAAAACCGAATTCTGACCAGTGTTTCAACGAATTGATACACAAAAATGGAGTTTGCTTTCATCGATTAATTGATTCATGGGTGCATCTTATGAAACTATTCATGCTTATTTTAGATCGAATGTTTGGGAAAAATCCTAGAAAAAATTAGATAGATGTGGAAAATATCTGATTTCATTAAGTGCTAAAATCGTAAGGATCAAAACCAATTTGGTATCTCATCCAATTGACGATATAATTATCAGTTTGTCTCTCGATTTTGTTAAAAAGATAATTTTAAATAAAGCTAGACTAGTTAATTGCACCAAAATACCATCGCTATTGCTGAACAAATCATGGCTGATGAATAAATGATCTGATATTTGTTCTCATTTTCTTGTATAATATAATATATGAGTCTTTACTTGAATGAAATCCAATAAATCAATCACTTTCAAGTTATAATTGAGTCGATGTACAAACAAGTTGATATACGATGTCGATTCATTTACCTGTTAAACGTAATTATAATTATAGGGAATTTTGCAGGATAGGAGGAAAAAGTTAAAACACTAGTAATCAATCCCAATCATTTGGATAGTGGTTTGAAATACCTCTACATTTTGGTAGTTGAAATGATTAATCAAAATTCATTCGAAATCATTATGGAACTGACCCACCAAGAATCATCCTCATAACACACATTATATATCGCTATTACCCAAGAATTGGTAATTTTAATGAACACTACATTTACCAATACAAGTACAAGAGTATCAATTCATATAAAGAGGCTCTCAACACATTGACCTCCAAAAAAAATTTATGCCTTCCAAGGCTTCTTCATCCACGAACCTTCCTAGCCTGCCCAAATAAATAAAGGATTTCATATATGTAATGTGAAAACCAAACAAATTTGTACTTAAAATTAATTTGAGATTGTAGCTACTCCGAAAGTAGTACGATTTTGTGTAATTAAATTAAGGGAAAAATTCGTTTACATCCTATTAAGTTTGATTGATTCTCACTTAACTTTTCTTAGATTTAAACTCGATTTTTGAAGCCTCATAAGTTTAAAAAAATCTCACTTTATCCTTTCTATTAACTTTTTAAAAATTCGGTTAGCTTAAAAATATTTTAATGTATTTTAAATACAGGGTTAAGTGACACTTTTTAAAACTAAAGGAGTCTAGAAATCGAGTTTAAACCTAATTAAGGGGAGTCAAATAAGAATCAACTAAATTTTGAGGGAATTATGTAAGCTTTTCGCTTAAATTACCGTGAACGCTAAATAAATAAATTATAAAAGGAGACTTACATATTGTTGTTTTATGGTTTTGGAAGGAGGTGTTGCACGTCCTTGAATGAAAGGCAGGTGACCGGACCGACCAGGCGGAGGACTATAATGGGAGTGAGTCTCTGGACCTCTGTAATCAATTTCATAAATATTTTCCGAATCTACACATGAAGTCCACTTATTATTAGTACTCGTCAAGAAATATAAAGCATCAAGTCGTTGATTTCGATCTAGAAAAACTACAAACCTGATGAAAAGCAAGGCGCAGCGAAGAGGAGGAAGAGGAAAAGGAGGGTTGTGACTGAAGACTTAGGCATGAGGTTCATGGGAGAGATCAGTAAATGAATAGGTTAGGTTTATAGAGAATCTGAAGAAGAAGAAGAAGAAGAAGAAGAAGAAGGCTCAAAGCATGAAATGAGAATGGAGAAGAGACGTGGAAGAAGCCATAATTAAGGGGTGAAGAAATAAGGGAGAGACAGGGAGGCAGTGTAAGGGTGTGAATGTGTTAAAGGGACTTGTTTTGGGGAGGTTGGATCACATTTATGTTCTTGTTCCCTACCTATTATCACCCTCAAATTTATTTTTATATTATTTTAAAGTTTTCCAAAATTTAGTTTAATTTCGTCTACACCTATAACTAAGAGCAATTGGAATGATGTAGTTTTTTTACATAAAAGAATTACTATTATTATTGAAAGGCCATTTTTGTGTCATAATAATCCAACTAATGACAAAAGTCACTTGCACCAAAATGTACTGTTCAAATTTAATAATAAAATAACATAAACATTTAAAACTAAGTTTATCGTTAACTAATCAATATAATAATAGTTTTGAACTTTATCTCTAAATTGTTTGCAGAAGCAAAATTGTAAAATGCATATTCTAACCCAAAATCTCTTAGTTTCTAATTTTCATATACATTCACCCAAGAAGTTCCTTACTTTATGTATTGTTTATACAGTTTTTTCATTAAAAGTTCATACTTCTTTTAAATTGCATTTGACCTGTTAAACTAACAAAATCACAAATCAGACATGCATAAGTCCACGTTCAAGCTAAATGCTAACATTTGGCTTAATCCAATAGGATTGATTAAATTAGGTCTCACGAGCATTTTTCTGAATTGGGATAATATCACGTGGGTATACTTGAAAAAAACATGATTATCACGTAGGTACAACTAATATTTTTTTAACTCAATAGGTTACCTAAATGAAAAAAGTTATCACCGTTGAAATCTCCGTTATAAAATTTTGTAAATTGACGATTTTTCCTCTATTTGAATAACTGATTTAGGTTCAAAGTCAGGAGCATATTAGTTTTTTCAAATAATGAAAAAATCGGTTCAAATTATACCGATTCAAATCAGATTTTTAGTCTAATCTGATCCGACTGGTTCAAATCCAATTTCAACCACTTCAAATTAAAAACTAATTTGTTTTTTTAATAAATAATAGGGATAATGTCACTTGACTACCCTTAAAATTGACGTTTTTTCACCTGACTACCCAAAAAATTTTTTTTGACATTTTGGGTACCTTAAATTTTCAAAATTGTCACCATTAGTACCCAACACCCATTTCCGTCCATTTTTTACAAAATTCTATTAAATTTTGAGGTGAAAAGACTAAAATGTCCCCACATGTGTGTTAAATTTTCAAAATATACCCTTTAACTCTCAATCCTCTTCTCTCTTTCTCATTCCTTTTGCAGTGGAGGAGGTGGTGGTCGGAGGAGGAGAGGCGGCGGGAGGGTCTGGCGGAGGAGGAGGTGGTCGTAGGAGGGGAGGCGGAGGGAGGGTTGGGCTCTCTCTCTCTCTAAAAAAAATCACACTCTCTGCACTCAAGAACGAGGTGGTGTGTGGACTGTCGCCATCGCGGTCCTAACCTGCCGCTTCTGGTCTTCTTCGGAAGAGGAAGGCAGAGCCGTCGATCGCGAGATCCGTCGGAGAGGCGTTGGCGACGGGGATGGAGGGCCCGGATACAGACAGAGGGGAGGTTGTGAGTAAAGGGTCGGGTCTCGTGAGCTCCGTCGGCGACGACAAGGTCTAGCCTGAGGCGTTCCGGCGGCTGGGGTGCACGGCGGCGGCGGAGGTGTCGATGCCGGCGGCGAATTCTGAGTTGATTTGGGGAGGGGGGGGGGGGGGTCTCCATTAACTTTGATTGTGAAGTGGAGGTCAGCTGCTGGGTTGTTCTTTTTGGGTTTATTGAGTCTTATATGATTCTTATGTGAAGAAGTGCTTGGAACAATGATTCTCATGTAACAGCTGCTGGGTTCTTCTTATGATTCTTATCTATCGAGAAATTTCTTAGTATGCTATTTTTTAATAGGCCATGATTTTAGATTCTGGGACAAAACTTATCCTTTTGTTGCTTTCTATTCAGCCAAGTCATAAAAAATCACATTGTTTCCACTATAAATGAACACGACATGTACATTTTGGTGGTTCTTGAGAAAAGATGTATTGGACTTAAAACGTAGGGCTCGGATGCAATTAAATGCCATGTGTTAATTCTAAGACACAATTTTTTAAATTCACAGGTGCGGCCATGGAGGATTGTGGGCATGATTTGAAACCAGCGAGAGTGAGAGTGAGCTATGGAGGAAGAAGAGCGATTGATGGTAAAATGGCACATTTTGAAAATTTAAAACACTTATAGGGGCATTTTAGAGTTTTCACCTCAAAATTTAACAGATTTTTGTAAGAAATGGACGGATATAACTTTGGGTACTAACGGTGACAATTTTGCAAATTTAGGGTACCCACAATGTCAAAAAAAAATTAATGATAGTCAGGTGAAAAAACGTTAATTTTAAGGGTAGACATGTGACATTTTCCCTAAATAATATTAAAATGTAATTTTAAAGAAAAAAATTTCACTCAAGTATCATTCTAATTCATGGACCCCTCTCTTTGGTTCAGTCGTACATTGGTTTTGTAAGTTTTTTCTAAAATTCCCACATTAGCCTTGCATCTTTCTCTCTCCCACAATTTCTCCATCCCTCTGTCTCGACAACAGACTCTGGCCAACTAAAAATAGCTTCTCTCCCAATTTGTTGGCATCAAATGCCTCATCTTCTTGCTTGAAAATCTTTTGATTCGTGATGGTCGGAAACAAATCAAAGGTTATCAATAACAATTTCGAGTTATCGCGATTACAACTATGAAATTTTTGCCTCACTTTAGTAAGTCCGTGTTTTTCATCAGAGATCCCATCGCGGTGTTGTGGTCAACCGATTCGTTGTTTTAATGTTCCCCGCCAAGCATGACAGCCAGATATATAGCATTAGCTTCCATTGATACATCAGCAACACGAATGATTGGGAAATATTTGATTCATCTAATCTTTTTTTTTACATTTTATCTTCTAGTAGTTATGCAATAGATTTTACTTTGATACATTGGTTTTTATCTTTGATTAGACTGGTTTTAATTTAATTAGAAGGTTTTGTTTGCAATTTAGTTGATTAGTACCGATTCTTTTTCATTATTGTCCAGTTTTGTAAAAATTTGTTTTTCTGTAAATATATTTAATTAGATTCTGGGGAAAAAACTAGCTTCTAATTTAGCAGTTTGAAGGTCACGACATTTTTCAATTTGTCGTAGAACTAATTGGATGTTTGTATTGATTTTAGCATAAATTAGATGATTGTGGCTATTGGTGGGCTTAAATGAAAAGTATTGTGCCTTAGTTTTACATTCAAAGGTTACGATCTATCATCAAATATTTTGGGATGCTGTAATTGAACTAGGGAAGAAAGGCTTAAGGGCATTTATTTGAAAATTTAGATGTATGTAGAGGATAAATTTGAACGACTAAACCAAAGAGAGAGGTCTATGACATTTTTGTGAATTAGAATGATACTTGAGGGTAATTTTTTCCTTTCAATTTCAACTTTATTTTTAATATTATTTATTAAAATAAATAAATTAGTTTTTAATTTGAGCCGGTCAAGATGGACTAGACCAAAAATTCCGATTTGAACTGATACAATTTGAATTGGTTCTCTCTTATTATATGAAAAAGATTAATATGCCCATAAACTTTAATCTAAATACGTTATTCAGAGAAGTTCAAAATCGTCATTTCACAAAATTCTGTAACAGAGCTTCTAGCAGTGATAATTTTTTTTCATTTAGGTGACCTGTAGAGTTAAAAATAATAGGTGTACATACGTGATAATCGTGTTTTTCCAGGTATGCCTACATGATATTTATATCTTTAATGTTTATATACTAACTAGCCACATGCGCGTACAAATATGTGTTGGATGAAGAATTATTATATTAAGTTATAGACGTTGGAGTATATGGGAAAGTTACAGAGAAATATTATTTATCTTCTATAATGAAAGTAGTCTGACCTTCACCCAATATTATTTCTCTTTTGATTAGACAAAGTAACCAAAGAAGCTAACTTCTATTAAAAATTGATATTCTTTCCAATACGAAGAAAAAATATATCCACCCATAAAAATACTGAGATTTTTTATTTAATGAATTGATGGTATCATAATTTTTGAATTAATTGTAGTTTTATCAAACAACTTTTTGATATTTATTCATTTGTCACTGCATATATATCACTGCATTTATGTCACATACAAGGGTAAAATTGATACAAACCACTAATTATAAAACTTAAATAACGCAAAACTTATATTATAATATAAATAACTAATTTAAAATAGGTTTTTTGTTGTTGTTGTTTTATGTGTCGTCTATGTGACTACTTCAAGGTTATGGTGTCTGATGTGTTACTTTCATTTCTTCATGAAAGTGAAAATCGATAGCCCAACCTTTATTACAATAGTACACTCTCCTTCTTATTCTTTTATTTGAATGCTTTTTCGTGTCTCTATTACACATTAATCGAGACATTTATCTCAAATATAAGATATATACATTTAGTAGTGTTCATCGAGTCATGTCTAGACCCGCTTGACACTTATTGGTGTAAGAATTATGTGTATCTGATTGTACTTTCCTGCAAATGTTGAACCGAACCACTGGACCAAAATGCTTAATCACACCGCTAAACTAAAATGTTGAATAGAACCGTTGAATTGAAATGTTGAAACAAATTTACAGTTGGAACAGTCTGAAAAAGGAATCAGACTGTGTTGTGGTAGGGGTGGCACTAACTCGAAAGAAATAAGTATGGTCGGCCGAGGTGGTGATCTCAAATCGGTTGCTCCCAAGGTTTACAACGGTAACAACTCTTTATTACGTCTATTGGTAATACATAAACTAGAAGAAGGAACAGACAAAACTCAAGAATAGAGATGGAAAAGAAAATTAATTTGAAACTTACAAAGAACATGTAATAATACTGTTAGATCGAACGACCAAGTACGTAAGAGATGTGTGTGAGAAAGGTGATTCGAAAAATTAGAGAGGAGCGTATCTTGTGCAATGGTTTTGTTAAAAAGTCAAGTACAAATTGAGGATTTTAAAACTACTTTTAGGATAAATCAATATTTTGAAATAAAATAAACTGATCATCAAACCATTTCATAAGAAATTGACACACGTATGGCCACATCATTCCCAAAACACAAACAACTTTAACAAATAACAAATAGATGAAAAGGACTTTGGTGGGAAAGCACGACATGAGGCGTCTAGACCATCAAGCTAACAACATGAGCTTGGCCTAAAAAGCCATTTATACAACAGTCTCACAAATTGACCTAAACAAAAACCTCAAAAAATTCTTAAGAAATAAAGGAAATGATACTTAAACATCAATGTCTTCTAACTTGAACTAACATAGTGAATTGATGTAAAAACTTACTTTGAACAAGTAAATTTCTTCTTGAACTTGTTCATCTTCGGTTGATATCCCCCCCTAACACATCATACTTTTAGAATATACCTATTCCACGATACATCTTACACGCTTTCATAGTCATGACATATCTAAGGATCATGTATCGAGTAATAAATATGAAAATATGTTCAAGGATGTTGATTGGTGGGTCGTTGATCAACATATTTAAGATGATGTCCGTCATGTAAGTAAAGTGCAGGGAAAGACAACGAGCTTAGTTAGAATCCGATAGTTGAATAAAGCAAAATGAAGGATCTACAAGAGCTAAGAAACATATAAAGTGGATTTTTGCCTTTGAGATTTTAACTTGCCGTGGATGCTAGTCAGAACCATTTGAATGAATAGTTGAGGTGCTCGATTATGACATCTTAATGGCAATTTATATAATGATGTAGAGAAATAAGCATCGATGGTTGTTGTATATTTAGTTGTAAATTTACTTGTTTGCACTTCAGGCTAGTAAACCAATTTCATAATCAGTAAATATAAGGCTTTTTAGTTTTTTTTTTAAAAAAGGCAAACTAAAGTTCATTCATGAAATCACACCGCTGGCGAAAAGCCGCCGGCGGGACCTCCGACAAGCGAAGATGAAGGCCACCCGGCGAGACCGCCGGATAGCCAGCAAAACCAACCCTGTCGGTGGAAGCCCTCTACCAATAGAGACGACCACCAGCCCGGTCGTTGGTCATACACACTCTAGCCCAGCACGTCCACCAGCCGCCGCTCCCGACGCCAACAACCGTCCCACACCCACCGCACCCGTTGACCACTGTCCCATATCTGGAAAAACCAAATGTGGATCAACCTCGAGAACCGAGCTCCGCGCTCCGCCCAGCCTGCGAGACCACACACCCCAAGCAGCCGGCCAATGAAAAAAGAGAGGAAGGAGGAAGGTTGCAGAGCACCAAGCTCGGCGACCCTAGGCTTACAGTAGATGGGGAGGGTTTCAGCCCCGAGATAGTAGGGATGGCAACGGTCCCCGCTCCGAATCCGATTTTTATCCCAAATCCGCCCCGACGAGGACGGGGAATCTTCAGATCCCCAAATATCCGAATCATTTTGGTACAATAAAACATAATTGAAATTCTGAAATTGCAAAATAGTTCGTAAACCATATTACAAAATATTTTTCATAAAAATAAAGTAATGTCGCTCAAAATGACAATTAATAATAAACATGACAAATATGTTAATAATCCCCATATCTTTTAATTGAGTTCTTTTAATTGAATTCAATTAAATTTAAAAGCGTAGTTTCTTACCTTAGAGGATGCACTCCCTCAGGATAGAGTCGAAAGATATTAGTATGATAAAATATCGTCGTCAAAATGCACACACGAGCATAATATTAATAAAAAAAGATAAGAAAAAAAAAAGATTTCGCTGGATTCATCCCAATCTCCTTAGAATCTCACTTAAATTGCGGTACCGCAAATTTTTGAAAAAAAATTCCCATTTGAAATAGCTATAAATTGTGTAAAGACAATTCCTATTTGAGATAGCTATTTGTGCAAGTATTTACGATTAAGAACTAATTGTTCATTGTATAGATTATACATAAATCGACTATAACTATTCAATACCGCATTTTTGTGAATTACTCCATTTATCCGAGTAATCCACATACGACGAAAATCCTTATTTTGCTTAGCTTTATCACGATAAGCCGAAGCCAATGCTTTTACTATCGCTTGAGCAATAACTAGAGTAAGGGTTGAATAAGCCCCTCGAGCGCCCGATGCAAATCATAAGTGAATAACTCCAACTCCACAAAAGTCAACGAGTAAAAGCAAACAAGACTTGGAAACTTTTACCTGAAAAACAATATATAGTTCAATTAGAGAAAAAATATGTACAGAAGGAAGAACAAGTAATAAAGTCAAACAAAAAATGAACTTAAGCATTTGAGAGTGAAAAAAAAGATAAAATAAAATGAACATTTATACACATTTAAACAAGAGCCAAATTGATAAAATAAATTATTAGAGAGGATAAATTACTACTTGAATAATTAGTTATTCGATTACGTGTAGATAACAAGAAAATCATACCAATAGCAAATTTTTAATTGTATTTTGAACTCAAATAGCTTCAATTATCATGTTACTTTCCTGAAACAAAAATAATAAATTTCAATATAAACACAATTATAAAATTCAATTGAACAAATATAATTTGTTAGTAATATGCCACATCATCGTCTTGATCATTACCGACTATTTGACAATAGGCATCCATATCCGAAGAACAAGTTTCTACACACACGTGGAAAAAAAATAAGCACATAACATTATCGTAGTAATATAAAATAATTTGATGACATAAAATAGTTGATATACCTTGCATTTCTTTCAATAGCCAATTTTGAGCACACACAAGCACCTCTAAAGTGTCTTGGATGAAGTCTATTACGATGTGGACTTACCCACCTACCGCCAGTACTAAATGCAAACTCGGAAGCTACCGTTGAAATTGGTATAGCTAAGATATCCTTAGCTATTTTTTGTAAGTTTGGCCACTTGAATATCAAAATCACCACTTCGCGATATGACTTTCTCTTCCAAGTAATGCTCTAGTTCATATTTCGTCGACATATCAGTAGATTCACTAACAAATGAATCAAATCCGGACATTGTACCAACAGGGGACTACAAAGTGTCATGATTTGGCATATGGGAAGAAGAGGCTTCATCAAAACTTCGCATCTCACGTTACTTTTGATTCGTTGAATCTCTAAATATATACTCATCAGCTATGGCTGAAGAAAGTTGTTTAACTTTCTCAATCTCAAACGCATATTCAGTACCATATAATTTAGAAAACATATACTCCATAATTTTCATCTTCAATTTAGGATCCAAAATTGCAGCAAGACTCAAAATACCATGAGTGCTAGTCTGACTTTTTAAACTTATTCAACATCTTAGACGTCATGGACCTTATCATTTCAGATGGAGAAGATTTCTATGAAAACAATTATAATCAAACTTCACCAGTTTCTGGAAAGAAAATTTTTGCAGTAGGATACTTATTACCTGAAAACTTTTCAGTCACAACATAAAACACATTTAGCTTCTTACACACCTCTTCAGCCACATCCAAATCCTTGTTTGTTGGGTAACACTTGAATAAATTATCTCGAATTTCCAACCGCATAAATACATTCTTGTATATCAATACCACCTGTAATATTATATACGTAGAGTTCCAACGTGTCTTACAATCAAGGCTCAATTTTTTAGTGCTTAGAAAATTCAATTGACGGACATACTCCTCAAATTTTTGCACCCTTTTGGGACTCAAGGTCCAGAAGGCAACATTATCTCTTACCTTCTCAATACCTTGACTGATAATAGACAACACATCCTGCACAATCAAATTCAAAATATCTGCACAACACCTCATATGCAGTAGTTTCCCATCTAATAAAAGAGAACTAGCTGGAATTTTTCTAATATATTCTTAATGATGGCATCATTGGTTGTGCAATTATCTAAGATAATCGTGGATAATTTTCTATGCATATTCCAATCCAAAATGCACTCAAACATTGCAGTGGAGAGAACGTCTGCAGTATGTGGACATGCACATAAACAAACCTAATGTAATCACACCAAATTCACAAGTAAGAAACTAAAATATGATATAAATCTTGAATAAAAAATGAAGAAAACGTGATATAGCGAATACATAAATAAAAAGTTCAATACCTGATAATTCTACTTTGCATTCTTCAATCATTGCCAACAAAATGTGTCGTGATTTCCATGAATCCCTTTCTCTGATTGGTCGATGTCCACATATCAGTAGTCATTACAATTCTACCTTTATTTCTCCCCAACAAATTTTAGGTGTTCTCCTTCTCATTCTTATAGATGTTCTTGATATCATTCTTTAACGTGGTTCGACAAGGAACCTTAAACAACGGTTGGAGATTCAACGTTTACTTTCGAAATCCTCTATGTTCAACCATTGAAAGGGGGTACTCTGTAGAATTATCATTTGGGCAAGATCATTTCTTGAATTATCTTGATCAAAATGGTAATTACTTAATAGAGCTTTCCATCTTTTTTATTTTGTTCCTTCACCAAAATGTATTTACTTAAGTCTATGAATCTACGCCTTGGACACATGGCGTAATGATCATGTAGAGTTGTTGTATCGTTCTTGATGTTAGCTCCAAGTGGCTTGTTACAATAGTTGCATATAGCTTTATGTTTTCCTTCAATAATCACCTTTTTGAAGTGGTTCCAAACCACATACCTTTTTCTCTTGTCACCGACGAATACCATTTGATGCAGGGACATTAAAGAATTTAAGCACATGGGCTATTTAGACCATCAATGAAGCGATTAACGAAATGATTCTCAGCTTCTCTTGTTGCATGAAATCCTCTTCGAAATCAAATATTAGCCTTGGCGTGATTCTCTCGCATTACCACACATGAACAACCCATCATCGCTCTCAACGGGTAAAACATTTTCCTCACCAATTTCTTCACTGCTGCCCATAGGTGGAGTAGACACATTTGATTGCTTATCTTGATTGTCCATATTGTGCAATGCAGTTAAATCTTGTCAATATTGTACACCAGGAGGAAAACAGATAATAAATCTTGTCAAAACATTTATGTAAATATGACATGAGAAATGTCAATGAACATAAAGAAAGTGAAGATCTCTACAGCAACATTATGAAATAATAACAATAAAAAGAAATCAACATGTTGTGTTTGAACCAAATCTATGGCTTCCAGTTTACATCAAGAGAACAAAAAAATGCACTTAGTTCATGATTATATATGATCATCTTGTCCCAAATTAACTAGCATCACCTATAAACAAACCCATTCATGAAATAATGCACAAAAAGAAAACCATTTCCAAACCCTCACCTTCCTATTCATTTTTTCACGAGTGACGATCAAGTGACACGTGGCGGAGCGGTACACTAACACTGTTAGTCACAAATAGACGGAGTTTTGAAGGAACGCTCGTCATTCCGATATTAGATTTGATGCATAACGTTCTGTGTTGGATTGTATAACATCATATTGTGTGTGTTGATCGCGTATTTAAAGCGCGATCATTCAGCGATTCGCACTAAAAATAGGCGCATTTAAAGCAGGATCAAGCATTTAAACCGCAATCATTCAGCGATTCACGCTAAAATTAGGCTAGATCCAAAGAGCGATTATTCATCGATACAGTATAAAACAGCATGTTATAATTGGTACATCGACAGTAAGACATTCATACACAAACCTCTGGAAGTATGTAATCGTTTTATGTGTTGCTGAACATCATCTAACTACACTGGTTATACAATATATAACATCATGTTATACATGGTACACCACCATCAACTATTTGTTACCAAAATTATTGATGATTAATTGAATATGTATTTCCAAATTAAATGAGCATTTATTGCAGAGATTTAAGTATGACATAAATTACAAGTCAACAATCAATTATTCGTTACCAAAATTATTGGTGATTAATTGAAGATTTATTTCCAAATTAAATAAGCATTTACTGCGGATTTTTAAGTGAGACATTAATTACCAGTCAACCAAGCTAATAGACGATTATGATATCAATAATATGAATCAGCTTTAACATAAGTGATACAGTACAAACCGACATGTTATACAGGATACATCGACATGTTATACATGAACAGAAAGACAGTTGCAAACTTGATTAATCTAAAGCATGTCCGAAGGTCAAGCGCCTACAAAAACATTAGAAACACATAAAATGAGTAAATAGCATGCAGCGACGGTGGTCAGTTGTTGTCATCCTCGTCGTCATCGTCTTCTGAACCTCAGATTTGTTGTACATAAAAGAAAAAACTTTAGATCGAATCGAAACTGGCTAAAATAAAAAATAAAAAATCATAAATCAATAACAAAATAATCGACAACAGATCTAATATGAAAAATAGTGCTACTCAGATTAGATCAAAATCGGCTTCAATGAAAAAACAACAATCGAAACTACAAAACAGCGCTGAAATACAAAAAACAAAATTGCATTCTCACATGTACGTGGCCATTTTAGGCGAAGCCATGAAATACAAATAACTGATGCAAGAATCAAACAGAATAGAAACAGAATACTGAGAACAATCAATGAAAGAGAAACGATCAAACGAACGAACCGTGATAAATTGAGATGAACCGTGAACGACGATGCAGTAGTCCACACTTTGACGACTCCGCAGGCAAGTGATTAAGCTTGATTGCTTGACTCATTAGACGAGAGGAAGTGATGAACTACAAAGCCCTAAAACAACAACGTTTTACTTTTCCCAAATATGTTCTAATCAACTCTTCGTATCTTGTACACAGGTTTGCCGTTTGCTATTTACAATATTAAACAAAATATAATTAATTATAAATTATAAATGTATCGGTTCGAATCGGGGCGAGGCGGGGATTGTTCAATCTGACCCCAATCCGGACTCGACTAAATTCTTGAAATCTTGCCCTGTTATCTGCCCTGATCCAAACCCGAACAGACCAGGTCCTTCGGATCCCCGCCGGATCTGGATTTTTATCCCATCCCTACGAGAGAGAGAGAGAGAGAGAGAGAGAGAGAGAGAGAGAGAGAGAGAGAGAGAGAGAGAGAGAGAGAGAGAGGTAACTACTACAACCTTTCAACTTCTCTTTTAGGCTTTTTAGTGTTTACTGATCTATCTCCTTCTAATAGATGAAATTGGTTCTTAAGTTCATGTATTATATAGACTGCATCTCTTATTACGAGGGTAAATTGAAAAATAATTTTCATGCTTATACTTAATATGTAGCCACGTAATTCCATTAGTTTACTTTGCACTATTTGCTAGGTGCACATTTAACAATGTAGTTATGTGATTAAAATTATTTAAATTGCATTTTTTTGTGAGTAGACAATTTACATACATAACTCTCTGCAATTTTCTCATTCAAATTTAAAAATAATTAATAATCACAATCCCGATTGTTCACCCCTAATTAGAAGTGTCGAAAATTTAAGAAAACTTAATTTCCTGTGGTCGTGGAAAAATCTTACCGGGCAGATGGAAAAATATACAAAGAAGGGTCATTATGAGATAATTCAATGGATAATTCTATTCAATTTAATTTAAGTGATAATTTCACATACTCCTTAAGTATACGCGATTGTCACTTACATCTCCCGAAATATAAGTTTGTTTTGTGAAACCATTAAAGTTACCAAAAGACCAAAGTTACTACTTTTTTGGAAATGAAGAACATATTCTTATATTTACAAATTAAAAATTATTTTAAAATATCTAGGATTAGAGACCGGCCTGAGCCGTTGATAAACAAAAGATACCCACTCAGGGTCTTGGGCTTAAAACATAATTTTGTATATAAATAATAAAACCTAATTTTAATGTAAAATTGATGTTTAAAAATTATTTTTCATTTTTTTAAAATAATAATACTATAATAAATTTTTATCATTTACTTAAAAAATAGTTATTAAAAAAAGTTGGAAAAGTATATTTTATTTTTTAAATATATAAATATTTTCATAATTTATTAAAAACTTAACAAAAAATTTCAGCTCGACCCGTTTAGCATCATGTAGAGCCACGACCTCCAACTCATATGGATGGAGAAACCCCGTGATCTTGTTACGGAATGCTTTACACATGCATCTCTGATAACCCTAGAGACCAATCGACTTGAACCAGTTAGCATCATGCAGAGCCACGACCTCCAACTCATACGGATGGAGAAACCCCGTGATCTTGCTGCAGACTGACTTAAACCAGCTTCATCGATCAACCATGCGATCAATATGGTCATCACAAAATTCAAATCCTCCCAGATCATTAGGTTTAACCGGATCAACCCATCGACACTAGGGACCCCCCGTTTCCTTCCAGTATCGATCACAATAAGACACGTATTGAATCTTGAGCAAGTCGATCCCCCTAGTTCGGTATGCTTGCATGAGTCTGCCCACCGACGCCAGATAACTTCGGTTCCCTCTCAGTATCGGCCTACCAACCAACCAAAAGCAAAACCCCCCAGCCCTCCATGCTCTATCGTCGCAACCTAGGCGCGACCCATCTGCAACTCCATCCTAACCCGTCTTAGCCCATCCCCAAACCTATGACAGAAATAAAGTATTGGGTCAAAGACTTAATTTGGTGTCAAAATACTAGGTATGAATAGTCCCGTTTCGTCCAAGCAGGATCTGAAGTATCCGCCCTATTGGGTAGAATGCCTTCCGTTGTGCGTTATCAACCCACCCTTGGTACCAAAATGGGTTACATCAAAATGACATTCCCATAACTTTATAAACTAATCTTTCCACTTATTCATCAGAAGCGGCTTGTCTTTTAAAATCTAATATAATGCAATGCCTGGAATCCATTCTCATATTTTAGATCTCTCTTTCTCACAATACTTTTCTTATCATCTTTCTTATTTTGGCAGGATCTTTCATACTATGGAAATGCCATAGCTGGCAATTCGAAAATAAAAGATTTGAGCCCTATCATAAAAAAAAATACCGCCCCAATTGCATTGATTTATCCTAAAGATTTTCTTTCAATTGGAATTTGGTTATTCACCATGTATGAGGATCCCCGCTAAGTATCCATGGCTGATTGGTTAAAGCGCCCAACTCATAATTGGCGAATTCGAAGGTTCAATTCCTACTGGATGCACGACAATGGGACTCTATACTTAGTATTTAGACCGCGCAACCGGACTCAAAAGGATTAATGAAAAGTTAACAATTGAAAGATTTAGCCTCTTTGAAATTCCCGTTTGCACTTCTGGGATTACTGGCACAAAGGCCAATATCGTTCCACTTCCGTTCTGTAACAGGATAAAAAAAAACAAATACACTTCAATTCCTCGTGGGAGTAGATTCTGAATAGAAAATATATCAAAAAAAATGCTTCTTGTTGGCCTTGTCATACTATATGCTCCACTTACGGTTTAGTTTTTGGTTTAAAAATGATATTCGTTTTGAACACCAAAGGGCAATTAATCAAGTCCAGCAACGGGTTTTCCAACAAGCCCTACAAAGAGCTTTGGAAATTATGAATAGTTGATTGAACAAAAAGTTATATTTACGTACGATTAGTGCTAATATTGGCCTCTTTGGGTCCATGAAAGAAGGAACTTATTATTCCTTCGACTCTTCTACTTATCCCACTCCGTGCAAGCATTAAAAAACTACGTATATAAGATATTTAGTAAAAACTCCATGGTTTCGAGGATTATTTTCAAGGTTTACAAGGGGAAAGGCAGGTTTTGGCCTATGTAAAACTAGTCTTTTCTGAATTACATGAAGCCAGTAAGCAAACAGGGAATCCTTGTGTATTTGAACCCGAGTACTCGGGAAAAAGCATAATATTGGATGGAAGAACGTGAGATTCCTTTGAACAACCTGTTATAGTGGGACAGCCCTATATCTTGAAATTAATTCATCAAGTTGATGACAAAATACACGGGCGTTCCAATGGTCCTTATGCATCTGTTACAAAACAACCCATTATGGGAAGTGCCGTCTCCACTTCACATCTGCGTTCCACCACACAGAATCTAACATTTCCCTTCACAGATTGCCCTCTTTGCCCCTCTCCTTCACAGATTTCCCTCTCTGCCCTTTCTTCAGTCTTGCTATTGCCACCTCTCTCCTTCAATACTTAGCTTCACATATTGCCACCTCTCCTTCTATCCTTATCACATATATTGCAGGTAAGTATTTTTTTAATGAAGTCATTTTATTAATTTTTAATTAAATTTGTGTTTTCAATCACAGTTTACTTGTATTTTTAATTAAGTTGTTCTTATTACTTTGTAGTTAAGTTTTAAATTAAATTTCTTAAATGATCACAATTCTCGTTATGATTAATCAATTAAATTTTATTTATTATTAATTATTTAATATTTAATCAAGTTTTATCTTTTGTTATTGTTTATTGTTATACATAATGTATGTATAATTTGATTTTAAATGTGTATACAAATTAAAATATTTCTCGTTACTTACAATTGATTAAGTAGTTCTAATTATATTAAATTTGTGTAGGTTAATGGATAATTATTTAATCAAACGACCAAAACTTTATGTTGATTCGTGCACCTAATGAAGAACTCAACACAAATTCTAGTGTTGAGTTTAATGCACATGATGTTGTTAGTGATCCAGGTGAACGTAAAAGGATTGAAGAAAATGGCACTAGAATTAGTGATCGCATTAGAAGAGAGTATATATATCTAAAGGTTTTTGTCAACCAATTGGGCATAACTTTCCGAAAAGTATGTTTCAAACATCTAGTAGAAGTTTCAAAAAGGAATAGGTCAAAGCATTTGATTGGTTGGAATATAGTGTATCAAAGGATAGATCATATTGCTTCCAATGTTATCTCTTCGAGCCAAATAATATTGCTCGCTTAGGAGATGATGTCTTCACAGAGTAAGGATTTAACAATTGGAAGAAAGTCTTGCAAAAGTTTAGAGAACATGTTGACAGGCTAACAAGTGCACATAATCATGCTTTAACACAGCTTGAAGCATTTAAGAATCAAAGACAAAATGTTGTCGTATTTGTTATCATGTAAAGGTCGTGAGCTTGAAATTGATTATCAAACTCGCGTTAATGCATTTTTGGATGTGATTAGAATTTTATTGAGGCAGGGTTTATCTTTTCGTGGACTTGACGAGTTCTCAACTTCTGTTAATAAAGGAAACTTTCTTGAGCTTCATGAATGGTACGACGCAAGAAATGAAGATGTTGGCAAGGTTATTGGACAAAATGCTCCAGGAAATAGCCATATGACTTCTCCGTCGATTCAAAAGGAGATGACTTATGCTTGTGCCGTGGAGACTAAACGTGCAATATTGAATGATCGTGGTAGTAATTTGTTCACTATTTTAGTAGATGAATCCTGCGATATCTCGGTGAAGGAACAAATGGGTGTTGTTCTTAGATATGTGAACAAGTGTGGCGAAGTTATTGAACGATTTTTAGTTGTGGTTCATGTCGCAGATACTTCGGCACAATGTTTAAAATATGCTATTGACACTTTATTTGCCAATCATGGATTATCTTTATCCAGATTGAGAGGTCAAAGATATGATGGTGCTTCAAACATGAGATGGCAATTTCATGGGTTAAAGTCATTATTTTTAAGAGAAAATCCTCATGCAATGTATGTTCATTGTTTTGCTCATCAACTTCAATTGGTGATTGTTGGTGTGGCCAAAACTAACCAAAGTGTTAGTAACTTTTTTACTCTAATTAACTTGGTTGTGAACACGTGTGGATCATCATGTAAACGAGTTGATAGTCTTCGGCAAAGAGAACATGATCGAATAATTGAACACCTTGAGTCTGGAGAAATTACTATTGGTAAAGGAAAAATCAAGAAACAAGATTGGCAAGACCATGGGACACTAGGTGGGGATCACATTACATAACATTGCTACAATTACACTCGATGTGGCCCTCTGTAATAGAAGTGTTGCATAATGTGTTTGATGATGGCAGTAACAACGATACACGAGGTATGTCTAAGACCTTATTGATTCGGATGGAGAGTTATGATTTTGTATTTATTTTGCACTAGATAAAGCAACTATTGGCATATACAAATGAACTATCAAATGTGCTACAACAAAAAGATCAAAATATTGTGGAAGCTACGCATTTAATTCAGACTGTGAAGGATAAACTATATTACTTTCGAGAACAGGGATGGATGCAATTTTTGATAGTTCACATTTTTTGTACGAAGAATTCCATCACTGTTGTTGATATAGATGATATCATACAGTCTCATACCCGAATGAATCGGGATGGGACAATTGTTACCAATTATCATTATTGTCGGATCGAATTTTTTGCGAGGTAATAACTTAAATTTTTCTTTAATTGCATTAAATACATTTATTAACTTTTCATTCTTGCACAATTTGAATGTTTTATTTTTGCAATATTATGTTGTTGATTTGATTTTAACGGAGATGAATAATTGTTTCTCGGAAATCAGCACAGACCTACTTCTTTCTGTGGCATGCCTTGATCCTATAAATTCGTTTTCTAACTTTGATGTTGAAAAGTTAGTCCATCTTGCTAGTTTATACTCGAAAGACTTCCCAGAGACAGATTTGATGTTGATTCGAAGTCAACTTGATATGTACTTTTGTAATATCAAAAGTGATGCAGAGTTCTCTAATGTTGAAGATTAGTAAGTCTTGCAAAAAAAAATGATTGCAACCAGAAAAGCTTGCACTTTTTCATTGGTGTACCGCTTAATTGAATTGACATTACTTTTGCCAGCTGCAACAGCATCTGTTGAAAGAATATTTTCAACAATGAATATTGTCAAGAATGATTTGCGAAATCGAATGGGAGACAAATGGTTAAATGACAGTTTGGTAGTATACATCGAGAAAGAAGTATTTATGAGTATTGACAATGATGCAATTTTGGATCGTTTTCAGAATATGGCATGTCGTAGAAATTAACTACCACCTCGTTATTGCATTGGATCTTGTGTCGAAAAATAGATATATGGATATTTTTTGAGTAATTTTCTATTTTTTGAACACTTTGTAACTTTTTTTAGTATGAAATATTGTCCTCCTTACATAAATTTCTGGATCCTGCCCATGAACAATTGAGATTCGCTGTAGAATGCATAGATTCAGAATTCAGATGTGAAGGAAAATTTATAAGTCGATAAATAAATATAGGGATAATTCCATATGGGTACCCCTGGTTATGTCCCATTATCACATGATATACTTTAGAAATTTTCGTATCAGGGTGAATACCCTAATATTTCATTTGTCTCACCGTTACTCATTCCGTCCAATTCCGTTAGTTTTTAACATTTTTGACATGTGAAAATACTAAAATACCCTAAGGGGTAAATCAGTTATTATAATTGGAGTGAAAAGACTAAAATGCCCTCACCTATTCATCTAATTTTCAAATGAATGTCACTCCCTCCTCTCCTCCTATTTGTCTCTGCACGACCTCCGGCCACACGCTTCCCCCTAACTCCGGCCTCCAGTCGACCTCCGACGGCCTTGTCTCCGGAGATTCCGGCGGGTACAGCTCCGACGTAGTGCCCTAACGACTACGGGATGGTCCGGTGAGCATGTTTCGGTCGAGGTACAGGTCGATGAGGTTTGGGAGCGCCGAGAGCTCCGGTGGGATCGAAAAAGCATCCTGGTCGGCCTGAGATGAGCTCGAAACGGTCGCTGGAGGGCTCGTCGGAACGGTCGGCGGAATCTGGGCACGAAAACAGCCGCCACTGTTTGGTGTATCCATCTCTTCTCCGGGATCGACTGTTGGCGATGGAGACGGTGGCCATGTGACCGCCAACGATGGAGACGGTTCGGGTTGCGCCAGTGGAGCACGCACTGGGTTGTAGCTGACCAAGCTGGTGGCACCGGTCGATCCTGGAGGAGATTGTCGGGCTCAAGAAGCTGACCAAGCTCCTCCTCCTCGGGAAGTCGCTCACCGGAGCTGTAGCTGACCAAGCCGGTGGCGCCGGTCGATCTCGGAGAAGAGATGGACACACCAACAGATAGGTGAGAGATGGAACCAGAGAAAGAGACAAAAAAGAGAGGAGTGACATTTTTTGAAAATTAAATAAATAGTTAAGGGTATTTGTGTCATTTCATTCAATTTTAAAAAATCAGTTTATTCTTTGAGGGTATTTTAGTCATTTCACATGTCAAAAATGTTAAAAACTAACGAAATTGGACGGAATGAGTAACGGTGAGACAAATGAAATTCTAGGGTATTCACCCTGATACGAAAATTTATATGGTATGTCATGTGATAATGGGACATAATCAGGGTACCCATCTGAAATTATCCCATAAATATATTATTCAAAATTATATTGAGTACAATTACCTTAAAATCGTGGAAAATAAATAATAAAAAAAGAGTAAGCAATTAATAATCACAGAAGATGGTATCTATGAACCCGAATCAGCATCAGCAAACCTCGTCAATTTCCAGAAATTCGTGTCCTTGCCCAGCTTGGCGGCGGCGGTTCTCGCCGGCTCTGATTTACTCCTCGTGAGTAACAGAGACGGTTGTACGGAACCACCACCACCACCTTCTGATTTGACCGTTGCTTCTCGGATTGAACATCCTTCTTTTTCTTCCGATTTTTCCTCAGTTTGTGGTCTTGTTCTCGACTCCTGTTCTGAATCTCTGCGAAATGGCTCGTTTTCCGATGTGGGTTCGTGGCTGTCTTCGCTTCCCCAAAACCTACTGGCTAGCGATGAAGATCTGTACGGAGCAGATCTGGACCTCGTCAAGAGGAAAGCGTTCCTCGGCGGCGTATTAGAAGAAGTCGCTACGTCGTCGTTTTGGTCTTTCTCTTCCTCCTCCTGTTGCTTCGATTTTACCCTTTCCAGTTCAATTTGTCGTCCGATTTGGACTTTTTTCCGACGATGCGGCTGAAAATATGCGAGGCAGGTGCGCCAATGAGGCCTGCAGGTGGGTGTTGGTGTTCCGGTGCAGAAGAGAGCCCATTTGCAGCGGCGGCGAGTGGTAGGGTTGCGACGGACACGGACCTGGCCCATGCAAGTGACCTTGGGGGAAGAGGGCTCCTGGGTTTCGACGGCGGCGATCTTCTTGCGGAAAAAGAGAGGCCTCCCTCTGCCGCTTCTGCTGTGAACATTGCCCTTCACAAACCTCATCAATGGCCGACCCGGACTCGACGCCCATATCTTCATCATCGACTACTCAGTGTGTTTTGTTTTCAAAAATGTGTATTGTGTTGTGTTTTGTTTGTTTTATATGTTGTTGTTCTCTTTTGCACGGATGGATGTGAATCCACTCTTCAGATTTTCTATTTCCACCTTTCTTAATCTTCCTTCAACTTGCTCTCTTTATTTAATCTTCATGAAAATGAGAGGGTCGATTTGTAATCTAGTATCAACCTCCATAAATACTCTTGCAAAAACAAAACCTACAATCTTCAAAAGAAAAAGGAAAAAAAACAAAGCAAAAACTCCATAAGTTAAGTCATTAATTTTACATCAAAATATCTAAACTTGGAATACATATTTTATATTAAATTATGGTTTTATCGCTACAATAATCATATTTAGCTAAAGGGGAAAAGACATTTTTGTGCACCTAAATATACACTTTTGACATTTTCATATCCTACTTTTTTTTTCAGTAATCTGAATTTTATTTTGGGACAACCTACCCCTAAAATACCAAAAATACTGAAATTACCCTTGGAATTGAGCTGGTTCAATTCCAACTAGATCCAACCATAATTTAATTAATATGAAATTACTTTTTTACCCTCCATTGAATACCAAATTTATCACACAATTTAAGTGTATATTGGTCTTTTCAATTAACAAATTAAAAACTAAAAAATAAATTATTAAATTACAATTATGCCCCTCTCTCCTCATTGTTCATCATCTTTTTCATGCCTCTCCAGCGTCGAGGTCGAGGGCGAGGCGGACGAAGGACCAGTCAGGGACAGAAGCGACCATCTCCGGCGACCACCGAGACTGGCCTAATACACCCCAGAGCTCCACGAACACGATTCTTAGCCTTGGAATTGGACTCATCCCCTAACCCCAATCCCAAACCCAACCAAATCGAACCCAAATCGGGCACTCCGCGACCCAAATCAGGAGACACCCAGACGGTGGCGGAGCCGTCGGAGAAGCGAAGGCAGGTGTGAGCGGAGGATGGTTATGGGCGGGTTAGGATTTCAGCGAGGACGGAAGAGTAGTGGAGAGGGTTTGGGTGTGGGATTCGAGGATGAGGTGGTGTTGGCCGGAGGATTCCATGGATTGGTCACTGGAGGAGGTCGTCGGCGGCGGCTACAGAGCGCAAAATGACGATGACTTCAAGGTTCATGGAGGCCATGAAAACGAGCATGCCGTAGAAACGCTGGCGAGGAGGGGGCGGTGGAGGAGGAGAGGACGGAGAAATGGAGAAAGGAGAGAATGTGGCATTCAATTGAGAATTTGATGAATAGTTGAAGGTAATTTCGTCTTTTTACACTCTTTAAAAATTGGGCCGGTTCTTTTCATTTGACCAGATTTAATTTTAGTTCAATTTATGAAAGTGTCAAAAGTATATATTTAAGTGCACAAAAATATTATTTTCCCAAGCTAAATGACTAAATTTCTTAACGTAACTTAACAAAGCAAGAGTTTAAATAACTCTTAGTCGAGGAGTGTATTAAGTAGATAGGTCAGCTGACATTTTTATGTTACACAAATGCTTCAGAAAATAGTATTTACTATTCAATTTGTTTGAATGAATAAAAAGTTACTGCTATGAATGAATGACAGTACATAAGTTACTACTACTCCGTCCAGGTGTTGTTGTCATTGTCAATGTCAATGTCAATGTCTATTGACGTGAATTGACTGTTGAGCCCCTGAGGTCGCATGCCCATTTTGGGGACTCTTGAATGTCTGGTTCAGTCCAGAGTCCAATTTCCAAGTGAGCAAGAAGAGGCATGAATGAGGTCGAGGTTGTGTTGCAGTGAAAAGAAGGAGCATGATGATGTGGGTCATCACCATCACCATCACCATCACCATGCCTGTCTCCTCTCACCAAACCAACCACCACCTCCCCATTATAAAATCTCCCTCACTTTTCTGGTGCAATCTAGGAAGCTTTTCAATTTCAAGCTAACCTCATTAATTTCCAAATATGTAACTAACTCACTCACTTTAATACATGTTTTGGAACTTGAGTTTATAAGTGAAGTATGCAGCACTTTTAACATTTGTCTTGCCTCAAGAAAATATCAACTCAATCTAATATATCTTTTCATATTAGAAGTTCAATCTAATATCTTTTCATATTAGAAGTTTATTGAGATTTGAGTAGGTGCGACTCAAACTCTGGTCTAAAATTCATATTAAAATATTACAGAATTGATACTTATTAGACATTATACCTAATAAACTAAGTTTTTAAATTAAAGATGACTTTAATTTGTATGTGAATTTTCATGGGTGCTCCTTTTTGGTAAGGTTTCCTCTAGTAAAGTGGTTCAGGCCTTCTAAAGGCAATGTAAGACTTGCACCATGAACCATAGTCATTTCATAACACCTTGAAGCCTGTCATGTTTAACTTTTAGATGAATCATACTTTAATTGTATTAAATATGTGTATTTAATTTTCTCCATCACGACGACAGCAAGAAAACAAAAGGGTCAACTGATGAATCTAGGTTTCCTTGCTGGAAGAAAAAGGCAAAAGCAGCTACTCGATCAAGAACCAGTTGGTGAGAGAAAGAGAAATGAACTGAGCACTAGACACTTGGCATATAGGAAATGAAGATCCATTGCAGTAAACAAATGAAATGTGCAGAATGCAAAAGGAGAGAAAATTTTCATAATACTATTACTAGGCATTGAACATGTTAACAGGTGCTGTCATTTACATTCAATCATGACCCACTAAGGGCAATTATAATATAAGTCATTGTTCTTAACAACCACAAAATTCAGAGTCAATAGATCTTTTCATCCCAACAACTAACCTCTTGGACTCAGATCCCGCCATGTTATTGTAATCCAAAATGTCAGAACAGCCTACTCCGTCACGTGCTTCAGTTTCGTCATCTGAGAAACAATACAAAAAAACCACGATGCTTTCAAGGCTTTGTTTAAAGCAAAAGTGTGATTGTAAGCACAGCATCTTGTGATACACCACAAGCTGCCAAGAGAATAATCATATTTTAGAGGGTTAGAAAGTCTTGCCTGTGATGGTTGATAGAGAGAGCTCAGTCATGTGCCTAACACAGTCCTTCAATGCTTGGAGCTCAGCTTCCTTTGCATTTAGCTTCATTTGGGCCGTTTGCAGTTCAGATTCGAGCTCTATGATTTGGCTTTCCTGCCGCTCAATAAGCAAATGGGACAATTTCTTATCTAGTTCGGACGGCTTTACTCCTTGAAATTGGTATGGATCCGAAAACTGGTGCCCCATTTGAGTCTCCGTGTCGTTTACTTCATCAAACTGAAACAATTTTGTAGATTTAGAAAAAATGTGGCCAATTAGATGAAGCTACAAAATATACAGCGCATCACAATTTAGCATACTAATTTCTGGATATAAGAAATCTAACAACGCATAAGGACTGCTCCAACATATCACGCTACTTTAGCAAAAGTGATTCTACTTTTTTGCAATCAAAACTGAAAAGCAGAAGTAACTTTCAAGCATAGTCGCCCGTTTTCAGTACTCCATTGCAACTTCTGCAGATTTTTGTTTCAACTATTATCATCCTTATACCACTAGAAAACTAGCAGATGGCAAACCTTGCAGTTAGTATCAATGTAATGAATTCATCGCCAAGGATAGGTAATAAGTAATAATTTTTCCAAAAGACAAAGCAAGATGCCAAAATATGAGGGAAAAGGGGGAACAACATTTTACACAGATATAATATTTATCAAAGCCTCTTTATATATTATGCAATGTAGATCCAGATTCAGGGGACAAGCCTATGAAAGGCATGGTCAATGCTGAACTTTGTGATTCCAATAAAAGTTTTCACGATACAAAAATTAGCATGCATAAGGAAAGCACAAAGCACAGATCTGTTTCACTCTATACCAATTCAAATAGTTTGCCTATTGGTGCTGCATACTTTAAAAGGAATCGTATATCATGAATTGTCTTAAGAGAACCATTGGATGAAAAATCTGTAGTCGCATCAGGTACACAAACTTCATGCCTTAAAACGATAATTTCTCGACAAAAGTTTCCATCATATATAACTCTATATTAGTAACAGGTAAAGGTAAAAGCACCAGAATGGAGGACAAGCACCTAATCATTGTAGACGAATTCATAAGAAAAATGTACAAGTACGAACTCACCTTGAGCAAATTTTTTCTCATGCTATCATGTTCAGAAGCTTCTGTGCTGCACCAAGGAAGTTTCTGCAGTTCAGACACAAACTCAGCTTCTAGTTGATCCATTTCTAGTAGCTCTGGTTCCTGCTCTTCGGTGAGAACACTACTCGGACATTCGACGTCATTAACTGCAGAGAGACTGGAAAGATTTATATCATTAGGATTTCTATTTTCTGTGCATTTCTCAGTGTTCATGTTAACTTCACCAGCAGAGTGAGTAATTTGAACACTGCTTGATGATTGTCTTCTCGTAAGATCAGCTTTTAGCTCCTCAATAGCCTTTGCAGTTTCGTCCATGGTTGTGTTTAGCTTGTTGATCTCAGATTTTCCAGCTGACATCATGTACATCATCCCAACACCAAGTCCCCATCCAAATAAGGAACTACCTCCTGAACAAAGCATATCATGAACTAAATTGAAGCGTCATCTCAAATTAAGTTTCACATAGATTCATAATAAATGAAAGAAATTACTCAAATAAAGACATCTACAGAAGTATGATGCAAACAAGCGAAATAGACATCCCAGAAAATCATAGGAAGATACGCGGCAAGATTCTCTGTGAAATGGCATTTAGACTTGCAGGTTTGTAACTGTCTACTGGTAATAAGCAAAGATTAGAGGTCCCACTAAGGACTTTTCAAAAACTTCTTAGCAATTCAACAAAGTGCATATATGAAATGCACTATTCAGTTGATGGTCCTTAATCATATATAAATCATAAAGTTGAAAAATATAAGTTTCTAAAGGCCCAACATGTGACATCTTTTCCAACAGTAATTCATATAAAAGGTTCTCAAAACAAAAACAGATAAGTGTAATTTTAATGGTGAATACCCTGGCACAAATGACATTGACAGCAAGTTAACATTGTAATCACCATTTTAGAGGACAAAAAGTACCAATGACTAACAACCTACATGATCAAGATTGAAATTGGGATTTTAATTACTAATAATCATCCGTTTTCCACATTTTTTCTCAGCTACCAAACACAATAAAATCACAAGATCTTATACCTAATCCATCCACGGCAAGATTTTCCATGAGATAAAACTTAGACTTGCAGGCTTGTAGCTGTCAAATGGTAATAGGAAAAGATTGTAGGTCCCACTAAGAATTTTTCATATACTTCCTAGCAATTCAACAAAGTGCATATATGCATCAGCTATCCAGTTGATGGTCCCTAATCATATATAAATGATAAAGTTGGAACAAATATAAATGTCTATAGACCCGCATGTAATCTCTTTTTGCAACAATAATTCATATAAAACTAAAACAGATAGGTGCAATTTAAATGGTGAACTCTATGGCACATATGAAATTGACAACAGTTTAACAGTAAATCACCAATTTAGAGAACAAAAGTGGCAATGGGGATTGATTGTTGACAACCCACATGAACAAGATTGAAATAGGGGTTCTCAATACTGAATAAGCCATTTCCAATTTCCTTTCCCAATTCCCATACTTTTTTCTCAGCTACCAAACACATAATAAAATCACAGTATCTTACCCTCGGAGGGACACGATCCACGCTTATCAACAGCTGAATTCTTCCCAGTCCTCCTCCTCTTCAAGCATACAGAAAATCTTCTCGCACCCTTTCTCTGCTCAGCCCCAACCCTCACAGCACCATCACCAACTGAACCCAATTTCCGCTCCGACCCAACTCCTTTACCGGATCGAACCCCACCTTTCTTCCTCAAGTTCCTCGCACCCGGTCGAGACCCATTCCCGCTCCCAGACTCGGGACTCGAAAACCTAAAAATGCCTTCCTCTTTGAATAAAGGAGACTGTAATGGGGTTGGAATCGAGAGTTGGGTCTCCGCAGAATCAACAGAAGTTTCTAGTCCCCTGCGAAGCTCATCACGCATCTCAGCTTGACCTGAACCAGAAACCACCTGCTCTAGATGTTCCTTAATTCTCTTGCGTTCGGTGACGCCGGCGCGGAGGTGTCTGGCGAAGAAACCGGTAGATCCGGCGACCGCCGCAACCATCAGAAACTGCCACATTGAGGCGAAGAAAACTAGAGATTTGAACAAGGAGTTTCTGGATCGATTCAAGAACAGTTGAGAGTACAAGTAAAGGGTTTGGTGTGGTTGGTTGGTACACTCAATTTTCTTGGTTTCGTTAATTTTGGGTTTTTAATTGATTTGTTCATATTCACATGTTTCCCGCTTTGGACATTTTCCTTTTAATTTAGGACAGCGCATAATTTTTTATGACCGTTGGATCTTCAGAGAGTAACCATTTCGGTTTTTTTCTTCTTTCTGTTTATTTCAAAATAGACTACCATATATTAAATGGATGTATTATAGCTGTGGAGTAACATGTGTATTAACATATTCGTCTCTTACATCTATGTACGTTGCTTTATATTCACATTAATTTTGAATATATACCTTCTTTATAGATGAAATTCAAATTATTGTTTTGTTCATGGGTGGGCATGGTTTACGAACCGGACCGGACTGGATTCTCTAGTTTTGTAACTATTAGAATCATAACAAAATTGTTACGTGAGGACACGATTCGTTTCAAAAAAAAATTATATTAATTTTTTTCTGAAAATTAGATATATCCTCTTTTAAATTATGATATGTATACAAAAATTGTGTCACTTAACAATAAAATTTGTTTGGTTTAGTCGTAAAGGAGTAGTATTTTATTAAGGGGTAATTCCATGTCAATACTCAAACTTTGTCTCATTTCGAAATCAGTACCCTAAGTTTAAAACTTTTTTTGTCGGTACCCCAAGTTTATTTACGTTGCAGTTAAGGTAACGGCTGTTAAATGTAACAGAATTGGTGTGCAAAAAGTCTAAAATGCCCTCAATAGTTTTGGTCTGTTAAACTGGTCTGATTGGTTCAATTGATATGATTATAAAATGACTATTTTACCCCTGATTGAATACCAATTTAACTAATAAATTGAGGGCAAATCTGACTTTTCACTTGCACAAATAATTATTATAATAATTTAATTTTTAAATATATATAATATTATATTATATTATTATTAATTATATATTATTATGAATCATTAATTAAACCTAATCAAACCCTAATTAACCCTAAACTTACTTCAGGCCGCCACTCCCGTCTCCCTGCCGCCGCGACTCCGACGCCGACCTCGGCGCGGCGTCCTCCGCGTATTTCTCTCCGCCGTCCGCTCCCCCTGCGTCCTCCGCGGCGACTGAAATCGCCGAGTCTCGAGCGACGATCCATGGCGACAACTCCGACGCCGTCAACGCGCTCCACGGCCACACCAAGAAGACCCACCGCGACATCGCGTCGAAGCTCTCCGCCCTCACCGATGTGACCCACCTCCGTTCGCCCAAGACCCTAGCCCTCCTCCAACGCCTCCAATCGCCGCCGCCAGACACCGAAATCGACGACTCTCAGTTCTCCTACCTCCAGCTCCGGAGCCATGGATCATCGGCGTGAGCTTCTCGAGCCATGGATCGTCACCTCGAGACTCGGCGTGAGCTTCTAGTTCGTCGCCATGGATCGTCGCCTCCGCGGCGACTGAAATCGCCGAGTCTCGAGGCGACGATTGGAGGTAGGAGAACGGAGGCGACGATTGGAGGTAGGATCGTCGCCTCGAGACTCGACCATTGGCCGGAGATGGGGCGCTAGCGGCCGGAGTTGCGGCCGGATGCGCGATGGTGGCGGCCAGTGGAGCGAAGAAGACGAAAAGTCATTGGATGTGACCAATGGCTCTTTTTGAAAATTAGAATGAAACTTGAGGGCATATTTTTCTTTTCAATTAAAATTTTACTTTTTAATTAATTATTATTTGTGTAATGAAAAGTCATATTTGCCCTCAAACTATTAGTTAGATTAGTTGTTCAATTAGGTGTAAAATAGTCATTTTATAATCATATCAATTGAACCAATCAGACCAATTTAACAGACAAAAACTATTGAGGGCATTTTAGACTTTTTGCACACCAATTCTGTTACATTTAACAGCCGTTACCTTAACTGCAACGTAAATAAACTTGGGGTACCGACAAAAAAAGATTTAAACTTAGGGTACTGATTTCGAAATGAGGCAAAGTTTGGGAACTGACATGGAATTACCCATTTTATTAATGAGGTCATAGATTCAAACCTTGGAATTGATAAACATGTTAAATTGTTTTTTCATTTTTCATTCAACTTTTTGTCTGTTCTATTATATTTACTAATTATTAGAAATTGTCAAAATTATTAGAATTAAATTTTGTTATATGTATTTAGTAATTATTTTATTAATAAAATTATTATTTTTAATTAACTATATTATTTATTAATCAATTAATTAAATTTTTAGTATAAAATTTTGCCCCCCTTAAAAAAATTTTAGGATCCGCCACTGGTTACATGACCAATACCATTGTGTTCAATATTTTTAATATGTTAATAAATTGACAATACCGTAAACAAGACATCATATACCAACTAAATTCAAATGAAATACATTTTAGAAATATATATCATCCACCATGCAATAAGCTTCTCATATTACTAAAATCATTTTAAAATAAATATTATTTTTTTTTTTGATTAGTTGATTAGTTGTAACTTTAATGATGGAGGAGATATGAGTAATTGAGACATTATTTTGAAATGAAAAAGTAATTCGAACAAAAAATATTTTAATAAAAATAAATGCTGAAACCAATGCTTTAACTTTTCTATCCGCCTGGTTATTTCTCATTTGTTAAAATGTTAATGAATTTCATACAAAATATTATTAATCCATAATCACAAGACAAAACAAACTTTTATTTAAAAAAAAACATTTTATGGAAGGTAGAGCTCTAGGACATTAGGCCACTACTCGAAGGATCAAAGTACTCATCATTTGCCAGATAAACTTCGGTCAAAGTAAATTATAAAACCTCAAACAAAACAAAATACGGTGCTATAAATTAATAGATAGCCAACAACATCTGAATACATCTTCCATTTGGTGACATTTAAATCGTTAAAGTTTAAAATCACAAGTATAAATCCGAACATAACTTGTCTGTCATTTCAAACTGAAAGATAATCCAAACCTTAAACTCTTCTAATGTTAAAACATGGTTTTCTATAGATTATCAACTCTATATGGTTTACCACATAACACATTGACCAGTGTAAATCTGCTTAAAACGGTCCATCAACTGGCTTCCACGCAATAGTTTCCCAAATGAAGCGGTGCATTTCCGATATTATCAACTTCTTAGAGGAGAAATAAAATACAGCGTCACAAATTTGGAGCGACCAACCTGAAAAGGGGACATGAAGGCATTTTAGTCGCAAAACAAAACTTCTAACAAATTGCTACCCTTGTTAAGTCATGGAATAAGCAAGATTGCTAATATTGAAGGCATGAATTTTGATTGTATTTTCAGAGCAGATGTGCAGTCTAAACATGAAAGTCAAAGAGATGACAAGATTGCATCACGAACTCAATGTTTATTTTCTACCAACGTGATACAAAATCAACAATCCAGATGTACAAAAACTAATCAGACCTCAATCAACCCTAGAAGTTAGTTCGGTCGACTTTGTTCTGTTCTAATTTTTTTTATGAACTGTTTCATCTGAGGGGTCATGCAATCTTGTCCTAGAATCCCCAAACAAAACAGTGATGCAAGTAGGCAGTCTCCACGGTTATATGACACCTTAGTTTTGAAGCTGTATCCAGAAATAACAAAACAATCTGAAGACAATGCCCGTCGCCTTTAAGCATGTGCATGACCAAGCCACCAACTTCTTTATCACCTCAGGACACCACAAGAAATATGTTATATAACAAGCTACCTTCAAATTGTATGTACACCGTCACAATTATCGCACTTCTCATGAAACCCCAATGACATGACTCAAACATATTATTCCTTACGATATATGTTCGTTCTCATTTTTGTATAAACTAAAGATTAGTTACTTAGTGATGGGCCTTCCTCCATATACCCCTATGTGGTTTAACAAACTAAAGGGAGTTAACATATCTTAGGATACTATTCACAAGTGACACTTCATGTATAATTAATTGACTAAAAATGAGAGTGGACACTCATTTACAGACATTTTTTTCAGAGAAAGTAGACACTTATTTTTGGAGCATAATGGTTATATAATTGCTGCTCAGGTATAGATCGAGACAGATCAACTAAGATATTTATTTCAGCTAAATTCAACAGCTCAAGGGAAAAATCGACGCAGCATACTGATTGCTACCATCACCAAACTCTCTGACCCCATAATTTGTAACACTATGTAAAGACATACGACAGTATGTGAGGAAATGCAAAAGACACCCTGGATTCTAAACAACAGTCCGCTGCCTTGACAAAGGTGTCAACTGTCCGGAGGCTAGCTTCTTGTAGAGTATGCCTAGTGACAGTGAGTTATAGACTTGTAGTTGCTATCGTCACGGTAAGTTTTTCATCGAAAGCCAGATTATAATACAATTACCCTAAAATTCACTACATAATCTCAAGTGCATTGCTTGAAAGTTCCAAATATTGCTGCGAGAGCAAGAAACCTGTCTCACACGAGGAGAGATGCTTAATATGACAATATTGCTAGAGTACAGTACATAAACTCGTTGTTCTGTTAGCTACACAGTTAGTTGGCAGCCATACAGGCAAACAATAGCAACAATATCACAAAAGGTTCAATTGCAGAGTTAATCCCAACGATATATCCACCTCCACAAAGAAGGGTATCATGCGAACAATGGATAGGCAAGGAAGTGCATACAAGAGGTCACCATTCCACAGCTCTCTATAGGAAAGGATATCGCAATCAGACATACTATTTTGAGCTTTCAGTCACAAAATTCTACCTTGATAACACCCACAAACGATGGCAACCAGAAAACATCAGGACTAAACTGCATAAAATAAACTATGAGAAAGAGATTGCAAACACAACATATATAGATCGTTTTTCATCAGCAACATACATAGACCATATTCTATTTCAATACTAGTATCAAACTCATAAACAGCTCTACATCATTCAAACCACATTAGATCCACAATTTGCAAGATAAGCGAAAACCCACATACCAATATATGAATTACCATCATTCAGACTTGGAAGCCGCATCTTTCCGAGCAGCTCTGGCATTATCATACTCAAACTTCAAGACATTGTGTATATGAGAAGTGTCCTTCACATAGAATCTCCTCCCAAAAGCGCTCTCTTCAATAGCCGGAAAATAGGGGAAAATCAAGGAATTGACAACCCAAAACCACAGAGCTCCAAGTACAATCCCCAGAGTAGCCCCAGCAAACACCTGAACCACAGAATGATAACCCAAATATACCCTCGAATACATAGTGAGCAGAGCCAAAACCCAGTTCAACAAACTCGTGCCCCACTTGTTCTTCGTCTCCAAAAGCCCAATTCCGTAATAGGTCAACAAAGTGAAGTACATGGCGAAGAAGAACATGTACTGAGCGTGACTGGAGGGCCATCCGTGAGAGTCGCACATCTCGAGCATGGCACAGGTCTCGGGGCGAGCTTGCTGGACCGATGTCTTGATAAATTCGTTGACGAATTGCGAGATCAGGAGGCCCAGGAAGAAGAACATGCCCTGAAGCTCCCTGCGGAAGATGAAGTGGGAGATGAAGCCGCCGAGGCTGATGAAGATCGGAACGAGGGAGACCCAGGCCAAGAAATGACCCAAATGGTCTCCTCTTTGGTACCGGACATGGGTCAGAGTCACGGCCTTGAGCGAAGGTGTATCCATGGATCTAGGATTGTTTCGGAGGTGAAGAAGAAGAAGAGATCGAAGGGCTAAGCGCGACCGGATCTGGGTTTCGGAGGGTGATCTGGATAGGATGGTGAGGAGTGAGAGTAGAAATTGAGGAGGCGGCTGGTTAGAGAGGATTTAGGATGTGTTGTCGTTCCTGTTTCTGGTTGTTTCTCGGGAAAACGTTGACGATCTGGAGAAAGCCAACCAGGAAAATGTCCGCGTCATCAAGTTATATGTAATGTAGTTTGCTTAACACCATAAATTCATAACTAGGTTTTTTTATGGGAAAATATCATATAGGTAGGTCAGAAAAAAAATGATTATCACGTAAGAATGTTTATTATTATTTTTGAGTAAATTTTGTCTCGTTTTGAATCCAGTATCTTAAATTTGAAATTTTTTTTACCAATATCTCAATAATTTTTAAGTTACACTTAAAATAATGATAATTAAATATAACATAATTAATTTATAAAAAGTTTAAAATACTCTCAATAGTTAAACTAATTTCATTATAAAATAACTATTTAATCATTAATTTAATAATTAAATTACCTAATGGGTAGAGGACACATTTGTCTTTCTAAATGAAAAAGTGAAAAAATTAAAAGTAACCTATGAATTTTCTATTTTAACCCTAATCCTCAAGCCTGACTCTACAACCTCCCTCTCTTTCCTAACGTGACTCTTCAGTTTCCCTCTCCTTATTCGACTCTCTCTCTCTCTCCCTCCTCCAAAGCCATCGCCGCAGCAGAGCTCCTGCCACCGCCCGAGACCTCCCCGACCCGCAACGCCGCCACATCACCCGCCGACGACACCACTATAACAACAACCTGTTCTCATCCCTGAAATGGAGCCTCTGCCGCCCGAGACCTCTCCGACCCTCAGCGTCGCCACATATATCTCCTCTCGTCCGATTTGTTGTGGCAGTTGTGCGCTTGGACCGTTGCGCTGGTTCAGATCTGGCGCAGCTGTACGGTTGGAGAGTCTGAAGAGAGAGAAAGCCTCTCGATCTTCGCTGGCGGCGACGAGGTCCACAACTCTCCGGCCTTCATTGCCCTCACAACGGCATGCTTCTGCTTCTCCGTCGCCGCGTCTCCAGCAAATTGCTGGACCAATTTTTGTGCTTTTGTTTAGTACACCTTTCAACTAATTAGTTTTATCAATTTCTTGAACATGTTGAATGATGGTTTGAAAATGAGTCTGGAATAGAATTTTTATATTTGGTTATGTGAAAATAATTAAGAGATTAAAATTTTAGGAATTTAACATTAATGGTATTTGTTTGAAAATTTGATGAAAATTTGAGGGCATCTCAGTCATTTCACAAGTTTTTTTTATTTTGTATTTATAACTTGAAAAGATTATTATGCCCTTGTAGCATAAAGTGTGTTTATCACTTAAGTGAGGGTAAAATATTATTTTTACATTTAAAAAATAATAATTCATATTATTTAATTATTAATGATTAAACTGGTCAAACTGAATCGGTTTAATCGGATTTGAACCGGTCAAACTGGTCGGATTTCAATTCATAACTATTAAGGGCATTTTAGACTTTTTACAAACTAATTATGTTATATTTAACTATCGTTACCTTAAGTGTAAATTAAAAATTGTTGAGGTACCGGCAAAAAAAAGTTTCAAACGTGGGGTACTTAATTCGAAACGAGGCAAAATTGAGGTACTGACATGAAATTACCCATTTTTTTGTAGGTCACCTAACTGAACATTTTTATCACCTCAATATTTCTGTAAAATAGATCTCATTTTTAAGGTCATGTGCGCATCACATTGTCACGGCCCATGGGATCTTCAACCCAATGAACCGTGGGGCGCTTGATCGTGCAGAGTGCCTCTCGTCTCTAGAGGGTTCGACAGACATCAAGCTAGCCTTTCGTTCGAGAAACAAGTGAGAATATCAAGTAGTTTGTTCGCAAGACCGACTTGGTCCTAGCCAGTCCGTAAGTGTACTAACATGGGGGATAGATATCAACGACTTGATCCAAATCGGATGTCGAATCAAGGAGGCCATAAGTGCGAGACTAGACGAGTTGATCCCTAGAGCAACTCGTGGAGCCGAGATGGTAGAGATAAGAAGGTGGAGAAGAGATTGGTATGAAACGATGACGATTGAATAGTTCCTAAAAACTCGATAGGTTGGAGAGAGATCGAACGAGACTATTAGAGTAGACTATACTTGAGTCGATCCAATAGCTCATGGTGATAATGAGTTTACCAAGATGATTATGAATTAATCGACCTTGATAACTCGTGGCGAAAGATAGCGCGAGATTATTGAAGTGGTTATGAGTGAGCTGATCCAATAACTCGAGATGTAAAAGAAGAAGTGAGTTTATTGAAGATGGTTATGAGTGAACGGTTCCCAATAACTCTAGTGGTTTGATGAGGGGATAATGATGAGTTCAAGTTTGGTAGAGATTCAATTATTGGTGAGTTGGTCTCTAGGTAAACTCGAATAGCAACGAAAAGTAAATGATAGATGATCAACAAGACAATAAGAGAGAAAGGATATGGGGCCAAACTTGGTCGGACGAGTTACATGCCGTCGAGCTGTTTTTATTGTGCCGATAAAGCTTCGGCTTTGGGAGAGAAGACTCTTGATCCCAAACGAGTTGGTGATTTACAAATAAAATGAGAGCTCCTATTCATAGAGTCTCATGAGCCTAGCTAAGAAAACAAATGAATCAATCACATAATTACATTCTACATGATTATGGCGATCCTAGTTAATCGTGGGAGTAAATTGCGGGATTGTATCTTCCTTGATGGCTTGACTTGATGTTGTTGATTCGGGATCTCTGACTAATCCATAATTGATGTCGATTGATCGGTAAGATCCGCTCAATTCGGGACTTTCCAAGTTTGGCGTCTTGAGGGCTAAGAAGTCAACTTGGACTACTTGGCCGATTGAGTTTCGCGGGCTTTGTCGCTTTGCTTGTCGGGCTTCACTCCTTAGCGGGCTCGGTTGGGTTGATCTTCTTCGTCTTTGGGCTTGCGTCATGGTCTTCTTGTTGTCTTGGCTGATCATTGAGTAGGGGTGGACCAACGTTGAGTGGCTGGTCCGCCTTGGTCGTCATTGTGCAACGTTCGGTTCGTTGCTAAAGTCAGCTTGGGCAACTCGTGGGCAGTCGTCTCGGTTCGTCCGTGAGTAGACTTTGTCAAGCCGATGATGCTTCGTCTAATGCACCTTCGATCAAATGTGTTGCCTCTTTGGGGTCGTCTTGACCAACAATTAGGCGCTCGGTCTAGGGTGCTCGATTCGACCATTTCAAGTCGGTTTCACGAGTCTTCGTATCGAGTGATGGCAGGAGGACCAGACACCCTCTAAAGTGGATAATAGTAACGTGCATGAGCTTCGTGCACGAACTGAGTGGGGTGAGGGATGATCCAACGAACACGGTTGAGGGTTCGTTAGTCACGCTTGGGCGATTTTCAAAATGAAATTTTTTTCAAGGCGTGACAACATGGTGTCTTATTTTTTGAACATTCCAGAATTATCCTTATGTGTGGAGTATGTGTAGATTGAATGAAGTGTGTTCGTTGGTGTTCTTTGGTTCAGAAGTTATTGGTTGTGTCCGACATCGACGATGGAAAAGGGAGAACTTCGCTAGGGCTGTGACATTTCAGCACTTATTCGCATCTTCTCCACGATCGGTAATCCATGTAACAGGTTCATTGGGTGCGAAAAATATTCGGTAAGCCATAGTAACTACTTTAAGGAAACCCTAATGTTGTGTTTGGTTGAAATCTTAAAATTAAGGTTCATAATCGTAAATTGTTGTTGTTCGATTCTGGAAAATCTTTAAATTCGACTAGTTATGATGAAATAATGTTGATGTATGATGTTATAATCTCGGAGAAAATGCATTTCAATATTTGCAAAAGCTAAAAAAATTTGGAGAATATTTAAATTTTAATTATAATTTGGAGAATTTATTTTTGTTTTTAAACATAAATTTAGTTTATGTTTGGATTTGGTTGACGATGACAAGAGTTAGGAAGAGAAGATTTGAAACTTTTAAGAGAGATCAAGAGTCATCCATGAAGTTTAGAGCTACTTAGTAATGATTTGTAGTTTGGATTCAACTTTATAGTCATTCTTAAAATAAGATTTGATTATTTTGATATTGATTTTTATGTAAGTTGAGATTGAATTTCTATTATTAGGATTGATTGTTGCATTTGATAAATTTGATTGATTGTGAGTGTTGGATGATGGCTAAAGTATGAGATTGTGATTGTAGTCTCGATTGATTGATTATTTGATGAGTATTTGGTAGATAGTGGTGAGATTGCCCTTTATGAGTAGTTGATAATTATTTGTTTTTTAAGCATGATTGTAGTTATGAATTTAGTTGTGTATATTATGCCCTGATCATGCGTAATTAAACATGAGATTAGGAATAGAATGAAAATGGATTGTTGGAACTTATTTATTTTCATTGTCTAAGTTGATTTTGGGATTGGAAGATTTAATTATGCTTATGTTGTTGATTGACGATGGTAAAAATAGTTAGATGATTGGAATTGCCAATTGTAATTTATTGATTTGCTCAGTGCTTCAATTATAGACTCAATTTATAAGTGAATGGGTTGAGATGCGAGATTTAAGACTTCAAACTAATTTTCGTCGTTGGTTGAAGATGAAAAAATTAGCTTTAAGAATCTGGTACATCCTTCCTTATCGCGATGATGGTCGCGATGTATAGATATAGACTCCTCACTCGAAAACTAGAAAATAGTATAATTAGTGATTGATTAAGTTTATTCGTGACAGTTTGAATTTGATCCGACTAATCTTCCTATCATAGGGTCCGACATAGCACATTGATAGGAAGACCGCTATTCTTCATACCTAAATTTGTGATTTTAACAATTACCTCGCTTAGCGTAATGAATGACAATTATATAATCTCTACAGTTCTAACTTCCCAATCACTCAAATCTTTGACACTCTTCCGAGTAGTGTTTAGTTATTCGTGTTCATTTTCATTATTAATGTTCCTTGATAGTGATATCATATCGTAGCGTTTATTACTTGAAAACATACATTTCAAGGCCCGAGACATCACTTTTCGTACTTAGTATCCGCACACACAAACCACAATTTTTTTTTTGTGGGATCGATATTTGGGAAAGTCCACTATTACAACTAACTGGTACACTTTCGTTTGTGCGTTTCGGATTTAGGTTGTCCATTCCATTCTTTTTTCGCGAGAGCCATCACGTCATAGTGCATTTTGATCTTATTTATACATTTAATGTAAAGCTAATAATGAATTGAAGATGTGCGAACAAAATCGATGAGACACAGATGAGGAAATAACAATTCAACTTGAAGAAATCTACTCATTCAGTGGGTTCATTGCATTTGAATCATTAATTGCATTTCGTCGATTCACAACATAGAGACGTAACTACCATAAAAAATGCTCAAACTTCTTGAGGAAAAAAAGAACAAAAAATTGGAATTAACAATACATAGGAAAGAGGAGTGCCCCGTAGAACAAATTTCTACGGGATTTTATATATATAATAAATTTGTACAAAAATGATACTGACAATACACAAATAATATAAATCAATTCACAAACAGTTATCAGTGTTCCACTTTTCACATTTTCTTAAAAAATATCGATATAGTCAACTTTCGTTGTGCACTGCTCCCCACTAATATGTTATAAAATTAAATTATGAATTACTTTTGTTTCTATATTTTGATTCAATCCTAACACCACAAATATTCACATTCAGCTTATCTTTTTTTAAAATTATGTATCTGAATCGATTTTAATTGTATGATAAAATATTACACATTCAATTTGTAGAGATTGAGAATAATCTTCTTATTGAAATTTGAATGACCATTTTGTATGGTTGTTACAAGTATTCATTTTGTATGATTTTTTATGATAGAGGTTATGAGGTCATTAACTTGGTAATTATGTCTCATAATTCTCTCAATAATACTCCATTGTAACAACTCTTTTCATTAGTATAAATAGAAGCTAAAAGAATGAGATTGATAGAAGACACAAGAAAGAAAATACACTTCACATAGACTACTATCAATCACCAAGAGCAGCCATTCTAAGAGGCTATAGGATTTGTGGTGTCGATATTTCCAGGACTCTAGTAGCCACAAGAATAAGAGATTTGTAGGCAAGGTACGACACGTTGATCTTGTTACGTAATCCGGATATAAGGTTAGTTTTTTCTAACTATAGTATCAGAGTTGAACGTGTTTCGGTTTTTGCCCCGAATTATTTAAGCATTTAAAGGAATGAAATTGATACAAGACACAAGAAAGCACATACACTTCACATAAACTACTATCAATCACCAAGAGCAACTATTCTAAGAGGCTATATGATTTGTGGTGTCGATATTACCAGGACTCTAGTAGCCACCAGAATAAGAGACTTGTGGGCAAGGCACGACACGTTGATCTTGTTACATAATCCGGATATAAGGTTAGTCCTTTCTAACTGTAGTATTAGAGCTGAACGTGTTTCGGTTTTTGCCCCGAATCATTTAAGCATATATGTGTACACGATTTGACGATGATATAGATATGTGTTGTTTATATATATACGTTTTTTGATTATTATATATGCATGTGGTGCTTCAATTATTATATATATCGATGAGTTTATGTGTGTATATATGTGTGTATTGAGATGATTTATACGAGATCAATTATGCACGTATACATACATACATACATACATACATACATATTATATCTCATGTACTAGATTATTATATAAGCATATATGTTTTTGGTGATTAAATATTTACATATGTGTATTGATATACAATTTGATTGTAATATATACATGTGTGATTTGGTGATTACATATGTGTATATGTATAATTTTTGTGTGTTTCAGTGATTTGTATAAGTTATATATATTTTGGTTCGGTGTTGATGAAATTTATACATGTTTATGTGTGTGTATATATATATATATACACTGGTTCGACTGAGAACCAAATGTGCAATGAGAACATGAGAACACTAGACATTCATTTATTTACATTGAACATTCAATTATTCTCGTTGGAACATTCACTTTCATTGGACATTAACTTATTTTTCGTTGGACATTCATTTTCATCAGATACCACTTACTTTCATTGGACACTCACTTATTTCCGTTGGCCAAAGATAGGTTCTCAGGTTCTAACAAAAGAGTTTTGTTCTCACCTGATCTCTCTCTCTCTCTCTCTCTCTCTCTCTATATATATATATATATAGTAGGTATCAAATACAAACTAGGGGAAAATGTCCAAACTGTATAACTTGCAGTGCAATGTTGGATAACTATATAGAACATGTAGTGCAATATTGTATAACATGTTGGACCTGTGCAAAATTGAAGCGATGTATAACATGTAGTCTAACATTGTATAACTGCCACGTGTCGCAATCTAAAATAACGCGTGTCTCTGATCCGACGGTTATACATTGGTTTGGACGTTTGGACATTTTGGGTGAGTTTGTATTGGAGTGCATCTATATATAGGGGCTGAATCAGGTGAGAACTAAACCTCTTTATGAGAACGTGAGAACTGAGTTTGTCCATTGAAAATAAGTGAATGTTCAATAAAAATTGTGATATCCAATGAAAGTGAATATCCAGCGGAAATTGGTGAATGTCCAACGGAAACACTTTTTCCATTCAAAATAAATGAATGTCCAACGAATATAAAGGAATGTCCAGTGGTTCTCATGTTCTCATGTTCTCACAAAAGGGTCTGGTTCTCGCGAGGAGGGCCGTCGGCGAGGAGGGTCGTCGCGAGGAGGACCGTCGCGAGGAGGGCCGTCGGTGAGGGGGGCCGTCACGAGGAAGGCCGTCGAGAGGAGGGCCGTCGGCGAGGAGTGAAAGGCCAAAAAGCTCCCTCGCAAAAGAGGCCCTTTAATCGTCCAAGTACATTTATATTCTGGCTTTGCTGGGTCGAACACTAAGGGATCAACTTGTGGGTCGATTACTTAGTCGATTTGCTCTCTCTCTTAGGTTTGACGGGGAAGAAAAAGTAAACACACAATTTTTAGGGGTTTTTGATTAAGAAAGTAATTACTAGCAAGCTACGATAAATGAACACTAAGTTAGATGCAAAATATTAAAGCGGTGGAATGAAAATCAAGCAACTAGCAACCACGGGGGCTAGACCGACGGCGAAATGCCAATCCAAGCTATCAACTAATCACATTCAAGCAATGCAAGCGGCCTAAGTCTTAGATGCTTATCCTCTCGGACTAAGCCTTTCCTAATGTTGAAATAACCTCTCGGGAAGTTACATTCAACGTTAGGAAGCATTAGACACGATCAATTTCGAACCAAAGGTTGAAGTTTTGCTTCCAACCCTTTGAATCTACTTAAATCCGCTTTCAACTCTTCCTCTCGGACAAGTTGAGAGCTACTACTCTAACACAACTACTAACACACACAAGCTCTCACAAGTGTATATTTAAATCATGCTCAAGCATAAAGAATTCAACATATACCATTGCATGTTCTCACAACAACAATATAAGTTTTCATCAAACATTCACACAAGTAGATTCGCAAGCATAAACTTAACATGAATATATATCAAACTTTAGATAGTCATAATCTCCTACAAAGTCTAGCACCCATAGTCTTGGGTTTTTAGCCCAAAACCATGGTGCTCATACAAAATCCCACAAGAAAAATACAAGATTCAAGAAATGAAGAGAAATTAAACAAACCCAAGAACCCAAAATGGGTTGGGAGCTCAAAAACCCTCCAATCTTGTACTCTCTTGATGAATCTTGGCACATTGAAGTCTTCCCAAGGTGTGGTGGTGGAATCCTCCTCCTCCTTGCCTAATCAAGCTTTTGGTTGGCCTTTAATGGAGGGAAATGGAGGAGGGTGGAGAAGATGAAGAAGATGGAGGCTCTCAAAAGGTAGGAGATGGATGAATAGTGAAGTCCCTTGCTGAAAAAATGTGTGGTGGTAAATAATGGTGAAACTCGGATTGCTTAATTGACGAAAATGCCCTTCCGAGTCAGCTGCTGTTTTGGCGACCAGTCCCTGTTCCGGCTCCGTTTTGGCCATCTTCCGGTTCTCACATGGAAACACTTTTTTCACAAGAGTTGTAGATCTTTTCTTCCTCTTGAATTTAGGCTCAAGAAAGTTGTCATTTGGAGGTCGGATGCGAAAGATATGGCCCTTGCAAGAAGGCTCACTGCTGCTGAAATTTGTTGCTAGTGTCACGATCTTGACGATGGGTGTCACCATGGTGACAGTCATTTTTGTTTCTTCTTGTCACGATCATGTCATGATCGTGACACCATCGTGACATCCCATTTTTGCCCTTGCAACGTTGATTTTTCACGATCATATGAGCGATCGTGACAATCGCTCTGTTCTTGAAAAAATTAGGTGTCACGATCGTGACACTATTCACGTCACAATCGTGACACTGTTCCGGCGTCATTTTGGCCATCTTCCGGTCTTCAAATGGAAAAACTTTTTTCACAAGAGTTGTAGATCTTTTCTTTTTCTTGAATTTAGGCTCAAGAAAGTCTTCATTTGGAGGTCAGATTCCAAAGATATGACCTTTTCAAGATGGCTCGGTCGTACTGGAATTGAGTGATGGGTCGTTGGTTAGCCAGTTTGACCGGCTAATATCTTGCAATCTATAACTCCGATGACCTCTCTTCCTTCTTCAAAGTTGTAGAGTTTTCAAAGATCTTCATTGTGATGTATAATTTTGCTCCATTTGAACTCCAAATAAAGATGTTATTGCCCTTGCAAGATCTGCCAGCGCCATGACCGTGTCACTCTTCCGTGCTCCAAAAATGCTCCAATTTGGTTCCATCTCCTACAAAATACCGAAAAAACACCAAAGATCAAAAAATATCAAAATAATAGCCCTAGTGTGACCGAAACGAAGGGAAAAGCGTGCTAAGATGGGGGTTATTTGGGTCCGGAAAGGGGCACAAATGGACCACATCAAGGAGGGCTGTCACTACTCCCGTCGGAGCAGGCGGCCGGAGACGGGAGTGGTGGCCCTCCTTGCCGATGGCCCTCCTCGCCGACAGCCCTTCTCGCGACGACCCTCCTTGCCGACGGCCCTCCTCGCTGTTCTCGGTCCTTTCACCGACGGCAAGCTCTCGGTCCTTTCCTCGCGACGACCTCCTCGATTTAAAATAGTCATTTCATAATCATATCAATTGAACCAATCAGACCAGTTTAACAAACCAAAACTATTGAGGGCATTTAGACTTTTTGCACACCAATTCTGTTATATTTAACAACCCTTACCTTAACTGCAACGTAAATAAACTTGGGGTACCGGCAAATTTTTTTTTTTAAATTTAGGGTACTAATTTCGAAATAAAGCAAAATTAGGGTACTGACATGGAATTACCCCTATATTTAACTTAAATTAATTTATTTGAATTAGATTAGACCGAATTTACTTTGAATTTATTCATTTGACCGACTTTGACTGATATTTTGACCAATATCCGTTGCGAGAAGGGCCGTCACGAGGAAGGCCGTTGGCGAGGAGGGCTGTCATTACTCCCGTCGGAGCAGGCGGCCGGAGACGGGAGTAGTGGCCCTCCTCGTGACAGCCTCCTCGCGACGGCCCTCCTCGCGACGGCCCTCCTCGCTGTTCTCGGTCCTTTCACCGACGGCGAGCTCTCGGTCCTTTCCTCACGATGACCTCCTCGAGGTAAAATAGTCATTTCATAATCATATCAATTGAACCAATCAGACCAGTTTAACAGACCAAAACTATTGAGGGCATTTTATACTTTTTGCACACCAATTCTGTTATGTTTAACAGCCCTTACCTTAATTGCAACGTAAATAAACTTGAGGTACTGGCAAATTTTTTTTTAAATTTAGGGTACTGGTTTCGAAATAAAGCAAAATTAGGGTACTGACATGGAATTACCCCTATATTTAACTTAAATTAATTTATTTGAATCATATTAGACCGAATTTACTTTAAATTTATTCATTTAACCGACTTTGACTGATATTTTGACCAACATTTTGACCAATATCCGTATTATCATCGTGAAAAGGTGAATTTTTTTTATATATCACCTATATCTTCCGGTATTCAAGATATTCAATGAATACTGGTGCGGCCATATATAGGAATACTATTTAGTGTTGAGAATAAATAGTTCACATTTAATGGTAGTGGCTGGCTACTGGCTACAAAGCCTAAAAGGCTCAGTTGACCCACGCTAGTCTGTTGACCATTTCAGATGGGCTAGGGAAGAACAAAGACTTAGGACGAAATATTTCATATCTCAAGGTCCTAACGTAATTTCAGGTATTTAAAAAGGATTAAGTGTCAAAACAGAATACTTTGAGGACTGCACATGCAAATAAAGAGATTAGAAAGCAACACGGGGCGGCGAATTTTCGCGCTTGGGTTCGTTTCCGATCGATTTCTTGGTGTCGTGTTCCCAAAATCTCTCTCGTCATACACAGTCTCTGTGCGCTTCTCTACAATGGCCGACGAAGGCGTTGCTTCTCAGAGAAGAGACCCAATCAAATCTTCAGGTATTTCTCTGTCGCTACTCACTAGTTTCTTTTTCAGTTTCAGCAGTACTCTAATCTTCTGTTTGGTTGCCGAGAAAATAAATTCCCGAAGGAAGAGGAAATATGAGAAATTTTGGGTGGGAATCTTCAGTTTTTTTTGTCTGGAGCTCTTGACAATAGGAATATTTGACCTTTTACCATGTTTATTCAGTAGGATTAGGCTTAGTGTTGCGAGGTTGATTTTATTAGTGATTAAACAATTCATCTCATTTTATAGGGCATTGTCATGCATCAATTGATTGTGTGAAGATTTTGTGTTTTAGAAGGAACAGAGTAAAAATGACTCGATCATGATAGTGAAAGGGTATTAACTCGACTTATTGTTAATATATTGTTTATTTTTGGGTTTGAAATGTTTGGTTTGTGTGTTCAATAATTATATGCATATAATCCGCAGTTGGTAATTCTGCTGCGCAAAGGAGACGGCAACATGCTGTTACTGTGGGTAAAGAAAGAAGAGAATCTTTGGTTCGAGCTAAGCGGTTTTGCATGGTTGGGGTTGATGGTGGTGGTGATGCTTCTATTGAAAATGAAAATGATAGTGACATGGTGGTTGAAAAAGAGCAATCAGTTGTGGAGGTTGAAACTGCTTCAGCGGTACAAGAGTTAAATGCTGCAGTTGCCTATCAGTACGTTAATCCAACATACTTATTCATCTAACTAGTGCATTATTTGTGGAGTAATATAAGAACTGTTGGACTAAATCTTAGTGTACTTATGTTGTTGGTATTACTTTTGTGTTCTAGAATTATGAGACTAGGCAAAAAAACCCTCAACAGATTGCATAGAAAATGGCTTTTCTGTATGAAATAGAAATTGGGATGTATGCATAAAGGAATTGCTGAGACTAGGATACATATTGCACAGTAAACATGACTATGAAACTGAAATTGGGTTCCATGCATAAGGATTTCACATGTCATATCTATTTAAATCAGGGAAATGTTTATCAGCCTGTAATTTCTGTATATCATGTTGATATGCCCATTATCACCTAATGTTCTAGTGGGCGATTTTTATTGAGGCACTTTGTTGATAATTTTAATAAATATATGTGCAAGTTCCTTTACATCATCTTTTTGTCTCATTCCAGGGGAAAAGGTGTAATGCAGAAAAAGGTAAATGCACTTCGTGCATTAAGGCGATTGTTGTCCAGGTCTGAGTTTTCTCCTATTGAAGCTGCCCTTAAGGCTGGAGTAGTTCCTATTCTTGTGCAATGCCTTTCTTTTGGCTCACCAGACGAACAGGTCCAATGATTTTTTTTTCCATTTTTTATTAATTTTCCTTTTTATGAGCTGTATTGTTGCAAGACAAGTTTAAATCGTCATTATAAAATGATAATGTGAAAGTAGATTGTGAATCTATCTCAGTACTAAGCTCTCAGGTTCCAGCTAGCTATTTAGTTTTGAATTGCCATCATACTGAAATTAACTTGCATGTTTCTCTACAAACCTTTTGAAATGTGAAAGTAATGCATCTATTGAGGTGACTGTTTAGCGAACATTTGTTATATGTGAAAGTTCATTTAAGAGGGAGGAAGGTCTTACTAAACTACAGATTTTACTTTTGACATTTCAGTTGCTCGAGGCCGCTTGGTGCCTCACTAATATTGCTGCTGGAAATTCAGAAGAAACAAAAGCCTTGTTGCCTGCATTACCATTGGTTATTGCTCATCTTGGAGGTTGGTCATAGCTTGTCATACATATATGTGATTTCATGTTAAATTGCCTGACAATGGATACTTTGGATTTTACTTGGAACTTCTTAGTCAATGATGTGATATCAGCAAGGAAAACACTATGCAATTGCCTCTGCTGTGTTCTCAAGTAAACATTTATGCATAGTTTAGTAACCAAATGTTAAATATAATAGCAATTGTTATTTATAAGCATACCCAGACAAAGTAACGAAAATCCAATGTTTTTGTCCTTATCCTATTTTCACTCCACACATTTCTTTTTATTTAGTATGCAACTGAAATTGCTAAACTATCTCTTATGCTGCTAAAGTTTTTCTTTTTTTTCTTCCTGTCGGGTATTGGCTCATAAAAGATATAAGTTAGTCCACAGTCAATAGACATAACATGCCTTTACCTTCAAATGCCTGTGAATCGGGTAGAACAAGAAGGTTTTTATGTACATAAAACCATTAATATTCTGTTAATGCGGGAAGACTATTTTAGCAAAATAATTACACGGGGAGAGATCAACTACCCCATTTGTATTACCTATGCATTAATCTTTTATCTCTTGCAGTATATCGTGTCAATTTTTAAGAATTTATAAATAACTGTACTCATTCTGTAGAAAAAAGTTCATCGCCTGTTGCTGAGCAATGTGCATGGGCCTTGGGAAATGTAGCTGGTGAGGGGGAGGAACTAAGAAATGTTTTGCTATCCCAAGGGGCTTTGCCACCTCTGGCCAAAATGATGCTGCCGAGCAAGGGGTCAACTGTGAGAACAGCTGCTTGGGCATTGTCAAATCTAATCAAGGTTTGAGATATGCTCAATTGCATTGCAGATAATATGGTTTACGTTATTTGTTTATCTCTTGGCATGTTTATTTTCTAAATTTCATTTACAACATTCTTCAGTGTGTTTGAATGTAGGGACCAGATCCAAAAGCTGCAAATGAACTTGTCAGATTTGATGGGGTACTGGATGCGATTGTTCGGCATTTGAAAAGAGCGTAAGTGGAGTTCTATTAGTATGGAGATAACTACATCAAGATTGATGTCCACTTTGAAACGTTTTACTTGGACCCTTTTCATTTTGAACTAAACCTTGTCATTTGTGAAGTACTCTTTTGTCAGCTATCGTTTACAAATATAACACCTTGCAGATCCTTTGCTATAGGCTATTCAGAAAACTAGTCCTGCAAGGTTCAAACATAATTTAGTAATGGCATATTCTAACTTGGATTTATATGAGATCATTCTGCATGTTGAGAAGTGAACTGCATACATTTCTTTTTGACCGAAGGATTATGTATACATAATTCAATTGTTAAATTCAGGGATGAGGAGTTGGCAACTGAAGTAGCATGGGTAGTTGTCTACCTCTCAGCTCTTTCAAATGTTGCAACTGGTTTGCTGGTCAAGAGTGGTGTTCTTCAACTACTCGTGGAAAGATTAGCAACATCAAACAGTTTGCAGTTGCTTATTCCGGTAATGAGATTCATCTTAATCTGTGTGTAATTTAGCTTCATTTTGATTCTCATTCCCATCATCATGCCATCACATAAAAAGATATTGATTCCCATTTATAAATTGGAGACTGAAATAAGGTGATGTGAGGGAGTGAGAATGGACACAGCGATCACAGATACTTTGCACCTCCCCTCATTTACACATAAAAAGATATTTTGTTCATAGTAGTATTTGTTTCCTGTATGGAAATGAAATAAAAACCTACAGTTACTTTTTTGGGTGTTATGGTTCATTGTGTGGAACTGGAAAAAACATATAGAAAGATAGTGCATCTTCATGTGCTGCAGACCAATAGAATGTTATGCTAGTAATTCAAATGGTCCTCTAGTACGGGAGGATCGTTTTGTTTATTTTATGCATTTGGCTAACTATCTATGGAATTCTCAGGGATTATTGTCTGGCAGTTTAATATCAAGTAATGACATATAGATTCCTGTGTAGGTACTGAGAAGCTTAGGGAACCTTCTAGCTAGTGATTCACAAACAACATATCATGTTCTTGTCCCTGGACAGGAAATAACAGGTCAGTGAAATACATCTATTATTACTATCCGAAATGATAGGCTATAATATAACTTCACATTGTACGAAGTGTAAAATACTCACTATTTGATGACATTCTTAGGTAACTTCATAGAAGTTCTAATGAAGTGTTTGAAGAGTGAGCATCGTGTGCTGAAAAAGGTATATTGGTTTGGTAATATAATTAAGAAATTAACATTGATTACCCATTCTGACTGGTTATATGTATATAGGAAGCAGCTTGGGTGCTATCAAATGTTGCTGCTGGTTCTGTTGAACATAAGCAGTTGATATATTTTAGTGAGACAGTGCCATTGTTGTTGCGCCTTCTTTCTACAGCGCCATTTGATATAAGAAAGGAAGTTGCACATGTACTCGGTAATCTTTGTGTCAGTCCAACAGAAGGTGATGGGAGGCCAAATCTTATTCTGGAGCACTTAGTTTCCCTTGTCGATAGAGGATGCCTTCCTGGTTTTATTGATTTAGTCCGATCTGCTGATATTGAGGCTGCAAGACTAGGACTTCAGTTTATTGAACTGGTAAGAGAATCTAATCATCATATAGGGCATTTAGCATGAACAGATGATTTCTTCACTATCCCAATGATTCATGCATATTTTAAATTGTTAAGCTCTTCGCTTTCGTTCTAGTTGTTATATTTAGTAATTGATCTGTGTGTGACAAAGAACCCTTTGAGTTTAGCACACTCGTTTCTCAACAACTCGGGTTCAAATTTTGTGCATGCAGGTGTTGAGGGGTATGCCAAATGGCGAAGGGCCAAAACTTGTGGAGCGAGAGGACGGGATTGATGCCATGGAGAGGTTTCAGTTTCATGAAATTGAAGACCTCAGAATCATGGCAAATACTCTAGTTGACAAGTACTTTGGAGAGGATTATGGGATTGATGATTAACTCAACCGATGGTTTCACGCTCTCTTCACCGAGTCTCTGGACAAACGCCTGTATGGTTTGGCAATATTTTGAGCTCATCAATGTGAAGGTGATTTGCAAATACTGTCACTGCTCTTGGTTAATAGAATTGTATCTGTTGTGGCAACAACTCGAATTCTAGAGGTATTTTGCTGTTCAGGCCAAGTTAGGCATTTTTGTAAACTTGTTGTAGGGTTCTTTCTTTTAAGATTGTGGACAATCTATCTCTCTTTCTCGAGTCACTAATATGGCATCTTAAACTTGTTTCTAGTAACATTTATATTGTTATGAAATTGGGATTCGAAGGATTTCATTTTGGAAGAATGTGTATTTTCCGAGTCTTCCGGCAGTGTTTGAATCCTCTACACGTTCAGATTTTTCTGGGTTTGAGTAAAATGCTTCTTTGCAGTCATTTTGTCCATCAACCAACCGATGTTTGTTTACCAATATACTTTGGGTAGAGCCAGCCAGACCAAACCAAAAGATGAAGAACGAAGCATAGATCATCAAAAACATCAATTGCCAAGGGACAGTTGCAACTCAGGATGTTTCCGCACTCAAAAGGTGTCTCTGTACTAAAATAAGATATTTCTGCGTGCAAAAGAGGATGTTTTCACCTCCGAAACATTCCTTGTTACACCTATGGAAATCGGGTGTGACGAGAGTCCAGAGTTATTATAAACCCTCGTTGCACTAGCTTTCACTATCGTTACATTTTGAACACTCGTTTTACTTTTACCCCAAGGGTCTAGTCACTTTTTCAAGTTGTCGTATTCATTACGATTTCTTGTTACACCATACCCTCGTTACATCTATTGAAACCATGAAAACTCTTGTTGCATTGATTTCTACCATCGTTATAATTTTACCTAAGAGTTCATTCACCCTTTCATGTTGTCATAAATAGTACGGACATCTTAGAAATAATTATGACGTTATTGCTGCATGTGTTTCTCCTCTGCATGATGATAAACTGCTAGGCGCAAAAACAAGGATCATTTTACTACAACGCATTTTTGTTGAAAAATAGTATTTAAATTTATTTTGCTATAATTAGTTTTTTTAGACATTTCTTTTTTATTGTTTCCTTGCAACAATATAAATATGAAAACAATAATCCAATAAAATCACTAGTTAGTTTTTCTTATTATTTCCCCGCGTCTCCACTATTATTCTTTAAAATTTTATCATTTGCATTCCTCTTCAACTCTCGAAACTACATTTGGTACAAGAGCCTAACTATTAAAGACTAAAGCAGAAATTAGACAACGATGGGGAAAAATACAACACTCTACAGAAAAATATAGTGAGGAGCTTAACAGGGACGAGAACACAAGGGCGGGGAGGTTACCAGTCACCTACCCAATGCTGACACAATAATTATGGTGTATGGACTGTAAAGATGAAGATCCTGATGTGCATATTAGGACTCTAAAAAGCTTCCTTATCAATATCGTATTTTAAATTGTAACATAGCTGATCACCTACTTAATTAATAACCGTTATCATAATTTTTTTTAATTGTAATTTTGCTGGTACCATATTTTGTATGTCTAACATGGTATATAGGTCATCGTTTATCAAAAATGTTGTTTGTCATAAAGTGTTCATAAATATCACTCCAACAAACCGTGACAATCACGTGAACATTTTCTTACATTATTGCTTCTTATTTTATATAATTATTTTTATTTCATCAAGAATAATTTTTAGATTGATGATCGGGAGTTGGATGTCTACCACAAATACGATGCTTCATACAATTTATAATCTAAATTATTTTAGCTAATATACTTCGATTTATCGTATCAAATAAATGATGTATTCTTTAAATTTTAGCATATAAATCAATTTAATTATTTTATAACATTTTACAAATAGCATCACGCAATAATACACCCTAATTTTTATTATTTGCATTGAACTATGATAAATCTTAGTAGTGATTATGAAAATTACATACATTACAAAGACATTTTAGTATTCTCACCTCAAATTTTAACAGATTTTTGATAAAAAAAATGAACATAAATGACTTTAGTACTACGGTGACAATTTTACAAATTTAGTGTACCCAAAATGCCAAAAAAATAAAAGAGGTCATCGAATATGAAGTAGAGCATTTCGTACTATTCCCCAGTCTTACCTATTTTCTCATTAGACATTCTAAGGAAGATAAATATGCAGATGAAGATGCAAGATAGACCTCTACCTCTAATAGGATACATGAAGAAAGAAGCAATTAGGATAGGGAACCAGGAATAAGAAAACAAAGGATCAATAAGGCTGGCAGCTTGCTAGGACTTAGAATTCATAGTGAAATCCATAAATAAATTTGTATTTAACTTTATACATAAGAATTTGTATTGAATATGTAATAAAAATAGTAAGATTTTATATTAAACTTTACCAAAAAAACATTTTGTCCTCCTCGTAAATCATATCAAAACATAAAATTCGAAGAAAACTGTTGTTAAATTAGAACACTAATCTTCACATCAGAACAAAACAAAACTGCAGTCGATTTTAATAGAATTTACTGAATATTTGATTGCATTAGTAACAAGAAAATGCACATGATAGATGAAACCCTTACCAATTGCATTGTGGGGTCCATATTTTCCCTTAACCTCAGAAATTAGAAGAGCAGAACATCTGGGTCTCTTCTTCTTATTCTCATCATCACCACCATTGAAATATTCTTGAAAATATTTTATTTTTTCTTCTCCTTCCATAGAGACTAGGTGCACCTGCAACTCTGAAAGTTCTAATATTTTTTGTTTATTCTGTGGAAATGAAAGAAGAAAAGAGATATGACTCTCTTTGAGAGAGATGAGAGAGAGAGCAAGCTCTACTGTGACTTGGCCCATCAAGAATTTATGTGACCATTGCCCTGCTCCTTGAAATGACTCATATTGAGGCTCACAGAAATAGAACATATCAATAAGGTTCCCAGGTAAAAATAGTTACACCAAGATTCTTCAAATTCCTGTGATTCAGCATATCCTCATCCTACGTAATATTAACTATTGTGTCTGCCATTTGATGAGTGATCCTAGATGAAGTATATGTAATGTCCAGAACCACCAATAAGCAAGGAATAATTTCTTACTTGCTTCAGTAGTTCTCCTTAAGGAGGGTCCCGTGGTTTTTCCCCTCTCGCCTTGAGGAGGTTTTCCACGCTAAAATTGTGCGTGCCTATTGTGTGTTTTTGTTTGCTATGTTTTATTAGCTGGCTTGATTTGCTCTGCTTGATAGATTCCTACGAGATTTGCACATGTGGGGAGAATTATTTAATTCCGCTGCATCTAATTATTCTATTAGATTCGTTTTTCTCCCAACAAAGTGGTATCAGAGGAAATGTTATTTAATCGGTATCCTGTGTTAAATAATGGAAGCTAATACAAGCAAAATGGTTAGTATGAATGATTCAAATTATCATGTCTGGAAAGGGAAGATGGAAGATTTTCTTTATATGAAGGATTATTATCTGCCGGTTTTCAGTGAAGCCAATCCTGAAAACAAATTTGATGGTGAATGAAATTTATTGCATCGTCAAGTATGTGGCTATATTAGACGGTGGGTGGATGATAATGTTTTGAATCATGTCAGTGGAGAGACACACGCACGCAGTTTATGGAGCAAGCTTGAGCAGTTATATGCTCGAAAGACTAGTAATAATAAGTTGTTCTTGATAAAACAGATGATGAGTTTGAAGTATCATGATGGGGCTCCTTTGACAGATCATCTTAATGCTTTTCAAGAAATTATTAATCAGCTTGCAGGAATGGGTATCAAGTTCGATGATGAGGTGCAGGGTTTGTGGCTTCTAGGTACATTACCGGACTCATGGGAGACGTTTAGGACGTTCTTATCTAACTCAGCTCCAGATGGTGTTATCACCATGGATTTGGCTAAGGGGAGTGCTCTAAATGAAGAGATGAGGAGAAAGTCACAAGGTTCCTCTTCGCACTCAGAAGTCTTAGTGACAGAATAAAGAGGAAGGAGTAAGAGCAGAGGCCCAAAGGGTAGAGACAGAAGTAAGAATAAGAACAGGTATACCAATGCAGAGTGCTATCACTGTGGTCGAAAGGGGCATATTAAAAAGTATTGCCGAAAGCTCAAGAGAGACAACCAACATGACAAAGAGAAAGAAAATAAGGCAAGTCATGACGATGATGTTGCTACTATTACTGAAGAGTTTCTTCTCTTGTGTGATGAAGAAGATGTTAACTTGGCTTGTGATGAGACCAGTTGGGTAGTAGATAGCGGTGCCTCTATTCATGCTATAAGTCGAAAAGATCTCTTTTCATCTTATACATCTGGTGATAATGGCAATGTTAAGATGGGAAATCGAGGCATGTCAAAAGCCATTAGCATAGGAGATGTGCGATTGGAGACGAAAAACGGTACAATTCTTATTCTGAAAAATGTTAAGCATATTCTTGACATTCGTTTGAATTTGATATCAGTAGGCAAGCTAGATGATGAAGATTTTCATCATACCTTTGGTGGTGGTTCATGGAAGCTCACTAAAGGTGTTATGGTCGTGGCTAGAGGTGAAAAGTGTGTTTCGTTGTACGTGACACAAGCTAGAGTTTGTGGTGACATTATTAATGCAGTCGAGAAAGAGAGTACAACTGAATTGTGGCACAAGAGACTTAGTCACATGAGCGAGAAGGGAATGATGGTTTTGGGAAAGAAGAATCTCCTACCGGGAATGAAAGGTGAATCGTTAGAGAAGTGTGAGCATTGCTTGGCCGGCAAGCAAACTAGAGTATCTTTCAAATCATCCCCTCCCTCGAGAAAGCCTGAGATGATTGATCTAGTATACTCTGATGTTTGTGGTCCTATGAAATACAAGACACTTGGAGGAGGTCTCTATTTTGTGACTTTTATAGATGATCATTTAAGGAAAGTGTGGGCCTATATCTTGAAGACTAAAGATCAAGTGTGTGGTGTCTTCAAACAGTTTCATGCCCTAGTTGAGAGACAGACTGGGAAGAAGTTAAAGTGCATGCGAACCGATTATGGAGGTGAGTATTGTGGTTCTTTTGATGATTATTGCAAGGATCAAGGCATTCGACATCAAATGACGCCTCCAAAGACGCCTCAGCTAAATGGGTTAGCTGAGAGGATGAATAGAACGCTTATTGAAAGTACGAGATGTTTACTTTCATAAGCAGGGTTACCAAGATGCTTTTGGGGTAAAGATGTCTCTTACAATCACTTAAAGGCATTTGGATGCAAGGCATTTGTGCATATTCCAAAGGATGAAAGATCTAAGCTTGATATGAAGACTAGACCGTGCGTATTCATCGGTTATGGCGAGGATGAGTTTGCGTACAGATTTTATGATCCGGTGCAGAAGAAACTTATCAGAAGCCGCGATGTGGTATTTATAGAGAATCGTGACATCAAAGATATTGCGAAGTTTGAAGAAAGTGCTCCGCAATTTATAACTGACTTGATTGATTTTGATATAGTTCCTCCTACAGTTGTGCCAAGTCAAGTTGAAGATGAAGTTTGTGATGACCAATAGGGTGCAGGTGATGTTGATGCTCCTACAGAGGTAGAGATGGATACTGAAGTTCATGAGCAGTTGCCAGTACCAGATGTTCCACCAGTTGTTCCACTCATGAGATCTTCTAGAGACTGACAATCGTCTACAAGGTACTCAGCTGATGAGTATGTGTTAGTATCTGACGGGGGAGAACCCGAAAGTTACAATGAAGCCCTTGAAGATGAGAACAAGAAGGAGTGGGTTGAAGCCATGCAAGATGAGATGAAATCATTGCATGGGAATCATACTTTTGAGTTGGTGAAGTTGTCGAAAGGAAAAAGTGCTTTGAAGAACAAGTGGGTTTACAAAGTGAAGCAAGAAGAAAATACTTCACGTCCCCGATAAAAAGCTAGATTGGTCGTCAAGGGTTTCAGCCAGAGGAAAGGTATTGACTTTGATGAAATATTTTCTCCTGTTGTTAAGATGTCATCCATTCGGGTGGTTCTTGGTTTAGCAGCTAGTCTTGATTTGGAGGTTGAACAGATAGATGTGAAGACTGTATTTCTCCATGGTGACTTAGATAAGGAGATTTATATGGAGCAGCCAGAGGGTTTCAAAGTAAAGGGAAAAGAGAACTATGTGTGCAAGCTTCAGAAAAGCTTGTATGGTTTGAAGCAAGCACCAAGGCAGTGGTACAAGAAGTTTGAGTCAGTCATAGGTGAGCAAGGCTACCAAAAGACGAAATCTGACCACTGTGTTTTTGTGCAGAAATTCTCTGTTGATGATTTTATCATACTATTGCTATATGTTGATGATATGCTGATTGTTGGCAAGAATGTCTCCAGAGTTGAGAGTGAAGAAACAGTTGAGTCAGGCTTTTTCAATGAAGGACTTGGGTCCTGCGAAGACTATTCTAGGCATTCGAATTACCCGTGATAGAGTTGCGAAGAAGTTGCATATGTCACAAGAGCGATATATTGAAAAGGTGTTGCAAAGGTTCAATATGGACAAGGCTAAAGTGGTGAGCTCTCCTCTTGCTACTCACTTTAAGCTAAGCACACGACAGAGCCCTTTACGGAGAAGGAGATGGACGACATGGATAGAGTTCCGTATGCCTCAGCAGTAGGAAGTTTGATGTACGCAATGGTGTGTACAAGGCCTGACATAGCTCATGCAGTTGGTGTTGTGAGCCGTTTTCTGTCAAATCTGGGTAGAAAGCATTGGGTTGCAGTTAAATGGATTATGAGATATCTCAGAGGTACCTCTAATTACAGACTTACTTTTGGAAGACCTCAGACTATTTAATGGCATTTGCAGGTGGAGCAGTTTCTTGGCAGTCAAGGCTACAAAAGTGTGTTGCACTTTCTTCTACAGAAGCTGAATATATCACAACAACTGAAGCATGTAAAGAGTTGTTGTGGATGAAAAGATTCATAGGGGAGCTCGGTTTCAAGCAGCAGCACTATGTGGTTTACTATGATAACCAAAGCGCGATTCACTTGAGTAAGAATTCTATGTTTCATGCAAAGTCGAAACATATTGATGTAAGATATCATTGGCTTAGATACACGCTTGAAGACAAGTTGTTTGAGATTGAGAAAATCCACATAGATGATAATGGTTCTGATATGTTCACGAAGGCCTTACCAAGGGAGAAGCTTGATGTTTGTCGTAAGATCGCTAGAATGGTGATGCCCTCCACTTAGTTGAATAAGGGGGAGATTTGTTGGACCTTTATTAAATAAGTGGAGGCCCAAAACCCATGTAGTTAGTATCCTACATGGAGAAGGAAACCCTAATTGCTTGCATATAAATAGGAGACAATAGAGAGACGGAAATAAGACCAATTCAAGAGAGAAATAGAGTGAAATTCGTGCAGAATTTTCTGCTACTTTTTGGGCCGACCAGGAAGATTCTCGAGTCCGATCGGAGGTTGATACACCGTTGGATTGTGCTGATTTTTGGACAGGGTGTTCGAAAGACGTGGTACTACGTTCTGACCGTTTGAATTTGCGTTTGGAGGTTCGAGTGATTTGATACGATTTTCTGATCGTGCGCCATCGATTCGTTGAAGTTTCTCTACTCTTTCTTGTAATTGTGGTTTAAGCCAAGATTGGTTAATCTTGAGATATTGTGATCCTCTAACTGTATTTAGAGAGAACTCGTTGTACCCATTATATTGATAATGGAGATTAAGCGGCCTCGAGGGTCCCGTGGTTTCGCCTTGAGGAGGTTTTCCACGCTAAAATTGTGCGTGCCTATTGTGTGTTCTTATTTGCTATATTTTATTAGCTGACTTGATTTGCTCTGCTTGATAGATTCCTACGAGATTTGCACAGGTGGGGAGAATTATTTAATTCCGCTGCATCTAATTATTCTATTAGATTCGTTTTTCTCCCAACAATTCTTGTGATAGAAAGCATTACACATGAACGATGGGCCAATATGCTGGGCATGGTCTCGTGTCATAGCCGAGAAGATAAGGCTCAATTGGATATTGTCACCCATCCATAAAATATGCATTTTGAATCCACAAGCCTCCTCCATGTGAAAATTTTCTTGAATCCTTTTAGTGCCAGTTACATTACCCACTGGTCACATGTTTCATACATAAAATTTAATTGGACAAAAATCATTGGCACCACATAGGGCTGTTCCAGTCGGGTTGGGTAGACTCGGCTCGGGTTCGACCCGACTCGGTTTGAGTCGGGTGATGGAACCCAGACCCAATACTCGACTCGGTTGAAGAGTCGGGTAGTCGGGTTCTGGTAGACTCGGGTCTCAGGTGAGTCGGGTAGACCCAACAAACCCGATAAAAAATTTTCAATTTGAATTTAATTTTAAAATTCCCAAATTTTTTTATTCAATTCAGAAACCCAAAACCCAATTTGAAATTAATCTGTAAACCCCAAAATTTAAATCCAAATAAGAAAACCCTAACCCCAATTTCAATTTGAAATCGAAATCCCCAAAAAATTTGATTGAAATCGGAAACCTCCAATTTGAATTTAATTTTAAAATTCCCAAATTTTTTATTAAATTCAGAAACCCTAAACTCAATTTGAAATTGAACCCTAAACTCCAAAATTTAAATCGAAGTCAGAAAAACCTAACCCCCAATTCCAATTTCAAATCGAAATCCCCAAATCGAAATCCCAAAATTATAACTTCAAACCAAAATAAAAACTGAAATGGGAACTGAACCCTAACCCCCAATTCAAAACCCCCAATTTGTATTGAAATCCCCAATTTGTAGAACCAACAGATCTGATACAATCTGCCTCTGCCCAATTTCAATTCACCCCAAAATCAATCCAAATTCGAACCCTAACCCCTAATATTAAAAATCAATTTGAAACCCTAAACCCCAATTAGGAACCCTAATACACAAAACCTCGATTCCGAACCCCCAAATTGAAGACCTTAAACCCCACTTCAAAACCCTAACCCCAAATTGAATAAAAATCCTCAATACAAAAAACCCTAACCCCAAATTGAATAAAAATCCCCAATACAAAAAACCCTAAAATAGAAACTCAGACTTACATGTGGTCAACGTTGTGTGAATTTTGAAGGTTCAATCTCAAGTTCCACTGGAGAATCGATCCGTTGATGAGTCTTTTCTCCATCATTACTTTACTTATAGTGGTGGAGATGAGCCTCGCCAACGAGTCGATTCACAACGGAAACTCCCTGGATCGATTTGACGGTGCGAGGACTAGAGGAGATCGAGGTCATGTCGATCAACGCGTACGCGATTGTTGAGTCTCGACTCGAGCCTTCTGCTTCGTGTTTTTGGTTCTCTATTCTTTATCGAATTGAGAGGAGAGAACGAGTCGTCGAATTGAGAGGAGAGGTCGATAATATGTGTGTGGAGGAGAGCGTGTCACATCAAGGACTGGCAACAACTGAGATGAATCGGTGGACTAAAATCAACGGATGAGATAAGGCCACATCGCTCGGATTTGGCTGAGAGAGGAGAAGAGTTAAAAAACTCTCAAAGAGTCCCATATCGGAAACGAGGAAGTTCTGTGAGAGTTTATAAGCTCTCAGCTCTCTGATTGTAGCCAAACCAAACGTGTGCTGGGCTGGACTACGAAGTTGAATGGTCTTCGATTTGGGCTGGGCTGGGCTGGGCCTAGTTGTATATGTTGGGCTTGAGGCAGTCAACAAATTATATTTTTACGTATATTGTCGGGTTGTCAGGTACCTGGCGGGTTATAGAATTGGACTCAATACTCGACTCTAGGTTGGCTTGTCGGGTGGTCGAGTATCGGGTCAATCGGACATCAGATTAGTCGAGTCGGGTATCAGATTATTGGGTAAAATGGACAGTCCTAACACCACACCATCGTAATCCTCTGTTGAGATTACAATACCACTAAACACGAGGCTAATAGAAGTGTCAATCGCCCATATAGTAGATGCATAGTTAATCTTTCCAAACTCAACCACCCTGATAATCTTCGATGAACTAAATGGTAGATAACATATGTTCGATAACGAGACCCAGCAATCATCAATAATCTTGGCTAGCATATTAGCCAACTTCAAACCCCTACCATTGTACCATATTTTCACCTCAATATCCAACCTCAACAGACCATCAATTAATACCCCAAACTTAAACCCACTGAACTTATCAGCACACCTCAATAATAACTTCAAATCCAATATGATTAAATAAAATGGTAAGATAAAATCATGAATCTCCATAAGCACCTTAGTCTCATTTGTGGTAACCAGTTGCCCATTTTCTAGCTTGACTGCCAAAATTAAAATACACCAATTTTGATATAATCCGTACCACCTCTAAATTAGTAGCATAATCAACTATAATTGCAACAACTCTTCCATTATATGCATTGTTTTAAATAAACCTGGTCATACTTCACTGTGCCGATACCAGTAGGCCAACAACTTTTCCCACAGTATTGTCTAGCAATAATCATACAGTCTAAACTTAAGGGTAATAATGGTACGTTGATTATGCTCCTTATGTTCTCAGGTTTCCTTGATAATTTGTGTGTAGACATTTCATCGAATACCTTGTGTGCACTCTAATTTCCAGTATCCAACACTATCATCAAACACTCAGCCGATACCTCTTTCTTCAATACAACCGATGTGTCAGATTGTTCCTCCTCAAATAAGCTTAAGATCCCTTCCAAACAAAATTCGTACCCATTATTGTATTAAGGATATTAACTAGTATTCCTCTTGTTAATTAAATTAATTAGTCTTCCTCTTATTAAGGAAGGAGTTGGTCTTCCTTTTATCATGCTACTTTTGTAGACTCTAACCAACGAATTGTTCAACTTGAGGGGGAATATTAAGATATTAAATAGTCTTATTCTTGTTAAGGAAATTAATTAGTCTTCCTCTTATCAAGGAATGAGTTGGTTTTCCTCTTATCATGCTACTTATGTTGAGTCAATATGCCTATGTATTTCTCTTATGTAGTTACCTAGCCATGAATATATATGAATCATTATTCAATGAATAAAATACACACTTTTACACAAAATCTCTACATGGTATCAGCCTGATCTTCGATACTCTCTCTATCATCTCTCACACAACTTTGTTTTTTTTCTCATGGCTATCACCAATTCTGTTGCCATTATTCCAAACCCTCATGACTCAAATCAACCATTTACAAATATAATCCTCACGAACGTTATAAGACTCACGTCTTCAAATTATATCACATGGAAATTGCAAGTTCAAACAATTCTTGAAGGTCATGATCTCTAAAATTTTTTGGATAGCACTCATCCAATGCCCGCTGCCACTCTGCTCTCCACTACCACTCCTCCCCATCAAACACAAAATTCCGCATTCATCTCTTGGATACGACAAGATCGGCTCATCTATGGTGCTCTTTTTAGCACATTGTCATCATCAGTGGCCCCACTAGTTACTCAGACACAATATTCTCATGAAATATGGAGTATTTTGCGAAACACTTATACACGTGCTTCCCGTGGGCATATCAAACAATTGAAGGATAAGCTTCGTTCCATTACAAAAGGATCTCTTTTGATCTCGAAGTATACGCACTCAATTAAAGCTACATCTGATCTCCTTGCCTCTATTGATGCTCCAGTTCACCCTGAAGACTTAACTGATTATGTTTTGCAGGGTATTGATGAAACATATCGTCCATTTGTGGACGGTATTAATGCAAGAGATACGCATATATCTTTTGATGAGTTACATGAAAAACTGATTAATCGTGAACTAAACATCAGGTTGGAACAATCACGAATCTCGTCTCCAATTTCTGCTTTAACAACTCAATCAAAGTTAAATGTGCATCGTCAACGTCATTCAGGTTCTCAATCTTGATCTCCACAAAACAAATCACCCAACACTAGCCATTCTTCTCATTCCCATTCCGTTGAAAAGTCGTTCAAAGGTCGTTGTCAATGGTGCAAATTACAATGTCATGTTCTTACCCATGGGTTCCAAAAATTAATTTCATGCAGCGGAACGAAATAATCATGGGAATCAAAGAAAAGCATACAGATCTTATTGTGAAATTCAGCATACATTTGATTTTTCGAATCTGAAAAATCATACCTTTAATCGATGCAAAACACAAGTATAGTGTTTCTCTAGCAAGTCCACACAAGCACAATACCCTTGGGGGGTTTCTACACTTTCTCTTGCTAATGAAAAATTGAAGAATTGGACAAAACACTCATGGAGGAATGTGGAGGGAGGGTCGGCCATTTTGGGAGAGAATGAGATGGGATTTCCGAAAATCAATTATAAACTAGAGAAAGAAAATATTGTGTAATTATTAAAAATCTGATTTTGAATATCTTCTAATAATTGCACAATAATTCATTTATTCCCATAATTGCATTTAGGCCCCCATTCTCAAATAAAACCTAAATGGGCTTTAAGCCCACTTAGTCAAATCCAAATTAAAACTCATTTAATTGAGTTCTAATTATGGTTTAGCTAAACTGGTCCAATCTCTCTAACTTGATTTCTTCAACCGTCTGGTTAATAAACCTAGGCTAGAAATCAACCGAATCGTTTTCAATTTGACTGAATTGAAAAGCGGATTCTCCCAATTACCATCCATGCTTGTTAGTCACATATTGTACTTAAAGTGTGTGACCCTCAAGGCTCACGACCCGTCGGCAGATTGGTAAAATTACTATTTTACCCTTTCCATCATAAGTGGTATGTAGCAAGACATTATGATTACCCATCGTTCGTGATTATCGATTATTCGACTTAACCTGTTATCGTACATGTCACTGTCCTTTTATCAAACCGATATCCAGATTGATCAATAGGCATAGAACCGTCACCCTAATTTATCAATCACTGTTTCTTGATATCTAAGATGACTGAAAACTGATACTAAGGTATCACCTGCACGGCCGTGCTATTCCTTCAGTCATACTCATCAAGTGGTCTAAACGGATATTTTTCTCATACCAGAGTATGAGTGATAAATCCCTCAGACGTCTTTCGAGTTCACTAATGCAATTAATAACCAAGCCAATCACAACCGTTATGGCTACCCTTTTACAGGAAACGTTAGACTAGGCCAAACTTAGAGATTCATTACACAGTGCACACAAAGACTCCTTGGTCTTAGGATATAATGATAAGCTACGATCTGTGAGTATCTCATGATAGTATCTATGCTGCATACTCACAATCGGGTTGTCCGATATCATCGACCTGGTGATATCTATGATATAACTCCGGCACATACTTTGCCATGATCAGTAGAGCGTGATCATAAGGAGTTGGTCTCATACTGATCACTTATTAAAGAAGCTTAGTTGATCAGGGACTCATCAAATGTAATTCGTTTTGATCTACAGTTCTACTATTAGTGGTTACACACATAATGACATAGATCAAATTACATTCGATATATTACTACAATACATTAGTAATATATGCCGATTTATTTATAGCTTGCTGAGCTTAATGCCATGACGCATGGGTATGTATCCTTTCTTAGAATCAAGCATTGAGAGTCTTCTCAACACTTTACCTATGTACATGTTCTGACTTAGGCCCAAAATCCTTTTGGAATGATCTATAGAGATCTTGATGCCTACAATAAATGTAGCATCACCTAAGTCCTTCATCGATAAACACTTCCCTAACCAAGCTTTGGTGGCAAGGTCGGGATGTCATTCTTGATGAATAAATACCAAGAATACAATATTACTCCCACTCGCTTTCTTATGTACGAAAGGCTCACTTTCGTTTTTGATGAAGCCGAGTTCCCTTACAGCTTTATCAATGTGAAGGTTTCAACTCTTTGAAGCTTGCTTTAATCCATAAATGGATCTTTGCAGCTTACATGTCTTTTCGGAATTCTTTGAATCTACAAAACCCACAGGTCGTGTGATATACACGCCCTCTAGTAAGTTCCTGCTAAAGAAGAGGTTTTGACATCCATCTGCCATAGTTATGGCTAAGAATAATCCGGATCAATCTGACCATTGCTACTGGTGAAAAGGTGTCATCATAATCCATGTATTGAATCCAACGATAACCTTTTACAACCATCCTATTCTTATTGGTCTGAGGATTTCCATCCATGTCAGTCTTAATCCTATAGACCCACTCAGAACCGATGGGTTTTATCCCAGGGGTTTGATCAACCAAGCACCAGACTTGGTTGCCATATATGGATTTCATTTCCTCACTCATGGCGTTCTGCCATTTTTCGGAGTCTGGACTGGTCAAAACTTGTCTGAAGGTTTCTGGATCATCATGATCCACCAATATCAAGTCATTTCTCTCAGTGGCTGTGAAGTCATATCTGTCTGGAACATAACGAGATCTTTCAGACCTCCTTGGACCATCTGAAATTTTTGTAGGGATTGATTCTTCATCTACGACCATCTGAGGCTCCAGTACTTCTACATCTTGCATAGCAGGCTCCTGAATTGCTTCAGGTTGTTCCGTGCCCTCTTGAATTTCTTCGAGATGCAAGGGACTCCCACTAGCTATTTTGAAAATAAATTCTTTCTCCAAAAATACCCCTCCTTGAGTAACAAAAATTTTGTTCTCGCTGGGTATGTAGAAGTTGTATCTCTTAGTTACTTAAGGATACCTTACGAAGACACACTTGTCTGATTTGGATGCATGCATCTCTGCTACCCAAATCTTTAGGAAAAACATAATAGGATGTTTCCCACACCATTTATGACTATGGTCCATTTCTTATTTGGCTACTATGCGAAGGCGCACACATCCAAATAGAACTGACCATCTCATCTCATCCCGCTCCCATCCTAATGAATACTACGCGAAGGCGCACACATCCATGGTAACGGGAGACGTAATGAGTGTCATGTGGTGTACCTTTTGTGACTATGTACAACTCTTAGTTGGCTACTACACGAAGGCGCACACATCCAAATAGAACTGATTACCTTATTCAGCTCGCATCCCAATGAATACTACGCGGATGCGCACACATCCACAGTAATGGGGGACAGAATGACTGTCACAAGGTGTACTATCGTTGTCTTCATCGGAGCCCGATTCAAAATGAATGCGGCCGTTTCCAGAGTCAAGTATTAGTTGAACTCTCTTATGGCCTGAGTACTCATAGGTCCACATACGTCGGAATGTATAAGACTTAATAAGTCACTTACCTTTCACATAAACCTGTAAAAGATGCCTTTGTCATTTTTCCCATTGGGCGAGACTTGCATATTTCAGTTTGAGTGAATTCAAACGGACTTAAAAGTCCACACTTGTGAAGTGTTGAAATACGTTTCTTGCTCATTAGGCAAGACTTGCATCTTTCAGTTTGAGTGAATTCAAACGAACTTTAAAAGTCGACACTTGTGAAGTGTTGAAATGCTTTTCTCGCCTATGTGCCTTAAATGATAATGTCATATTATAATTTGGTTTAAATCATCAGATTTAAGCATGTTCTTATTTATGTTATAGCGATTAAGCTCAGCAACGTAAATATCTGATTCTAAAGACGTGGATACCCACTCTTCTTCACATGATCCTTGTATACCTCCTCCATTTTGTCCTTAGCCTTCACAGCAGCTTTGGGAGCTGCTTGAACCGTTGGATGCTTGGGGTGTCTAATCTGCCCTGCAAGGTGCTCAGGAGTCTTACCCTTACCCTGATCAGCTTTTCTTGAAACTGACCTTCTTGTTGACCATAAGGACCTCCTTGGTCTTGCCCTTGAGGTTCTTTTCAGCGGTCATAAGCATCCCATGAAGCTCTGTTAAGGACTTGTCCATGTCACGCATATTGTAATTTACTACGAAATCCCTTTCTGTATCTAGAAGTGACTGCAACATAAAATCCGCAACCATTTCCACCTGATCATCAAAACCGAGTCTAGTTAGATGTTCCTTAAGACATTTCATCTTCTTGACAAGGGGACTAACAGGGCTCCAGCCTCAAGCTTGCAGGAGTTAAGTTCTCTGAAAGTATTATATCTTTCGACACGAGCTTTCTCCTTGAACATTTCCTTGACCTCTGCCTTACAGGTATGAGGTTCATCTGAAACGTTCTTGAACTGCTTCTGCAACTCTGGCATCCTACTGCCCACCATAATGCATGACACGTCGATTTGGTTATTAAAGAACTTTGATAAGTATCCTTAGTGCCCTAGCGCCGTTCAGCGGTGGCTCAGCAGGAGGTTACATGGTAAGGATATACTACTTGCGTTCATGCTTGAGTACAAGCCTCAAGTTTCTATTCCAATGTGAGTAATTCATGCCCTTGAGTCTGTCCTCAATTTGGACTCTCAGTGCGCTATTACTCCTTTGTGTTGTGTTTGCCTTTTAGTTCTACATGGTAAACTTAATTAAAATTCAAGTTGGATATTCAGTTATAAAACACTTGTCTGATTCTAACATTAGAATCTGAACCAGGATCCTATCATACCCTCAATTGAAGTGAACGGAGGCTCACTGCTCCAATTGAGAGCATCAAGGTAAGAATACATCCATCTACAAGACTATGTAGTTCCTGGCTAGGGTCTGTACTAAAAGTACACGACATACCCTATATTGATACCCTAGGTCAGCCATAGCTAACAATCGTAGACAAGTCTACCAAGCTTGAACTATGAACAAAACTAATGTGGCTACTACGCGGAGGCGCACACACCCACATAGAACTGCCCATCTCATCCATACTTCTCCTCTATGAATGGTACGCGGAGGCGTACCGACATCCATAGGCTCAAAGCCCTTTTGAGTGCCCAAACTTGGATGGTATCACGCTTGACTTGTAATTACTTGCGTTTAAGTGAATTATAACAGTCTGATTGTATATCGATACAATCTTAATCTGGAATCATCAATTGCAAATCCATGCAAAGATGATCCCTTATCAGGTTACATGCAAGTCTGATTAAACATCGATTTTTAATCTTTGCATGTGGGTGATAAGTAATCATACATAAACTTGTATATTAAAACTAGCATACATTCATACATATACAACATACAAATGTAACGGTAAATTATGCCTAGTTAAGCCCATCTTAGGTTCCTAAGAATCTAGCAAAACTAATCCTAAAGACTTAGTCTTCAAGGTTTAGACTTGCTCCATTCTTGTGGACTCCCACTAGCTTCGAGCCTCCTACAAACTTCGAGTCTTCCTCTTGACTTGTATCTTGCGTCGGTCTTCGTGATTATAAATTTAAATAAAATAAAGAAATTACAAATCACGACACACATGCCGTATTTACTACAACCCAAAACTTAGCAACACGCATGTTGCAAACCCGAAATTAATATACAAGTCTAGAGGGCTTAGCTATACATCATGTGAAAAACATCATGTTATCAAAGATCATGTGATCACTCAGCATGCTTATCAAACAACAAATTTTTCCAAATTTAATCTTTCTTAAGTGTGGAAAAATTCCGGTTTATCGAAACTGGACGGTTTAATTAATTAATTGAATTTTGAACCGGTTCATGCTAGTTTATCAAAACCGAACCAAATTTGAAAATTAAAAGTTTTAGAGCTTTATATATTCTCGCGAACTGGCCAAACCGAGGTCGCCTGCGGAGGCAACCATAGTGGCCCGCGAGGGCTGCCATGGTCGCCCACGGGAGCAACCATGGTGCCTCGGGAGGGCTGCCATGGTCGCCACTTGGGCAGACCCTGGTTGCCCGCGAGGCAACCATGGTGGCCCGCGTGGGCAGATCGTGGTCGCCCGCGGCAGCGACCATGGTGGCCCGCGAAAGCTGCCATGGTCGCCCGTGGGCAACCTGGTCGGCCCTTGGTGCCGACCATGGTCCACCAAGGGTCTCGACCCTGGTTAGCCATGGCTAACCTGAAACAGCCCCAAAAATTATTCTTTTTCAATTTTTCAAAAACAATTAAATCTGATTTTTTTTTCAATTACATGCATATTCAACCGAAGAACACATGAACATATAAATAAAAATCAGATCATGCATATTGAATTAAACACAAAATAACTCATCCTCTGATACCACTGAAAGGGATTCTCATGGGTTCCAAACATTAATTTCGTGCAGCGGTATGAATTAACCATGGGAATCGATGAAGAAGCTAAGGATCTTATTGTGAAATTCAACATACATGTGATTTTTCGAATCTGAAAAATCATACCTTCAATCGATGCAAAACACAAGTATAATGTTTCTCTAGCAAGTCCACACAAGCACAATACCCTTTGGAGGTTTCTACACTTTCTCTTGCTAATGAAAAATTGAAGAATTGGACAAAACACTCATGGAGGAATGTAGAGGGAGGGTCAGCCATTTTGGGAGAGAATGAGATGGGATTTCCAAAAATCAATTATAAATTAGAGAGAAAATATTGTGTAATTATTAAAAATCTGATTTTGAATATCTTTTAATCATTGCACAATAATCCCTTTATTCCCATAATTGCACTTAGGCCCCATTCTCAAATAAAACCTAAATGGGCTTTAAGCCCACTTAGCCAAATCCAAATTAAAACTCATTTAATTGAGTTCTAATTATGGTTTAGCTAAACCGATCTTATCTCTCTAACTTGATTTCTTCAACCGTCTGGTTAATAAACCTAGGCCACAAATCAACCGAATTGTTTTTAATTTGACTAAATTGAAAAGCGGATTCTCCCAATTACCATCCATGCTTGTTTGTCACATATTGTACTTAAAGTGTGTGACCCTCTAGGCTCACGACCCGTTGGCAGACCGGTAAAATTACTATTTTACCCTTTCCATCATAAGTGGTCTCTAGCAAGACATTATGATTACCCAACGTTCGTGATTATCGATTATTCGACTTAACATGTTATTGTACACGTCACTGTCCTTTTAACAAACCAATATCCAGATTGATCAATAGGCATAGAACCGTCACCCTAATTTATCAATCACTATTTCTTGATATCTGAGATGACTTAAAATTGATACTAAGGTATCACCTGCACGACCGTGCTATTCCTTCAGTCATACTCATCAAGTGACCTAAACGGATATCTTTCTCATACCGGAGTATGAGTGATAAATCGCTCAGACGTCTTTCAAGTTCACTAATGCAATTAAAAACCAAGCCAATCACAACCGTTATGGCTACCCTTTTACAGGCAACGTTAGACTAGGTCAAACTTAGAGATTCATTACATAGTGTACACAAAGACTCATTGGTCTTAGGATATAATGACAAGCTACGATCTGTGAGTATCTCATGACAATATTTATGCTGCATACTCACAATCGGGTTGTCCGATATCATCGACCTGATGATATCTATGATATAACTCCGGCACATATTTTTCCATGATCAGTAGAGCGTGATCACAAGGAGTTGGTCTCATACTAATCACTTCTTAAAGAAACTTAGCTAATCATGGACTCATCAAATGTAATTCTTTCTGATCTACAGTTCTACTATTAGTGGTTACACACATAATGACATAGATCAAATTACATTCGATATATTACTACAATACATTAGTAATATATGCCGATTTATTTATTCCGAAATATGATAAAACATTACATATGTAGATCACTTTTATATTGGACTGGGGCATAGCTCTAATAATCTCCACAAAACAAATCACCCAACACTAGCCATTCTTCTCATTCCCCTTCCGTTGGAAAGTCGTTCAAAGGTTCTTGTCGATAGTGCAAATTACAATGTCATGTTCTTACCCATTGCCCAACCTTTAAATCTCAACATCCCACACTTGACTTACCCACCTCTACCCGATTCCCTGCGACATCTCATAATGCTCCTCAAGCTCATTCTCTTTTTACCACCACCAGCGATCCGACATAGCTTGTAGATAGTGGAGCATCCCATCATGTCACACAAGATCTTGATAATTTGGCCCTTCATCAACCATATGGTGGTCTGGATGCTTTGTTTTTGGGTAATGGTAAAGGTCTGGACATAACTCACACTGGCTTTGTTAAGCCTACAGTGTTTTCGTCTGTCAATCACCACATATTTATGGAACTAAAATAAAACTAAGTTATTTATGTGTGTTTGATCTCGAATTTATCGCATCTCAACTTCAAAAATGAAACCAATTTATTGAGGTTTTCTTACATGTGTGTGTTCTTAGCCGTCTAAAATAACATGGGTTTGTTGAGGTTTTCATGTAAGTTGTTGATCACAAAAACAATTTATAGAAAATATAGAATTGGGGAGAAGGGTGAGAGCTTAGTTGCAAGCGAAAGATGATTGAGAGTGTTTTTGTCTGTTTAAAAAAATCATGTCTAAAATGTCACGGTATTAGAGAAAAGTGTAACAAAATATTAAGGAAAAACTGCAAAAAGAATGTCCTATTGTTTGACAATTTTGCAAATATACCCTGTTGTTTTTTAATTGCGAAAATGTGCCATGTTATTTTAAATTTTTTTGAAAAATGTGTAAATTCTCATTAAATATGACGAAATTGCCTCTAAAATTAAGACTTAAAAATAATTTCTAATGACATAATTCTCTCAACCGGGGTTTGTTTAGAGCTTATATTATATCAAATCGAAGAAAAATAGGAAAATCGACAACTTTGAGTAAAGAAGTATTTGCTTACATATTATAATAATATTATTAATTATTTAATGTTATAATATAAAATATAATATATTAATAATTAAAATAATTATTATATCATTAATAACTATTTAAAATTATTTTAATAATATAATATATAGACAAAAATATATATTTAAAAAAAAATTATAATATTAATAATACAATATAATATATAGATAAAAACTTTTATCTTCAAAATTATTGATCTTCCAATTCTCTTCGATTTGATATAATATAAGGTCTAAACGAGCTTGTACAAGAGAGGTATGTCATCCGAAATTTTCCGTATATTATTACTGGAAAATGGCACTTTTGTGCACCTAAATATACACTTTTGACACTTTCATACCCAACTTTTTTTTTTCTTTTTTTCAATACCCTGAATTTTATTTTGGGACAACTGGCCAGTTATTTACTAAAAATTGCATTGAATTTTGGTTCAATTCATGAGTATTTTGGGAAAATGGCTCGGATGTTGTTAGGTTTGTGCCCTAGTCCAATGTAATTTCTCAATCTATATTGTAACGAACATCATTATTTTACATAATAAAAGACATAATATTACTAATGTGTTGTAGTAATAAATCTAATGTGATTTCATCTATGTCATAATGTGTGTAACCACTTATAGTAAAACTATAGATCAGAAAGAATTGCATTCGATAAAGTCTCTGATCAGCTAAGCTTCTTCTGAAGCGATCAGTATGAGACTAACTCATTGTGATCATGCTCTACTGATCATAGCGAAGTGCGTGCCGGAGTTATATCATAGATAGCATCAGGTTGATGATATCGGACAACCCGATTGTGAGTATGCTGCATAGATCCAGTCATGAGATACTCACATATCGTAGCTTGTCATTATATCCTAAGACCAAGGAGTCTTTGTGTACACTATGTAACGAATACCTAAGTTTGACCTAGTCTAACGTTATCTGTAAAAGGGTAACTATAACGGCTTCGATTGACTTTGATATTGATTGCACTAGTGAACTCGAAAGGCGTCTCAGGGATTTATCACTCATACTTCGGTATGAGAAAGATATCCGTTTAGGCCACTTGATGAGTATGACTGAAGAAAGAGCACGACCGTGCATGTGATACCTTAGTATCAGTTTTCAGTCATCTCAGATATCAAGAAACAGTGATTGATAAATTAGGATGACCATTCTATGCCTATTGATCAATCTAGATATCGGTTTGATAAAAGGACAGTGACATGTACGATAACAGATTAAGTCGAATAATCGATAATCACGAACATTGGATACTCATAATGTCTTGCTAGAGACCACTTATGATGGAAAGGGTAAAATAGTAATTTTACTAGTCTGCCAATTGCCCGTGAGCCTAGAGGGTCACACGCATTAAGCACGATACATGACAATTAATTATGGATGAAAATTGAGAACGGTTCGGTAGTTTTCTGGCCTAAGTTTTTAACCAGACGGTTGAAGAAATCAATTCGAAGAAAATGAACCGTTTTGTCTAAACCGAAATTAGAACTCAATTTAATGGGTTTGATTTGGGTTTTGGTTAAACGGGCTTAAAGCCCATTTAGGGATTTAAGTGATGAATGGAAAAAAATTAAAATAAGAGTTTATGAATGATAGAAATGCAATTTTAATTTGAAATTCAATTTTATTTTTCAAATTGAAATTCCAATATTTCTTCCATTATGTTCTCTAATTTTCAGCAACCACTCCCATCTTCTTCTCCCCCTCTTGGCCGACTTCTTCCTCTCTCTTCAACCTCCATTTTTGTCATGCTTCTCTCAAAAATTCATAGCAAAAAGTTTGAGAGAAAATCTTCTTCGGTTGTGGTGCTTGTGTGGACCTAATAGAGAAACACTAAGCTTGTGTTTTCATCGATTAGAATAGGTAATTTTCAGATTCAAAATGTATATATAACATGTTGAATTTACATTAAGATCAAAGCTTACATCGATCACCATGGTTACATAACGTCCGCTGTATGATATTTATCGAATGGAACCCGTGGTGATCTCTTTCAGATGTACCCTGAATTTTGGTTCAATTCATGGGTATTTTGAAATTATTGTCCAAAAATGAAATTCAGGGTACTGAAAAAACAGAAAGAAAAATGTAGTGTATGAAAGTGTCAAAAGTGTATATTTAGGTGAACAAAAGTGTCCTTTTCCCTATTATTGATAATTAACTATTTAAATTTTTGATATTTTTGTAATGATTATTCATTAAATAAAAGTGAATCAATATTTAATTTGAACGTGTCTAACTAGTATGATTTCAAATTCCAGTTATTCTATTGAGGGTATTATATACTTTTTACAAACTAATTTTTTTTTTTTGACATAAATTACCTTAAATGTCGTTTAAAATATAAAAATACTTGAGACACCTGTAAGAAAAAACAATTTTATTTTGGGTACTGAATTTGAAAACGTGTATAGCTGGGTTTAGTGATATGTCATTATCCTTATAATTTTTTTAAAAGTATTCATTTTAGAGACATTTTTGTCATTTTCATAAAAATATGCACATTTTACAAAAAAGTTATAAACAACATGAGACTTTCTTGCAATTAAGAAACAACACGACACATTTTTAGAAAAGTGTAATACAGCAGCAGACACATTTGCAATTTTCCCAAATGTCAATTAGGTTAGGTGAAAATAATCTTTTTGAATTATATTAGTTGGTTGTGAAACATGTCATTATAGGTACAGAATTTGATGTTGAAGCCAGGCCAAAGCGAAGAAAAATAAAAGGAGGGGAGAGATGACCAAATTAAAGGCAACTTATTTTTTTTGCTTAAACACCAACGGGTTAGTAGCATAATCAAAAAGAGTAATTACACGTAAGTACACAAAACTATCGGTCATTCTCACATAAGAATCCCCAACTATGAAACTCGATTTTGTAGTCACTCATATTACATTTCGTCTCACTTGCCTTTAACGAGGTTAAATCTAACATAATTTTGAGGTAACAAGACCAAAATGCCCTCTTTAAATTTAATTTGAAAACAGACTTGTCAGAGCGGTTCAAATCCGATCTGACCAGTTCTGATTAAAAACAGATTTATTTATTTTAAAATAATAATTACAAATAATGAAAAGACTAATATTCTCTTGAGTTTCATTCCAATTTTAAAATTATGCCATTATCATATCTCTTTCTCTCTCATATCACTAGGGTTTCGTGTGTGTTCGGTTCATCGTCGGCGGGGCCACTGCTCTGCGAAAAGTTTTCTCGGTGACATACTTACCTATTACCGGCACCATTTCTGTCGAGAAGGAAGGTTTTCATCGATTTGGTGGGAGAGGCAGTTTGGATCGTGTTCTATGCTCGAAACCAGATTTGGCATCTACTTCAAATCTGGTTTCGTTTTGACCATCGGAGCAACGGAGAAGGGTGAGATCAAATCACGAAGCGAGAGAAGAGTGTTGGACACGGTGGGCATTTCGGAGGTGAGTAGGCGAGGCTCGAAGAAGAAGCACGTTTTCAGGCGACCAAGTCTTTTCCCGGCAAGACGTGGTGGTTCATGAGGAGCTCAACGACAATTGGCGGAGTTGTGTGCCCTTGGGAGGTTTCTAGCATGCTTTTGGTGGCCAGAGCCTAGTGGTGGTGGTCGGGGCTCTATGGTTTGTTATTATGGTGATGCCGCCGACATCGCTTTTCGGCCGGTGAATCCTAGTTTTTTAGGAACACTTCAGATAGGTTTGGTCTTTTGCTAGACGGGGCAAATTTGACCAATTGAATTGCATTAATTTGTTGATTTGAGTTTTGAGTTTTAGAACAAGAGATAGAATCATATTTGAACAATTGAGTCGCATTAATTATGTAATTACGACTATACTTATACTTATTAATATTTTTTATAATTATTATTTTAAAATAATTAAATCTGTTTTAACTTGAGCCGGTTAGATCAAATTTGAACTGAGTTTCAAACAAACTCTGGGAGGGTAATTTTATCTTCTTACCTCAAAATTCTGATAGATTTAACTTCGTTAGAGTTAAGTAAGACGAAATGTAATTTGGGTAACTACAAAAGCGAATTTTATAATTGAGGATACTTATGTGAAAATGAGCAATAATTAAGTGTTGTAATTATTGCTAATAGTTTAAATTTTTAAGCGGGTGAAAAAACTTTGTTTCGGTAAATATACTTCGTTGCAATTGTCCCTCTAAGATACAGTGCAACAGCTATACAGTAGATGTCAATTTATTGTATTTTTTCAAAATTTTAAGGTCGGTTCGAGATCTTTCTAAAAAGGTGCAGTTCGTTTAACGCATCAGAAAATAAAATGCAAGGAAGGAACTAAGAAAAACCTAACCGATGGAGGCTCGTTTAGCCAAACAGAAGACGCGCCAGCGTGTTGATTTTACAATTTACAATATTTAGGGAACTCAGAATCTTCATCACAGAAATGGTGAGTAATTTCAGCTTTTCTCTCGATTAATATTAATTTTCTCGATTAAGTGATTAGGAGTTTTGTTTTTTCTGCTGCATAATAAATTATCTTTATTATTAAGGTTTGGATTATTTCATTAAGATGTGCTGTTTGATATGATATGTGCGTTGTTGGCGAAACCCCTGTTTGGTTGGTGCGAAATTGTTACTTTTGAAGGGCCAAAGCTGTAGTTTTTTATCTTTCTCGCGAAGAGTACACTCGGATACTAGTGATGTTAGAGATTGACACATCTGCAAAGGAAGTGTAGCCAATTGTGTGGGAGAATAATAATGCTGAGCAATCTATGTGTAGCATATAATTTTCACGAATTATTTGAGTGTTTGACATAATTGTTTGTTAGCGAGAAAATGTAGATTTCCTGAAACTTAATTTGTAAATATAGTAGAAGTATGTGAACAAAAATTTAGGCGTTTTGTATATTAAAACTACGTGCCCATTTCGTTATGGTATAGGTTGATAATATTTCAGAAAAACACTGCTGATAATTTGATCAACAACTTTTAGAGGGATAATCTCTCATAACCGAGGGAAATAAAATGCAAGTTCTTTCAATAAAGCGTGTAGATGCTACAAGTGCATACAAAAAGTTACAAGTATGAACGATTTACACAAATTACTTATAACATGTGGTTGATGTAACTGGTATGTACGAATAAGTTTTAAGCAAATTAGAAATTCTGTCTCTGTCTGCAATACTTGAAACCAAGGTATGGTATTCCTTGGTTAGAACTGGTATACATCCTTTTCTTTTATTGTTCAATATTGGGCCCTGATTCACCTCTTAAAACCTGAAGGAAACAATTCCATTGCTCTTATAAAAGCAGAATTAAATTATTTTTCCTCCGCTATGATGACCTCCTGCATTCTCTGTTTTGTTTTGTTTTGCCTTGCTTACTCTTTCTCCACCCTAAATCTCTTTCTATGTCATCTCATAAAAACTATGCTTTTTCGATTTTTGTGTGTGCTTGCTCTCTTCTTTCACTTCCACAGTGCAGAATCATGACTTTGAATTCTGAAAAACTTTAGAAATAATGGGATAGACATGAACTCTAGACAGAGATTCCCCATGATCCAATATTAATAAAAGACCAGCAGTCCTCAGCAGTGGCGGTCAAACTAAATTTGACATATAAATCTATCTATCTTCTAGTTTATATTGTCGAAGCTCGTTATTTATTTGTCGAATATGTTACTTTATAAGCCATACATTGGATTGACAGTGCTTGAATATGAAATTTGTCTCAGACTACTCCATTGATAACCAGTATGGCTGTAGCTGATGCTGCTTACGCGGGCAAATATGGTATCCTGGCTTGGCATGCATTTAAAGCCCGACCAACGACCTGTTGGAGTTTGATTGGTTAAAGCCTCCTTTGTTGGAATCATATATTGAAAGAATTGAAAATATAATTTGGGTTTAAATTGTTTTGCTCTCCTCTTTAGTTTGTGTGGGCCTAATAAGGGGTAACCTGAGGCTTGGGCCAAACCTACACACGCCGCCGCTGCCGTCCGTCCGGCCGGCTCGGGCACGGGCACGGGCCGGCTCGGCTTTGGTAGATTAATAAAAATAAAATCATTTATTAAAAACAGAATTGTTTTGAATTCAAATCATTTTTTAATTTAAATATGACTTTAAATGGTTTTTCGAAATTCGAATTCAAATCGTTTTTGAATTTTAATCTGTTTTTAATTCGTGAATTAATTTTGTCAGTTTCATGTATTTATTGAAGGCATTGATGGGCTGGTTTAATGCGTCTTTAAATGTGGGTTTAATTGATTTCCCCTCAGATATTTCTATTAATATTGAGGGGTGTCTCCCCATTTTATACACACATCTTGCTGCCATTATTCTCGAACTGTTCTTCAACTTTCTTCCTTAGTCTTTCTTCGATTGCACAATTAGACGGTCTTCCAAACTGTTGTTTGTTCAATCGGCGGAAATTCTTTGGTAAGATCTTTTTCCCTGGTCAAAATCTACATTGTTCCAGCCTCAATTGTACGAGTGGGCTCACATCTGAGGGACAACCGTGTTAACCTCGGAAGCAACCGGATTCGATCACCACCATGGCCCACCCGGAATAATTGCTTTCAAGTCAGTGGCCTCCTTACCACGACGCGGTTCTTATTTATTCTTCTTCGTCTACTCAGTATCAGATATCGACAACAAAAGGATTTGGATACGGTGTTGCATGCCACGTCATTTCGGGTATCATATTCCAACAGTTTGAAAGCAATTATTAGTCATATCTGCCTACTACAATGTCTAGTTCTACCAACATGCATGCTGCTAAGTTAGAACTTCTTGACGGTACGAATTACCGTCACTTAGCAACCAAGATATTTATGTACTTTGAACAACTAGATATAGAATATGTTCTTTTGCATGCTCCCCCGCCTCCCTACTCTGTGCATGATCCCTTCGATCCCGAACAAACTCTCCCGATAGCTGCCATCCTGAGGAAAAATCAGGATGACATTAAGAAATACGAAAAGGAGAACAAGACTGCTAGGAACCATATTCTAAATCAAATGACGAACCCATTATTTGATTTGTTTATGGCTCAAACGTTCGCTAAAGTTATTTGGGACGCACTAGAGAAGAAATATGGGGATGGTCGGGAAATGGCTCGCCATCAGGATGGTGGATTCTAAGCCCATCATGGACCAAGTACATCTGTACGAAAACCTGTCCACTAATATCATGAACGAGGGAATGAAAATGGACGAGATTTTTCTGGCAAATGTCCTGCTCGAGAAATTTCCACCTTCATGGAATGACTACCAAAACCACCTCAAGCACAAGAAGAAGAATCTCCCCCTGCAAGAGCTGATATCCCACATGCGAATCGAGGAGGCAAACTGCCTGAAGGACAAAATGGATTCTTTATCAATTCATTCTGTCAAGGCAAATATCGTGGAGTCCTCTGGCTCTCCAAACTCCAAGGCGAAAGGCAAAGGCAAGATGGAAGTCCAACCTAACAAGGACCAGTTCAAGAGGAAGCCGGTCAAAAATCCTGCACCTCCGACCGGATCAACTCAAAACCGTGTGAAGGTCAAATGTTGGGTTTGTGGGAAGGATGGGCATAAGGCGTTCCAATGTTCTCAGCGTCAAAGGTCAACTCCTGCTCGAGCTAACATTGCTGAAGATGATGACATCATTGCTGCAGTGGTGGTAGAGGAAAATATGGTGGCTAACTCCACAGACTGGGTGCTGGATTGAGCTGCAACTTGCCACATGTGTATGCACAAGGACATGTTCACCAACTTTGTAGAAGCTGCACCTGGAGAGATCGTCTATATGGGGAACGACTAAACTGCAGCGATTGCTAGATCAGGAAAGATAACACTGAAGCTGACCTCTGGGAAGACGCTTGCTCTCAACAATGCGCTCTGCGTTCCCTCTCTTCACCGCAACCTCATCTCGGGTCCTCTTCTCAACAAAGCTGGACTGAAGACTGTGATTGAAGATTGTTGTATTTAGTTTCAAGAATAGTTTTGTGGGGGAAAGGGTATTATAGCAATGAACTCTTTGTAATCAATGTTAATTCCGTTATTGGTAATAAAATTTCAAGTTCTGCTTACATCTATGAGTCAATAGATCTTTGGCATGGTAGATTGGGCCATGTCAATGAAAAATCTATTAAAAGGCTAAGGAGCTTATCTATAATACCCGAATTAGCATCCTCACAATTATCCAAATGTCAATCTTGTGTCGAAGCAAAGTTTACAAAAAAGGCATGTAAACCAGTTACTCAAAGGCATTCAAATCTCATAGACTTAATTCACGCCGACTTAGCTGATTTTAAGAACACTAGGAGTAAAGGTGGTAAACATTACTACGTGTCATTCATCGATGATTGTTCACGGTTCACCCGAGTATACTTTCTTCGAACAAAAGATGAGGCTGAAGAGATGTTAATCAAATATAAGAATGAAGTGGAAAACCAAGTTGATCGAAAGATCAAGAGAGTTAGATCTGATCGAGGCAGAGAGTATGGCTCAAACTTCCTGGTCGACTTCTGCGAGAAGAACAGAATTATTCACGAGTTGAGTGCGCCCTACTTACCGCAACAGAACGGAGTAGCTGAACGCAAGAACATATTTTTGAAGAACATGATGAATGCAATGCTTCTAAGTTCCGGTCTTCCTGACGAGATGTGGGGGGAAGCTGTTCTCTCGGCTTGTCATATTCTTAACAGGGTTCCTCACAATAATCTTGACAAGACCCCCTATGAGTTATGGAAGGGTTACGCCCCCAACTTGAGTTTCTTGAAGGTGTGGGGGTGTTTAGCTAAAGTCGGTCTACCTCCTCCGAAGAGAACTAACATAGGTCCCAAGACCTATGACTGTGTTCTAATCAGATATGCCCAAAACAGCGCTGCCTACAAATTCATGTCTTTACATGATCTTTCCATATCTGAGGCAAGAGACACCGAGTTTTTTTAGCATGTGTTCCCGTTGAAGAAGAATGCCGCTACCCCCTCGTCATCTTCAGCAACGGAGGATGTCCCTAATGTGACTGAAGAGCTCCACACGTATGTCAGTTCTTCTGCTCCAGAGGTTCAGGGTGATGAACCAAGACGAAGTAAGAGACCTAGAATCGAAAAGGACTTTGGAGATGATTTTGTCACTTCGTTTCTAACTGAGATCGTGAATGTGGATTTTGTAAGTCAAGAACTAGTATCCGCCTATCTGACAAAAGATGATCCTAAAACCTACGGAGAAGCATTAAGATTTGTTGATGTTGGTTTTTGGATGGAAGCTGCCGATAATGAACTAGCCTCTATCATGTCAAGTCAGACTTTGAAATTATCCGACCTACCTAAGGGGTGTAAACCCATTAGTAGTAAGTGGATATTCAAGAGGAAACTAAGGCCTGACGGTACAAATGAAAGGTTCAAGGCAAGACTAGTGGTCCGAGGATTCACTTAGAGGAAAGACATTTACTACTTCGACACCTATTCCTCTGTGACCAAGATAGCTACGATTAGATCACTAATCGCTCTAGCTGCCATCCATGAGTTGGTTATATATCAGATGGACGTCAAAACCGCCTTCTTGAATGGAGATCTTCATGAGGAGATCTATATGTCACAGCCCGAGGGATTTGTGATAAAAGGTCAAGAGGAAAAGGTCTGTAAGTTGAGGAAGTCACTTTATGGACTGAAACAAGCACCAAAGCAATGGTATGAGAAATTTCACGACACTTTTGTAAGTAATGGATATACAGTCAACAACTCTGATTCGTGTGTTTACACAAAGTTGGTTGGATCAGATTGTGTGATTATATGCCTTTACGTCAATGATATGTTAATCCTTGGTAGTAATTTGGGTGTTATAAACAAAACCAAGGAGTTTCTATCATCCAACTTTGAGATGAAAGACTTAGGGGAGGTAGATGTCATCTTAGGAATGGAGGTTTTGAGGGGCTCTGATGACATCTCTCTAAGTCAATCTCACTATGTTGAAAAGGTGTTGAAGAAATTCAACTCATTTGATGTCACACCTGTAAGGACTCCCTATGATCCTTACATACATTTGACGAAGAGCTTGGGAGACAGCGTGTCACAAGTCTAGTATGCCAAAATCATAGGAAGTGTGATATTCCTCATGAACTGTACACGACCCGACATTGCCTATGTGGTGAGCAGGTTGAGTCGTTACACACACAGCCCTAGTAAATAACATTGGGAAGCCCTTCGTCGTTAACTCAAGTACTTGAAAGGGACCATTGACTGGTCATTGCATTACAACAAGTTTCCTGCTATTCTAGAAGGACTCTGTGATGCAAATTGGGTTTCAAGTAAGGATGAGGTAACTTCCACAAGCAGCTATGTCTTTATTTTGGGTGGAGGCGCAATCTCTTTGAAATTCTCTAAACAATCGTGCATTTCCAGCTCCACGATGGAATCCGAGTTGATTGCCCTCGAGTTGGCAGGGCAAGAAGCAGACTGGCTGAGAAACTTGTTGGCCGATGTGTCCATCTGGGGACAACAGTCAATTCCGGTATCACTACGTTGTGATTCTCAGTCAACCATATGCGTGGCAAAGAACAATGTCTACAATGGAAAAAAAAAAAGACATGTTCGCCTAAGGCACGGTGTGATTTGACAACTCCTGAGAGATGGAGTAATTTCTTTGGATTATGTGAGATCCGAAAGAAATCTTGCTGACCCTTTTACAAAGGGATTACCAAGGAAAGTTGTCCTTGACACTTCAAGGGGGATGAGGCTTAAACCCTCATCGTGAAAGTATGGTGAATACCAATGACCGGTCGAACGAAACCATATAACTCTCGCTGCACTACTTTGTCCATAAAGTTGTGCTAGAGATTCCATAACCAGTTTTTGGTGGTGCTATTGAGACGCACTTAATGGATCTCAAGTCTGACAATCCATAACCAGTTTTTGGTGGTGCTATTAAGACGCACTTGATGGGCTTCTAGACGACCAATCCATAACCAGTTCTTGGTGGTGCTATCGAGACACACTAGATGGATTGTTGATGCTGATGACTCATAACCAGTTCTTAGTGGTGCTATCGAGACGCACTTGATGAGATTTGTCTGCAGCTGACAGGTTGGACTCTCTGTCCTTAATAGCTCATTATTCAGTACTGGTGAGACGTACCTTACGAGCTACCTATGCGGGTGTGATGGTTTGGATGCCATCAGTGGAAGACTCGAAATTTTTTTCCAAATACACTCGCGAGATAGAGGTGTACGCATGACCTTAAAAGCGTAGATCAGGTATCGCGGAACGTGTAGATTAGAAGATAAGATATGTGTTGTGGGGGTCTCACCGGAAAGTAAAAACAAGTTCAAGAAGCAATTCACTCATTTTCACAAGTACGTTGTTGCCTCACTTCACTATGTGTCAATTCAAGTCGAAAGACATTGACACTTAAGTATCACATCTTCCTTTGTCCAGGAACTTCTCTTTTTTTAAACCCTTTATTTGTAAGGCTTTTTGTGGGGGATTGTTGGGGTTTGATTGGTTAAAAGTCTCCTTTGTTGGAATCTCACATTGAAAGAATTGAAAAGGTATATTGAGTTTAAATTGTTTTGCTCTCCTCTTTAGTTTGTGTAGGCCTAATAAGGGGTAACCTGAGGCTTGGGCCAAACCCACACGCGCGCTGCCGCCGTCGTCCGTCCGGCTCGGGCTCGGGCCGGACTCGGGCACGGGCACAGGTCCGGGTCCGGGTCCGGTCCGGCTCAACATTGGGCTTTGGGCTTTGGTAGAGCACCTGCGGTGCGGGCTAAACCTGATTTTAGTTTTTGTTTTAATAAAAATAAAATCTTTTATTAAAAACAGATTTGTTTTGAATTCTAATCATTTTTTAATTTAAATCTGACTTTAAATGGTTTTTTGAAATTCAAATTCAAATTCGTGAATTAATTTTGTCAGTTTCATGTATTTATTGGAGGCACTGATGGGCTGGTTTAATATGGGTTTAATTGATTTTCCCTTAGATATTTCTATAAATACTGAGGGGTGTCTACCCATTTGATACACACATCTTGCTGCCAAAATTATTCTCGAACTGTTCTTCAACTTTTTTCCTTCGTCTTTCTTCGATTGCACAATCAGACGGTCTTCCAGACTGTTGTTTGTTCAATCGGGGAATTTTTTTTGGTAAGATCTTTTTCCCCTGCTCAAAGTCTACATTGTTCCAGCCTCAGCTGTGCGAGTGGGCTCACATCTGAGGGACAACCGTGTTAACCTCGGAAGCAACCGGATTCGATTACCACCACGATCCACCCGAAATAATTGTTTTTTAAGTCAGTGGCCTCCTTACCACGGCGTGGTTCTTATTTATTCTTTTTCGTCTGCTCAGTATCAGATATCGACAACAAAAGGATTTGAATATGGTGTTGCGTGCCACGTCATTCCGGGTATCATATTCCAAGACGACCGTGAAATGCGCAAATTTTATGAAGGTAAGTTCCAGGCTGTCATGACGAGGAGGGAAGCAGCTCAAATACTAGGTGTCAGGTATGTTTCACACTTTGTGTAAATCATGGAATGAATGCTTCATACTAGATAAAGGAAGGGTTTAAGTTCTGAATAAGCACTAGTTGGTGTTATGAGTGTGAAAGAGGCAACTGTTAGATTTTTCTTTAACAATTTGAGGAAGAACAATCTTTCATTAGCTTTCAGTTTTTGCCACTTCAGTCGTAGAAATTTTTATGTTTGTATACTAGCTTCTCATTTGCATTCCAACTCTACATATACTCGATCTTTTTATGTACAGGTTTTAAAACAAAACTTAGCGCAAACTTACAAAGTTGGAAGATAAATAGAAAATTAAGTAAAAATCAATCTTGAAAAAACTCTAAACCTTATCATAATAGACTGGAATACTATACCGACACCAACCTAATTTGAATGAGAAACTAAACCCTAAACATGAATTGAAAAGGAAAGGAAATTAACATAATTAGGCGACAAAAAACTAAATTATTCTTAAAATACGAAACTTAAGCGATTTATTCAAGCCTCATTAGTGTGCATCGCATATTTCATATTTTTCCTTAGCATCACCGAATCCTGATAATTCAAAATGGATCGGATATTCGGCAATGCATCCGAACCCCCTGTAATTTGTGATCATATCATATTAATGTCACACCTCCACGATAGACAAGGTCAAGGAATCGCACAGGAAGGTTATGGTTGCAAACCATCCAGACGCAGGCGGTAGCGATTATCTTGCTTACAAAATTAATGAGGAAAAGACATCTTGCTCAGGAAGGAAAAGGGCAATGGGTCTGCATTCGGATCGGCTTAACAATTCCTTCTTTCTGAGAGTGATGAGTAATGTTGTCTGTCACTACAACATTAATTTATTTTATTATAGATGATGAAGTGACAACATCTCATGTACTAACGTTTCTTCTTTGAGTATACTTTCATTCTTGCCTCAGTTTACTTTACACTCTTTGCTTTTGCAAATACTTTCATTCTTGCAAATTTGCCTACTTTTCCCTGTCAAATCTCTATATCCATCACCATTCCAATTCCTTTTTGCGAAAAAAAATCAATCCCAAATATATAAAGGCAAATCTCAAATATCAATCCCAAATAAATTTTTTAAAACTAATTTTCTAGTTTTTATATTTGTAATATATCATGTTTATAAAAACTAATTAACTCTATTATAATAATAATAAAAATCTTAATTTACATTAATTATGTGAATTTTTTTTTCATTTGTGAAAATAAATTTATTTCAAATAAATCATTGTCATTTCAGTAAATATAAATAATAACACTAAAAAAATTTATAATATTTATCATTTTCAGTAAATTCATCATTAATTAATAAATTATTTTAGCGAATTTTAATTTTATGTCTCATTTTAGTGAATTTTTAATTTCATATAAAAAAATCGATCGGGAAAAAATAATTACATATCGTAATTAATCATGTAAATAATTTTTGTAATAAGTTAACTGAATATATTATTTATTTTAATAATCTATTGTTAATTATAATAACAAAAATGTATAAAATAAAATATGTAATTATTTATTGTTAAAATAATGAAAAGTGGTATTCGATGTGACAAATAGGGATATTTTTTGGAGACATGGTTGGGAATGGATGGGGATGGAGACTCACCTTTTGCTAATGATTGGGTAATAAGTAATGGGGATACGGGGATAGGGTTGAAGATGCTCTAAAGAGCTCAAATAGTACCATCATTTAAATTGAATGACTAGAGGTCTAATCCGGTAAGAACTACTCCCTAGCATGAGAATCACGGGAGGCGCGTCACGTGACGTATGCTGAGTTGGCACGGGGAAAAATATAATTTCATAATTCGTTATACCATTCCCTCGACAGGATAACACTTTTCTCTTAAGTTATAGTATAGAACTTGACTTCCGTGCCACATGATGTTTTTTTCTAGGGAAAATTTCAGATAACTCCTTTTAACTATACGCGAGTCTCACATGAACCTCTTTAAGTATAAAATCAATCTGAGAGATGCCCTATGTATCAAAAAGTCACACCTTACCCTTTTATGTTGATTTTTTTTTAAATTTCTGTTAAGTTTTTGTGAAATGACGAAAATACACTTGTATCCAAAAAATTAAATAAACAAGTAAAAATGATTTTGAACTTTTTTTTTCTAATTTTCTTGTTTACAAAATAAAGAATAAAATTTTGTTAGTAGTAAAAATAATTTTTGAAAATTTCTTTTTTATAAAAAAAGTTTTAAAATATATTTATTTTTAAATATCCTTTTTTTATTTTTATTCATTTTTATAAATAATTTTTTATAAAAAAATAATACTAAAATATATTTTTTATTCTTTGTTTTTTGAAAAAAATTAGAAAAAAGAAGTTCAAAATCACTTTTATTTATTTTAATTTTTCAGATACAAGGGTGTTTTCGTCATTTCACAAAAACTTAACATATATTTTTTAGAAGTTAACGAAAAAGGGTAAAGTGAGACTTTTTGATACTTAGGGCACCTCTCATATTGATTTTGTACTGAAGAGAGAGTTCATGTGAGACTCGCATATAGTTAAGGGGTTATCTAGAATTTTTCCTTTTTTCTACCCGAACCCAATACCCTCCACGAGACGTAGCAGGGCTCAATCCCTGGTCAAATGAAGTAACCTGAATCACTGCACTAGGGCTACTCTCAATGGACATGATTAAATTAAATTGTAACAAAATGACATGAGACATGAATTGAAATAACACAATTTTGTATTTGAATTTTTATTTGAAAATTACAACCTATCTGTCTATAAAACTCTCATCATACTTTCAAGAAGATCGAACTAGAACCTAACGTCACCACAAGCTGTGATGTTCAACTGCCACGATGTCCCCTTGGGGATTATTTATTTTTTTACTACATATATATTTTAAAAATAATCTTAAAAAATAGTAATAATCTTAGTTTTTCTCATCAAATATTTTTTATTTTAAGTTTGTAATTGCGCTCAGACAAGACCAGAATTTAATCATAGCACTTGGGGCCTCATTTGTGAAGATGGGCCCAATAGTGAGGTCCAGTCAATTCATGCTAAAGACATTATTGCCCATGTAATTTTGTGCGAATTTCACAATTTGCTAAGCAAGCATAGTGAGACTGAGACGAGTGTTGTTTGTCGTGTCGCGCCGCTGATTGAATCGGAAATTCTCGGTCAGTTGATTCTATAAATAATAGTAGAAGTTGCAATTTCTTGATTTTGATGTTTGCTAATTTTTCCTATGTATGACCTCAAATCAGTTTTACACTTGATTATTAACTAGAAGTAAATTTATACATGGAGTCAGTGGCGGATCCAGAAAATTTTTCAAGGGGGGCAAAATTTTACACTAAAAATTTATTTATTTAATTAATTAATAAATAAATTAAATATTTAATTAAAATAATAATTTTATTAATAAAATAATTACTAAATGCATATAACACAATTTAATTCGAGTTTGATTATTTACTATTTAGTTGAGTTTGAATTTAACTTTCATGTATATATAAATACAAAATGAGTCGGTTCGCGAGCCTTTCAAACTTTAATAATCTGGTCTCAAGTTTGATTTGTTTATCAAACGATCCACTATTGTACTTAATATCTGCATAAATAATAATTAGTAAATATAATAGACCAAACAAAATACTAAATATAATTGTAACTATAAACCACAAATAAATAAAGAATGAAATATACTCAATTCCAAGGCTTGAACCTAAGACCTCATTAATAAAATACCACTCCTTTACCACTAAGCCAAATACTTTTTTGTTGTCAAGTGGCACAGTTTTTATATACATATCAAAATTTAAGGGAGGACATATCCAATTTTCGGAAAAAATTTATATGACTTTTTTTTCGAATTCTCGGGCCAAGGGGGGGCGGGTGCCCCCCGGTTCCCCCCTTGGATCCGCCACTGCATGGAGTGAATCGTTTCCACTCTACTGGGTTTGTTCGAATTCCATGATTTTTGTTTTGGACATTTTGCTTCAATTTATGTCTGTAAATGTTTTAAGATTTCTGGCGCTCAATTGCTTATAGTAGATTCTGGCATTGTGCTTTTAGGATAAATTCTGAATAAGCAAATATTCTTCTGCTCAGCTTATCAGTTCCATGATATTTAATTGTTTTGTAACGCATTGAAATTCATAGTACTACTGTACATGGGGTATTTTGTTTGCAATTATTCAATTTGGATTTTCATCAGGGTGTAGTGTATTATTAGATGATTTTACTTTAATTTCCCTTTCCTCGGGTTTAGCTGGGGAAGCAAATGATTATTCGGTTGTAGGACTAGCTCGTAGTTTGCACGATAACTTGTTGTCGAGGTACACTTTTGCCGTAGATGCGGATATTCTTCTGTCTTAGAGTTTCTCTTACAACTTTGTGCTCTTATTACAAGTTAAATATTGACCCTTATTGATCCCTAGCATCATTAGGATTTTGAATATGAGAGGAAGCGTGATTGACAAGGCGTTGCATGAGCTTCTTCAGAGTGGTCATTCATCCCATATATGATCATTTGACTTGCGGAAAGATCTCCATTGACACTGTTTTCCGTTTGTTGGATATTTCTGATTCCAGACATAAGTTTCCTTTTATCCTCTAGTTTATTAAACTGTTGAAGCAGCCCGTACATGTTAATATACGTTGATTATTGATTTGGAGTTGTTGAGCATAGGCTACTGGTTCTCACATTTTTAGCTTTAAATCTGTACTTGTGTCTTGTACATATAGAACTTGAGTGGCTAGTTGAATGGCTTAATCTGGTGTGCTTATGAAGGCGCTATGAAATTTAAACCTATATAGACTTCAAGTGATTCGAGGGATCTCACTCTCCCTGTAATGATCCTCTGATCAAGCAAATCATCAATAGATGGATATTTTCTTCTCAGGGTTGTATAATATTGTAATTCTCACCAATAGATGGATATTTTAGCTCATATTGCTATTTTCTTTCCAGAACCGATGCTGATGGTTATTGTTTATGGTTGTACCGAAAAAGAAGTGTCTCAATGCTTGATTCCTGGAATTATTTGTGTGGAGACTAACTAATTTCAAGAGATTTGGGGCTGTGATTGTATAGAAGATTGTTCTGCCGTAATTTTTTTTCTCTATATTGGATGTAGGGAGTTGTTGCATCAAATATTATTTGGACTTGTTTTTGCTGAAATGTGTTTTCATGGATATGATTTTTTATTTCAGTTTCTGTTTTGCTCCTTATACATATATAGCAAGGACAAGGTTCAGGAAATTACAGTAAACAACACTGACAATAGTGTCATAAGATTGCCATAGACTTTACATATAGACTATTGCAACATGATGGACTTTACATTTAGATTACTTCAACAAGAGTAGATGTCGGAAACACACAACTTTATTTCTTAGCAATATCCTACATAAGAAATCATCAATACTTTATATTTCCTAATGCAATACTTGTGCTACAGCTAGTTAAATCATTTGACCTCGTATATGACTATGAAGTTGGGAAGAACCGCTCTTGGATTTAAAACCATGAGCTCTTCTGCAGTGTATGAATGCTGATCTACTGATCTTATTGCAGAATCGCATCCATCCACATGCAAACCCAATTTGCTATACCATCCTATTCTTCCTGCAATCACCCTGCACATGACGATGGCCTTCCTTCCCTGCACTGGATTCATGGCCCGTTCACGGGTAAGCTTCTGGTGTGCGCTCCGACTGTTGTCATTGAACCAAATTTTCTTCTTCTTACTATTATTGATCGTTCTGCAGAGCCCACAACTTTTCTTGTTACAAAAGCTCGAAAAATCATTAACCCCCAAAGAGCAAGTGACAAGAGTGCTATGAAACCCTAGGAACTCGTTTCCATCGACCATCAACTTCTTTTTCTTAGCCTTGTTTTTTCCAGCATTAAACTTCACCGTCTCTCTGTACTCCTCGAAGTCGTCCCGAGCCTTGATGTCATGGTTCACCAAAAAAATGTTTTCGATATTTAGATCCAACGTAGAGTCCCAACCCTGCACAAAACTGTTCTTCACACCATCAAACAAGGTGTGCCCTTGAGCCAACAAGGAGACCGAGACTGAGACTGCCCTTTCTGGTTTGGAGGCTCTAACGGGTAGAGGAGATGGTATGTCCAGTTTGGACCTTGTGGATGAATCCGCTTCATCGAAGAACTCTTGTAGTTTCTTCGGTTTGGATTGTTTCTTCTCTTGAAGATCATGTGGGTTGCTGTGATGTGAGCCTGAGTTAGATATCTGATTGGTGGTCTGGTTTTCAGGGTTGGTTTGTTGCTTGGGGGTGAAGCAATTGATGGATGTTCTTGGATGGCAGACCAAGAGTGCCACAGAAGCTGCCAAGAGAATTTTTTCATACATTTTTGGGTATGAATTGTTATCGCAGTAGGGATATATGTGAAATCTTGCAGAGAGAATGAAAATTCTATTTTGTTCCTTTATTAATTACCAAAAGTTAAGAGGATTCAAAATAAGGAATGTAATGAATGTGGAAGAGCTAAATTATTGGGATTGATTCATTCAAATTTGATCACGCTTGGGCTCTCCTGCTCACTTTCTATTAATAACTCCATTTGTATCTTCCAAGGAAAATGGTCTAAACATTGGGGCATACGCGTACCTCGTGATTATCAATTAAAAGACTTTTCTTCGGCTTGATCACTATTTATGAAGAAAAGTAAATATAAAGATAATTTAGTGTCAAATTTTGATGATAATTTTTTGTGGTTTACGTGATTTTGCTCCATCAAATAAAACTAGTGTGGGGCGTGCTTTCGTAAAACAAATTTTTCAGTGATGTAGTTTGAGAAATTATCTTATATCACAATTTAATATATTACATAACATATTTTTATTTATGATATGTCAATCAATTATAAGGATGCACTCTAATTAAAATTATTATTCAAAAAAAATATAAGAATCAGTATCATTTGTAGGATGTTATGATCAATAGTTATGATAATTACCCATTATTATCAACAATTAATTATATTAATATCAAAAATGATATATTTGTTCTCACGAAATTATGAAATTGAACCCTGATAATAATAGTTGGACCCTCACGCTCCTGTTCACAAAAATTAGGTGTCTCGTTCCATTCTATTCCTCTGTCGCAAGACGTTTGTGGCCTACTTTGCTGCGCAATTTCTCCAGTGTCGTCCTGGTTCCATGAGATCCAGCGACCACGGCGACAAAGGTGAGGGTGTGACCCGCGATGGTAGTGAATCGGCCAGATCTGGGGATGCCTATAAACCTTTCAATGATTGTTTGTGTTTTCTATTGTTGTATTTTGTCCCATGTTCACTGCATTAAAAAGGAGAATAAAGCTTGAAACTTTATTAGTTTTGATTGATTCATGGCTTGGTATTACATATATTTTTTTAAATATAGTCTTGACATATTTGGTTGTGAAATTATTTTTTGTTATTTTAAAGGTTGTTTATTCAGTACCATCCATGGATCCTGGTTATGTCCATTTTGTCAAAAGTTTGTTTACTATTATGTCAATTCTTTTAACAAATTGTTATTAATTTATGAAACGGTAAATAAATTAAACATGTTATTATGAAAAGAAAAAATACTAGATAAAATGTGTTCATATGAAATCAAACTGTAAATGAATCACGATTATACATCAATTGATAAAAGCATATAATCGTAACAATGAAAAAGTATAAATAAAATAAAAATATGCTTAATTAAATGAAAATCATGACTAGGAGTATAAATTATGAACTTATAATTAAATAATTAAATAATTAAATAGTACAAACGAAATCATAAAACCAAATCATAAAAATGTAACATGCATCGTGAAAATGAAATCATGAAATTACTATCTTATGTGTAAATTATTTAATCGTACAACTAAAATTTTGAAATGAAAACAAATGAAAGTAATTTTTTTGGGTGTAAATCTCAAATTAGTGAAAATGAAAACATAAAAATAGGAAATAAAAAAGGGGTAATTGTACATAAGTACACCTAACTATACGTCATTCTCACATAAGTATACCCAAATATAAAACTCGATTTTGCAGTCACCTAATTACAGTTCGTTTCACGTGGTTAAATCTAACATAATTAACGTCATTCTCACTTAGCTCTAACGGGATTAAATCTAATAGAATTTTAAGGTAAAAATACCAAAATACCCTCGATAGTTTTAATTTAAAATTAGGCTGGTCAGACCGGTTCAAATTTAAAATATTTTATTATTATTAAATAATCATTAAAAATATTATTAATTAAAATAATAATCACATAATATTTATTAAATAGAATAATGATATTATTATTATAAAAACTGTTTTATTGTTAATAAATTAAGGTTTTATCATATAAAATATAAGGTAAATTCCACATGACCCCCTTAACTATAAGCGTGTCTCACATGCCTCCCCTTAACTACAAAATCAATCTGTGAGGTGCCTTAACTATCCAAAAATCTCACTTTACCTTCTTTTGTTGACTTTTTTCAAAATTCTGTTAAGTTTTTTGTGAAATGACGAAAATACCCTTATATCTGAAAAATGAAAATAAATAAATAAAAATGATTTTGAAATTTTTTTTTCTATTTTCTCGTTGTAAAAAATAAAGAATAAAAATAATATTTTAGTATTAATTTTTTATTTAAAAAAAATTATTTATAAAAATTAATAAAAATAAAAAATGATGTTTAAAAGTAATTTTTTATTTTAAACTTTTTTTTGTAAAAAAAACTTTTAAAAAATTATTTTTACTATTAGCAAAATTTTCAAAATCATTTTTATTTATTTATTTTAATTTTTCAGATAGAAGGGTATTTTCGTCATTTCACAAAAAACTTAACAGAATTTTGAAAAAAGTCAACAAAAAAAGGTAAAGTAGGATTTTTGGATTGTTAAGGCACCTTACATATTGATTTTGTAGTTAAAGGGGGGCATGTGAGACACGCTTATAGTAAAGGGAGGTCATGTGGAATTTACCCTAAAATATATTATATTTTTCGTAATGATTAATTATTAAATAATTTAATGAAACTTTCGAATATCATAACTCTCTCATACGAGTTTCGTTTCGAGATCACAGTATATCAAATCGAAGATTATTGGATGATTTTCGATTTGATATGCTATGATCCCGAAACGAAACTCGTATGAGAGAATTATGTCATTTGAAAATTTGATTATATTATTTAATAATTAATCATTACAAAAACATATGAATAATCAAATTAAAAATAATAAATAATAATGTAAGTAAATAATTAATAATAATATATAACCGAAACGTTTTTCTTTAAAGTGATAAATCTTCTAATTCTCTTCGATTTTATATATCGTGAGTCCGAAACATAACTCGTATAAGAGAATTATGTCATTTAGAATTTTTAGTATATTATTAATGATTAATTAATATTAATAACAACCAAAGAGTTTAACCAAGACACCTTTTTATATTTTATCTATTAAATAAATATAAACTAATTTTGAATTTGAACCGGTCCGACCGACTTGATTTTAAATCATAACTATTGAGGGTGTTTTGGTCTTCTTACCTCAAAATTCTGTTAGATTTAACCTTGCTTGAGCTAAGTGAGACGAAATGTAATTTGAGAGACTGCAAAATTGAGTTTTATATTTGGGTGTACTTATGTGAGAATGATGTATAGTTTGGTGTACTTATGTGGAATTACCCCTAAAAAATCTTTACTAAGTAAATTAAATTTATAATGAAAATGAAATCATTAAATGATTTAAAATACGAAACTACCCTTGTATCATGTTAAAAGAAAAAAATAAATTAGCAAGTTGTGAATAATTACATTTACGTGTCATTGATGAGTCAACAAGAATATCAACCGTCCAAATTTTGATCTAATGATTACAGTTGATTCTCATCTTTTTCACATAAAATGGGTATTTTTACTTGAATGCAAACCGTCAATTTTATCCTACACAGTTTCACACACCTAAAATACCCCACCAAAATATAATCAATCAGTCTGAGAATTGTATGATGATAATTTTATTGTCAAACCCCATCACATATACGCTTGACACATGAATACCCTTTCGGGCAATATGTCCCGGGTTGGTAAGTAATGATCTCCATTAAAAAATGTTTACATTTGACGGAATAGGAAGAGGTTGAATGCTATGTCAATATGAACTTTGAAATTTTGTAATATATAACCCGAAATCCTGCAATAATTTTGATGCAATTTGTGTGTTTTTGAAATAATAAGATAATAATCAGTTATTGTATTAAATATATGTTTAAGTTGTTTGAAAATATATGACATTCAAATTTTATTTTAAATAATGAGCTTAAGATAATACAAATAAAATAATATATAATAACGTGAACTCTTATTTAAAATTTATAAACTTAGAGTGATGGTTTTCTACAAGTTTCAATTCATCGGTCATGTATAACCACGTGTATCATAATTATTTTATTGAATATTAGTCATGGTAAAATTTCGGTTTATTTAATTATCAAAAACTTTCAAGCATACACATTTTCTCTAAATAGCAAATTTAGGGTTTGTAATTTAACAGTATAACACGATTCCCCCAGCCGTGTCAACCACAGAAACAACCATCTACCAATATCTAAAATATTATCTATGTGGATTCTTCCTAATTTCGTTGAGTTAGAAAGGTAAAATGCATATTTATATACAATGAAGCGAGATATGTTTCTAGCAGGTCGCCTGGGACTCGAATTGGGACCTCGTTGTATAGATTCGATAATGGGTAATTCATAACATTATTATACCCTTCCTATTCATTGCGGGTTGGTTATTCGTCAACACAAGTTTAGCTTACGATGTGTTTGGAAACCCTCGTCAAAACGAGTATTTTACAGAAAGCCGTCAATGAATTTCATTAATTGCATTCATTATATTTGTTGTATGGAAGATTTAACCATACAAATAACTGCCAAGCCAAAGGGGTATAATTTGAAAATTCAAAACACATTTAGGGACTTTTTGGTCATTTCCAAAATTTAAAAAATAAAATGAAAAAATTGAACATAATTAATAACAGAAAGAGAAAAAACATTTTAGGTGACTCGCAAAATTAAAAAGGAAAGATTAGGTGACATATCTAAGAAATCATGGTTGCATGTTTATGTGTTCGTGATCCTTCCTTCTTAGTAATAATGACATTGACAACAATTACCCTAAATAATTAAAAAATATTACTTCCAAATTTAGAAATTCGCAAAAGCTTTAAGTAGTAGGGATGTGCACGTGTATGTTAAGTATAATTTCTACCAATGATTAAAGGTTCCATTATCAATGACTCCCCATTGATGACAGTAGACGAAATTAAATGCTCAAATTATTATCACAACACCATGATAATCAAAGTGTTGTTTTATTGTTAATAAATGATGTAACGTTAATACATAAATGTGATTGATCTATGATACATTTTCTTTAAATCTTCCTCTGATTCTACACTGAGGATCCACGCCATAGCCACGATCTTTAACCACCACTGTCGTCGGCAACCCACGCTTGAAAACAACCCGAATAAATTTCGATATGGAAAAATCATACTTGAATCTTCGATTCTCCGAGGCCACCAAACAGATGGAGTCGACAACTTCTCCTCCGCCTTGCCTCCCGCGGTCGACATCCTGATTGCTATTGCTCACACCCTCATTCTTATAGGTCTTTAAAGAAAAAGAAAAATACCCAAATGAGAAGAAAAAAAATCTCATACACGTTTTTGGTTATTTCTTGAGAAAAAATAAATGGGTTTTGTTATTGTCCTCGTAGGTAAGACTCGCCGTTTTCCTCCATTATCAATATATTAAATGAAAAATGTAAGTACAATAAGAGGCATGTTTTACTATTGCTTATATTGGAAGATATCATGAAATCATAGAAATTTTGTGACATTTCACAATAAATCAAATTGATTTTAATGAATCAATTTGATTCTCTACCATTCATGCACTTCCACGTATATAATATTGTATAGATCATGTAGAGTAAAGTCACTTTATTTCCTTACATTAGCAATAAGCTAGTTGCATAAATACACTCCGTTGTTGAATGTAAAAAACATCAAGACAGAATACAAAACATACAAAATATTTTTTTTTCATGGTATCAGAGGAGTGATGGGGAACAAGGTACTTCAACTGGCGTTTGAGCACAACATGTGTTGGGGGAAAAAGAAGTCTCCCCTCTCTCGCACAACAACACGCGGTCGCGGCAAGTACAAATAAACCGGTAAGATACCGAGTCGAATCCACATGGACTAATGAGGGTCGTAGGTTGTTTTGAGTGTTTGTATTTATTTTAGTAAACTATTAACAAGTAAATAGCAACAACATGATAACAATGGAAGTAAAGCGCCTAGGGTGCTAGACAAATAGCAATGTAAATAAGTTTGCGAGTTTTAGATTCTAAGGATCGAAATTAATGTTGAGCCTATGTCTTAAATGCCGACCCCGCCTTTCGGTAATGAGGTTAGCCTAATCCCGAGTCTCCTCGTGCCCTTTCGGTATTGAGAACAACTCGAGACCGCATTAGATCGACAATAATAAGCTAAGGGTTATTACAAGGTGCCAAGACACGGTCTTGAGTCTACAACCCTCGGTGGATGCTAGGTCCGGATTCCATTCCTTCCCTTTCGGTATCGGATAGAACTCCTCAAACATATATTGTAAAGCGTCAATTAAACAATACATGCATTCAAACAACAATCCACACAACAAAGTCTTCAATCCTAGAACTAATACCTCAATAAACTCAATAATCACATCACAAATGTCTAACACCCATGGCAAAGGGATTTAGCCCTCAACCATGGTGCTCAATCCAACTATAATCATAGAATCAACAAAATTAAACAACAACATCAAAATAAACTAGTAAATAGGGATAGAAATTGCTCTTGGTGTTCTTGAGCAAGATGAATCTTCAAGCTTGGTGGATTTGATGGTGGGAATCTCTCCAAAGCTTCCTTTCCTAGCTCCAAAGGTTGAGTTTATGGTGGAATCCACTCCAAAACTCCCAAAGTGTCAAGAAGAGATGAAGAAATCCTCAAGTTTGATGAAGAACAAGAGGTTTGAGCTCTCAAACTCACCTCTAACCTCCTCAACTCGTTTTTGGTGTTTGCCCAACTCCTCACACCCCAAAATATCTGATTTCAGCACTTTTTTTATCAGTTTCGCGCCTTAGTCACGATCTTGCCTTGGTAGGCACGATCGTGCCTCACCTAGGCACGATCGTGACTCAAATCGTGGGAGCCCACGGTAAGTTTCGAGCAAAATTCGGCCAAAAATTCATTTAGGCACGATCGTGCCTCCACTAGGCACGATCGTGACCCCTTGAAATCTTCACCACTGGATTAGATCTTCACAATCCGCTCAAATCGACAATTTATGGGCCCCAATTGGACTCCAGACGAGAAATCTACACCACCGGGAAGTTTCAGCTGTTGTGCAGAACTTTCTTAACCGATTTTCAGCTTCAATTATGCTCTAATTGTGTCTTGCACCTATAAAATGTCAAAAACACATAAAGAATCAAAAGTACCAAATTAATGGCTCAAGAAAGCCGAAACGAGGACAATTCGGTGCTCAAATGCGGGTCAAAAGTGTAATTGCGAGGTCACATTCGGACCCGCAACAACATGCTCGAACATAACAAAACATACGCCGATCATATTCAACCTTACTACATTCAACCAGCCGATCATATTGGCTTGGTGTTCGTATCGACTCCCCTAAGCGACAACAGTGAAAACTATCATACATGGAGCCTCCAAATTCACAATTCGCTGCAGATCAAGAACAAGCTTGGTTTCATTGATGGTGCCTTACAACGCCCGGATGACAACTCCATAATCTTGCGGTATTTTCTTCAAGCAAATGCCTTAGTCAAGACATGGTTACAAATGCATTTCGCAGAGTTACAAGAAGGATATTCACATGCAACCACAACCTATAAAATCTAGAGTGAGTTGGAACAACGCTACACGCAAGGGGCCACACCTCGCATATGCATTAAAACGTTTGATCGCAATGCTCGAACAAAGACACTGATATGTTGAAGAGGGCAAAATTTTGAAATTTAGATGTATAGTTGAGGGCATTTTAGTATTTTCACATGTCAAAAATGTTAAAAATTAACGGAATTGGACGGAAAGTGCAAAGTGGAAATTTTGCACATCTTAGGCGTAGTCAGCTGGAATATTTTTTTAAATATGCCCACTTGAAAAACAGCAATATCTAAATGTAGCCACCTGGAATTATCCCTTTAAATTATTAGGCCAATATAATAGAGGCCCAAAGGCGATTTGATTAGGGATGATGTTGTGCCCTCTTTCACTCAACGCCAGATACATAAAGTTGGAGTACGCTGAGGAACTGCAACGCCCAGCTTCTCCGCGTCCTCGCCCGCTTTTGTGTTGCCGGCGCGGGCTGCCGCTTTTTCCTCTGTATTTGCTGAAATGATGCCACGGTTGATACTCGTGCAAGGAGTAGCACTCTCCCACTGTGTGCCCGTCCTTACTGCAGTATGAGCACCTCCGTCCAATCGCATGTCCCCGCACTGCTCCGGAGCGGTCCTTGTCATGAGAGGCTGATTGGCGGACAACTTTCGGATAGCGTGCTGCCAGGGCCACCAAGTCATATTCTTCTGATTAGGTTGTCATTAGCGTCCTCTGGTTCTCATCTTGTACTGCAAAGTAGTAGACTCGCTAGAGACCGGGCAGTGGGTGTTCCAAGTACCTGGGATCGCATGGTTGTGAGTCCGTCATCGAGCCCCATTAGAAATTGGCATACATGCTCCTTGTCATGTTTGGCTTGGATCCGGCTTTCAAGTCTGCAAGTGCATGCCGACAGAGGGTCGAGACCTTGAAGTTCATCCCACATAGATTTCAGTTTGTCGAAGAACACCTAGCTGCTTTCTCTCTCTAATTATCCTATCGAATTTCACCAAACTTTCTTCAACCTTGGGCCGCCAGAGGGAGGAAGGGTCACGGGAAGAGGTCGAGAAGGAAGGTGGTTTTTTGCTTAGTCGCATCTTCTTCTCCGGCGAGAGTCCGGTGGTAAAAGAGCTGAAGAGAGGATGTTTGGTTTTAATGGTTGCTGGTGTTCGTTTCAGGACGTTTTGGGTTTGGGAGCTCGACAATTTCGAATATGGTTTCTTCAACGCAGAGTAGATGTCATCCTGTTGATGCCTCCTCTTCATGCAAAGCTACGGCGCCGATCCCTGTTCTGGTTCTTATTCAAATCTGAACCAAACCACCACCATAAATCTCTATTCTTGATCAATTCTTGTTTATACTAATTTGGGCATCGAGATATGTTAGCATGAGGAATCAATGAGGATTGATGACAACTTGGGCGCTGTTTCCGGCTGTTGGCGCGATGGACGCACAAGGAGAATTGGTGACAGTTTGTTGGAGGATCGTTAAGGATTTGTATGCAAATATTTAAAACAAAACGACAGATTCTTTTTGGCTTTGTGCTTATGCTCTCATAGGATTTGTATTGCATAACTTGGAATGCTGAATTGTTTATTCGTATAATAAATGAAATTAAATTAGTTGGCTTTCTTGCGTTTGATTTTCCATCCAAATGACAATTTGTATAATAAATGACAATAAATTGGATCAGAGATTTGTATAAAATTATTTTTAATTCAGGATGCTCTTTACCAGTTTCAAAGTCAGAGATTTGAAGGAAAACAAACTCGAAATCAAATTAAAAAGAGGGTTTTGCGTCGTCAAAATAATAAGAAACGCATAGGTGTAGAGTAGTGGGAGCTGGAGATCGGGGTGAAGAGAGAGTGAAAAGAGAGAGTGTGAAGAGGGCATATGTTTGAAAATTAGATTTATAGTTGAGGGCATTTTAGCATTTTCACATGTCAAAAATGTTAAAAATTAACGGAATTGGACAAAAAGTGTAAAGTGGAAAATTTGAACATCTTAGGCGTAGTCAGCTGAAAAAAATTCTGAGTGTACCTACCTGAAAAACAACAATATCTAAGTGTAGCCACCTGAAATTATCCCTAATTTAAATGAAAAGGCTTGGGCCCTTTCCACCTATGGACAACAGCCCACTCACCATGTACCTTAGTAAGCCTGAATTTTAATAAGTTTGCAGCTCAAAAATCACAACTCATGTACCTTTTAGGCCAATCAAACTCGGGAACATGAGCAGCATTTGCGGATACATCAATTAATTGAGCACCATCAGAATCCTCTGGTAATATCCCTCATGCTTGGATCATTGATTCATGTGCAACTAATCATACTACTAGTGATTAAGAATTATTATCCAAAGTTTGGCCAAATTTTCACTTACCACCAGTTGAGATGCCAAATGGCGAAAATGCCCTTGTTGAGGCTGTGGGACGAGTGACACTTACAAAAATTTATGTCTCGAGGAAGTTTTAGCGGTCCTAATGTTTTGTTTCAACCTATTGTCGATTAGCAAAATCACTCGCAACCTTAATCGTGCACTAATATTCTACCCTAATTGTTGTGTGATGCAGAACTTGTCCACGATGACACTGATTGGTACGGATAGGATGCGAGATGATCTGTATTACTTGGAGGCAACGACGGCAGGGAAGGCCTTAATGACTCATGGTGAAGATAAAACACATTTGTTGCATCGACGTCTTTGGCACATTCCAATTGATCGGTCGCCCCTTATTCTAAATTCATCGTTTAAGTTTAATAAACTCAGATTGGGTGTCTGTGACGCGTGTTGTAGGGTAATGTAGACTCGTTTGAAGTTCCTTATTCAAAAAAATAAAACTACAAATTTCTGAATTGATCCAATGTGATATTTGGGGCCCTTATCATGAATCTTCCCTTTTTGGTTGCCATTTTTTCTTATCTATCGTTGATAATTACAGTAAAACCACTTAGGTTTTCTTGATGAAGCATAAACATGAGGTTAGACAACACCTTCAACACTTCTTCAATTGGGTGCAAAGGTAGTTTAACACATGTTAAATGCTTACGAACTGATGGGGGACGAGAATTCCAGCACAACGAGCTGATAGCCCATTACAACAACAGAAGGATGGAATTTCATACAAGTTGCGTTGGGAATCCCAACATAATGGAGTGGTAAAACCGAAGCATCACCACTTGCTAGAGGTTGCACGTGCCTTAAGATTTTAAGCCAAACTCTCACTTCAGTATTGGGGAGATTACGCCCTAACTGTAGCCTATTTGATCAACCACACACCCTTCAAGGTCATCAAGAGAAAAACCCCATACGAGGTACTGTTTAGCAAAACCCCACTTATGATCACCTTCGTAAATTTAGATTTCTATGTTACGTACATCTGGAAACTAGAGACAAATTTGCGCCAAGATCTTGACCATGAATCTTCATAGGGTACCCAAAAGGGTAAACGGCTTATCGATTTTTTGACATAGAATTTGGAGAAACTGTAATTTCCCAGAATGTACAATTTGTGGAAAATATGTTTCCCGTCGACGAGTGCACAAGTGCTGAAAATAATATCACGCCCACTCTTGACTCATCCCTGGATGCCTATCTATTCAACATACCAAAAGTATCAAGTCACAACCAACCTACAACTGAAGTTACATGCCAGCCCACCGGCGAACCACTCGTAGCTACTCTCCCGGTAGAAAACGATATGCCGGCATCAGGAAAGCGTGTATGCGCGGTCTCTTAGCGCTTGATAGGATACAACTACACTCTACCGCCCTCCAACGTAGCACCTACATACATATCGCATCCTACCCCTCCTTCACCGCACTGAACGGTACACCCTCTCACCCTCAATATCACTTATAATAAATTGTCTCCAACTCACTCTACCTTTTTAGCGTCCATCTCAAAGATGAATGAGCCACATATATTTCGGCGGGCAATAAAACAGGAGAATTGGAGAATGGCAATGACTCAGGAAATTAGTGCATTTGAAGCAAACCACACTTGAAGCTTAACGACCTGGCTGCTAGGCAAGCCATTGGTTCGAAATGGATATACAAAGTTAAGTACCGGCCAGATGGGAGCGTTGAGCGCTAGAAAGCCCGCTTGGTTGCTAAAGGATACACACAAATCGAAGGTGTGGACTTCACCGACATTTTGCACCGGTAGTGAAAACGGTGACACTTCAGTGCATGCTGGCGGTTGGGTCAGTAAAAAATTGGCCTCTCCACCAAATGGACGTAAATAATGTCTTTCTCCATGGTGATTTGGAAGATGATGTATATAAGAAGATTCCTCAAGGTTTTTCTTGAGAGGGGGAGTATTGAGTGTGTCACATGCACAAATCACTCTATTGATTAAAACAGGCCTCTCAGAATTGATATCACAAATTTACTGAATCAATCATGATACTCGGATATCAGGCTTCGGTTGCAGATCATTCCCTATTCACCTTTTGTGCCCCCAACTAGTTTTACGATCCTTATTTATGTCGATATTGTAATCGTCACAGGAACATATCCAGCTCAAATCCAACAACTAAAAGAGAATCTAGACCAACAGTTTAAGATCAAAGACATAGATAAGATGAAATACTTTCTTGACCTTAAAGTTGCTCGCTCACCCTCTACATTACTCTAACACATCACAAATATGCACTCAACATCTTATCTGATAGTGGCCTTACTGGATGTAAGTCGACTCAGTTTCCTCTTCCACAACAACATTGACTCTCTACTAGAGACGGTACTCCTTGCTCGGATAATGGATAGTATTGCCGACTCGTTGGGTGACTATTATACCTCACGATCACTCGCCCTGACATCAGTTATGCAGTGGGAATCTTAAGCTAGTTCATGCACGACCCACGACAACCTCACTTGGATGCAGCTTTTCATGTGCTTCAATATCTTAAGGGCAGTCCTGGTTAGTGAATTTTCCTACCATCAACAAACCGCCTCTCTCTACGTGCGTATTGCGATGCAGATTGGGATGGGTGTCCCGACACTCGCAAGTCCACTACGGGTTACATCATCTTCCTTGGTGACTCACCAGTCTCTTGGCGGTCTAAGAAACAAACGGTCGTCCCCTTTTTTCGGCAGAGGCAGAATATCGAGCTATGGATGTCACGAGCCGAGAGATAGTATGGCCCCGAAAACTACTTCAGGATCTCCATGTACCTCAATCTGAGATGATATCTCTCTTTTGTGATAACCATGCAGCCATCCACATCGCTTCCAACCCAGTTTTTCATAAACGCACCAAACACATCAACATAGACTGTCACTTCGTCTGTCAGCAACTCTAGGAATATGTTCTTTATCCTCGACCAATATCCAACAAGTACCAACTTGCAAACATCTTCACAAAAACGCTAGGTCGAGATCAATTTCAGGAGATTCTTTGCAAGTTGGGCATTACTAACTTGAGGGGGAGTATTGGCGGATATCATGAATAGAGATTTTTGTGACATCTCACGATAAATCAATTTGATTCTCTACCATTCATGCACTTCCACATATAGAAGATTGTATAAATCAGTTTCTTTACTTACGTCAGCAATAGACTATTTACATAAATACACTCCGTTGTTAAATGTAAAAATCATCAAGACAGAATACAAAACATTCTCTCTTTTCAATTTAGTCTTTCTTAATTTTTGAGTGAATGGCATCAAATTGTTAATTAAAATTTTGAGGGAGATAAAACTGATGAATTAAAATTTTGAATGTTAGTTATTTTTGTTATTAAAATGATGGAATGAAAAGGTTAGAGGATGACATTTTTTTGTAAATTTAAAAGGATGAGAAAATTAGAAATATTGGAATTTCAATGATGGAATTTGTTTGAAAATTTGATGAATAGTCAGAGGTATTTTAGACATTGTACACTTTAATAAAATTCTGTCTAAAATTTAACGATGTTAGAGAAAATTTTTATAAAAAATTAAATAGGCCAATCGAGTGTTAACTTTTCAGAAAAAGTATCGTTAATTGTAAAACATGTTTAAGTAGATACAGTAAGTTGTCATTAACCCTATTAAAAAATGTTTGTCAAAAATAATTATCCCTATTCACACCAAAATGGTTTATTAAGAATGTTGGAGGTAAACCATTCACACAAAATACACAAAAAATATTAGGGTAGAGATAACAGTTGGCCCCGTCCCTGACGGGGATCCTCGAATTCGAACGGAAACGGGGTGGGGAATCCCTGAATTCGAATGGGAACGGGGCGGGGACAGGGCGAGGTATCCTCGTCCTAATATATTAAAAATATATCTTTTTAATCAAAAAATATATTTTAAAATGCATATTTAATTAAAAATAATACCTATAAATATATTTTTATTAAAATAATATTTTATAATACATGTTTAATGAAATAATAATATTTGTAGTAAAATAATACTTTTTAATACAAATTTTATATAAAAAATATATGTTAACATTATTTTGGGTTGGAAACGGAAAACGGGGAATCCCCGAATTTGATGGAGAATTCGTGCCCCCGTTAGAAACGAGGAATTCCTGCCCGTTTCTAACGGGACATGGATAAGTTTTGTCAAATCCACCCCAAACCCACCTCATTTCCATCCTTATGTTGGGGTAATGTTTTTCCGGTTTTCTTACTTCTGCATGTCATATACTTGATATTCATAAAAGAAAAGATGTGAGAGTTGTAGGAGAGATGTATATAAGGGCTTTTTGTAAGAAAATAGAATTTAAGTGACCTTAAATTTGTTTAATTGGGTGTAGTAAAGTGTAATAATCTCTTTAAGTATACCAAAACACGTTTTTTTATCAGTAAGCATATACCAAAATACATTGGTGAAATATTTTTTTTATTAATAATTAAAGTGGGTAGAAAATGGTCACATGATACCCTAATTTTCTAAAATGAAAAAAACTGCATCTTAAGATAAAAAAAATATAAAATTAGGGTTAATGGCAACCTTCTTTAACCTTCATGGTTCTATTAAGACTTGACCGACGATTTCTATATCTAATTCACATCTCAATGACTTTTGATCTTAATGACCACGACAAGATTGTGCTCCACTAAGTTTTGGCCATTTCATTCTCCGACGATCTTTACAAGGATTTGGTCGAGACAAGTTCGTCTATGATTTTCTATAACAATTACGAGATTTGGGACTAGATTTCCAAGATAGGCCACTGAGATTAGATAAAAAGTGTGACAAAATCGAAGTGGAAAAGAAGGATTAATTGACTATAGGAATCTTACGTGTAGGTAGAAGGTAGAGGAAGTAGAAGTCGTCAAAATGACCAAAGATATTGTCGAAGCTCTAGAATTAAGAGAATGCCACAACTTGAAGTTCGTTGACATCATCATCATAACCAGGCGCGGATCTACGGGGGGCAAGGAGGGGCAGCCGCCTCCTTTGGCCGAAGAATTCAAAAAAAATTTAATATAAATTTTGTTTGAAAATTTCATATGTCATCTTAAACTCTAGGGTAAAAGACACAAAACTACACCCAACAATCACCAAAAGACATCAAGACTTTGCTTGCCCACCGACAATAAAACCAACCACCTTCAAGAATCAAGGGACAATCACAGAGATGGGTTGTAGTTATTTTCATCATCATTACCAATTACGAGATCATGTAAATAAACCCAATAACTTAAACAATGAAATGGATGGAAACAATAATTACAAATACACTATCTGTGAAAATGAAATGAAATTAGTTAAGAAGAGAAGAAGCCATTGGAGGAAGCAAGAGAAACCTCTGTTTTGGGCTCGGAAACACAATATTTGACAACAACAGTGGTGTAGTAATTGTAACTATCTTCGTCGCCATTACCGATCTTGTTCTTGAGAGACTGAGCCATGGCCGAGACCAAATTGCCCATGTCCAATGGATCGGCGCCACCAAAGAATGTTGCCGACGAGTTCGCTTTCTTGAACGACTTCATGGTGGTGTTAACCTGGTCAATACAGTTTTTTCCAGAAAAACAGAGTATGGAAAAATTGCCAAAATGACTTTTGTATTTTCTTGCTATTATCAAGCTAAGAATTAAAACGATTATAAAGGAAAACTAAAGTCAAACATATGCTAAATTATAGCTAAAAATCAAAAGGAAATAACTCAAAAAATTAAAGACTTCTCGGTCACTTGAACATTTTCGGCGAGCATCTCCGGCGACGATCACGGTGAGTCTCCGGTCGATGGCGAGGCGGCGAGGACGACGAGCAAAGTGGTTCGGAGGTCGGAAATGAGGTCGGTGAAGGTTGAACCAAGAAACAAACAAAACCCTCACAATGACATGCATTTGAAAATTTGAAGTATGACCAAGGGCATTTTCGTCTTTTCACTTTAAATTTTAACAGTTTCCATCCAAAATTCTAACGGTCGGTGCTAAGTGTCAATTTATGATCTCTGGGTGTAGCTCACTGTTCATTTCTAAAAATGGGGTAGTTACGTGTCTTTTAGTGATTGTTGGGTGTAGTTTTATGTCTTTAACCCTAAACTCTCTCTCTCTCTATATATATATATATTGTCTAAACTTGATCAAATAACCATTTTGGTGTAATGGTTGAGACACGGCCCTCACAACTACGTGGTCATTGTTTTGCTTGAATTAATTCTTTTCATATGCATTTAGCAATTATTTTAATTAATCATATCACTAATTAATTTTTACTATGATATTTTGTTCCACCTTAAATAACTTTCTGACAGTCATTTATTTTATTTTAAAATGTGACCTTTTTAGAATTGTAGGGGAATTTTTGCCTTCCTAATGACAGTTTAACAAAGTTAGTAATCGTGCTATGAAACAGTGTGATTTTGTATAAAAATATATCATTGTAAATCACACATCTAATGTGGAAAATATAATTATCCCTAAAAAATCATCAACCTCAATGTGCTATTCGAGTCTCCATAGAGATGGATTATGAAAATTTTACTTAATATTTACCAAATTAGTGGCTCTCATGAAACGATTTGTCAGGACCTTTTATAGAGTCTCACAAACGATGTTTTGTCATAACCGTACGTAGTCACAACCAAACCAAGACAAGTAAAATTCCATTTTTAAATAATTTAGTAATTGTTATTATGGATTTGACTAGGTTCAAATTAAAAAACTCTTATTCCCTGCAAATATTTGTTCTGGGAATTTGAAAAGAGGTGAAAATGGGGTCAATGACATTCCTAGAAGTATTGCTCGCCATTTTCGTTCCTCCTGTTGGTGTCTTCCTTCGATACGGCTGTGGAGTACGTTCCATTTTCTATTAAATTCTAATTAATCACCTTTTCATTTTGCTGTTTTCAATTTTGTTTATGGAAATGTTGCAGGTAGAGTTCTGGGTCGACTTGCTGCTTACATTGTTTGGCTATCTTCCTGGAATTATATATGCAATTTATGTGATTGTTATATAATATTTAGTTTCGCTGTAATTGGAATTGGAATTGAAATTGGGATTAGCTTACATTCTTTAGCCAAATTATGTGTTTATTATTGTGCTTTTATCATTCCTTCCTTTCAAGAATTCAAACACGGCATTCAAAATTTCAGAACAAAATTGTTAAAATCAAATTATTTAAAAGTCTAAAGTTTGTATAATCAACTTAATTGAAATTCGATTCGAGATTCAATCTAGATGATTTTGACTTTCGATCTTCATGTTTAATCATTTTTAGTAAATTTCATATGACAAGATGACTAGCCTCGAAATAAAATCAAGTACACGGTATAACTGAAATCTTAAAACTCAATCCAACTTGAATTCAATAATTTATTCCCGAGCCGAGTTAAACTCAAACAATTTTAGACTCAATTTGTCTCAATTATACTTGAAATGCAAGTCTATAATCATTTCATCCAAACTAAGTTCAAGAAATTATTCCACAAATATAATTTTGTTGATCTTTAACAATTAAGTAACGTTGGGCCTCTTAGTTTTAAGCCCAATTATCCACACAAATTTGGGCCCATTTTGAAATTCGACCCGGCCGGACTGTCCCTATATAATAGTCACTATCTGCGTTAGGGTTTTTCTTTGCGGCTGGTTGCTTCTTCTTCGTCACTCTGCGGACCTAACAAGCCCTAATCTAACCAGAAGATTTCAATCCGTCATCATGGGGTATGATTCGCCTCTCTATTTACATATTTTCGCTGCAAATATGCCAGAATTTTTGTTTTATCTGATTGTACTGAGCTAATTGTTTGAACATTATTTTTGTTGTTAATTTTAGTTTTAGTTGTTTTGAGACGATATTCAGATCTGTGGCTTGTTGATACTGTTATTTGCTATTTTTTAAAAGCTAGATGCTCTGTTTTGGCACGTAGAGAGGTGTCATTATTGTTGTAATCCATGTAACACCATCATTTCGTAGATTTTGCCTCCCTAATCTTTATGTGAAATGATAAATTTGTTTGGTTTTACTGGAACTTTGCTGTAGCAAATAAGTTTTTTTTCTCTTAAATTTAATTTATTGAGTTTGAGACTTTTGTAACTGCATTTTGTTGGATTTTATTAACCTACTAGTTATATGAAATGAATAAACCAATAGTATATTCTGTCTGTTATGATGGTAAAAGAGTATATAGTCATATGTAAAGGCACATCATGTGGAGTCGAGCTGGATAGATGTGTAGAGGCAGTTTCAATTTAGTCACGTAATATCTGCATTTCATATTTTAAAACTTGGAAGTGATGATAGGTCTCATGGGAGCTCAATTTACAGTCATAAATTATGACATGTGCACTATTTCAAGTTTGTTAGAGGACATAATGAATATAGTTCAATTTAGAATATCAGAGATGATTTTGATGGAATTATACCTCCTGAATGTGTATACTGGAATGAATATAAGAATCAGAATCTAATAAGTTGTGGTGTTTCAGGAAAACACGTGGTATGGGAGCTGGTCGCAAACTGAAGTCCCACCGTAGACGTCAGAGATGGGCAGACAAGAGTTACAAGAAGTCTCATTTGGGAAATGAGTGGAAGAAACCTTTTGCCGGATCTTCCCATGCCAAGGGCATTGTTCTCGAGAAGATGTAAGTTCATATGATGTAATTGAAATTGTTATTTTCTCAATGCTTGGGATTCAAAGAACCTGCTGCTGAAAATGTTGAGTTTTGACTTGTGCAGTGGTATTGAGGCTAAACAGCCAAATTCTGCCATCCGAAAGTGTGCAAGAGTGCAACTTATCAAAAACGGGAAAAAGATTGCAGCCTTTGTACCTAATGATGGTTGCCTGAATTACATTGAGGAGAATGTAAGCTCATACTGTCTTGTAAACTCTTTGCATTTCTCTGTTTTTTGCATGTCCAATTGTTAATTTAATTATTGTTTCTGAAGGATGAGGTGCTTATTGCTGGATTTGGACGAAAGGGTCATGCTGTGGGAGATATTCCTGGTGTCAGGTTCAAGGTCGTCAAGGTTTCAGGTGTCTCCCTCCTTGCCCTCTTCAAGGAGAAAAAGGAGAAGCCTAGGTCTTAAATTTATGTCTAATGAACTTGTCCTTGTCATCTTCTCAGTCTTATTATGGAGCTAGCTCTTGCACTTATTGCTATTAATTGAGTTTTGTGAACAAGTTTTGGTCATGAATTGGATATTATTATTTTTGTCATCTAAGAATGTTTTAATGGCTCCTTCTCTCAGTTATCTATAACCTATTACTTCAGAGTTCAGATGCATATATGATTACTATGAATTTGTTACTACTTTTTAATTGCCTTAGAATGCTTTAATTGACTAATGTTCTGATAACCGATTATTTATAAAATGTTACTATTGCTATAAATTTGCTACAATCTTTTAGTCTAATTATTTTAGGGAAGAGATCACGCACGTGCGCGCGCGCGTGTGTGGAAAATCACATTCGGGTGCAAATCCCATAAATGTGTATTGTTGTCACACACACACATGTGTGTGTATGGAAAATCACATTTGGGTGCAAATCCCAGAATGTCCGAACAAAAATGTTAACCTATTTGTGGCAAGAAATATAAACGACTTTCACTATATTTATATTGGATGTATTGTCGTGATTCTGAGAATAACGTATACCATTTTATTTTTTAGCTCGCACCGTAGATGCTTTATCGGAGCCTGGTGATGGGACGCTGTGAGACGCTCTTAGTCGATCAAGTAAATTTGTATTTCCGGCTAGAATCCGGGTCCATTTCCACAAGGGTCAAAATAGGGTCTTTTCCTCAATTATCTTGTATTTGAATTGTAAAAAAAAACGAGAAATCTAAAAGACAAAGTATATAAGTTGTTTGTGTTGGTGAAATTTTAGGCAATGAGTAACAAGTATCAAAATAGACAAGTGAGTTGAGTTGGGTTGTGAACAGTTAACTAGAAACCACGGGTGCTAGACCGACGATGCTCCAATTAGCCCGTTTTTTCTCGTTTTTCTCCCTTTTTTACCCAAATCCTGCACAAGTGTACCAAACACACCCGAAGGTGTAAAGTAGTACAAATAGGGCTCTAAAAGCCAAGTAACGAGAGAAAATTAGGCACTAAATGTGGGTAAATCTAGGGGTGTCCACGGGTCGGGTTTCCACCCACCCGACTGTAAAACAGACCCACCCGTTCATACACGGGTGAAAACTTCGAGACCCGCGCCCGACCCGTCCACCCGATACTCAAGAAAATTTTCACCCGTTCGGGTGACGGGTGGGTCGGGCGGGTGACCCGTGAAACCCGATTTCATGGGATTTTAAAGAAGCTAAAATAATTAGGGCTAATGCATTTTTATTTGTCGGTTCTTATCTGTATTGATATGTGGTGAGTTCTTATATTATTTGATCACTAATTTTCGTTCATCAATATTCATATTTTATCTCAAAATAATATTACTTTTTCTTACTGATTTACTCTATATTGCAATAATAAAATTAAATATTTTTCCTTTTATCACTCATATTTGAGATGAACAAAAACAGATCTGAAAATATATATATATATATATATATATATATATATATGAATCAAACAACAAATAAATAACAAAATAAGCAAACCCAACAGCTCTGAAAAATATATAACAAAGTATTACATTCTTGACGGTTAAGAAAATAGAAGGGTTTTCAAAGAAAAAATCAGAAGGAACAATCTCTCTTAGTAAATATGTACAAGAAGGAGAAAGAAATGTATTGTTATGGTTAGAATATATGGTGAGAAGAGAGAATTGAAATTAGAGAGGGAAAAAATGAAGAGAGAGAGAGAGACGGACAGAAAATTGGTAGATGGAGAGAGGAAGAGGGAGGCGAATTGTTTGTGTGAGAGAAGCATTTGATTTAAATAGTCTAGGATTAGAAAGTCGGTGGATAAATCTCCATCATTCGATCAAATCTATCCATAAAATCAACAGTTTGTGTGTGTTTGGGCTTTAAATTGCTGGCCTAATAACTTGAGCTCTCTTCCCTATTGCAGAAGCTTTATAATAAATGAACAACTAATTGGACTCCTTATGAATAATGAAGTGGGCTTCACTAATTAATGTAAATTCAAGTTACCAGCTTGGGCATATATCGGGTGGGTGGGTCTGGCCGGGTTCTAGGCCTTGGACCCGTCACCCACCTGCGATTTGAACGGGTTTGAGATCTTCAACCCGCACCCAACCCGCAACCCGACGGGTGAGGGTAGAATGGGTCTCGGGTTGGGTGGGTGAGCGGGTGGGTCGGGTCTCGGGTCAAACTTGCCCACCCCTAGGTAAATCGATGTCAAAATGAAATCTTGTGCACCCACATCAACACCCCACACTTAAAGCATTATCCTCCTCAATAAGAAAACAATCAAGTGCAGAATGAACCGAGTATGCACCGAAATGCGAACCCCAAAGTTAACTCTGTAGGGGAGCTCGGTCTTCTCCTGAGGGTTTTATAGGAAAGAGCCCCCAACCCAAAACTATGATGCACATGCTTTACAAAAATATTTGCTCTCATGACATGCCCTAAAAACTTTTCATTTATTCCTATCTAATCAGATCACAATCGAACTCAAATCATCAACATGCTAACTTAGCATAAAGATCACTTTCCACCAATCCAATCACAAACCAAAATATATAGATAATTAACATGAGTATCGGGTATGTCAATTATAGTCATTTTCTCATATTTTTCAAAAATTTAATCAAGGCGGACTACTAGTCACACAAATGGTTTTTGTGATACTCGTGTATAAAGTGATGTGAACCCGGGTAATATACCTAAATTGATGCCACGAGACTGCTATTTCTAGAGTAGGGTTACCTAATTGTTTTTCTTTTAGATGCTTTGTCGTTCTCCCTTCCCTTTACAAAGCTCGAGTTTTTACTATGATTGCAAAGGTGTTTCTTTTTTCCTTTTCTTTCTTTCTTTTTCTTTTTCTTTGTTTTTGCTTCATCTGTCTTCTCGCCTTTTACCCCGAACGAATCCGAGTGTGGGGATCTAGACTTCTCGCCTTTTACCCCGAACACATTCGAGTTAGGGATCGAGACTTCTCGCCTCTTACCCCGAACACGTTCGAGTTGGGGATCGAGAGATGCACTCACTCTCTTCGTTTCAGGCAACATCAACCCCGATATATCCCTTTCGAGTTTATGTGCGTGGATTTTTCAAAAATAAACTCATACATATGATTTAGTGACCCCTTTACAAATAGATCAAAAACACAATACTTGACTTCCACTAGTCAACCTTACCTCAATGTCAATTAACTAGACATTCTCAACAATCAACCACATATCCAAAAGTCATTCTCATGATATTTTAGCATGCAATGAATCTCGAAGGCAATTAGATAAAAAATAAAATACTTAAGCCCTCGGGGAGGCCAATCGACAAGCTCACATAGTGATGCAGATGATCCTAATTATCATGCAAGCATTAAATATACATATTGTGGTATGGGAAAATCACCATGCCACTTCAAGGGCTGAACTGAGCCCGACTAGACAGACTCAATTGTGGTGTGTATGAAGTACACACCACACTTAAGACCTTACTTGGTCTCAAGTTTAGTAAAAAGAAAAGACTCAGTGTTACACACCACACTTAAGACTCTGGCAAGTCTTGACTCGAACATGCAAGCATTTGGAAGAAGATATTTTCCTCTATCAAAAACAATAATTTTGAAACTATTTAATCCCTTCCTTATGTAGGCGGGAAAGATTTCCATCAAGCGCATAAAAATTCACCTCTTCCACAAATTTTTTTTAAAGGGCAAGCGATAAAAGTTGTGCCTAGAGGCACTAAAAATCCCAAGTGCATAGAAGCACTTACACTTTAATTTTTCAAAGTTTTTATGCATCGAATGTAAATATGATGGATACGAGAAATAAGGAGAGATGTCACCTTTGGTGCCGATATATGCAAATTCTTCTCTCTCCTCTTTCTTAACCGGGAACTCCTCTCCATCTTGGAGCACCAAGACATGTCCCATCCCGTTTAAATCTTGCTTCCTCTCCACTAGCTTTTTGATGATGTACCTTTCATCACGAAAAAAAATTCTATTAGATATAACTGGAAGCGCATCATTATCGACAAAACTATTTCTAAAATTTTAAATTAAGCAAGAGTTCTCAAATGAATCAAGATAAGGTGGAGCCCATGTTTTTGTCTCAACCACGGGCTTCCTTACCAATACGCCCTTATGCACGTCATGGTTGACTATGTTTTCCACTGCTCGGCTTGGCTCCACCAAATGCTACTCTTGATTTTGATCTTTGACCTCCAGAGTAAAGTAAACATCACTACCCACTTGAGATAACAGACACTTCTTTGTTGTCTCTTGAGCTAATGGTGACACTTCGACCACTTTATCATTTTTTTCTTATGGAGATTCATCACCAAGTTCGCCTTCAAGCCAACAAATCTCATCCTTGGCCTCTTGCACGCGATCATTTTCCTTAGACTCATCCAACACCGTGCCAAGTTGCATGAATTCAGGCTCTTCAACCCTTTTAGGCTCAGGTAGAGTGATTCCACTGCGTTGAGAGATAATGTTCACATGTCGCTTCCCATTATCTCTTAGATCTATCATGTCACTTGGTAAGGTTCCCACGACTATTGGGGCAGTAATCTGAGCTACTTGTGTTTCTAGGTTTTGTACTGTTGCCACCATGCTAACCAGTTCTTGATTCAACTTGTCGATGCTAGCACGTCGATATCGATTTTCGTCTTTCAGCTTTCTCATGAAACCTGACATCATCTCCTTCAGCTCTCTCATAGATCCGTCTTCCAAGGATGAGGAGGGTTGGGTTTGATTTCTGTCATAACCCGGGGTTCGGTTTATTTCTGTTGCATTATACCTCTGTTGGTTGTTATTTCCTCCAGTGTTTTCGTAGCCATCGTTATTTCCATTGAATGTTTCTTCTTGGTAATAGCAAGGTTCACAACTATTTTCGTGAGGAAGATCATATGGGTCCCTCTCTTGATGATACATACCAAAGTTTTGGTAATATGGGACATTTTGGTAGTATTGGGGTGATTGTTCTTTATAATAAGACGACCGTGAGTCATATGTATAGTTATATTGAGACTCTTCCTGGTAGTATGAGTCACCCTCTCAGCCTTGATAGTCTTACCTTAAGTTATAGTGATCACGATCATCTCTATGCCCGTCATAATATTCATTCGATGTGATTTGCTCTTGAAGAGCCCACTCATAGTTTGGTTAACTCTCTTGATAATGCTCAAAATATCGCCACTCTTGCTCCATTTAGATTTGCTCTCTTCCGATGTCTGCTTAAACTTGTCTAGAATTGGTAAGAGCTGACAACACTAGAGGAAGAGAGTTAAAACATAAATGGAATAATCGCAAGCAAGCAGTATGCAGCAATAAATGACATTCAATTAATTGTTTCGCCACACGGAAAATAAATAAATAAAAACAACTCAAATCCAATTTAATTGATTAAAACCGTTTGATCCACGACAACGACGCCAACTTGATAGGACGCCGTGAGGCGCCCTTAGTCGATGAAGTAAATTTGTATTTTCGGCTAGAATCCAGGTCGATTTCCACATGGATCAAAAAATGGTCTTTTCCTCAATTATCTTGTATTCGAATTGTAAAAAAAACGGGAAATCTAAAAGACAAAGTCTGTAAGTTGTGTGTGTTGGTGAAATTTTAGGCAATGAGTAACAAGTATCAAAATAGGCAAGTGAGTTGAGTTGGGTTGTGAACAATTAACTAGCAACCACGGGTGCTGGACCGACGGCTTAGCGCCAATCCAAGATTTACCAGTTAATCTCAATTATACAACCTTATTAGGCGTACGCTATAATTACACTATCCGCCTCTCGACATTGGATAGTGCCTAATTTCATATTAGGCAACCATCTTGGGAATTAAACCTAATCCTCTACAGCAATACAAACAACGATTTTCAAACCAAAGAATCGACTACAGGAAACCGATTCCTCAATCTTACTTACAGTCAATTCTCAATTGTTCCTCTCGGGATCAACCTCGAACTCAAATAACAAGTATTAAGTAGCTACTTTAACAAATGTATAAGAACTAAGCAAGATATAACAAGTTCATGCATAACTTCAATTAAAAAGTAATCTAGAATCAAACACCAATCGTCATAAGTCTAGCACCCATGATTGGAGTTTTTAGCCCATAATCATGGTGCAAAATACAAGAAGCAAAGAGAAAAGAGTAAAAGCTCAAGAAGAGAAGATGAATGAGCAAACTCTTTGTACTAAGGCTTGAATCGAATGCTTGCAATCTTCAACTTTACTCCCAATTTGATGATTCCTTGCTAGCTTCGCGTTCTTGGTGATGGGTGATGGAGATTGGGACTTCGAAATCGTCTTAGACCGGATCTGGAACAAGGGGTATTGCCTAAAAGTTGTGTGTCTTCTGCTCTGGCCGAGGTGGGTATTTATAGATCTTGAAATCGCGACGTGGAGATCCTACGTGGCGATTTCCACGTCATCGCCACACCATCGCCACTCTCCTCTTTGTGTGGTGATCGCCACCTCCCTTGTGGCGATCACCACCTCCTTGGCCACGATGCTCCAATTAGCCCGTTTTGTCCTGTTTTTCTCCCTTTTTCACCCAAATCATGCACAAGTGTACCAAACATACCCGAAGGCGTAAAGTAGTACAAATAGGGCTCTAAAATCTGAGTAACGAAGGAAAAATAGGCACTAAATGTGGGTAAATCGGTGTCAAAGTGAAATCCGGTGGACCCACATCGCCTGGCCCGTGGCGTGCCATGCCAAGTCGGCCGGACGGACGACGACGGCGCACATGTGGGTTTGGCCGTAGCCGCAGGTTACCCCTAAAAGGCCCACACATAACTGATAGAGAAATGGAGACAAACCAATATAAACAAATAAAAAATTTCACATGTAAGCGATGTGGAATTCTAAGTGTGAGAGAAACAAGACTTATAAGTGTATAGTCTAAACTTGTGAGTGTATAGTCAAACTTATGAGTGTATTGTCTAAACTTGTGATTGTAATGTTCAAACTTGTGAGTGTATAGTCTATACTTGTGAATGTATAGTCTACACTTATGAGTGTATAGTCTAAACTTGTGAGTGTATTGTCTACAATTCATACACCCTCACGTCTAGACCTGTATGAAGAGTAGACAATACATTCACAAGTTTCCACTATACACTCACAAGTGTAGACTATACACTCAGAAGTATGGACTATATACCTACAAGTTTAGACTATACACACAAGTTTGAACATTACAATCACAAGTTTAGACAATACACTCATAAGTTTGACTATACACTCATAGACTATACACTTACACGTCTAGACTATACACTCACAAGTTTAGACTATACACTCGTAAGTTTGGTTTTTCTCACACTTGGAATCCCACATCGCTTACATGTGAATTTTTTTTTGTTTATACTATACATTCACAAGTATAGACTATATACCTACAAGTTTAGATTATACACACAAGTTTTAACATTACAATCACAAGTATAGACAATACACTCATAAGTTTGACACAACACTCATAGACCATACACTCGCACGTCTAGACTATACACTCACGAGTTTAGACTATACACTCGTAACTTTGGTTTCTCTCACATTTGTAATCCCACATCGCTTACGTGTGAAACTTTTTTGTTGTTTATATTGGTTTTTCTGCCTTCCTCTATCAGTTGTCTGTGAGCCTTTTAGGGGTGACCTGCGGCTACGGCCAAACCCACATGCACGCCGCCGCTGCCGTCTGGTTCGGCATGGCACCAGCTGGGCTCCGGTAGAGCACCTGCGGTGCGAGCAAACCAACCTTTTGGAAAAAATAAAAAGGGTCGACATTATATTCAGAATCGCGAAATAAATTTAATTTGGTTTAGGTTGGGTTGACATTATACTCAGAATCGCGACATTACACCCTATATAAATATAGTGAAAAGAGTCGATGAAAATCAACGCGAAAATTGGGGGAAATTCCCAAAATACCCACACATAACGTGTTAGGTGATGATTTCTGTCAGTTTGGGGTTGGTAAGATTGAGTAGATTGGACGGTTGTGATGAATTCGTTGGATTCGGACGCGTTGACCATTTGCAGTGGAGTGTGCCCATATATATATATAGAATGGATCAAGTGAGAATCAAACTCTTTTGTTGGAACATGAGATCCTATTTTTGGCCAAGGGAAATAAGTGAGTGTTCAATGAAAGTAAGTAATACCTAATGAAAATAAACGTCCAATGAAAGATAAGCGAATGTCCAACGAAAATAAGTGAATGTCTAGTGTTCTCATGTTCTCACTGCACATTTGGTTCTCAACCGAACCAACCCCTGTATATATAGGGAAGCATTCCATTGAGAACCAAATGTTTTGTGAGAACAGCTAGGCATTCACTTATTTCCGATGGACATTCACTTATTTTCAATGGCCGTACATTTTTCGTTGGACATTCACTTATTTACTATGGACATTCACTTTTATTGGATATAACATTTCCCATTGGACATTCATTTATTTTCAATGGACAAACTCTGTTCTCACGTTCTCACAAAAGAGTTGCGATCCATACCACGTTGTGCGAACCCGTGTGAACATGCGCGTGTGTTTCCATTATTAAGCTACGGATTTCTATAAAACAGTCAGCCGATGTTTCCATTATTATGATATGTTTCCATAACCCGTTATAACCCTTTGTTACATCCCGGGGACCTCCGTTACACTCAGGGACCCCCCGTTACACAATTTCTCTGACATGGTTCACTGATTGGGTATAGAAAAATACACGTCCCCCTCGTTACAACCGGGGACCCCTCGTTACACAATTCTCCCGATGTTATAAAAATACATATCATAATAATGGAAAGACATGAGTTAATAAATGAAATACATGCGAGCAGCAGTTTGCACTAGCCTCCTGGTTTGTGAGAGCGTCGCTTCGGCTTCCATCCATATGCTTTCGGCGATGGCTCCGCCAGACGAGACGACTCCATACGACGGCAGCGACGATTTCATCATGATGAAAGTGATGACGTTTCAATCGAGGGGACATGGTCGACTCCAATCGATAACGGTGGCTTCGGCAATTCGATTGGGCAACGACGACCCTCCGACCACTCTCACACGACGGCTCGATGACGACGATCAACGATTTATTTTCGGATCCCGCGACCTAACTCCTTGCTCAGCGGCTACCGTGCTCTCACACAGCGACGAGGCGACGACCGCGGCTATACTACCACATGTCAGCTTCAAAATTGCTAACGTCAAGTCTTCCATTCAAGCATCAATTACCTGCTCTTGAAATCCACCACGAATGAGGAACACTGGGGTCTGGTCAAGGAGCATAGATCCAAACTCGAGATTAAGCTCTTTGAGGTCTCCGCCGAGATTCTCAACCTCCTCGACTCTTACCTCGTCCGATAGACTCGGTCACCGAGTCAAAGGCCATTTGCCTGAAACCAATGTGAGTGAATCAAATTTCAGATTGTATGTAGTTCATCAATTTGGGTTTTCCGATTGAAAATCATCATTAAGCTCAAAGCCAGTGTGAGTGATGTTCTCGTATTTTTGTATTAGTTTAACGGTTACTGTTGTACTTTTTGTTGCGTGTGATAGCAAGGTTGATGTTGATGATGGGTTAAAACTGATTGCACGCCTACTTGAATTTTGATTTGCTCCTGTTTGAGCTCGTGATTGTGTATCAGATGATTATGTTTTGATTTGGTCATGTTTGAAATCGTGCTTGTTTATGAGTTTTTATATCATTTTGGTGATTGATGTTGTTTATAAGTTTTGCTCTCATTTGTTTTATTTGGTCCATCGTTGATGTAATTGAAGACAAATCATGAAAATTAATGACGTGGATTTGAGGATACGGAATTGAGGAATAGATTTGAAGAACAGATTTTACGACACAGATTTGAAACATAATCGAAAGATCATATCAGATGAAACATAACATATGAAGCCGACCTAATAAAATATGAAACATATCAAATGAAACATATAAGATGTAACATATCATATGGAGCATATTTGATAAACCGATAAAACGGTTTGTAAGTGAAGCCGACCTATTTACAAATGAAACATATTATATAAAATATATAAAATGAAACATATTATATGGAACATAACAGATGAAATATATTTGATCAACCGATACAATGGTTTGTAAGTGAACCACCATTGCAATGAATCGATATTAAAGTATATTCAAGTAATTAAATAAAATTCAAAATAAATAGAGATATAAAAATACGTTTATAACCCTCTGATGGTGTAAAATGACCAAAAGAAATTTACAACTAATTCATAACTACGTTAGTTAGCCATTGACGACTCAACATTAAATCTGACCATTAATCATTTCATCCAATAGACAATAAGTGTTCTAAAATTTGTAGTGGATTAATATGTTTGTCCCTGATTGAAACCCATTATTTTAATTGAATACTTGAGGTAAATTAAAGTGGAAGTTGCATAGAAACACGGTTAACTAGTAAACGAAAGAGAGTTGATAATCACCCCGATTAATTTATATTTGTTAATTCTAAGGTTAAGACTGAACTAACTATATAAAATAAAAGAAAAAAACTATTCTTTTTAACACCCTAAATATTAGCTTGGGAAATGTAGTTTAATTCTCTTAATAAAAAAATGAAATGACAAAATTATCCTCAGTAGCATTCAAAATTTTAAATGTCATTGAGACATTTTTTTCCCGTCTCTTTCTCCTTCTCTCCTCCTACATCTTTCTCCTTAACATTCTACTCTTGTTTTGTTTCGTTGATCATAAAATCACTTTGTGCATTTTCATAACTGTTTCACAAAACAATGGTGAATCCGTCGTTGATGACACATTCCAACCATCACACCTCTATGCTCGTCCTAGACTCAAATTTGACTCCAACCCATTTGATTTAAACACAAATAACTGAAACACAATAATAAAAACATCAAATTTTGGTACCAAGTGTTTCTATTGACCTCAAAACTTAGTTTTAAGAAAATAAAAATTAGAATCCAACTAATTTCGGCTTAATTCGTCGATTTTGGCTCGAGTTTTGCTCTATTATGGCTTCCACAACGCAAACATCGACGACTTTAGATTTGCTCATGAGGGTTCAACTCGGTCATTGTGAAGCTCGCCGGAGAAGACGACATCGTTCATATTTAGTTTTAGAGTTTTTTTCTTCAACCAAGGGTATTTTGGGTATTTCCTTATTTAAAAATCACGTGTATGTACGTCACCCAATTTTGGCCGTTAATTCTAACATAATGCTAATGTTTGTCCCAAACTCTTAATTAGGGTACTAAAAAAGAAAAAAAATAGTTAGGATACCAAAGTGTATAGCTAGATGTAGTAAAATGTCATTTTCTCTAAAGTAAATATTGTTGTCCTCAAGGTTACACTGTAGCGGTTCGAGTCTCACAATTCTTGTTGAAAGGTTGTGAGTTTGAGCCCCCTAGGAGCGGGATAGAGAGGGTTTATGGGTAGATAAGGACATGATGTAACTTTTAAGAAAAACTCTAAAATAAATAGAAACCTAATATTCTTGAACAAAAGGTATTATTATTATCATATGATGACAACCGTTCATTTTCTATTTCATCGAATTAGATCGAATTTCAATCCATTATCAAGCTCTCAGCTTCAAGATAGAGACTTCTAGAGCCCATCCCCTAATCTTACGAGCGCTGACCCATTGCATCATTGTTGATACTAAGAAAGTCTTCTTACTCGACCTCTATTTCACACTAAGAACCACATGAAGATTGTTTCCACCATCATCTCTACAATTGTATTTCATAAATATTATCCTTTTCGAAAACTCCATTAATTCTTAACCTTTTATTTTATTACGATTAAGAACACTTTTAATATTAGAAAAAATTAAAGTCATACATCACTCACGTGATACCCAATAATGATTACTTTTTGCTAATTTTAATTGACGGTGCAAAGAATAAAAAGTTAGCCGTGGTAATTTACTAGCATTTTATTTGTTTACCGTGGTCTCATGCAAATAGTTTTTTACTGTATTTAATACAAAAACGGTACAGTTTATCGTTATTTTGAACAATTTCCCCTAAATTAAACACCTATTTGAAAACAAAATGTTTTTTTGTTTGTTTAACCATTATTTTGTATCGAAGACTGGTATAAAGAATGAAATTCTGAGGTGCAGAAACAAAATATAACAAATTAACTGAAGCTGTAACTTGTTTTTTGCAGTCGGACAGAACATAGACTACGCAATGGCAGAAATTCGACTAAGTCTAAGCCAACTTAACATGCCATAACTATTTACAACAAAAATCATACTAATTTAAATCACTAGTATAGTCAAAATGATCATTGTAGTTGATCGAGTCACATTTGAAATGCTCAACTGAACTAATGTTCGAGCTACGAGTACCTTAACATTGGCCGGGAATTGATTTTACCAGAGCATGAGACTTCAAGCGGCATTGCCTTACTCTTATGATGCATTGTTTTTACGTTTATTTTTTGTACTGGGAGAAGCTTTACTTGTGGAAGACGTGTACTTGAGGCTGTAACTTATGAGTGAAGGTCCAAATATTTTGTATTTACCAGCGCTGCTGAAAGCTTTTTCTGCATCAGAACGTCTAGAGAAAACCACTTTGGCACGTCGACTCTTCTTCAACACTTTAGTCTGCGATTCATTCAGAGACCCGAATTGGCTATATATCATGTTCAGGTTAGTAACTGAAGGAATAGAATCTAAATCTGTGAAGTTCAGAATAAGAGCAGTTGGAGATTGTGATTGTTGCACCTTAGAATTCTCATGCACTGGATTTGCCGGTTCCAACTTCTCAGTTTCCACATTGGAAGTTGATACAAAAGAAGCTTGTGGGTCAGTGTCAGGAACTCTTTCTTCTCCATACTTCTCCGACTCATTCAAATTCCATATTGACATTTGCTCTTCAGGAATGCTTCTAACCATCTTCTTGCTCAAATATGCATCTTCCATATACTGCAACTCAGATCCTTTGGTATCTTCTTGTAGCTTCTCAAAATCCAAAGGGTCCACACAGACTGAATTTTTGAAATCAGAGAAAAAACTAGCTACTGAAACCGTGAAACTATATCCTTTCATGGGATCTTTAGCAGCCAGCTGAAGACGTGATATCATCTCATCAGGAGCACAGTATTCTGTTGGGATGAACTTTGCATTCGGGGATTCCTCAGTGTTCCCCAGCGTGCAGGCTGATACAACACTGTCCTGAGCAAATCGTACATCATTTCTATCATCAAGTACAGATTCATCATGACACTTTCCATTTAGTTCACTTGCAACCCTAAGGATGCTCTCTCCAACTCTAAGAGTTTGCTTTGATTTGTTACTACCAGAAGCACACAAACCCATTTTCCCAAGCCTAACCGCCGAGTCATCTAGTGTCGAATCAACTGCCTTTCGCTTCTTAATAGAAGATGATGGAATCAACTCAACTTTAATTATCTTCCCCACAAAACTGTTACCATTTGGCGAATATGGATATCTGCCTGCCATCAGTCCTGATAAACTTCTCTCCTTTTTGATGGGATTCATATCAACCCCCGAGATTTTCTTGCGTTTGCGATTAGAGCCATATGTAGTCTTTAAATTTCCTTTTCCAGAAGCCATGTTCTTATCGTCCTCGATATCTGAAGTTATATCAATTCTCATTTTATCTGGTTGTTCTGCACTGCCAAGAAGTATTAACTCTTCATACTCTTCCAACAACCTGCCATGCATCTTAAACTCGGGCATATGAGAAAATCCCTTTGACCTACGGAAGGATAGGACTTGCGCTTGTGAGATAACATGTTGAAGTCTATCAGCTCCACTATGAGGGAAAACAGCTAACCTTTTGATATACCGCATAAGTTTTGCAGGTTTGAAAGAATCTACCCCCAGAGACGTATCCCCACCGTCAATTCTGCTTGATTCTTCAAGGATTCCAGCATTAGCAGTTGTCTGACTTCGCATACTTGTAACAAGGTCCTCGGTCAAGCAAGAACAAGCCAGCCCAAACTCTACACGTCTGGAGATTTCATCCAGAGCACAGTCCACAGCATGTTGGAAGTCTTCAGAATTGCTCTGTTTTTCAAATTTTGAGAAATGCACACCAAAAGGCTTTATTTGTGATGCTTCATTCCAAGCAAATGTCTGATCCCCAAAATAAGCTATCAAAAAACAATCCTTTTTACAGTGTTTCTTTGCCATTTCTGTTGCAGCAGAAGGATCAAATATCATACCAGGCCACCATGGATGGCACCTTACTTTCCCCCAAACTAGATCAGAAACACAAGGTCTTGCAGAAGCCCATTTACTATTTTTCTTCCCATCGCGCCTCCACTTTCCACCTCTTGTTTTGTCTGGATTTCCACTAGAAACAATCCCATCTCCATACTTGGAATTTCCTTCTCTATCCATACATGAATTCAAATCTACAAATAGATTAGAGGCATTAAATTCATTACCACTAAACTCAGAAATCCCTCCCTCTAGAGCATCAACCCCATTTTCGTACTTCGAATCTCCTTTAGCCATACACGAATTCAAATCTACAAATAGATTAGATGCATTAAATTCATTACCAGTAATCTCAGAAACCCTTCCCGCTAGAGAACCATCCCCACTTCCGGTCTTTGAATTTTCTTCTCTATCCATGCATGAATTAAAATCTACCAATAGATTAAATTCGTTACCAGCAATTTCAGAAACCCCTCGTACTGGAGCATCATCGCCTGCTTGTTTATTACCCTCAGTCCTTGCCTCCATATTTTCTTCGATGTGCTGGTTTCCGGTAATGTCAGAAGTTACCACAACTGAAAGACTTTTGCTTGCATGGGGGTCTTGGCTAGGAACAAATACATCGGTGTCAGCAACCCCAATCTCACTAGCGCGCATTCTATCAACTGGGCCATCATCACCTTCAATAGATACACCTTTCTCATGTTCATATCCGACTCTGTCACTTGCCACACCGATCGTTTCCCTTTCCACAACTTCACCCACATTCTCTCCCATTCTATCACTCTTCTCACCAGCGACATCAACACTGCCTTTCCCCTCAACATCCTCAACCCTACATTCCCCGCCCATTACCCGCAATGCATCAACACGTCCCATTCTCGCTATCTCCTCTTCTAAAATTTCAGCCACATTCTCCACCACTCCATCACTCTTCCCATGAACAACATCACAACCCTCCATTGCCGTCAATGCATCAAAATGCCCCATCTCCAGCTCAAGATTGCTCACCCCATTCCCACAATCCACACCTCCCTCTAATCGATCATTACCCAACTCACCACTCACTCTCTCAAAACCCTCCATTGGTCCGTTCAAATGGCCCACTACAGGTTCAGCTTCAACAACACCGACACAAATTGTTGAGCCGGAAACACCATAACCACGGCGAGACACGTTTTCACCATCGGCCGAAGCAAAATCGGAATTCAGGTCAAAACGATCAGTTGCAGACATGAATAAAACCTAGAGAGAAACACAAACAAATAACTATGGCTCCCTAGATCACCATTACAAAATCATAATAAATTCAGACGGTGAACAATAATCAATCAAATGCAGAAACATAGAAATACCAGTTCCAGAAGCCACCTGTGCCCGAATTTTGCGCTTGTACGTGAAGAAAAGTTAGGGTTTGTGGGCTCCTCCCGATTGAGAAGGAGATACAGTAGACGGAGCAGAGTTTCGAAGACGAACTTGTATGGTTCAGGGAAGCGAAATTCGCGTACTGAAGAATATGTATCGGACACGTGGCGGGGATCGGCGACGTAGCTTTATAAAATCAACGGCTAGGAAATGGTTTAATAAACGTGTCGACCTTTGAGTCGTCCAAGGACTGTTCGGGTTCCAAAGAGGAGTGTACTGTGTGAAAGCCCAGTCTGATTCTGTTGGCTACGACGTCGTTTTTTGCATCGGCTCAAGTTGGTAAATTCTGGATGGATCCACTTTTTTTCTCTGAGTCATCGTCTTCTTCCATTTTCCCGCCAAAACGCCGTTCCACAGCAAAAATCGGAGATGTACGGAAGTGGAGGAGAGAGATGGAGCCAGGTCACGGGGCGTAGCTCGTCTGGCGGAGGCGATGAAGCCGTGATTCGGAAGGTGTTGGCCGTTTACGTCCCTGAAAGCGACAGCGGAAGCAGCGCCTCCATCGGTTCCGAGCTCGTCGACCTCACTTCCCAACTCATTCGCTTCCTGGAAACACCGCCGGGACGAGACCTCGTTTCTCAGGTTTCTGTCAAATGAATTGTAGCACTATAACTTATTTTGCAGACATTTCATTGCATTTTAATGTTCTTGGATGAGTTGTGAATCTGTTATTTGTATAAATTCTGGAATTTACTTAGTTGAATAAATTAGAAGATCTAAGGTCAGTTTAAGAGATAGAGATTGAGGAGGTTGATACTTGAGCTAATTTTGATATGGTCGTTACCTTGGAATTTGGAAATCCGAATATGTTGCTTTGCTACTTCTTCATTGATGAATTTTGAAGAACTTGAATCTGACTATTCAATTTTAGTTTTGGGCATATTTATGATATTGATGTTGAAAATATATAAATAGGTAAAGGATGACAATGATGTCTTCTTTTTGCCGCTGGACTTTCAACATTTCCGGAAAGTATGCCATGTTAAGGAATTCTATGCAGTCTTAGAGCACGGGAAAAAGCCTAAAGAAGCCCTTATGTGCATGAGTGCGGCACTTCACATGGTAAGCATGTTTTGTTCTTTTGCACTTTTCTTTGTGGTCTAGGCTATTATTTGCTTTGTATATGCAGATCTTGCTCAACAAATGGGGGAACAAAACTTTGGAGGATGGTTTGAAGATAAATATTCGTTTGCATAACTATCCTGAATCTCTGATTGCTTTGAAGAATTTAAAAGCAGCTTATATTGGTAAGGTTACACTCTATGTTCGTATTTCATAATCAGCAAAAGGACTGGAATGTGTGTTATGCTGCTTTATGCTAATAAAAGCCAGGGAGTGGTAATGATATCATGTGTTGTTATGACAGACAAGCTTGTGTCCGTGCGTGGTACTGTAGTAAAAGTTAGCACTGTCAGGCCCTTAGTCCTGCAACTGAGTTTTGAATGCACCAAGTGTAAAACCGAAATATTGCGTGTCTTCCCTGATGGAAAATATTCTCCACCTCCAAAATGCACTTTACATGGGTGCAAGAACAGAACATTTAACCCAATTCGATCTACTGCTCAACTAATAGATTTTCAGAAAATAAGGTAAGTCCTGCAAGGCCATTTATTTAACATGCCTCCCCTTGTACAAAAAGCCAGGAAAATGAATCATAAAAAAATAATTCCTTAAATTTCAGGATACAAGAGCTACTGAAACCTGAAGATCATGAAGAGGGTAGGGTTCCTCGAACAGTAGAATGTGAACTGGCTGAAGATCTAGTTGATGCGTGTATCCCTGGTGATGTGGTGACTGTTACTGGAATCATAAGAGTAATTAACAAGTACATGGACATCGGGGGAGGTAAAGTCTTTTTGACATTGGCAGGAGTATTCACTTCTCATTTATATGTTTGTGTCTTCATATCCTGTGTGTTTTCTTTAATCTCTATTTCAATACCATCTAATGGTTTTTGGGAACGAATTGGAGCATTTAGTCGCTTATTGTTTTGGAAATGTTAGACAGTGTAGTAAATTAGTGTTACCGCAATTAGCTGTTTGAGATGTTCATTACAATATTTGATTTATAGTTTCATATCTCAAGAAGTCCAACTCTGGACCTTCTTCTATTAAGTTCGGATGGAATGTCGAAGGATGTGTCTTTTGAATTGTAGCTTTCAAATCCACTTTCTCTTTAGTTTCTTGGTTTTCAGTTCTTGTATTCTCGTTGGGGGATCCCCTACCATAACTTCTTTTTTATAAATTTTTTATTTCTGATTAAAAAAAAGTTTCACATCTCAACTAAGTTTACAGAAAGTCTTAATGCAAAATTTTTCTTTAACTGTTTCAGGAAAATCGAAAGGACAAAATCAAGGGTTCTACTATTTGTATATAGAAGCAGTTTCAATAAAAAATTCTAAATCACAGTCTTCCCTTGAGGATTCACAAGATTCTCATTCTAATGCTAGAACTACAGAACTGGTTGATTTATTCTCATATTCTCCAAGAGATTTGGAATTTATTGTGAAATTCTCTGAGGAATATGGTTCAGATGTATTCAGACAAATACTTCAGTCCATATGCCCATCGATCTATGGGCATGAGCTTGTTAAAGGTACTCTATTTGAACTTTGTTTTTGCTTTGGTTTCCACTTCAAAGCTTTGACCATCATTTCTTCTATTTTGTCTCATTATTCTCGTGATGATTCTAGGGAACAATATATAACCAATATTTTGTCATACCACTATCTTAATATTTAGATATCTGAAAGTTTCGTTAGTATAGGATGCTATGTTTTATTCTATAATCACAATTTTTCAGTATTCTCGCATAATGATGGTGCCAACCAGCATGGCATTTTTACATGTCTAAGTGCGTACTCAACAGTATTTGGTTTCTTACTCAATTTTCTATTTTCTCAACAGCGGGAATAACATTATCACTTTTTGGAGGTGTTAGAAAGCATTCAGCAGATAAAAATAAAGTCCCCGTCAGAGGAGACATCCATGTAATTGTTGTCGGTATGCTTAAGCCTCCTGCTTTTACTAAAATTGAGATTCTGCTGCCGTACATGTTACTTAAGAATGTTTCGTTTTGATAACAAGGATTAGTGAGTTTTAAACTGTGTAGAAGATATTGTTTTGACATAACTGTCACTTCACTAGGTGATCCTGGATTAGGCAAAAGTCAACTGCTGCAAGCAGCAGCTGCCATTTCTCCACGAGGCATTTATGTCTGTGGAAATGCTACGACCAATGCTGGCCTCACAGTAGCTGTTGTAAAGGATCCTATGACAAGTGGCTATGCTTTTGAGGCTGGTAAGCATTCCTTTCTCTTCCATTGGAATCAAATTGTGAGGCCAGACTATCTTACTCTTAACATTTCTCATTTTCCAATGACAGTTTACTAATCTGTAGTGTGAGTAATCAGGAGCATAGGTTATCATGAGAAGTTAAGATAGAAAATTCTAGCATATAATATGTCAACATCAAGTTTGTTCATCGCTGATGTACTTTCAACAAACAATATTTGTGTAGGTGCCATGGTACTTGCAGATGGTGGATTATGCTGTATTGACGAGTTTGATAAAATGTCAGCAGATCATCAGGTTTGTTGTATTTTTGTGTGTGATATATATTTTCATATAACGTCCATATATCCAGACTACGTCTTACTAATATAGACTGTACTTCAGTCTCTACTGGAAGCCATGGAACAACAGTGTGTCTCTGTTGCAAAGGCTGGACTGTTGGCAAGTTTATCAGCAAAAACTTCTGTCTTAGCTGCAGCAAATCCTGTTGGTGGCCATTACAAGTAAACTCTTTTTAATAACGATTCAGGGATTTTTCTTCACTTTTTGTTCAAAGAGTGTGACAGATCGAAATTTTGCATTGACGAGTGGCTTTTTCTTCACTGGCTAGTAACCAGTATCAAATCATATTATCTGTAATGTTTTATTGATAGTTAAACATACCCCCTTCTTGGACAAAGACTTGCTCATCTTGTCAATCTTAACCTTTTCCAGTTGTTCTATCACATCTTCAGTTATACAAATAATACATTATTTCTTAGTTATCACAATGTGACTTCAATACCAATATATATTTCAAAGATGAATAACTACATTAGTTACTGTGGTTTTCGCATTTATTTGAATTCGTGCAATTATCTAAAACTTAATCACTATTATGCGGGAAAATCATGCTTATATTTGAAGCGGTGTTTAATATCTATAATCCATATTACAGCCGTGCAAAAACAGTGAATGAAAACTTGAAAATGAGTGCTGCTCTCCTCTCTCGGTTTGATTTGGTTTTCATATTACTTGATAAACCCGATGAACTTCTAGACAAGCGCTTATCAGAGCACATTATGTCAGTAAGTTATTCTGTCTGGTCCTTAAATGGGCACATTCTTACAATTCAATAGCATGCCATTCATCTTTCATTGAATGTATATGACCATGACTTGCCTTTAATGGTTTCATCCTCACCTTAGATATAGATATTTAATATTTATCTTCACACGTACTTATTGGATGATAATACTTGTTTAAACGGTTGGTACAATAGTGCAGAAACTATACTATTGGCACATATAGTGGCATAGCATCTCACATCTTGTCTGAAGATATTGAATGATACGGATGGAATTTTAGTAGAAGTTAGGAAAATGTTCAAAGAATGAAGAGCTATTTTCTCATAACTTGAGAACTTGTCAGAATATGATACTTCATGTCTCTATGAGAATAGATAAGAATGTTGTTCTTTGGGTGTGGAAAGATAATTTTCTGTCACCATTTTTGTTTAATGCATACATTAATGATACAAATGGTTCTGTCTTGCAGCTTCATTCTGGAAGTGGAGAACGTTCACCAGCAGTGAAAAGGCTACGTGTTTGTAATGCGTTGACTTTTCATGGCTAACATTTCTATTTCTACAAGTAATTAGATGAACCAATTTTAGTGGCAAAGCATTCTCAATCTAAAACTATTTTCTTTTATTATACAAAATGCAGCATCGCAGGGGGGTGCCTTCGTGGATATGAGTGTGAAAAGGGGTTCTTTGGTTTCAAGGTTGAGACTCGACCCAAAGAAAGATGATGACTTTGTCCCGTTGCCTGGCTCACTGCTCCGCAAATACATTGCCTATGCAAGAACTTATGTGTTTCCTAGGTGATTTTGTATGATATGATCCATGAAAAGTAAAACTATGCAACAACGTTTATCTTGTGATAATTTTGTACTTGTTTATTTGTATCAGGATGTCAAAAGCAGCTGCAGAGATTTTACAGAAGTTTTACTTAAAACTGAGAGACCATAATACATCAGCTGATGGGACTCCAATAACAGCAAGGCAGCTGGAGAGTCTAGTAAGGCTTGCACAAGCTCGAGCTCGTGTAGACTTGAGAGAGGAAATAACAACCCAAGACGCCTTGGTAATTAATGAACATAACAACCCTATATTACCAACTAGAGAGAGTGGTTTTTATGTTCCTGGATTGTTCTTTTACCTTTTTAACATCTAAGTTACAGGATGTGGTTGAAATAATGAAAGAATCCCTATATGACAAGTATGTTGACGAGCATGGTTTTGTGGACTTTGGTCGGAGTGGAGGGATGAGCCAGCAGAAGGAAGCAAAACGATTCTTGAGTGCTCTAAATAAGCAATCAGAGTTGTTGCAGAAAGATTGTTTTTCCATTTCTGTGTGTATCCCTTCTGCCTTTTCCATTTGTAAGTATAATCATCCTCTCCCAATGTTAACCTGCATTGTATGCATATGTTCAGGAAATATACAGCTTGGCGGATAGAATATCACTAAGAGTACCCGATATCGACACCTTCGTGGACAATTTGAACAACGTTGGCTACATACTCAAGAAAGGCCCGAAGATGTTTCAGGTACAGCTTATTGTCAACTATAGTCAACATTGGCACCAACCATCAATCTTTAAGAAAATGCAACTTGTAATCTATAAAATGTTTATGATATGCATGCAGGTCATATCATCGTCTTATTCACGGAGTCAAGCATCGAGGTAAAGGGGACAAACTCATATCTACCACATTTTATGCAAGCATAGATGTCAATGACACAGTGCATCAACGTGTGCTATCATTGTAATTATGGAATCATGTTTTGTAACAAAACAAAACCATGTTTAGGTTCTGAATCGTTGGATACATTGCTATACCACTATATGTTGGGATAATCTTATTCCTGTTCTAAATCTATAGATACATAGCATATAATTACATTGTTTAAGTGGTTGTCTTGTCATTCACCGTCATGTATGTTAGTGTGTGCGAGAAAACTCATTAGCACGCGGCTCAAAATTACAAGGAATTCTTACAATGGAAAGACTCGTGACTTGTTTTTTATAATTAATGATGGAAATGAGTTGAAGATTATATGAAAATTAGAGGATTTAACGAGTAACTATAAATTTGTTAAAGCCAAACGCATTCTATAATGTAATAAAAGCAAGACTTAGAAGAACAGAGAAGCAAGTGAACAAGATGAGCTTTCGGATGTGTATTTTCTTATTCTTTTCGAGAATCACACTATTCATATTCACACGGAGAGAAATGTAAGATCATCCATGTCAATTTTGTCATGTGACCGATTTTTGAAGAAAGCCCAAAATTCGTTTTTGTTCATGTATTGTGTAAATATTTCTATGACGCACAAAAATTTTACCGTGTCATCAATATATAAGCAAAATATCATGGTTGTAATAGGCAGGATAAAAAAAATAGTTTCGGGAACTCTAGTAATCAAATATAAGAATAAAAGCTTCCAAAAAATCATTTTATATTTACATCTAGGGGTGTTCACGGTTCGGTTTTTGAACCGAACCGACCAAAACCGAACCGAACCGACCGGTTCGATTTTTGAAGAAATCAAACCGAAACCGAACCAAAAAAATTCGGTCGGTTTGAACCGAATTGAACCGAAAATCAAGCAAAAAAGATTAGATTTCGATCGGTTTTTAGAGGAATTATGTATACTAATTTTACACGAACTAAAATAAAACGTTAATAAAGTCCAAAAAGAAAAATCCAATTGAAAAACACCCTAAATCGAAGTATAAACCGGAGAATTCATTATAATTTGAACCGGAGTCGGTCGGTTCGGTTTTTGATCGGTTTTGGTTGATTGAACCGAAAACCGAACCGACCAAGAGCAAAACCACTCAATCCTCGAGTTAGCGTCACTCGAACTTGAACTTTATACAAATCTTTGAGTTTTACAAGCCTCATGATATGGGTCCATCGGATTTCATATTGATGCCGCTTTACCCATATTTAGTGTCAAAATTTCCCTCGTTATCCAGCTTTTAGAGCCCCATTTGTACTACTTTATGCATTCGGGTATGTTTGGTACACTTGTGCAGGTTTCGAGGTGAAAAGGGGTATTTTAGTACTTTCTTGAAATATACTGGAGTTACATACCAAATCAAAGATAATTCGAAAATCTACAATTTTGCGAAGTTTTGGCAAATTCCAACGTTTGGGGTATGTTACGACCCCATGGGCATATCCTAATCAAAATAGGAAATTACAGCAAAAAAATCGGTTGAAAAAATTATGAAGTACTGCAGAATCTTCTAAAAGACATAGATTTTGCATACAATCTCTGATTTGGGCCCATGATATATCAAAACGAATGTTTTGGAAAGATCTAAAACTTAAAAAGGTAAACCAGCTGCCAAATATATACAGTTCGTTAAAAAAATGGGTCTCCAAAAGAAATACCAATTTCTTATTTGTTTTTATAAATAGCCACCTCTCCCCAAATTGAAGACACACAATTTTTGGGCAATTTCCACTCCATATATTTTCCTAGAAGAATTTGGAGCCTCAATCTCCATCACCCATCACCAAGAACGTGAAGCTAACGAGGAAGCATCAATTTGGGAGTAGAGTTGAAGATTGCAAGCATTCGATCCAAGCCTTAGTGCTTAGAGTTTACTCATTCATCTTATCCTCTTGAGCTTTTACTCGTTTCTTCTTGCTTCTTCTATTTTGCACCATGATTATGGGCTAAAAACCCTAATCATTGGTGCTAGACTTATGACGATTGGTGTTTGTTTCCAGATTGCTTTTTAATTGTTATTATGCATGAACTTGTTATATCTTGCTTAGTGCTTATACTTGTGTTCAATTAGTTAATACTTGTAATTTGAGTTCGAGGTTGATCCCGAGAGGGACAATTGAGAATTGACTGTAAGTAAGATCGAAAATCACTGTTTGCATTGTTGTAGAGGATTAGGTTTAATTCCCGAGAGGGTTGCCTAATATGAAATTAGACACTACCCAATGCCAACAGGCGGGTAGTCTAATTATAGTGTAGGCCTTATAAGATTGCATGATTGAGATTAACTGGTAAATCTTGGATTGACACTAAGCCGTCGGTCTAGCACCCGTGGTTGCCAGTTAACTGCTCACAAAACTTATACATATCACTTGTTTGTTTGTTACTCGTTACTTATTAATATTTCCTAAATTTTCACAAACACACACACACAATTACAAAATCAGTCTCTTAGACTTTCTTATTTTTCTTACAATTTGAATACAAGTTAATTGAGGATGAATCTCTATTTTGATCCCGGTGAAAATTGATTCAGATTCTAACTGGAAATACAAATTTACTTGATCGACTAAGGGCGCCTCACAGCGACCCATCAAACGATGTTTAATCAATTAAATTGGATTTGAGTTGTTTTTATTTTATATTTTTTATGTGTGAAAAAACAATTAATTGAATTTCATTTTTTCTGTGTTTTAACTCTTTTCCTCTAGTGTTGTCAGCTCTTACCAATTTTAGATAGGTTTAAGTAGATATCGGAGGAGAGAAAATCTAAATGGAGCAAGAGTTGGGATATTTTGAGCATCATCAAGAGAGTTAGACGAGTTTGTGCTACTATGGACAAGAAGAGTGCTTTAGACATAATGAGAATTACGGTTCTCATGAGAGGTCTTATAGCGCGGATTACAATCATCATCAACCGAAGTTTCAAACGAGTCAACCGGAGTACGAGTGGGCTTCTCAAGAGCAATCCACATCGTATAAAATTAAGGAAGGTATAAAAGTGATCAGAAAATCTATTTCGGGAAAAGTAGTGGCCACTACTCCAATCAAGAAGAGCCCCAATATGATTACGTTTATCAAGAGTCACATCCAAATTTTCAATCCGGATATGACTCTCCATCGCCTTACTATGAAGAACCACCACCCCAATACTACGAAAACACCCCCATTACCAAGACTTTGGTCTATATTATCAAGAGAAAGACTCACATGATCTTCCTCACCAAAGTAGTTGTGAGCCTTACTACTACCAAGAAGAAATATTCTATGGAGAAAACAACTACCCCTCATGCTACGGAAATCAAGAGATGCAAGATGATTTCTATAATCCTACACCTCAAGATTGGATGGAAGAATTTTCAAGCAAAGTAATGAAGAGGGAGCTAGAAAACTTGAAGAGAGTAGAAAGATGCTAGACAAAGAGCTTGAGTTGTGGGATATGCAAAGGGAAGTTATTAGGGAAAATGAGGAGAATTGGGCAAAAGTGGACAAAAATGAGGACCTCGTTACTTCTTCTCATGAAAGCAAACAATAAGGTGCTGGTGGAATTGAACCAAATGACATGATGAATGATGAGCCAAAATGGGTTGAAGAGCCCAAATTCATGCAACTTAGCACGGTGTTGGATGAGTCTAAGGAAGCCGATAATGAGAAAGATGGCAAGGATGAGGTATGTTGGCTTGAAGGCGAACTTGGTAATGAATCTCCAGAAGTAATAAAGGATGAAGTGGTCGAAGTGTCACCATTAGCTCAAGAGACAACAAAGAAGTGTTCGTTATCTCAAGTGAGTAGTTATGTCGACTCTACTCTAGAGGTCGAAGATCAAGATCAAGAGGAGAATTTGGTGAAGACGAGCAGTGGAAAACGTAGTCCACCATGACGTGCATAAGGGTGTATTGGTAAGGGAGCCCGTGGTTGAGACAAAAACATGGGCTCCGCATTCTCTTCATTCATTTGAGAACTCTTCCTTAATTGAAAATTTTAGAAATACTTTTGTCGATAATGATATGCCTCTAATTATATTTAATAGAATTTCTTTAAATGATGAAAGGTACACTATCGAAAAGCTAGTGGAGAGGAAACAATAGTTAAGCGGGATGAGACCTATCTTGGTGCTTCAAGATGGAGAGGAGTTCCCAATCAAGAAAGAGGAGAAAGAGGAGTTTTCATATATCGGCACCAAAGGTGACATCTCTCCTTATTTCTTGTATGCATCATATTTACATTTGATGCATAAAAACTTTGAAAAATTAAAGGGTAAGTGCTTCCATGCACTTGGAATTTTTAGTGCCTCTAGGCACAATTTTTATCGCGTGCCCATTAAAAAAAATTTGTGGAAGAGGCAAATTTTTATGCGCTTAATGGAAATCACTTCCGCCCGCATAAGGAAGAGATTAAATGGTTTCAAAATTATTGTTTTAGATAGAGGAAAATGCATTATTCCAAATGTTTGCATTTTTGAGTCAAGACTTGCAAGAGTCTTAAGTGACCACACTAGAGTCTTTTCTTTTTAGTAAACTTGAGATCGAGTAAGGTCTTAAGTGTGGTGTGTACTCCGTACACACCACAATTGAGTCTGTCTAGTCGGGCTCAGTCTAGCCCTTGAAGTGGTGTGGTGATTTTTCCCACACCACAATGTGTATATTTAATGTTTGCATGATAATTAGGATCATCAGCATCATGTTGTGAACTTGTCGATTGGCCGCCCTGAGGGCTTAAGTAGTTTATGCTTTATCTAATTGCCTTCGAGATTTGTTGCAAGTTGAACTATCATGAGAATTGCTTTGGGACATGTGTTGTGAATGGTGAGAATGACTAGATAAATAACATCGTGGTAAGGTTGACTAGTAGAAGCTAAAGTATTATGTTCTCAACTACTTTTCAAGGGGTTACTAAATCATATGCATGAGTTTATTTTTGAAAAAACTCACACACGCATGCATGTGAATTCAAAATGGATATATCGAGGTTGATGTTGCCGAAAAAGAAGAGAGTGAGTGTATCTCTCGATCCCCAACTCGAACGTGTTCGGGGTAAAAGGCGAGAAGTCTCGATTCCCTAACTCGGATTCGTTCGGAGTAAAAGGCGAGAAGTCTCGATCCCCAAACTCGAATTCGTTCAGGGTAAAAGGCAAGAAGACAGATGAAGCAAAACCAAAAGAAAAGAAGAAAAAAAACAGCTATGCAGTTATTGTAAAAACCCGAGCCTTGTAATGGGGGGGGGGGGGGAATTAGGAAACCCTACTCCAACATTTTCTAATCTTGTGGCATCAATTCTGGTACATTACCCCGGGTTCACATCACTTTATACACGAGTATCACAAAAATCATATATGTGACTAGTAGTCCCCCTTGATTAAATTTTTGAAAAATATGATAAAATGACCATAATTGACATACCTGATACTCATGTTAATTATGTAGATATTTTGGATGGTGATTGGATTTGTGGAAAGTGATCTTTATGATAAGTTAGCATGTTGATGATTTGAGCTCGATTGTGATCTGATTAGATGGGTATAAATGAAAAAAAAATTTCAACATGTAATGAGGGAAAGTACTTTTGTAAAGCATGTGCATTATAGTTTTGGGTTGGTGGCTCTTTCCTATAAAACCCTCGGGAGAAGACCGAGCTCCCCCTACGGAGTTAACTTCGGGGTTCGCACTTCGGTGCAAACTCGGTCCATTCTACACTTGATTATTGTCTTATCAAGGACGATAAGGTTTTAAGTGTGGGGTGTTGATGTGGGTCCATCAGATTTCATATTGACACCGCTTTACCCACATTTAGTGTCAAATTTTCCCTCGTTATCCGGCTTTTAGAGACCCATTTTTACTACCTTACGCCTTCGGGTATGTTTGGTACACTTGTGTAGGTTTGGAGGTGAAAAAGGGTATTTTAGTACTTTCATGAAATATAGTGGAGTTACATACCAAATCGAAGATCTACAATTTTGCAGAAGAAAGTTTTGGCAAATTCAACGTCTGGGGTATGTTACGGCCCCATGGGCATATTCTAATCAAAATTGGAAATTTCAACAAGAAAATCGGTTGAAAAAATTATGAAGTACAACTAAATCTTCTAGAAGACATAAACTTTGCATACAATTTTCGATTTGGGCCCATGATTTATCAAAACGAACTTTTTGGAAAGATCTAAAATTAGGAGGATAAGCCAGCTGCCAAATCTATACTGTTCTTCAAAAAATGGTCTCCGAAAGAAATACGAATTTCCTATTTGTTTTATAAATACCCATCTCTCCCCAAATTGAAGACGCAATTTTTGGGCAACTTCCACAACTCCATATATTTTCCTAGAAGAATTTGAAACCCCAATCTCCATCACCCATCGCCAAGAACTCGAAGCTAGTAAGAAACCATCAATTTGGGAGTATAGTTGAAGATTGCAAACATTCGATCCAACCCTTAGTGCTTAGAGTTTGCTCGTTCATCTTCTACCTTAGTTTGACCCCAAGAAATCATTATTAATAATATAAATTATATAATACTTACCTTAGTTAAGACTTGAGAGGAGATGGATTTGCTAGTGCTTATTATGTCGTCAAATTACCCAATTACAATTACAAGAGCTCATCCCACTACAATTGAAAGAAACTCGGCCATTGTAACTGGCCCAACCACAATTAAAGAAGAACAACTCACTATTAAAAAAAATGAATCCTCCCCTGCATGTATGCACATAAAAATCAAGAGCATACATTATTTGTGCACGAAAGTCTCATATCGAATATGAGTCCTACGAGGGAGGTTGATGTGTCGAGAACCAATGTGTTTCACACCAAAGACACATACATAGATCACACTGAAAGTTAAGGCATAATAAAAAAAGTGGTGCCAACACAAGAAGATAATGTTATTGAAGCCAACTATAAATCAAGAGCTGGATTTATGTCAATATTAAAAGGTAATGGGACAACACTTATGTTGTTTAAGACGAGCTGCCAGCTGTTTTGAGATCTACAAGCATCTAAGCAAAAGAAGATCACAAAGAAAATGAACCACACACCTTTCAAACTAGATGTCACACTCAAGACAAGGTACATAACTTCATTATTGGAAGAGAAATTTTTACTATTGTTGCTCTGGCAATCAAATTGTAGATACCAATAAATAAACATCTTGAAACATATATACTACAAGAGCTCAACGATGGAATTGCAACAAAAATAAGGGAGCATGTGTTGTTTTTATCAAGCACTCAAAATTATGAGGATCCGTTTTTACGTGACCTAAGTCCAATGCAAGTTGGACATTTATTATTGGAACAACATTCACAATTCGGTCGAGGAGATAAGTATGATGAGGTCTTCAACAAATACTCTCTTGTGCACGATGAAAGAAATTTTGTTTTGTTGCCCGTGTCACCGAAGAAAGTCTACGATGATCATATTCCAATGGGAAAAGATGGTGAGAGATGGAAAGAAAATTAACTTATGAAATGCGTAACTTCCGCGCGTGTAGATTGGTTTATTTTAATGGAATTGATTGGCGTCTGTTTGATGTTGGAGGTCAATTGATGACAACATTTAATATAGTTGATTTACGTCCTTTCGACATTGGTGGAGACTTGAGGATATTGTTCGAGAAGATGTGAGAATGTTCAAGAGAGTGTGAGGTATCTCATGCCTTCAATTATAAAGATATACGTCCTTACAATGGCAAAGATTTGAGGACAAGTCTTTTTTCGCAACTTTGGGAGTTTGATGCATGGGCATTAAAGAATTTAATCACATGTGCACAACATTTTTCAATTGCCTGTTTTATATTTTCTAATCTCTCTTCTAGAATAATTGGCTTGTAGCCCAACCAATTTACTTTCCAAATTATTGTTTTCTAGTATTATAGTTTTCAGTTTGATTTTTTCTTTTCTAGTTCCTAGTTGTTATTTTCTAATTTCATGTATTTAAATGAGTTTTGGCCTTAGAAAAAAGAAAATTTGAGTGGATAAAAATTATAATCTTGTGTTTGAGACTTTATCTTATTTTACTTATACCTCAGAGCGAGGAATCTAGGTGTGGCGTAAAAACTTTATCTTAGTCTATACCCGGCTAAGTGGCGGTTAAACATTATCTTAACCTATACCCGTCTAAATGGCAGTTTTTTTTCTCAAAACTCTACCCAATTCTCTATTCATAATCTATTGTTCTCATCCATTCTTACACTTTCTTCGATCGAAAACTTCAATACCAAGAAACAACAAAAATAAATTCAAATTCATCTTGTTGCACCTATCTTCGTAGCCATCCCCGCATCAGAGAATCCCTCCTGGTCCCCACTCCACGCCAAAGAGTCCTCAACCTCCGGTCGTGGGCGAGAAGTCAAGATAAGGGCCAACATCTCCTTTTCATCCAGTCTATTTCTCGGTCCCAACTGCTCGACATAATTAATCTGCCACGTATTTTCCCTCAAGAAAGTAGCCACAAGCTCGTTTTGATTGTGCGCCCATGCATAAAATTTGGGGTAGCGAGATGTGAGGGGCTCCGAAACCACCCATGGATCTTCCCAAAACAAGATTCACATTCTGGAAGCGAATCTCCAACGAAGGCCTTCGGCTCCAAAGAGAGGGCGGAAGCCCTCATCCATGGAGAGGGAGAAGTGGTGCTTCAACAACGGCGAAGAAGTGGGGCAGTCTCTCTGGCCAATATACCAATCTCTCGCGTCCCAATCAAATTTAGCACAAATGATTTTTTTCAAGAGTGAGTCCTGGTCTGTGGCAAACCGTCACCAACATTAACAACCCCTGCTCCTTGAGCAGACCCAAGGTGCTCCATTTAAGCTTTGACATCAGCCTCTTCTCAGGATCCGAGGCCTACAAGAACTTTCGTTGGGTCACCTTATGGGCACAATGCACAGTTACTTTATTGTTTTTTCCTTTTGCTTGCAAATCTATTTTTTCATGTAATCCCTAAATTCTTAATCTCTCTCTGGCTTTTCTTTCCCTTTTCAAGAAGTGTTTGAAATCCAATAAATTGCCTTTTTTTCCTGATAGAAAACTACACAAATGATAGAAGAACTCACTTGACATAATGTACCAAAGAGGCACTTTCTTTATATTAGAAGAAACAGGAATGCTAGTAAATAGATTTAGTAACCGAATACTAAAATATATATTACTACCAATTCGGAAATGAAACAATTTGTAGTGTTAACCATAGAGAGGTCAAAGTGTACTGTACATGAGAAGGAAGAGGAGAAGCTCTATACATAATAACATAACTATCAGAAAAGTATCATTCATCACATAACAATCTCCTATCTTTTCCTTTACAACTAAAACCAACCTTAAAAAGAAAACCCTATTTCTGCTGTTTACCTTATCAACCATTTATAGTCACCAGTGAATGAATGCAATGCAGGAAGCCATGGCTCCAGCTCCAGCTCCTTAATTATTTCATTGCAACTAACTTCACTTCTTCAGTCACCCCCTTCCTTCCTTTCTCTACACCTTCGTTGGCCCCTCCAATGATAACTAGTTACCTACCGTTCGTTATTCACATTTTATATACCTACCATTGCTAAGTGGGAAACTGCAAGTCTGGCTATTAAACTATGATAGGTGGAACGATCCTTGTCCTTCCGTTATTGCATATAACAGCTTCTCTTTCATCTTTTCCTGCAAATTAGAGATTCGTAAACCAACATTCTCATCTCTCCTCACTCACAACATACTCTTGTAACAATAAATAAAGATTATTACCTTTGAAGAATAAGGTGGGAGCTTTAGATAGTTAGCACATGTCATCACGCTAGGTAGGTCTTCATCTGCCCTCTTGCTACAATGCTGTACAAGAAGAATATAACATGTCACTTTTTCAACAGTAACACAAGTAAACAACTCCACAATTCACTTATACTCACTTTTCGCACAATCGTCAATTTTGGGTTAAGAGATGCCAATCCTCCCAATGGGAGACGAGGTGCGCCAGTTACAAACTGAATAAATGCCCGCCTCTCTTCGTTGTTGAACTCCAGTATAATATCAAGTAGCTGAATACATACATGTGTTTGTGATTTCTCAGATGCATGTTAAGAAAGAAGAGGGAGAGAGAAACCACATGACAACACTTACATTAGTAATGGGAGGACTGCTTGCTGTGTATCCATGATCAAACTTGATATGGTCCATTAGCTCATTAAACTGCTTAAAAATAAATGTAAGAAACTGAAAATGATGTAAAAGGTTAACCCTTCACGGAACCACTGTATCAGATGATAGATTTACTTACAGCCCAAGTTTCATGCTCTCCACATAGTAAACGTTCTATTTCCTCCTCGGTGAACATGTGCAAATGCTCAATCGGGAAAACCTAATTAATACAGAAGAAAAAGAAGATATTTTACCATAAAAGTGTCAGCATAATAATGAAATAAAAATGTTTTACAACAATAGGCTATAGATCACATTAGTGAGATGCAATGGTTCTTGGGCCACCTAAATTGTTGAACCCTCCATAATACTGATTGAACAAAACAAAAATAAACAACACAATCTTGTAGATACACTGAATATAGTCAAGGTAATTCTCAAATTTCTGTTTTCCATAAATAACAGATGACTTATAAAACATACCTGGTTAAATCCAGACTTGAATGCCTCTAATTGTCTGGAAATTCCATCTTTTATAGTTGCATCAACAACAAGTGACACATAATCCTCCAAGTTGGCCATATTTACCTGTACAATTACATAGATGATGTTAGACATGTTACATTAATAATAACACTTAGTAAAAGGGTATGAACAGACAGCAATGTGCCCATATTTACCATTGAGTGGTCAGGCCCAACATTAAGATGATAATCAGGATACCCAGGTAGAGTGAAGTCAAGGCAAAGGTCTTCAATTTTCGTATCATGAAAGCAAGAGTCAACTTTATTGCTTGAGCACTCTGCACCAACAAAATCCAAATATTTATTCCGAACAACAATAGCATGGAACTCAAGCAGTGTTCGACCGAGCTCGGGATCAAATGATTGGATGTCATACAAACTCAATTCCTTCAACAGCAAAAAAGTGAGCGTCAGAATGGGAAATTAATACAAGAAGAGAGCATGGTTGACGTCCAAAGAAAACAAACTATGAAGTTACCTGACCAATGATTAGTTTATAGAAAGCTTTTGAGAAGGGAAAATCCATAACCCTTCCATCATGAAGAGCCTTCGCTACAACCTGCCCCAAAAGAGCAAACTTCTTCATAACTTCAGGAAACTGTATCACATCAGATGTTTCTGATGCAGAAGACCAAGGACGAGGAAAAAACCCATAAGGAGATGCCAAAAATACAGAACCATTGCCCTGAGGTAACTGGCTGGAAATCCGTGAACTGTGATCTCCTCTCCACATACACAGGCCAGACTTCTGAAACTCCTGACTGACTAAGGTATAGAATTCCAATGTCGGACCAATACCAGTACCCACTTCTTCGGTATATTCCACTTCAATAACTACTTTCTTGCAGGCATGCAAATCCATCATTTGGGCAGCAGATTCAAGAATCTGGTCCCGGCAAACCAAAAACTTCTTGCGAGGCAAACCACTAGTATTGGATCGCCTTTCGTTTGGCGAACCATGATTATTATGAGATGATGATGATGATGGAAGAAGAGCTTGTGGAATACCAAATGCTTTCAATAGGAAGTACTTGCTTCTTGCCTCGAAACTGAATAAAAATGGGCATGAAGCCATTAACTGAATACACCATGGAGGCATTCCACCAGTTGATACAGCCAAAGAATCTCTCATTTGCTGTTCGAGTTTCTCAGTCAACTTACTGCTCACAAACTCTTTCTGCAGAACTGAGGGAACTGTTATCTTCAAACCATCAAGGTTATCTATTCTCCCTTCAGCAAAAGCAAGTATTCTTTCACGAGCCACCAGATGGAATCCCAACCTGTTCATACACTCTAAGCTTTTAAGCAAAAGCAATATATCATAAGTAGGATTTGACATATCGATATCAGAAGCTAGTTGACATGCAAACAGTTCGGAGAACCATGAAGTGTACTGCACATATGGCCTGACTTTGTCCAATACAGAGACCTCTTGAGCTGAATGCAAGCCTTCTTGAGGTCTAGGAAATTTTGGTTCTGCGCAACTTCTATATGTTACTGTGTACGTTTGACTCCAAAATTTTGGATCAGCAACAATTTCATTTTCAGCTTTTATTTGTTGTTGGAGAATTGCTTGATAAAAAGTCAAATTCTGGTCCAACAGTTGCCCTTCTAGATAAAACAAGAGCTTGGACAAAGCATCATCAACACTACAAGAAGCATGATTTTCTACTTCCGTGACAGTATTTGCTTCCAAAGGTAAATATGGATCTTGCATGGCAGAATCCTATAATCACCAAACAATATAATGTAAGAAAATAGCCAATATCGTAATATGAATTGCAACAAAGAGGTGAAATTACAGCACAAAACTGAAAATATATGAAATCTCACTAAAGATGGCATATCTCATTATGGCCAGCATGGAAAACGGAAGCTTTCAGTTAAGTCAACGTGAAATCATTGAAATACAGTTCCGTATAAAAGAAATTGACAACTTACAACATGATTTCCATCGATAGATGATAGTTTGGCAGAATTAACTTGTCTTCCAGGTGCAGGCAATGCTAAATTTGCCACATCTATCTGTAGAAAGGTATGAATGAAATATGAGTCACATGTAACAACTAACATATTTCCATATTCTATTCAAGTAAAAAGTAAGGGAGAAACATTAAGTTTCTTATTTTGACAACCATACCACACAACTAACCTCCAACTCAGACATGTCCAAATCCATAGGATCTGGAATTTCATCTTTAATGCAAGTGCCGTCAATTTCTGGTTGGAGAGGTGGACCCTCAGCATGGTCCTTGGCTTCAGTAGCTGAGCTTGCACGCTCAACTCTTTTTGAGCAAACTCTAGGCCGCAAAAATTCCTCAATTGCATCCAACGAAGAAAAAGGATCAACAGTCATCGCATCTCCAGAATGTTCACGCAGACGTGTTTCACCATCTCCTCTCACAAAACAAACTCTTAAGCAAGGATGTATTGTGCTACGCCCATTAGGAATGGTAGCAAATGAGTGTCTTCTCTTGGACACAGGGCTTAAAATGACAGGAAAATTCTCCAATGAAGACAGTGCACTCTGTAATTTTTGTATTAATACCAACAAAGGGAAATCCTTGAAATGGGAATCCGACGAAGAGAAAAATATCCTTCCAAGCACCTCAAATCTTCTCTCTATTGTGTTAGAAATACCACTTACACTATCAAGCTCTATCTGTTTTCTTGCATACTGACCACTGGACAGATAACTCGCCAATGATTTGACAATCCCACTTTCAATAAACTCAAAAGTTGAAATTGGTTCTCTTCCACTAAGGTTTGCTACAATTTGATGCAATATACAAAGACATTTCTCATCATGCTCTGCTGAATCATCATTGTGTGTGCTCATGAGGTTGTCTAATTCAGCAGAATAACCTCTGAGCTTTTGAAGAATATCAGTCATTCCTTTCTCAGAATCATATAATTCTGCCTTGAAATAACTTGTTCGTATTTTGTTTGCAAGATTGTGAACGGAATCCTTTTCAAGCTTGCAGGACCCCACTTCTGAAGCTTTTGAAGACTGGCTAGTATTGAAGGCATAACATAAGCATCTGGGAACATCTTTTCCAGCAGACTTTCGACCAGAGTCAACAGATAGCTCACTGAACACAGGAAACATCAGCCTTGAACACTTACCTGGAGTTAAGAGTGCATCAATGGCAAAAAGGACACCCTCCTTTATGAAAGAGGTGAAGTAACAATGAGAAAGCTTTTGCAGGATAATCTCTGCAATTTGCAAGGCCAACATGAGGACATGGTGATCCTTTCGAGTAAATACTCCAGCCAAAAAGCTGCCACAAGAACTCAAGTTTGTTAGTGCCAATCAATATGGTTAAATCTGCTGTGGTAAATACAAATTTTAAAATCACAATCACCTTGAAATGTTGGCATTCTCAAGCAGTTCAAGAAGCATGTCAGGTTGGCTCAAATTAACCAGCTTGTTGATGACAGATAAGCATCCATAGCAAACACATAAATTCACACCCGAATTAACCACCTGCATGAGGGAGGGTTGAGGGCAGATTAACAAACCTATAGGGGAAGAGAAAAATAAATAAACAGATGAAAAGAACGGAAATGATGCATTAGAACACAAACCTGGATTAATGTGGGAAGTATATCCATCCCAAACCTTTGCAGAAGATCAGGATGATTGAACAAAAATGATCCTTTATCCATCATTGGTTGAACATTTAGATCTCTCGCTGAATCAGGAAGAAGCTCATTTAACAACTTCAAAACCTCGTATACCTGGAAGGAAGTGGCAATGAAGACTCATTCTTTTCCCCACAATAATTTACACATCAATTATATTAAACTAAAACTGCATTGCAGAGTACAACAACACAGAGGGAACACTGCTGCATCCAATTATATACTGTCTATAGGTTCCCAAAGATCAAACCCCGACAATAATGACAAAGTTCATGTAAACCCATAACTACACCATTATGTATTTTCCAACTATAACATCCACCCCATCTATAGAATTGTTCGACTTTATAGCTTTCCATTCATACTGAATTCATACCTATATTATTAATGCAGTCCCTTCGTCCTCTTATTAAACATGTTTGTTTCCTACAGGCAAAATCCTGAAGCTACCATTCCCAAACTATTTATTTACCACTGTTCTGGTGAAAGATGTTTTAACAACCTTACACTTTAACCAATAGCAAAAGTAACTTATTAAGAGACTACTCCCCTGAATAAATTCAACTTGTTGACAAGCTTGAGATTTATTCTGTGTCAAAACGGCAATGGAATGAATACCTGATTGCAATGTACATCTGCCACATGAAGAGCAGACATGTCATGCGAGAGTTCATGAACAGATAATATCTCCTTCAATATGCTGCTTATGTTGAGCTCATAAAGAGTGCTGAATGCTATAACAGAGCCAGAAGCAAGTTTAACAAGTAGCCCAATCAGACTCTGTCATTGAATATGGAAAAGTCAGCTCATCGTAAAAAAAAGCACAAAAGGAAGAGTGCTAATCTCATGCAAAAAACGAAGGTTACTTACATTATAAATTGGTTGGGATAGAGAAGTTCGGCTATTCAAGTTTATGAGATGCGTGACTTGATTTACCAGCCCATGCTTACAAATGTCATCCAACATCTCAGAAGATGGACTAACTCGTTCCACAATTTTAATCAAAGAATTAGCTACATTTTCAACAAGCTGAGGAATGAAGACAAAAACATAAATGAGTTGACAGGTTGCTCAAAGATTTGAATCAGGAGTATTTTATGAAGCAAAATGACACGAGCCATACTTGTCGATCCTCGTACTGAAGAAGATTGCATAATATTGGAACTGCGTCCATGGCAGATGATGGAAACTCGGGTGGAAGTTTCTTACATATGTTCACCACAGTTGAAAGTGCAACTCTCTGAAAGATAAAATCATTGTTTGAACTTCCAGTGTAATAATGCTATGGCCCAGCTTTAAAGTAGAGTTGCAAAAAGAATTAACAATCCCCGATTATATGGATTAAATAACACAGTAAGAGCATATTGTTGTATACCAACTTACCTGAAGACTTGTAGAGAAGAAGTCAATGTAATTCAGTACAGCCATAATTGCCCCAGCTTGTAAGCACGCGAGGGGTTGATCCCGAGAAATTTTCTCCATTGCTTGTAAGCACTACACCCAATAGCATAGTCAGTATCTCATGCTAAATTGTCATTCTTGTCTTACATAAACAAAACCATTTCACTGAATCTAACCTGTTCAGCCACATCCAAGTACTCAATAGCCATTAGTCTTTGACAAAGAGCAGGAACAACATTGTGATGAACAAGAAAACTTGAGGATCGAGGAAACACATCGCATAAATAGGTTATAGCCCTTATTGCTAATAACATTATATCTGGGTTACTCTCATATTGGGCGAACTTTACAAGAAGCGGAGATAATGAACCAGCTGTCGTGCTCGAGAATGCACTCTCCGTGCAAAATGACAAAACTTCACATAGCTGAGTAAGACCAACTAACTGCACAGAGGGATCACTTTCTTCACTCAAACTTGACAAAATGCTCTTGAACTTCCCGTGAACACTAGATGACTGTCTCTCTTGATGCTCACGGTGATTCTCTTCATCATCTGAATCACAGGATCCATAAGCAGAATCCTTCTCATTTTCTCCATCTGACCCGCTTGATGCTGAAGCAGATGATTGAGTGTCCATATCCCCATTGTGGGTATTATCAGGGGTTGAGTTGACAGAATTCACTTGGGTTTGAATGGATGAGTTTTTGGTTTCATCGGGCATAGCATTCACTTGGATCTGAATGGATGCTTTTTGGGTTTCATCTAGGGTTGGGTGTAAGGAATACACTGTGGTTTCAACTGAGTTCTGAGTTTCAGGGATTGAGTCTTTGTGATTCATTTGGGCTTGAACACATGAGTTTTGGGTTTCAGGAATTGAATCAGATGACTTCAAATAGGTTGGACTTGAAGTGCTTGAGTTACTTGTCCTTAAATCCAATGAACTGCAAGCTCTCTTATCGGCTGGGAACTCGTCCACTGTATCAGCTCTCTTTTGGCCCCGATTTTCCATTTACACTCGTATCCAGCGCCTTTCTAGCAACACGTCAACATGAAATCATTCCAATGTGATCCAAGCCTCTCAATAAAGGAATTTTTTTCACAAAAAGCAGTTAAACAGCAACAGCAAACAAACACAAGAAACTTCAGCTCAGAAATAAGCAAGAATTTCATGTTTACATAAAAATACAGAGTCAGGTAGACTTGATCACCCAAAATTATAATTGGATTTAAAAACTAAAATCATCATAATAATGCACATAGATACTGTGTGTGTGTATCTCAAAACCTTCTTCAGCACATGACTATGTTTTAAACAGAACACCATTACAAAAACCCATGAGCTCTCATCTGTGCTCCAAAAGTTAACCAATTAACCATTGTAGACAAAAAAAAATTCGGATAACAACAGAAAAGGAAAAAAACCATTTCAATAAAAACTTAATCACCTGTGCATATACTCACATATGCATATAAATTTTTCCGGAAAATTGAAGTGACAAAAAATATATTAAAAGACACAAATTACCAGGAAAAAAAAACAATAATCAGTTTACAGAAATCCAGCAGAAAGTTATATGATCAGTTGGAGGATTTCGTTAAGGTTTTGGGTACCTAAAAACTGCTGCAGTTGCTGTTAATCGATCTTCGAGAGAATCGAAGAGCTTAAAGAGTGGAAAATCTAGGGTTTGTTCGTTCCTTCTTGGCTCTGATTTTGCCGATCCTTTCTCGGAGACTAAAACGAAGGTCTCTGTTATGAGTTTATTGCTTCTTTGGTGCTGTTGGCACAGAACAATTTATATTGTGAATCTTAATCCTTTTTTATTTCGGTAAATTACTTTAGTAATTGCAATTAGGATTGTACTGCAGGTGCAAGTGAGGTCTGTGGCTCATGATAAGGACTCCAGAGCAATGGCCGTTGATTTGATGCGATTAACAATTAAGGGCGGAGATTTCGTTATTAGGTCCATGATGGGATGAGAAACGTAGTTGAGTGTGTGGCTAGGATTGTGGGAAGAGGGAACAAGATGATCATTATTGACTAATTAATGTATATATAAGATCATGTGTTGTATGATAACTATAACTCTACTGTTTGTCATAATTTGAAGTAGAATATATAATAATTAATTAAATATTAAACTAACGGTATCTCGCAAGTTTATCAAACTTTAAAAACAACTAAAAATTTTGTTAAAACATAACAGTCTAAACTAAATATTTTATTAATCAAGCTTAAATAACTTATTAAAAATCCGACTCGTTTAAAATACGTGTTTTAGTTGTTTTTCTCATTATCTATGTTCAAGACAAAACAATTTCTTGATTTTCAAAGGTAGAAAAAGTAATCAATTTATTAAAAACATTTTCTTATAACAAGATAATTAGTTTTTAGGTTTATTATGGTATTCACAAATTGTATGACAGTGGGTTAATAAATTTTGCCCGACTTCAACAATCAACAAAATAGTAAGTATGCATTGTACGACTAAATTTATTTTAGCAGAACTAAATTAATATTAACATAAAAATGACACAAATTTTTGAGCTTAACAATGACCTGGAATTCATGTTCTAGTCAAACAAGAATGAGATCACAAATCGCACACCAAACACGTCTGATTGCCATCTTTCTAAACAAGCAAAATATATTAAATTTAACAAAAACTTTGTATTGATCCGATTTAGACAAATGGATATAACATTTTATCTTGACTCATTATATTATCCTCGTATATTAACCATTTATAATTAATAGATATTTATTTTATTATAATAAATCAATAATTTGTCAATCTAAATCATGTTTGCCACTTCGTTTAGATTGAATCGGGAATTAAAATTCTGAGTTAAATTAATTTTTTATGATTGATTATTTAACATTCAAAAGCAAGACATCGTATTGGCATTCTAAAACGTGTAGGAGTATACCACCAAGTTCTTCACGATTAAGTAATTTAGTGGAGAACTTATGAACATGGCTTTAATTTTTGGCACCAAAGTCCAAGATATCACCCAAACAGCTAACAAGGTTTGTTTTCTGAGAAAAAGCTTCGAGACTATCCATGAAAATTGTTAGCTTATAAATTTGTAAAAATATATATGTTGTGTTGGGTTTCTGGACAATACTATACCGCCTATTTATCTTTCATGAGTTAAACACGAGTGATAAGAAAGTGACAGAGTTTATAAAATCCTGAAGTAATCATAAATATAGACAAATAATTTATGTTATATTAAATATTTAGATCTCACAAAATATTCAAAAAAAATTAAATGCTATGTAATTGTACTTTAAGAATCTTCAACTTGTTTGATTAGTCCTCAAATTATCTATAAATTTTCAATTAATTTAAAAATGCCCTATTCGACCAAAAAACGCATTTGCCAAAACCTCCAAAACATCCATACCATTCAACTGTAATAACACTAACACAATTTTAAGATTATTGTAGATTTCCTCTATAGGCCTAAGAACTTAGCAAACTTAATCTGCATGCCATATCTAGTAACAGTACCAATAAATAGAATTTATCATCACATTAGTGTTAACTGCAAACAAAAATCACCACATAAAATTTAAACATAACAAACCCAAAGCAACAACAGAAATGTCTAGTATGATCTTTCTTCATACACCACTCCAGCTACTTCAAATCACATATTACTATGCACATCTTACCATAAGCAATTCAACATGACAACATCTCGGAAACCACCCCGAAATGTTTGCTGCAGGCCTTGATAGAAGTCGGAACGTAGGATTTTGCTAAAGAGGATGTATACTCATTGCCGTGCATTTGAGCCATCATATGCAGGGCCTGGGACTGCAAACTTTTCAAGAGACCAACAAAACATAAGAACCATTAAACCATAAAAAAAGTTACCACAGAAAATCATGTTTTATAAGATAACTGATAAAAGCATCAACTGATGCCATAGCTAAACACCAAAAGTACTAAACAATTAATATGTATATCAAAAATATGAAAGCAACCAAATTCTCCAGGCCGATCAAAAAAACAAATTCTCCAGACAATGTTTAAGCATCAAAAGACCAGCTGGTACCATGAGTATGCACATATTATCGCAGTATAAGTTTCAATAATCCAGGCATCTTGCAAGCATTTCAACAAGTTTCTTACGTGAACATGACTTAAAGTTGGGATACAAGAGAATAGCTAATAAAATAAGAGACATGATTCCTTCAGAAAAGGGAGAAATAAGAAAGAGTAACAAAAGTGGCTAAGATAATAAATAAAAGCAGATATACACATGCATAATATGTTAAACTATAACTGAGTCATTTGGCACCAACTTTAGAACTGTGAATTGGCTGGTCAGGAAGTCAAGGATAGTGACAAGAGGTGATATAATCACCAGCATCCACTCTCAACAAGTGTCCCACCATACAGAGGGGATTGTTTTTAGTTATCATTCAGACCAAGTAAGCTGTTAGTTCAAAATGTAAAATAAAATATACCATATAATTGATAGTGTTTTGGTCTATAATTACTACAAATGCATAGTTAAGGCATTTATTCACAAGATGTATTGATAAGGAATAAAAAAATCATTTAATGCTTGCAGTGGTCACTCGTCCGTGCTGAAGACTGATACAGACATAAAACACTGGATACACAGATCCTTAAACTCTACCCACTTAAAACATTCGAACAGCTAGCATCCCAATTGTGAAAGGATACTTTCATGAGCTACCCACCAAACTTTTTATCCATGAATATTAATGAACTACAAAGAAAGAAAAGAAAAAAAAATGACAAACTGAATAAACAGTGCATACACAATACCACACCATAACTACTATCTGACTCAAACCAGGTACCATGGTGTGAATAACAAGATCCCCTTTACGTCATTCAAGATGATAAGAAGTAAGGGGCAATAATTTCAGTGGTAACCATTATTTGGTCATTATCCCATGTATGCAATAAGTTCACGTAGAAAATGGAAGAGAAAAAGGGTATTGGGTGGTCTTTTTAAAGAGATGCTTTTATATGATGAATTGACATTCTTCCCCAGTCAATAAAGAAAACCCTAAAACTAAATTCTGAAGGGATGGATCAAGCATAATCCAAGATATAAGAAGATAGGTACTTGAGTGGTGCCTACAGTCTATCAAATGTCAAAATGCATAACTCAGTTCATTTTCCATTACGAGGGCTGCAAGTTTGTGTGAGCAACACCAACGTCGGCTACTACATAACTTAAACAGTAGGCATAATATATTAACTGAGATATTTTCACAACTTGATGGGTAGGTTTGTATGAGTAACAGAATAGTGGGTGATTAGCTAACATAAACAGTTCATGCTGTATACAACGATTTCACTTGAAGTTTAATTGCTGATAAAAAAGAAGAAGCTAACATAAACAGCCAACACCTGCATGAGAGATCGTGTATGGTTAAACAAATAAAAGTTGTTTTTCTCACTGTCTCAAGGGTCAATTACACAAATACAATAATTTAATTTCCTTAAACACCATTCAACATATATCAATGCATAAGAGGGTACCTGTGAGTTTGCATAATTAACACCACCTTGCGGAAAGGAGCCTTGGTAAGGAAGCTGCCAGATTTATTCAAAACATAAAGGCACAGTTTAGATGATATTTTATACATTCTGTTTCATTAAGACTCTGTTACTGATCTACGAAAAAGCCAGACTGGAAAACCTATTATGGTAAGAAAATCACATCCTACCTGGGCATTTTGACTTGTCTGAGCATCTTTCTTAGACCCTTCACCACTCTTTCCTGACCCCTTAGTGTCACCCTATGGAACGTCAAATTATGCAAAATCCATATGATTGATAAAATTATTGATATCAATGGTAAAAAGACGCAATGAAAAGTTAAAATAAAAACAAGGTAGTCATATGGACTAACCTCCATCTGTAGTGTCGCACACGAGCAGAAATTGCCAAACAAAACATAATAGATACCATATTAGTAAAAAAAATATGCAAATAAACTAATAGCAACAAAGTAACATATTCATATAACATATTAAATATCTAAAATGAAACCGACATTTGATGATAAAAATATTTGCTTTCTTTCTATAATCCTTTTCAGCAGTTAATAAACGGAAACAACAGAGAACTTGTATACTAATTTTATCTAATTCCTTCAAGTTTCATTCCTGTATTTCCCAACAACCAAACAGACAGACGATAATCAAGCTGCAAAGCGATTACCTCTCTGTATCTGCTCAAGTAAATCTTGAGTGGATCAATATAATCCTCAAACCCTAACGTGGCCATAGCCCAGAGCAAATCATCTCCGTTAATTGTCTTCCTCTTCTCTCTCTGGCACTTATCACTAGCCCTGCAAGACATTCAATCACCACAGTCACTACAATTCACTGATTTCAACATCAACAAGCACGCAGGAGCCAAATCATTTCTGTGATAGAATCGAAACAAAAAGACCTACTCGCTAGTGATGAAACTGATGAACTCGGAGACGCACTCCTGCACGGTCTCCTTGGCGTCCTTGGCGATCTTGCCGTTAGCAGGAAGCGCCTTCTTCATGATGCGGCTGATGTTAGCGATGGGCAGGTAGCGGTCCTGCTCGCGAACATTGGAGCGAGGGCTCTGGTCGCCGCCGCTGTCGTGGCTCCCTCCGCCGGGACTCGCCGGAGCATCGGCCATCGCCTAAACCCTGCAACAATAACATCTCTCATCAAACCGAAACCCTAAGATCGATTGGGAGTGAAGAGAAAGGGAGGTTGAGGTTGAAGTGGTTACCTGGTGAAGAATAGATGATTTGTTTTGGGGAAATGGCGCGAGAGCTCAGGATGCGATTGGGTTTGGGGATCGGACGCTGGAGAAGAGAGGATGAAGGAGACGACTGGGATGAGAGACCCGACTTTATCAACACCGTTCGTTTCTCGCTCTCTGTATGTATGTATATCTTGGTCCTTTTTTACATTTTTTAATTAAAATCAATTTCTGTGTTCTGCGATTTTGTTGGTTCGGGATTGGACGCTTCAATACGATGACACCACGTGTTGCTGTCTGTCGGTTCTAACGTTGAAACGGTGTCGTGGTGGTACCACACTTTTTGTTTTTGGCCTTAAAGCCACTATAGTTTGACATTTCACCCTTGAATTTTCTGTTCTTTTCTTCTTTTACCAATGAACGTCTAGTAATCTTATACATCTTACCATTTAATTTCGGAAAACGTTTTCAAATACTTCTTAAATTATGCATTTTGTTTTGAGGATCGTGATCACCAAGAAAACACTCTCTTATTTTGCAAATATAAGAAATTCCAATTAATCGTTTTCACTAACTCTTTTACGTCAATTATCAGGAAAAAAAATAAGCGGTAATCATGAACAATTAATTCTGAGTTGTTAATTTAATTATTGTGCATCTGAGAAAGGGTATAGTGGTAATTATACAAATGATTAGAGTCACTGATTAGGAAAATAAATGCATTCAAATTCAAAGTTAATGATAGTGTTGGTAAAGATATCGACTCAAAGTACTAAATTGTTTGCTGATTTTATCTGGGTGCAGACATGATCATGATGCCCGACACATGAAAATAGCATTACACTATGTATATTCTGAAGACGAATAAATCATATAAATATTTTTCAGCTAGTATTTGCTTGGATCAGAAAATCACTAAATTAGATCTTAAATGTAGCGACCTTCCCTAGATTATGGTAAATGTGGTTCGAACAATGTTAGTAGGTGAGATATGGTGCCGAGAGAACCAATTACCGTCATAATTTTACACGTACGACAGTATGGGTTTGGATGTGTGTGAAAGAGGTACCATTAATTTGGGGGTGTTTTCAGTTTAGATTTGTTGGTTAGTGCATTAATTAATTAGTGGATGGGTGGTGAATTCAGGGTGGGGAAGTTTTTATTCGAATTTATACTTTCAATGGTTTTTGTGCTACTTAACCACTCCTAATTTCGAAATTGTTTGTGAAATTTTAAATGTAGAAAAAATTTCACTTAGCCACTCCTAATTTTGACCGAGTTTTACTTAACTACTATTAAGTTCAAAATTCACTTGTGGAGTCCCCTAAATTTGCAAAAGTTTCACTTTAACTTTTTTGAAAATTCTGTTAACTTTTTGTGAAATGACGAAAATACTCTTTCATTAAAAATTTAAAAATAATAAATAAAAATGATTTTGAACTTTTTGTTTTCTTATTTTTTTTATAAAAACAAAGAAAAAAAATATTTTAGTATTAATTCAAAAAAAATTCATAAAAAATTTAAAAATAAAAAACGAGGTTTAAAAATCATTTTCAAATTTTAAAAAAATTTATAAGAAAAACTTTTTAAAAATTATTTTTACTATTAACATAATTTTATTCTTTATTTTATACAATGAAAACATTATACAAAAAAGTTCAAAAATCATTTTTATTAATTTATTATAATTTTTCAATAAAAGGGTATTTTCGCCATTTTGCAAAAAAGTTAATAAAATTTTAAAAAGAGTTAACAGAAAAGCGTAAAGTGAATTTTTTTCAAATTTAAGGGACTTCGTAAGTTGATTTTGAAATTAAGTAAAGTTAAGTAAAACTCAGTCAAACTTAAGAGAAGTTAAGTGAAATTTTCCCTAAAATGTATATCAAACATGGAGTTTGTATTGGTTGGACTTGATGTGATGTACTTATGTACATAGATTACGGAGTGGTAATGTCAAAGAATACAATAGTAACATGACTCAAAATGACATCTTTTAGAAATTCGGGGCCTAAGGCGAGATCTCAAATGGAGGCCCCTTTTAATAATCGCTTTTAGTTTATTTAAAGATGTAAATTTAAATATTATTAATTATTTTTAACATTTTTGTCAACTTTTTTGTATGTACTATTTTAACTATCATCAATTTTATATAACTTTTGACCTTAAAATGTGAGTTTAACTTCATTTTAACATTTTTAAAACTAGATACAGGGTCTCCCAGTATTTTAAAATTTAAAACTAATGCTAAAATTTTTAAGAAAATTCTTAAATTCTTATTATAAAATTAATAGGAGCAAAACAAAATTTTTAATTTCATTTAAATTTGGTCTTAAAGTACTTCAATACTAAATATAGGCCTAAAATAGTTTAATAATGTATAAGCTTTATTTTAAATTTAAACTTAAATTAGGCCTAATATTGTTAGATTATATTCTAGTTTCCTTTTTCCATATGTACTTGGGTTTCCTATTATATTCCTATTACCTCTATAAATATAAGTCTATTGTAATTCACAACACACATCAATAATATATCTCTCATTATTTTTATCATGGTATCAGAGGCATAATCGATCCTTGGTCAAATCTCTATGAATTTATCGCTTTGCCCACTCGTCGATGATTCGTGATTCTGACGGGTGGGCGAGGCAATTCAAATCTCAATCTCTAGCCTCTTGCTTCCGCAAACAATCAACTCGACAATCTTGTAAGCCTCCGTCGCTACCTTCACCAAATCTCCTCTACCAAATTCAAACACCGTCTCTACTCCTTTTTTGTCCTTTCCCTTATCATGTTATTTTCTTTTTTAAACCAATATGTTCTTCTTTTACTCTTTACCTTATTAATTTTGCGTATCTCTCATTCTGTATTCTTCCTATTCTGTCTTCTTTTGCCCTACTTCTTTTTTAGCCAATTATTTTGTTTTATCCATCACTATTTGTCTTCCAAGGTGCTTATATAAACGTGCATACGTACTCATTCAATTTGATTATGTCCTGAAGTGCCAAAAATATTTAGTGTTCTCTTTTGTATACATTTATACTCCTCTCTGTCGCTCCCTCGCTTCCTCACGCGCGGAAATCCCGTAATCCAGACATCCCGTAAGTTGGACATCCCGTAAATCGGAAAAGCTATCCCGAAATTCGGAAACCGACACGTGTACATCCCTGTAATTCGGAAAGTTATCCCGTGATTCAAACACCGCACGTGAGAGGAGAGCATCTGGCATATGGCAATCATTGGGCATATGCTATCTCGCCATCATCCATCAGACATCTGGCAATCATTGGGCATTTGCTATCTCACCATCAGCCATCAGGCATTTGACAATCATTGGGCATATGCTATCTCGCCATCAGCCATCAGGCATCTGGCAATTATTGGGCAACTGCTATCTCGCCACCAAACATCTGGCAATCAATTGGCATATGTTATCTCGCCATCAGGCATCTGGTAATCATTGGGCATTTTCTATCTCACCATCAGCCATCAGGCAATCATTGGGCATATGCTCTCTCGCCATCAGGCATCTGGCAATCATTGGGCAGCTGCTATCTCGCCGTCGTGCATCTAGCAATCATTGGGCATATGCTATCTCGCCATTAGGCATCTGGCATCATCGGGCAGCTGCTATCTCGTCATCTGTCATCAGGCATCATCGGGCATCAAGCATCCACCATCGGTCGTGAGCGGCACGCATCCTCCATCCTCAATCCTCGCTGCATCACCTCGACAGCCGCAACCCTCGGCACAACTCAATATTATCAAGCTTCAAACTCAATTCTTGTTTCACTACATTAAGTTTGAGGGGGGCTGTTAGATTGTATTCTAGTTTTCTTTTCCCATATGTATTAAGGTTACACATTCCCTCTCTTTCCCTTTCTTTCTATATTAGATTCTATAAATATAGGTCTCTTGTAATTCACAAAACACATCAATAATATATCTCTCATTATTTCTATCAAATATGAATAACTTTATAATTTTTTAATGGCCCAAAATAATTTTGGGGCCTCTTTGACTTGGGGGGCTAAAACAAATCTCTCCTTTGCCTTCTCATTGGGTCGGGCATGCTTGGTATATATGTAAATAATTAAAAAAAAATTGAGCATTTTTTTATGTTTGGATGGCCGGCTGAGGATTATTTTGGGGCCTCTTCAGGGTCGGGGCCTAAGGTAAAAGTCTCTCTTATCCTAAGGACGGCCCGGCCATGTTCTCTTGTGTTGATACCCTATCTGAAAATGGTGTTGTTGAAACAAAAAATTGTAAATCTTCTTGAATCGGCTATTCTTGAAACATTTAGAGCTATTTCCTTTTAGACACGTATTCCTAATTATGCGAAGAAGACAAAGAGGGAGCGATGAGAGAGATGTCGAAGAGGGAGGACAAAACTGTAATTTCACAAGCCATTTTCAATTTTTTATTTGAAAAGACTAATATGCCCTTGAATCATAAGTTCAATTTGTTATTAAATAGAGGGTAAAATGATCATTTCATATTTATCAAATAATTATTTCATTTGGACATTATACAGTAAAGATATTTTGGACTTTTTAAATACAATTATGTTATATTTATTGAAAGCTATCTTAAGTGAAAAATGACAGTCGAGATATTTGTAAAAAAAGATTTAAGTTAAGTATAGCTAGATTAAAATTGTGTGTAGTTAAATATAGTTATATCCAGTGTCATGCATACAGGTAGATATCGGTGATATATCAGAATTTTCCACCTCTGCGAGACGATACCATGAATATCGGTCAACCGGGAAAATTCAAATTAAATCCGGTTTACTTTGGTCCAAATCAATTAGTTTTGGCTACATCTAATAAATTTGGTCTAACCTGGTTAATTATGGTTTGACATTTAAGTTATGGGATGAACTCTTACAAACTATTCATCTACTACAAATTTTAGAACACATAATGTTCGTTGGATGAGTTTCATCAACGGTTCTAATTAATAGCATTATTTAGTAAATGAAACAAAGAAAAAATATAGAAAGGGTAATTTGGTCATTATATATATACATATATATATATATATAGCTTAAATCGTATACAAATTTTGGATTATTTACAAATCGTACAAACCCATGGTAGACATGAAAATTTGCGCGCACGCTCTCCCAACGCGCGACACGTGTCTAGCGTGTCCATGAAGATTGACACGCAGTGACTTTTGGGGTCATAAAAAGTTTCACACACAACGCAAAAAGTTCCACACTAACTCAAAAGTTCCACCTAGCGCAAAAGGTCAGGTGGAACTTTTTTGCGCTAAGGGTGAAACTTTTTGCGACCCAAAAGTCACTGCGTGCTAGCTTTCATGAACACGCATGGACACATGTCGCGCGCCGGGAAAGCGTGCGCACAGATTTCCATAAAATAATGCTTCTGAATTGTTGGTGATGGGTTTGTACGATTTGTAAATAAGCCAAAGTTTGTAGTGGAAGGCATATATATATATATATATATATATATATATATATATATATATATATATATATATATATATATATATATATATATATAGGGAAATGTTCGGCTGAAAACCAAATGTGTCGTGAGAACATGAGAACCACTAGACATTCCCTTATTTCTGTTGGACATTTATTTATTTTGAATGGACAAAGTGTTTCCGTTGGACATTCACTTATTTCCGCTGGACATTCACTTTCACTATATATCACAATTTTTATTGGACATTCACTTATTTTCAATGGACAAACTCAGTTCTCACGTTCTCATAAAGGGGTTTAGTTCTCACCTGAACCATATTTGAGCATCCAAACGTCCAAACCATCTCTCAGCTGTCTGATTTGCGCGGAGAGAATGAGATGATGACACGTGTAACCGCGCGGATTGGGAGGGAGATAACGGTCGCTGACAGAGCCGTTAAGGTGTTGGTGTGTAACATACTTGTTTCACGTGTGTAACTATTGTTATACAATTCAACACTTACACAGATCAATTATGGTTTTACGTTATACGTTAATGGTTATAAAATTATATTGTAGGTGTTATACACTACCAAGGTACCGGTTACACATCCATAAAACCGAACACATGTACGCACTATTTGAAGGTGTTACACGGTAACAACTGGTCAGTTACACACACACGGAATGAGTATGTTACACACCAACACCCTAACGGCTCCGCCAGCGCCCGTTATCTCCCTCCCAATCCGTGTGGTTACATGTGTCATCATCTCATTCGCTCCGCTCAAATTAGACGGTTGGGAGATGGTTTGGACGTTTTGACACCAAACGAAAGGTTTGTAGCTAATATCTTCTATATATATATATAAACCCTACTCATTTTATTTCCTAATATATATTGTAGCCGCATCAGCTTCTACAACCACACCAACGATTCAGACGACGGTAGAGCTTTAGACAACTACGGCGATGCAGACGACGGCCAGACCTTCAGAAGGCGGCGGTGATTCAATCATGATGGCAATTCAAAGACGATTTGGCATGGCGGTGGCAGACCGATGCAGAAGAGGAAGTAGTTCAGCAACATGTCGCGTGCTTCGAGGCCTCAGGCACCGACGGGTACATATGCAGCTCTGGTTTTGAGTAAACAAGGACTACCTCATCGTGATTCTGTTCCAGCGATGATGACTTAGCTCTAGATCGCCGTGATTGGTGAAGAATCTGAGGCAACCGCGATGATTCACGGGATAGAGGCGATTCCATGACGGCAATTCGGCGAGGTTCTCAAACTATATCGTCCTCGAGCTGTGAGGTTCCGTCTTGGATATTGGCGTTGGACAAGAAGAAATGTAAGAAGCATCTCCCCCGGAGAGAAACGATATTGTTGTTACTTTTAGATTGTCTATATTTTTAGTAGATAGAAAAATGTATATTCACATGTTTGTTGGTTATAGTTTTTAGGGAACAGAAAGATGTCTCCTCGCATGTTGCAACATCTTAGCAACACATCTTTCGAGACGATAATTTTGGTAAATTTGTGGTTTTAAGAGATATTTTATATTAAGCTTGATTCTGTACGATTCATACTTGTAGAAGAATATGGAAACTTCATATTTGTTGTGCTTCATCCTAAAGGGTTAAGGAAACCCTAGAGATGCATGAAGACGAAATAAGTTGCTATAAAAGCTGGAGAGCGTCCCCCTAGTAGCTGGTTCTTCTTTTGATTGTAGTGCGTTCTTTGTGCAAAAGGCTCAAAGCTCCTAAGCGTGTTGAGCTAGCGTATTGGGAGGCTGAATTTTTTGACAAGAACGACATACTTTTGATCAAACATTATTCGAGAAGAATGAGTGCTTGAGTTATTCGGGTTGTGTTAGCGTGATTGAATATTCGCATACTGTTTGAAGAACAAAGAACGAACCGAATAAAGGCGATTGCTCGAAGAGTGGAATTGGGAGAGGATCTCGAATTCAGGTGGAGTCCCTGGTCTAGGTTGTCACTTGTAATAATAGAATAAAGCATTGATTTTTGTGATGATCACAGAGGCTTGTATGTTCTGATTGATTACGTTATACTGAAATCTTTCCACTGGCAGAGTGCCCCCAGACGTAGGTGACGTTGCACCGAACTGGGTAACCATACTGCGTGTATTTTATTTCCATAATATGTTTGTCTTAATATCCATAATCTGTGCTTGAGCAAGTTGTCAATCATAAAGTCTCAACATTGTCCACGAAGTTTTGCCACTACAACTAACCAGAATTTTAGATGTCAACTAAACCAAAAGGCAAATAATAAAGCAACAACCAAAAACCAACATAAGCTGATAATGTGAGTTGAAGGATAATTCTCAGTTCTGTAGCAATTTTAGATCAAAGTTTTGTGGTAATGGTATTAACTATTCTATAGTTTGGGGACCTAACAAAATTTTGTGTTTGTAGTATATTTGTCATTAGTAGATTGTAATCAAAACCCACGTGTTGTCTTTTCTGGGTGTTGTACAAGTGATTTTGGGTACAATACAAGTGACTCACTCTTATATTTCAGCAAAACAAATTTTGATGAAATCAATGAAACAATTAAACTTTGAACCGATGAAACAATTGCAAAATGAAACATTTAAAATGTTCCAAGTGAACCAATGAAACAATTCAAAGAGAATGAATGAAACAAATTCGAGTGAATTAATGAAATCGTTTCAAGTGAACCGATGAAACAATTGTGAGTGAACTAATGAAACAATTATAAGTGAACCGATGAAACGTTCGTGAGTGAGTTGATGAAACGTTTGTGAGTGAACCGATGAAACATTTGCATTTGAGTCGATGAAGCAAATGCATGTGAACCGATGAAAAAACTGCAATGAATAAATTAAACGGTTTACAAGTGAACCAATATTAAAAGCTATTAATTCAGGGAAAAAATATTCATAGTAAAGTGTGGTATAAAAGTACGTTTATACCCCTCTGATGGTGTAAAATGACCAAAAGAAATTCACAATTAATCGATGACTTACCATTAAATCTCACCATTAATTGTTTCATCTAATGGATTACGATAATTCTAAGATTTGCACTGGATTAAGGGATTTGTAACTGATCACAGTTATAAATAATTACATAATCCAAAATTCAAAATTCAAAATGTCCTATTTCGCAATTTCTGTTTGAACTTTGACGAAACTTCTCCCGTTTTCCGTTCTCGCCCAGTCGTCATCATTAGTCGTCAGTACTCGCAAATCGTCGTCGCCGGTCTTCGCGATTGTGTTGTGATTCAATTGTGTAAGAGAAAATATTGATTATCGACAAATTTGAAATGAAAATGATTAAATATCATTCATTTTGTCTTTAACAAATAATAAATATGTGTATTTATTTATTACAAAACGTGTTTGGCCGCGATTGCCCCGAATTTGTTAAATTTTCTTTTTTGTCAATTGACTAATATATCCCTGAATTTTGAGTTTCACAACCTTAGTTATATGTTATTATCCCTATTTATAAATGTCCTTTTGCTGTTTTCATTTGAGGAATATTTGTTCGAACACATCAAGTCAACATATTTCGGTGTTGCCCTACCATCAACAATAAAAATTGGATTAGCTTTATTTTGGTTAAAGCCGTATAGGGTCTTGATCAATTGAAAACAGTCAAGCCTGCTACAAGTTTTAGAACACTTGTAGTCCATTGGATCAAATAATTAATGGTCAGATTTAATGCTGAGTTATCAATGACATACTAACGTAAATGTGAATTAATTGTAAATTTCTTTTGTTCATTTTATACCATCAGAGGGGTATAAATGTATTTTTATACCCCATTTATTTCAAATATTATTTCCTTACCTGAATATCTTATTCTGAATTTTTTTATTAGTTCAATATCTTTTATTACCGGTTCATTGCGTGGTTGAATCTATTCACCTACGAACCGTTTTATCGGTTCTCTTAATATGTTTCATATGTTATGTTCAATCTAAAATGTATCATCAAATATGTTTTAGTGAATATCAAATATGTTTCATTGAATATCGAATATGTTTTATTGAATATATTTCATCGGATATGTTTTATAGAATATCGAATATGTTTCTTCGAATTATCCAATTTCATTTCAAGTTTAAATCAAAATTAAAAGCATAGTTTAAATTTCAGATACTATTTTGAAACACTTCAAATATGAAATATAAAAATATAAATCACAGACATGGACAAGTTGTTGTTTCAAGATCTACATTAGTAATAAACTATATTATGCAAATTAGTTGCAATCAGTACAATACAAAAGCAACACATAAACCCAAAAATTTCTTGGAATTGATTATAAACCCTACACCAAGATCTGCAGATTCTACAAAACATGAAAATGCCAAAAAAGCCTACCTACATTATACATATGATGTACAATAATCCTATGCCAAGAAAAAGAATGACTTCAGTTCAGTTCAGCCTAATTTTTGCAGGAATGCAAATCCCGAGCTTTCGCTCATTCATAGGCTCACACGATGAACGGAGCCAGTGATGCAAAAAATTAATAAACCTAATCAGATGCAAAAAATTAATAAAACATAATCCGAAAACTCTATGTAATCGAATTCAAATCCAATTCAACACCTAAAATTTATGTAACCTGTCAGTTTTTGATCGAATACATGTTAAATTGAAATTCAATGCCCATATATTAAAAAAAACCGATAAAGAATCGGGGAATATGTGAAAATAAACAAGATTACACAATAATCCATTGGAAATCACCAAAGGTGAGAACAAACCGTGCATCGCCGTAGATCCGCATATGCATCGATCTGCATCGTCGTAGATCCGCCTTTTACCCGTCAACAGCCTACCGTCCGCCTGAGTCCTCACCGTCACCTGTAGGGTTTTGGAGCGTTCTAGATCATCGAGATAGCGGAAGCGTTTAATAAAATCTACTCCAAACCTTTGTCCAAGAACATAAACCGTTAAATCCCAAGGCAAAATCTATTCCACATGATATTTACCTTTAAGTCTTGTTGAATCGATAAAGAAGAACTTTCGGATCTTCTTCTCTAAAGCAAGTCCACACCAAGGGGATGATCTTGAAGATCCTTCACGTAATTGCCTATTAGAACAATTAAATGAAGAACAAGAGAGCAAGATAGAGGAGAGAGAGAAATGTGTGGCCGACCAAGCAAGAGAGAGAGAGGGTTTTTGTGAGTTGTGTGATAATTTGTGTAATGAATCAATCTTAGATATTTCAATTCATCATCCAACTCATAAGCATGGGTCTAAAGTGATTGGTATGGGCTTAAAGGTGCTTTAACCCATACCCCTTAAATCACTCACCTCTTAATCCACAATCACCAACTAAGCATGGTGTTTTGTGGCCCCCACTCTTGGACCCACTAATGTGGGCCGGCCATATGAGGCTTATTGGGCCCATAATGGGCCCTTGTTGGGCCAGCCATGAGACCTCATGGGCCGAGCCCAATGGGCTCGCCCATGTGGTTTCGTGCCGTGTCCAAAAGTCGCCCGACCCTTTTTGTCGTTACTTATCAAACAAAGTCCGACGCGATATTGACGAAAAAACTCAGTTTTCTCGATTCGCTAATTATTCTCTCAAACCGAACCCATGGCACAAAACCTCCAGTTTTGTCCATGTATTGCTCCTCAAGAAACGTTAAGGTTTCCTTGTCTCAAGTTATCCATCTTGAATGCGTGTGACCCTTCAGGCTCATGCCACCGTTGGCAGATTGGCGCAAAAGATCTCTCTTGCCCGATCCATCATAAAGGGCCTCTAGTAAGACGTTATGATTACCCAAGGTGCATGACGATCGATGATTCGACTTAACCTTGTGCGTATAAGTCACTATCCTATTATCTCTAGATATCCCGATTGATCACAAGGCATAGAGTCGTCACCCTTGTTTAATCAATCATTGTTACTTGATATGTAAGATGGCTGAGAACTGATAACCCGTATCACCGGCATGGCCATGCTCTTACTCTCAGTCAGTCTCGATCAAGAGGCCTTTAACGGATATCTTTCCCATACCGTGGTATGAGGGATAAATCCCTTAGCCGTCTTTCGTGTCACTCATGCAACCCGTTCCGCCACCCAATCATGCCCGTTATTGCAATCCTGTTACGGAAAGCGTTAGGCGCAAGTTAAAGACGCACGTACATTGCATAGTGATCACAAAGACTCCTCGGTCTAAGGATATCGTGACAAGCTATCGCATTTGAATATGTTCATGGCTTAATCTATGAAAACACTATTCAAAGTGGGTCGTCCGATATCAATCACCTCATGATATCTATGATATGATTCCGGGATCCCTCATCCCTATGACAAGTAGAACTACGTCATTAAGAACCATCCTCATACTGGTCGCTTCTTTGGAAGCATATATTGACCAGGGACTCGTTAAGTGTGATCCGTATAGATTTATTGTTCTACTACTTTAGTGGTCATAAATCAGATCCTGCTTAACATATTACTTCAACACATAAGTAATACAAAGTCGTTATATATATTACAAACGATGATAATGTACATAGACGTTTACAGACTACTAGCAATTGGACTAGGGCACAAAATGCTATCATCGCCGTCTGGAGCCGGAGCCGTCGCCTAGAAGGTCGATCTCTCTAGATTGAATCGCGTAGCTGAAGCGGCGATCGAATCCCAACCGTCGTTGTGTCTGGAGCCGTTGCCGTCGCCTAGAAGGTTGATCCGTCTGGATTGAATCGCGTAGCTGAAGCGGCGATCGAATCCCAACCGTCGCTGTGTTTGGAGCCGCCGCCGTCGTTTGGAGCATGAGTCGTCGTCTAGAGCAGGAGCCGCCGTCGACTAGAGCTGGAGCCGTCGTCGACTAGAGCTGGGAGGTCGCCGTCTGGATCCGGAGGTGTAGCCTGGAGATTCGATCCGTCTGGACTGAATCGCAGAGCTTAAGAGATTCGAATCCTCACCATCCCCGTCTCTAGAGCCGCCACTGTCTGGATCTGGAGTCGCCGTCGTCTGGAGCCGTAGCCGCTGTCGACTGGAGCCGGGAGGTCGCTATGCCTGGACGAGAAGTGGCGATGCATTTTGTTTTGCTTTTGGGGGGACGAAGCAAATATATGGTTAGGTACTGTCAATCTAATATGTATATGCCCATGTAAATATAAAATCCCAATTAGCCCAGTTATGACTTAACCCCAATGCACACTTTTATCCTATAAGTAGGTGGCTCTTGTAATTGTTTTTATCATCAAATACATATCGTCTCATAAGATTGTCATGGTATCATAGCCTCTCTAGGTTATTTTTTTCTAAGATTCGGTTTTCAGTTCTAGGGTTCGTTCCCGAGCTCCGTTCTTCGTCATCTGGCGTCATCCGAGTTCATTCAGCTTCATTCGATTCTGTCATCCATCATCTGTCATCCATATCTGTCATCCGTTATCTGAATCTGTCATCCGTCAACCAGATCTGTCATCCGTCATTCAGATCTGTCATCCAGCAATTTATTTTTTACATCCAGGTTTTTTTGCCATCTGATTTCTTGGGTTATTCATGAATAAATTTGATAATACTATTATTCGGTTTACGGGCAAAAATTATTTCACCTGGTCTGTCCTATTTGAGGCATTCGTGACAGGAAAAGGTCTTTGGGAGTACATTGAAGAACCTGACGAGCCTGCCAATGACTGGTGAGGTTGTACATGATAAATTTGCTGCTTCGACTCGCGCTGTAGATTGGGTAGTCAAGGATGCCCAACTTCGTAGCTTGATTATGGGCTCAGTGGACTCTCAAATTGCCATTCACATGCGTCCTTATCGCACGACTAAGGATATGTAGGTATATCTCTGTCGGGTTTATTATCAGGATAACTTGGCCCGATTGTTTCAATTGGAATTGGATATATCCAACTTCCGACAGGGTGCTCGTTCTATTAAGGACTACTATTCATAATTTATGGTATTATGGGGCGATTACGCAAACATCACACTTGCAGGGGTCCCAGCTGAATCACTCATGCCCTTCCACGCCAGTCTCTTCAACTGGCAGAGGACATTGTTCCTGATGAATCTCCGCCCAGAGTTTGAATCCATTAAATCATCACTGGTGAATCGTATTCATGTTCCGTCTTTAGATGATTGCTTTGGCGAGCTTCTCCGTGAAGAGCATCGCTTTATTACTCTAGGGATGCTAGACCTAGTGGCATCCACGATGACATATGCTGCTCAAACTCCTCATGCTGCACGACCTCCTACCACAACTAAGACTCCACGTACCAGAACACTGCCCCTCAGGATATGCGCCAAGTTGAGTGTTTTCAATGCCACAAGTTTGGGCATTATGCCAGTCAATGCATGATAGAATGCAGGTATTGCAAGAAGCTCGGTCATGCTCTCGAGAATTGCATTAAGCGTCGACCTCACGTGCCTGCCGCTCGTGGGGAAGCCTCACATGTCCCCGCATATCATGCTTCAACTTCTCCTGTGATGCTGGCAAGTGATTCCATCGCATCATCTCCTGCACCTTCACTCACCCCTGAAATGGTACAACAGATGATTATGTCTGCATTTTCTGCTATGGGATTTTAAGGTAATAATCTATCTTCGGCTCGTACTTGGTTTATGGATTCTGGTATTGCTAATTATGTGTCCTCTACAGCTCATAATTTACGTAATATTCGACCATATGTGGGCACTTCTCGAGTAGAGACAGCTGATGGAAGTCAGTTACCTATTACCGCAGTTGGGGATGTTAATTCTAAAATTACTGATATTTTTGTGTGTCCGAAATTATCTACTAATATGCTATATGTTGAGCAACTTATTGATCAAAATTGTGATGTGAAATTTTCTTCGACTGGTTGTGTTTTCCAGGTCTTAGGATTAGGGGGAGCTGGTAGTAGAGGGACCTAAGATTGGACGTCTCTGTCTACTTCAGAGTTCTCAAATCAAGTGTGTCTTTCCTGTTTTTTCATGTTTAGCACCTCTAGATAGGATTTGGCATAGGCGTATTGGTAATTCTAATTCAAAAATAATGAACCATTTGTCTCGTTCTGGTATTTTGGGCAATAAAGTTTTCAATTCTTTATCTATTGAATGCGATGCTTGCAAAATGGGAAAAATTAAAACTCTGGTATTTCCTTCACGTGGTAGTCGTGCTTCTTAATGTTTTGAAATCATTCATAGTGATTTTTGGGGAATCTCACCAGTTCTCTCACACTATAAATATTTTGTCTCATTTATTGATGATTATAGTCGTTTTACTTGGATATTTTTCCTCCGTTTTAAATCTGAGGTGTTTGAAAAATTTAGGGAACTTCTCGCTTATATCGAAAATCAGTTCTCTAAGAGCGTTAAGATTCCGCGTACAAATTTGGGTAGAGAATATATGTCTAATCCATTTTCTGAGTTTTTTTTCTGGAAAGGGTATTATTTCCCAACATTCCTGTGTTGACACTCCACAACAAAATGGGGTTGCCGAACGCAAAAATAGACATCTCTTAGATATTACGCGTACCCTTCTCATTTAATCTTCTGTCCCGCCTCATTTTTGGGTCGAGGCCTTATCCACGACAATTTACTTGATTAATCGACTTCCGTCTTAGGTTCTAAATCTTGAGTCTTCTTACTTCCGTCTCCATCAGAGGGCTCTTTTGCACTCTCATTTGCATCCTTTTGGGTGTGTCTGTTGTGTTCTACTTCCTCATGTTGAGCGCACTAAGTTGTCTGCTCAATCCTCTCGTTGTGTTTTCCTTGAGTATAGTAATACTCTAAAGGGGTATGTTTGTTTCGATCCACAATCCAACAAAATTTGGGTGTCTAGAAATGTGGTTTTCTTTGAAAACCAATATTTCTGTCCTCGGTCATCAGTCAATACATACAAGTATGGTAGTTCACCTAAGTTTGACCACATCACTGAGTCTCCAATGTCATCTACTCCCACTATTCCTTCCACCCGTGCCAGATTTAGACCTGGAGTGGTTTACACGAGACGTGTTCTTGATGCTACCACGCCTCCTTCGACATATCCTGGTCCAGATGCTATTTTCGATGACACAAAGGATATGGATGTCAAGATTTCCCAGGGATGGATTTTGAGTCAAATGGATGTCAAAAACGCATTCCTGCATGGAGATTTAACGGAAGCCATATACATGAGGGCACCACAAGGATTATTTCCTGCCCCGACCTCTAAGGTATGTCAACTCCGACAATCTCTCTATGGATTGGAACAGGCTCCTCGTGCATGGTATGAGAAGTTTCGTTCGGCATTACAAGATTTCTCTTTCCAAGCAAGCAAACATAACACCTCTATGTTTCTTCGACATTCCTATAAGGGGATTGTCATTCTTTTGGTATATGTGGATGACATTGTTATCACAGGTACATACACCGAATTAATTGCCCAGTTAAAGCTTCATCTCCATAACTTGTTTCATATGAAGGATCTTGGGCCTCTTACATACTTTCTAGGTCTAGAGGTTCACACAGGCTCTGATAGCATTTTTGTGCCCTAGTCCAATTGCTAGTAGTCTATAAATGTCTATGTATATTTACCATCGTTTGTAATAAATAAAACGGCTTTGTATTACTTATGTGTTGAAGTCATATGTTAAGCATGATCTGATTTATGACCACTAAAGTAGTTTAACCATAAATCTGTACGGATCACACTTAACGAGTCCCTGGTCAATATACGCTTCAATAGAAGCGACCAGTATGAGAATGGTTCTCAATTACGTAGTTCTACTTGTCATAGGGATGAGGGATCCCGGAATCATATCATAGATATCATGAGGTGATTGATATCGGACGACCCGCTCTGAATAGTGTTTCGTAGATTAAGCCATGAACATATTCAAATGCGATAGCTTGTCACGATATCCTTAGACCAAGGAGTCTTTGTGATCGCTATGCAATGTATGTACGGCTTTAACTTGCGCCTAACGCTTTCCGTAACAGGATTGCAATAACGGGCATGATTGGGTGGCGGAACGAATTGCATGAGTGACACGAAAGACGGCTAAGGGATTTATCCCTCGTACTACGGTATGGGAAAGATATCCGTTAAAGGCCTCTTGATCGAGAGTGACTGAGAGAAAGAGCATGACCATGCCAGTGATACGGGTTATCAGTTCTCAGCCATCTCACATATCAAGTAACAATGATTGATTAAATAAGGATGACGACTCTATGCCTTGTGATCAATCGGGATATCTAGAGATAATAGGATAGTGACTTGAACGCACAAAGGTTAAATCTAATCATCGATCATCATGCACCTTGGGTAATCATAACGTCTTACTAGAGACCACTTATGATGGATCGGACAAGAGAGATCTTTTGCACCGATCTGCCAACGGTGGCATGAGCCTAGAGGGTCACACACATACAAGACGGATAACTTGAGACAAGGAAACCTTAACGTTTCTTGAGGAGCAATACGTGGACAAAACTGAAGGTTTTGGGCCATAGGTTCGGTATGAGAGAATAATTAGCGAATCGAGAAAACTGAGATTTTTCGTCGATGTCGCGCCGGACTTTGTTTGATAAGTAACGACAAAAAGGGTCGGGCAACTTTTGGACACGGCACGAAACCACATGGGCGAGCCCATTGGGCTCGGCCCATGAGGTCACGTGACTGGCCCAACATAAATCTATAAATAATTAATAATAAATTAAATAATGAAAATAAATTATTATTTTTATTAATAAGTATTATAATTTGATGAATAATGGCATCAATTTGAAATTTTGATGAATAATTGAGGGCTATTTCGACTTTTCATACAACATGAAAATTTTTCATCCAAAATTTAACACCGTTAGTGTAAAGTGTAAAAAATACGCAATTAGCTATTGTAAAATGTAAACTTTTTTTTAGTCGCAGTAAAATGTAAAATCGGTCATTTTAGTGTGGGCAAAGTGTAACTATCCCTATTTTCTAATTGTTACATCTATTATTAATCTTAACCGTTGATGAAACAAATCTGATGAATATTAACCGTTTTAAGATTTGTAGCAGATACATATTTTATATCTGATATCATCCCCATAAATATATAATACATGGTTATAATTGCAATTCCCGTTTTAAAGTAAATTATCCAAATCGGCAAATCCCAACTAAATGTTTCAGACAGGATTAAAAAGTAAATTCCCACTCAAAATTGAGATGTTAATAAAGTAAACTTTGAAAGCCAAAACATGTACCGATGCACCTACCTACAGCTACAAGGATAGCCTAGAAAGAATGTGCACGTAAACGTAAAATTAAAATAAGTTGCGTGCTTCTATACGAACAAAGGCTATCTATCCAGCTAAAAAAAAAAGTCATGCCTTTCTACATGAACAAAGGCATCTATCTGGCGGAGGGCCTTGAAATGGACTCGTCAAACGACAAATGATTGCTAACTCCGCCCAAATCCATTTGCTGGGAATGATGCGACATATTGTCTGAATTGCCGTTCCGAGCTGCCATAATTTCTTTCTCGATCGCTATTGCATCTTGGATCTCCTTGAGAACCTCTGAAATGGATGGCCTCATGTGCCCGTGAGGCTGCACGCACATCAAGGCTTTCTCCGCTATTTTCCAAATTGATTGTGTGTCGCACTCCTTATGTACCACTAGCAGAGGGTCAATGATTGCTCGGATATCCCCGCTCTCAATGTGCATCTTCGCCTGCGGTAACATAACATCATGGTCGATGGTATAACTAAAAGTACTTCAGTTCAACATTTTTTGCTGATAAAAAAAAGTCAGTTCAACACCAACTTATATCCTCAAGACTTACCCATTGGACTATATTCCGACAGTTGGCACCAAAGTTTTCATTGGATATTGCCTCTTGACCTGATATTAGCTCAAGAAGTATAACACCGAAACTATAAACATCGCTCTTGTCTGTTAGCTGCTGAGAGATGTAATACCTGTATGCAGTGAGAAATAATTGGCACTGGAAAATGAGAAACCTAAGCACGTAATAAACTATCAGCTTTCCTATTTGTATGTTTAAACAGTTTAAGGTGACTGAGAGGTCACTCGTGTAACTTGTAAGAAGATCACAGCTTCCCAACTACAGATCAATAAAATATTGAATATGCAAGGCAATGCATCTTTTAAAAGTCATATTGCATGATCTGAGATAGAAGTCCTTACTCGGGATCCAAATACCCAACAGTACCACGAACAATGCTTGACACGTGGGAGGCTCCATCTACGGCAAGTTTTGAGAGGCCAAAATCAGAAACCTTTGCTCTCATCTGTCTGTCAAGAAGAATGTTGCTGCTCTTCAAATCCCTATGGATAATGGATGGGACGCACCCTGTATGAAGATACTCGATCCCTGAAGCATGAACATAAAAGAGTCACTGAAGTCTGTCACAAGAGAGTGACACTCTTGTCAGAAAACAAATTTTAGCATCCCTAGATTATGAGACCTTTTGCAGCATCTTCAGCAATTTCAAGTCGCTTGACCCAAGTGATACTCCGCTCACGTGTTAATGGGCCTAACAAAATAACAAATATTGTTGAGTAGTCAAATAAAAAATCTTCCTTTAAATTATAACATTTGAGCTTACCATAGAGATGTTCCTTGAGGGTTCCATTATGCATGAACTCGTAAACAAGCAAACTTCTCTCTTCTTCTTGGCAGTACCCCAGAAACTGCACCAGGTTTCGGTGATGTATCCTTGAAAGAAGGGTGACCTGAGTCACCGAGAAGCAGAAGTCAGTTTAAAAGTTTCTGATGGCTAATGCCAATTAACAATGATTCACTAAAAACTAATTAATTGAAGAAATATTCCTTGCTTGCTTCATGACTACAATGATTTCTTTCATGCAAGGAACAAAATAAGTTCAGAATTCAAACCAGTATTTCATGGGACTTAAATTCAACCAGGTGCTTGCATGCCAGTTAGTTTTGTAGAAAGAACCCTAGAAACTAAACTATGTATTCAGAGTACCCTGACCTTCATGCCTCAAGAAAGATGTTGGTGGACTCTAAAATCTGAATATGAAGATAATAAGATTCCATAGAACAGTGATCTACCTCATTTGAAAATTCACGCCTTCCCTGATAGGAATTGCTGCCCAAAACTTTAACTGCAATTTCCTTACCATCTTTCAGTTTTCCATAATATACGACTCCAAAACCTCCTGACCCGATTTTCTTCTCCAAGTTGTTTGTAGCATCTTCAATTTCAGACAATGTGAAGCAATGTGCAGCCTCTGTTGGAGCATCACTCAGGGTTGAAGCTAACCTTTGAGGAGGAAGGGAGTATCGATCTACAATATATCATACATAATTAAATGAGGCATTATCAAAAAGAAAAAAAAAACTCCAAAATTATCTATACACTAGACTCGCCAAACCTTCCTCGGAATCTCTTTTCTTCCCTTTGCACAACAACAGACAAGATATTATAGTAGCTATAAGCAACACAGCAGCGCCAACTGAGGACCCAATAATAATAGTAAGGTTACTCCCTCTTTTTATTCCTTTATGAAGATTAGCATTGCCAGAATAGCTGCATGAAAAAAATTGAATATAGTATGTCAACTTCAAAAAAGGTAAAAGAGGAATTTAATCCCAAATACAGACATATTTTTGATAAATTTGGCAATGATACTTATTGTTAATAGACCAGATAATGGATACTAAAAGCAAAAGTCGGGTACATTCTACTGCAACTACATATGGAAAATAAAAGGAATTTACCCAAAATAATTGAACGTAAGAATTTAAGGTGCAACTTTATAAACGAGTATGAGCTGGAACACAAGAGTACTATGCATCCTAAACTCCAGATTGACTACTTTTTTCTTGGGTCAGCAATGTATCAAGATTTGGGTTCAACACCTCCCTTATGAAGAATGGAGCTCTACTTATGCCACTAGATTGACTAATGATCTCATGAACAAAGGACAAATCCTAGAAACAGCACATATTGAGTGTACATTCTAAGTGTTAGATTATATTTAGTTTCCTATATTTATGTTTTTTTTCTCACATATATTAGAGTTTCCTATTTTATTCTTATTACCTCTATAAATAGAGGTCTCTTATAATTCACAATATACAATCAATAATATATCTCTCATTATTACTATCATGGTATCAAAGCTATAATCGATTATTGGTCAAATCTCTATGCATATTTCGCTTTGCCCACTCGTCGATGATTCGTGATTCTGACGGGTGGGCGAGGCAATTCAAATCTCAATCTCTAGCCTCTCGCTTTCACAAACAATCAACTCGACAATCTCGAATCTCTTCTACCAAGTTCAAACACCGTCTCTACTCATTTTTTTGTCTTTTCCCTCATTATGTTATTTTCTTTCTCAAACTAATCGGTTCTTCTTTTACTCTTTACCTTAATTTTTCTCGCACAATCTTGTTTCTTCGTCATCAATTGATTTTGATTCTACCACTTCTATCCCGTAACTCAATCAATCTCAATCTCTCAATCCCTACTCTTTCTCTACCCTATTGCTCGAATCAACACATACTTGATCAAGCATCAAACATCTAGCAATCATTGGGCAGCTGCTATCTCGCCATCAGGCATCTAGCAATCATTAGGCATTTGCTATCTCACCATCAGCCATCAGGCATCTGGCAATCATTGGGCAACTGCTATCTCGCCATCAGCCATCAGACATCTGGCAATCATTGGGCAGCTGCTATCTCGCCATCAGCCATCTAGCAATCATTGGGCAACTGCTATCTCGCCATCAGCCATCATGCATCTGGCAATCATTGGGCATCTGCTATCTCGTCACCAGCCATCTGGCATCATCGGGCAGCTGCTATCTCGCCATCTACCATCAAGCATCAAGTATCTGGCATCATGCATCATTCAGCACACACTGGCATCAGGCATCCGCCATCGGCCGTGAGCAGCACGCATCATCCTCAATTCTCGCCGCATCACTTCGACAACATTCTCGACAGCCGCAACCCTCGCCACAACTCAATACTATCAAGCTTCAAACTCAATTCTTATTTCACCGCATTAAGTTTGAGTGGCTGTTAGATTATATTATGTTTCCTATATTTATGTTTCATTTCTCACATATATTAGGGTTTCCTAATTTTATTCCTATTACCTCTATAAATAGAGGTATCTTATAATTCACAACACACAATCAATAATATATCTCTCATTATATTCATCGCTAAGGCATGAAACTAGACAACAGAGAAAAGAGACTCACCACTTACAACCGGACACACATTCACAAATACAGCCCCTTGACTTTCCTCTCCCTTTTATTTCTGTTTTGTCAGTCTCAAACATGTACTGGTCCTAAATATTGTTTATTGGATTCAGATATTGTTATGTTATTTCCAAATCGTTGTCTGTTTTCCGTGATACAAGTTTGAGCGAACCATCATTAGAATAAATAAAAGGGATAATGACACTTTGTTACACTTAACTATAGCGAAATGACACTTTCATACCCTAACTATTTTTGTCTCTTTTTTAGTACCCTAACAAACTTTTTGTGACAATTTATGCTAAAATGACTAAAATACCCCTGATTTATGAAATCAAAATAAAACTAGTTCAATATGATTTATCAAACCATATTTGAAATGGTTCAAATTTAATTTTATATTTTCGTGCATAATTGTATTTGCATCTTAAATACAAATCAAATTGAACCAAAAATAAAAAAAATTGAACCAATTCAATTTATAGTTTCTTACACCAAGGCTAGTTTAGGTATTTTAAACATTTTAGAGGTAGGTTGTCACAAAAAAATTGTTAGGGTACTAAAAAAGAGAAAAAAATAGTTAGGGTACGAAAGTGTCATTTCGCTATAGTTAGGTTTATCAAAGTGTCATTATCCCTAAATAAAACATCAATCAGAAAATGAGATGAGAAATCCAATTATATCATTTTTATGGTTTATCTAATTTAAGATGCAGGAATATAATAAATTCCACCAAGGTTATCAACAGTCTCATATATTAAATGCAATTCACTTATCTAATAAATAATACCCACTTCAAAATCGCGTTATTGTTTAGGCCCATTGGAACTGTTCCAGACAACATATTATTCTGCACATACCTGTAACCATCAAAATAAAGCATATCAGAAGTATTTCCTACCATCAACATTGTAAACAACTAAACATACATTACATGATTACATATATATTGAAGAGAGAGTCTGATATCATAGTATATAATGAGAGTTGTGTGGCTACATGACATTCCCTAGAAGCATAAGTGGAATTTTTTAATTTCAAGTTCCAAATGAGAAGTGACGACAAATCATTCTAATTCTTCTTTAAGTCAAATATGGATACAAAGGTTCTTGTCACTTACAACTCCCTCAAGTTCGGTAGGTTCATTAAAGAAGAAGGCAACTCCCCCGTCAACTGATTGTTCTCAAGATGACTGCATAATGACACAACTCAGTCAGTTCTGATTTTGGGGAGAAAAATACCATTATGAGAAGAAGTCATCTGATTTTACATGATCTTCAAATCCACACATTCAGAAAAATCTGGTATTGAACCAGTCAGTGAATTCCCATCAAGCCATCTGAAACCATAAAACAAGATGATCACAAAACAGTAGAAAATGCATCAACTGTTCATACACTATACTTAAGAAGAATCATCACCATCCAGCAAGTCAAATACTTTTTAACACTTACAACTCAACTAAGGCGCTCAACTTCGTCAAGTCTGAAGGGATATTTCCAGTTAAATTCTTGTGAGACAACAAACTGAAACCACAGTTACAAAAAAAAAAGTGGTGGTTAGCTCAGAAAGAATTTTTGCAACAAAATTGGACTAAACCTTAGCAAACATAAAAAAAAATCTATACATTGTATCTATCCTTGGCTGTGTATCAGAGTTGCATCGAACCCATGACCATGGAACTGGCAGGCATGGATCACCACCTTCTTGAGCCCAGTCTGCTGCTGAGTATGCTGAAACTGCACTTGCAATAACTGAAACTGCAACTCATGGAAACCAGTATTAGTAGTGCATAACATTAAAAAAAAACTGCACAAAAAAGAGAGTATTGTGAAAGAATTTATATTTACTAAGCTGTCACTGTAAAACTCTTCTATACTAGCAGTAAATATACTTTCACCACCTCTTAAAATATTCAATTTTGTCCAACTACATATGCCATTTTCACCCATCCACGAACTTGAGGTGCATAAGATAGCCCAACCTAGTTATGGCACGTCAGTGCTTGTATGACAAAAAAAATACTTGTCCAAAAAAATCATTACTGAACCTCAAGTTTCAAACAAATCCCCAGACATATGCATTCTGGGATATAACTATGCTTACCATCTTGAGAACCATCATTTTTCTTCAGATACTTGTTTATCTCCATTGCATTCATGAGGGGTCCCCTTGAAGAATCGCTTGTTTGGCGAAATGCAAAGGTCAATACAAAGGGGAGGGATATATTGGGCAATCCCGGCTCATAGAGACGATAAATTCCATGGGCATTTTCTTGGATATTAACAACAGGTTGGCTAAGGACAGGATCATCATTTACGTGTAGTTGGAACTTTCTGGATTCACCTGGACCCAACTTTTCTATTTCTGCAAGGTAGGTGACTGCCCAACCAAACCCTGGAAAGCCATCCAAGTTCAACCGATAGGTTAGAGAACCATTTGTGCCAATGACGGCTGTCTGCATAACTTTTTGAGGTGGTCTATCATTTCTGTCAACATCAATTGACCTAGTGGTTGACACTTTCTTGGTCCCAGCAGCAACGTCAACAAGATAATTTGCTTTCTTCAGTAAGTCAGACTCCCATATTCTATCAAATGGGTCATCAGGATACCTAAAATGACAAGAGATGTGTACAAATTATAAGGACATATCTGTTTTGGAATGATAGGTTCATATCAATCCCATAGACCTCTGCATAGTACAGCTTTCCACCAGATTCCTAAAGAAGATGGTGGTGACGGATTTCCCTAAGCACGTGGGGGTTAGAATAACACAGTAATATCATATCTAAATATCTTATGACTCAGAGTTCTACAAGTATCATACAAACAATATTAAGAAATGGGAATAAAAACAGTTTTAATAAGACTGTTTAAATATACCTGACAGGATCTTCAGTTTCAGAACCAAAATTTATTCTTGCTGAGACACTGAGATAAAACTGTTCTTCATAGTCTGTATAGTAGATAGAACCATTGAATTGTCGGAGCTCAAGGGTGGAAATAAATGGTTGCCCGGTTGTAGCATTGGATAAGCACACACTAGCTGTGGAGGTTGTAGCCAGAAATATTAGCTCTACCATTTCCATGGTATTAGCATCCGAAATGACAATTGTTGACCAATGAGTTGCTCCAATAGATATGTCAAATTTAGGGTAAACATTATTGTTGTCAAAGTTACCATACAAGAATGTTGCTCTTACAAGGTATCTTTTCCTGCTGTCAACACTCAGTGTATAACAATACTTCCTGGAATCAGCAGGAAAGTGTCTCAGAGTCAGATATTGCTGTCGTGTCTCATTTGCAACAGCTATACTAGCTATTTCGCCATAAGCTAATTGATCAGGAACCCATTCTAGACCAAGCTCATCAGTAAACTTGTCTGTACCTCCACAGTCGAAACTTACAAAACCTGCCTTAGAAATTGTTATTTTAGCAATACTTTACATATGAAAACTTGAGCTCACATCTTTAAATTCTTACTCAGGAAACTTCTATGAAAGAAATTTTATGAATGAAATACCCTCATAATACAAATCACGTGAGGACAGAGTCGGCATGACTATAAATATAGCAGAGATGTATTATCAGAAAAGGGAAGATGAAGGTTACTCAAATACGCCTTTCTATGAAAGAAAAAGGATCAAAGGACGGTGTCAAAACAAAACAAGAAAAAACACAATCGTCAGCCGTTGGAATTTTAAGCTTTGTAATGGCATGACTCCACAAAACATATACGATATAATAGTAATCATGGGGTAAAGTCAAGTTGGTCGTACAATGCAAACTTCCCTCATAATTCCTAAAGTGGCTGAAATACAATTTGCACATGTGACTAACTCACATTTTGTTATGGCAACGTCAAATTTCGCACACATCCTCTGGACCTTGTAAGGGAAATTAATGTTTTAGATGATACAAAATAATATATTTCTTCTTTCTTGTAGGGCTATGTTTTTTAATCAATCACTAAAACTACAACAACCTATAAGGAAACCCTAGCCTGTGTTAACCAAATGTTAATCCCTAACCTAACCCACCCCTCACCAGCTCCCAATTAGGTGATCTACAGAGCCACTGGGATTTGAACACTGCATCTCATAGGAGATAATACCAGTCTTGACCAACTAGGTCAGCCTTGGTGAGCAACAACAGATTGTATAATGTACAAGCAACAAAGGTCTACTAACAAGTTCCGTGCATTGAGGTGGCTCAACTATTTTTACCCTTGATCCATTCGACCAAAAAGGGAATGTGGAATTAGACAATGTGACACTAAATCATGTAACCACAATCTGTTCTGTTTTTCATTCTTAAGCCCCATACTTTGGCTTGGGCTTCTGTCAACCACAACTCTCTTGGGTTAGTTCTGACTGGTTTCACTAATTCAATCCCAATTTTCTCCTTCCAGTTAAGAAGGTTGTAGATCGCTACACACATCATAGCAAAAAATGCATACACAAAAAAATGGCTGAAATTTCTCTCGAGTAAGTATTATAGGCAACAATAACAAGCATGAAAGCACACAAGATTGTCCCAAAATAGCTGAGAACTTTCTCCCATACACAAATTCAAATATAAAGGCAGAAATGACAACAAAAACAAACATGAATGCAGAAACACAGTTGCATCACAAATCACATTCAGGAATTGTAGAGAATGAAATCTGAGGAGAAACAATCAAACCTCAATCCAGAGGGAGAACAAGATTGAGCCATTATAGAGAGTACTGTACATATATAGCGGTAGAGAAGGCACGCACCTGATGCCTGAGCAGAGGCGGCGTGAAGGAGAAGAGACAAGAAAAAAGAGAAGAGCTGAAACCTAAACTCCATTATCGGGCGCGAAAAGCTCGACCGTCGAGCTCGATACCATGAAAATGGCGGAAAAAGTAAAGCTACTCCTTCTCTTCTCTTCTCTTGTGAACACAAAAAAATAAAGTGAAGCTTACTGAAATAAAATGATTCAGATATTAATACAATTTTCTTTTTCGAATTTTAGTTTGTGGAACGAGATTGAGATTGAGAGAGAGAGAATGTGAGTGAGTGAGGACTCTGTTTTGCTTTTGTTTTTGCAGTGTGCTGCTACTACTGGACTGTGTGCTGTAGTGGTGTGCGTAACATGGGAGCACAGCTCATGTGCGGGTGGTAGGACCCACTAAACCACAAGCACTTGGACCGAGCCTTTTGCTTGCTCTACTACTTCTTCGCTAACTTGGTTTTTTTTTTGAATGGTTTAGGCCGTTTACTATTTACCCAAATTATTAATCACTACATACTATTTATAAATAAATAAACCTAATTGTAAATGTAACTAAAAAATTATATAACTTTTGTGAAATTATACCAATTTTTTTTTTTTGCATAAAATCACGATAAAAAATGTTTAATCACTATAATTAAGTATACATTTTCGTGCATAAACTCATTATAAACAAAGAAAACTAATAATCAACACAGTTCACTTTTTATTTTTTGCATCGTTAATTAAACTAAGAAAAAAAATCATAGTTTGGTATCATGTGAGTGACGTGTAACTATTTTTTTAGGCCTCGATAATAGATTAAAATTCGACTTTATTCAATAAAATAAAAAGAATAGTTGTCATTAAAATGACGTAACACTCTTTATTCAAAATTAGGTTTTTTATTAAATAATAATCATTTTATAGGGTTAATTATGACTTTTAACTTCAAAATTAACGAATTATCAGTATATGTTGCTAAAGATAAGTTAATAGCTGTGATTATTAAATATTTTTTGCTTACTGTGGTTTATAGTATAGTTATTTGTAGTGATTATCAACAGTTTTTTTCCGTGGTTTTATGAAAATTGTGTAGTTGACCAAGGTTTTATGCAATTTCCTCTCATAAAAATACATCTAATTTTAAATAGTATTAAAAAGCCTATTTAACTTTTGTAAAGTTCTTTTAATTCTTGTACCATTTTCTTAGGGTTTGTTTCGTCATAATTGGGCGAAGTCTCACGACGTCGATTTTCTATGGGTGTCGACGTCTGCGTGGTACTGGCGGCGACGTCACCGTGGTGCGGCGGTAGCAGCAGAGCTCTTGTGAAGGTAGATCTGGGTTTGATGGATGTGTGGTCGGGTGGTAGATCGGGTTTTGATGGAGGCGAGGTCGGATGATTTGGGGATGGGATGAGATGGGTGAGGCTGGAGTTGCAGATGGGTCGCGCTTGGGTTGCGACGGCGGAGCATGGAGGGTCGGTGGGTTTTGCTTTTGGTTGGTTGGTAGGCCGGTACTGGGAGGCAACCGGAGTTATCTGGTGTCGGTGGGCAGACTCATGCAAGCATACCGAACTAGGGGGGCTCGGCTTGCTCAAGATTCAATACGTGTCTTATTGAGATCGATATTTGAAGGAAACAAGGAGTTCTTGGTTTCAATGGGTTGATCCGGTTAAACCCAATGAGCTGGGAGGATTCGAATTTTGCGATGGTCATATTGATCGCATGGTTAATCGAGGAGGCTGGTTTAAGTCGGTCCGCAACAAGATCACGGGGTTTCTCCATCTGTATGAGTTGGAGGTCGTGTCTCTGCATGATTTTAACTGGTTCGAGTCGATTGGTCTCTAGGGCTATCAGAGATGCATGTGTAAAGTATCCCGCAGCAAGATCACGGGGTTTCTCCATCCGTATGAGTTGGAGGCCGGGTCGAGCTGAACAACTTTGGAGGAATCATTAGCGAACAGTATTGCGTACTATCCATTATTGGAACATTTGTGATTTGTTTTGCTCGTAACCAAATGGCTCACGAATTGGCCATATTTGTTTTAACTAACAGGAGCTGGGATTATGGTGAGGGGTCAGTCCCACCATCTGTACATTCAGTTGTCCGGCTTGATGTCGGGTTAGTTACAATTTAATGGGATAATGACACTTTGATACACTTAACTATAGCGAAATGACACTTTCATACCCTAACTATTTTTCTCTCTTTTTTAGTACCCTAACAATTTTTTTGTGACAAACTACCTCTAAAATGTCTAAAATACCTAAACTACCATTGGTGTAAGAAACTATAAATTGAATTGGTTCAACTTTTCTATCTTTGGTTCAATTTGATTTGTACTTAAGATGCAAATACAATTATGCTCGAAAATATAAAATTAAGTTTGAATCATTTCAAATATGGTTTGATAAATCATATTGGACTAGTTTTATTTCGATTTCTTAAATCAGGGGCATTTTAGTCATTTTAGCATAGATTGTCACAAAAAGTTTGTTAGGGTACTAAAAAATAGACAAAAATAGTTAGGGTATGAAAGTGTCATTTCTCTATAGTTAAGTATAACAAAGTGTCATTATCCCCAATTTAATTAATAAACTTCGATTTTTCCTTCAAAAAAAAACTTTTGTAAGGACTCATAACTAATAACTCCATTAAAATTTGATTTCTTTAGAATAAAAATTTAAGGATATAAGCTATTAGGAATAACATAATATATTGTTTGTAACGATGATTTGATACTTTCGATCAGATAGAGACTGAAAAAAAATTTCATAACAAGCAGTAATATGACAGAAAAACACATTTCACGATTGGGGACGTGACGGATTATCACCATCCCGTCTCTGATATATTAAAAAAATTAATATACAATTAAAATATACTAATAAAAAGAATATTTAAATAGTAGTTCTGTGTAAATAATATTTAAAAATAAAAACTATAAAAATTGAAATTATGATTAGTTGAGTTAGGCAAGATGTCACGAACAATGTCAAGACAATGTTCTTAACAACTTGTTAATAAGCAGATACGGACAATAACAATACAAAAACAGTAAACAACGACACACAAAATGTTTACCTAGTTCGGTGCAATCTCACCGACGTCTGGGGCACTCTGCCAGTGGAACAATTTAAATATATGTAATTAGTCAAAACGTACAAGTATCGATGATCATCACACATATCACTACCCTATGCTACTATTGCTAGTGACAACCTATCTCAGAGACTCCCCCTGAATCCAAGACCCCGTCTTGATTCTACTCTACGAGCACTCACCCTGCTCGAATGTCACAAGTCGTTGTTTATACTTGCACGTGAATCTTCAATCACGTATACAAAGAAAACACTCAATCACTTACTTTAGATCTCTCGTTTGTTGTAGTGATTCACAATGTTCTTCTTGGAACACACAGCCTCTCAGCCCGCCAAATCTTCATGTCTAAGAGTTCAGTATGTTCACCCAAGAAGCCAACCCTACTATGGATAGAGCCCCAGCTTTTATAGCAGCTACAAATTGTCTGAAACATATTAGAGTTTTCTTAACCTAATCGATTTAGGTTTCCCAATTTTTTATCGCCGAATATCTTTTTAGAATATGTATCACGACAGGTAACTTTCCAGAATCATAACACAATCAAGACTTCCCAAAAGCCTTGTACACAGCTGGAGATCTTCTAGATTCACAATCGATGAATATCTTCAGAATAAGAAAACTTTTTAATACTGCGACGAACAAGATGTTGTGACATAACTCTTGACATCTTGCTTCACCAGATGCTCAACATCTTTCCTAGTGCCTAAAAAATAAGCCAATCAAAATATCGTAACTACAACCTCCCCATTTGACTATTTTTTTAGGCAAGCACTTCTTCTGGCCGGCTTTAGACAAGCACTAATGTCGTCTTCTTCGCGCTAGCTCCTGGCTCGCCTGCTTCTTACATCTGACATTTCATTTTGTTGCTTGGTCATCTTATTTGTCTCCCCCTGGTTTCCTCAAAAAGAGACAAAGGCTATCGGCAAAAAGAACTTCCGGGGCATACACACATATGTTAAGAACCATCGTTGCTTGATTCTTCTTCAACATCACCGCTGGTTTCCTCGGTGCAGGAGGAGTCTTCTTCGTCATCAATTACTTCAAGGATGAAAATATTCTCATCAGAAACATATGCTCTAGGAAAACGCAGTTTGTCGATCAGACCTTCACATATTTTCTTCCGCTTGATGGCCTACGGTAGGTTAGCAATATCGTTTTTGATCATGAAGTTTTTCCTCTTCATCTCCATGATAACATTGTTGTGGACTGTGGCAGACATGGGACTATACCTCACAGAGCGACTGGATGTTGCTTCAGTCGTCTCGACATTCTCCTTGACAGAGGTCTCGATATTCTTCTTAACAAGATGCAGTGCATGTTTTCCTTCAACCAGCTTGTGGTTGATCACAATGACATCGGGTTTCTTCCCCACTTTATTAGTACTCATCAGGATTGTTGGATGTTGGTGGAGGATGATATCAGAGATAAGGGAAGAAAAAACTAATAGGAAGCTTGACCGCAAACGATCTAGCATGTCGCACAAAGTGATCGATAACAAACTGTCTAAAATCAAGAGAAAAGCCCGTACCTATTTGATACATGAGTGTTTCTAGTTCTGCCTTGATCGAGGACCCGTTAGAAGATGACGCCCAATTAGCTACTTCTATGCGATAGAGCACAGAGTACTTAACGGTTAAGTTCGAGGCAGCCATAGTGCCTTTGGAAGGCCAAACCCTAGTTTTATTCCCAGTAATATTCTTAGCAACTTTGTTTAAGTGATGGATAGGATCGGGTTGCACTGTTCTTTACCCAGCAGAGGGTAGTGGTTACCTATGTGTGTTATAGTCTTGATCAGCTTGGCCTTCTTCAGTATGTCCATTATTACTTCCAGATTGAGAGCTTCAGTTGACAATTTTTTTTCTGGGAAAAGCGCTCGATGGTACACAAGCTTCTATCTGTTGGCCCCTCCAACTGTATGGAATGACACATTGTTGCTGGTCAGAAACTGGCCACTTTACTTGATCTCTTTGGCGCTTGTGAACATTTCTTCATTCTCTTTCTCTTCACTCTCATCATCTAGGAGTTTTCTAGTGGTGAACAGGGGCTTCTTCCCCTTGTCATTCTTAGAGTGGTCTCTGTGGATCACCTTCTTTTTCTTACTAGGATCTCCAATTTCCTTTTGTACCTCGGCCTTCCTTTTTCTTTTCTACTTCTCTTCTTTTAACAACGCAATTAGGCTGACTTGTTCATCGATGAGTACTTTCCTTCTCAAGGATGTTAAGACATCATGTGCAACATCAACTGCAACATCTTCATTGATCACAGTTGCAGCATCTGCTGCAATTCTTGCAAGCGCAATTTCGACTTTTTCAGCAACAACTTTCTTACTGGTCTCTATTGAGCCAGTATTCTCGATTTCCACAAAACCATCATCCATACCAACCATTCTCAAGGGTTTCAGCAACATCAACAACATTTTTTGTTGCATCAACATTAGCACAACCAGTAACATTCTCTTTAACAACATGTCTCTCATCTGTAGGAACATCTTCACCAAAAACTTCCCTTTCACCATCATTATCAATGTTTGCTTGAGCAAAGAAAGTTGGAACATCTCCCTTAACATCTTGTACTAAACTTTGAGTTTCCTCAATTTCATCCTCATGTAGGGGATTCCAATATACAAGAAGAGCGACAAAGCATGAAAGAAATTTTACCAAGATAAACAATAATAAAAGCACTTAGCCTTCATAGCTGCTTTCGAGGCTTGGAGCGACAATAACATGCCATGCGAGTCTGAGCAAAAACAATACGCTACCTTACAGATAGATGGGCCTTGGTCCAACTCATTCCCATTATTGATTTCGAAAGCCTCTTGGTTCAGCGAGGGGGAAACACATCAACACACTCCCCTCCCAACATCTTCAATCAATTATTAATCAATAATACATAGTTCAATGGAGGACCTGATACTCTCAAATCAGCTAGTATCCAAGGCTTTTTTAAAAATATCAGCGAGCTTCTTTTCAGTGTGGTTATACTTCAATTTGATCTTCTTTCCTGTAATGAGGACAAATGCTCCCCATTCCTTAGTAACTTTCTTCTCTTCCTCCTTCTCATCTCAACTAGAAGAGTTTCAATACACATGTCTTCGTTGATTTGAAGACCATCATCATCCACAACATTCCTTACCTCATTATTATCATGGTTTTCTTGAACAAGGGAGGTCGTAACATCTTCCCTGACATCTATCTGCTTATCGGCTTCGCCCAAATTTTCTTGAGCCGAGAAGGTAGGAACATCCTTCATCACATTATGATTCAGGCTATAAGATTCATCATCTACCTCTTCAAGAGGAGATCCTTGAGCCTCAGGTAGAGACTTAATTAGGATAGTCGGAGTTGAAGATGTTGGAACATCTTTCTCCACATCTGGTGTATGACCTAGGGCTTCTCCAATGACACACTCAGAAGGGGTTTCTTGTCAAACAGTAGGGGACTCTAACACACTTGAGTCTCTAGTGATTGCTTCCATATGTTCAGATGGCATAAGAGATTCAATGTTTCCTTTACTCGTTGCACATTGATTTCACTCAGCACGAGCGTCAACTTCAGTCTTTTTGTTCACCGCGGGGCTTCTAGGTCCAGTGCCTTCTTTTGGGACGGTCTTCTTCTTCATTTTAGGCATTTGTTTGCGAGCTGATCTGACAGTTTTTAAGCCACTTCGGGCGCCGATCATTATTAGTATAGAGCGTAGATTTACTTCACGACTTCCTTTGAGAGTACGAGAGACTGCAACGCTCGAGGAGTGGGCTGATTTTTTACCACACAACCTTATTCACAAATGGCCTTGTTGTTGCTCGGGCCTAGATTCGGTTTAGATACCTTTCGGTCTAGAGAGGAGGAAACAAATCATCAAAGCTCCTCTCCACCATTCAATGCTCTTATTGATCAACCACGTAGTGCCCTAGACGGGACCTAAGGCTTTCAAATCGATTTGCATTCAAGGTTTTGGTGAATATGTATGCTAACTATTGCTCAGTGTAGTTGTACTCTTGTTTGATATTTTTGTTTTCAACCAAATCCCGAATAAAATGATGTCGTATATCGATGTGCTTGGTCTTGCTGAGTCGTACCAGGTTCTTTGAAATATTTATTGCACTGATATTGTGACAAAATAATGTCACGACATCACATTTGGCAAGCAATTGATTTATCCAGAGCAGCTGCGTGAAACTACTCCATGTAGTAATGTATTCGGATTTGGCTGTAGACAAGGCTATGTAAGTATGTTTCTTGCTAAAACATGAAATAAGATTGTTTTCCAAATAAACACATCCTCTAGAAGTACTTTACCTATCAGTAGTACTTCCTACCAAGTTTTCATCACAGTATCCACCCATCATAGAAGAGGTATTAAATGTGTATAAAAACCAAAACCAGAAGTTCCTGAAGAGTACCTCACTGTGCTTTTAGGTTGAGATAGATGACTTCCTTTAAGATTAGCTTGTTCATCGTTTGTGATCTTGACTTGGGTGGTAGCTGGAGTTCGTTTGTGAGAAGAGTTTTCTAAGCCAAGCTTTTCCACTTTGCGTTTAGCATATTTACTTTAAGGGTAAATATATTATCTCCCATCTACTTGATGTGGAAACCCAAGAAAATTTTTAGCCCTCCTATCATGGTCATCTTGATCTCAGATTGCATATGTTGCACATATTGATCCACCATACTGTCTGACATTCCCCAAATATAAGGTCATCGACATAGAGTTGAGCAACCATAAGATTTTCCTCCTCCTTTTTGATGAACAAGGTTTTACCAACTCCATCATTTTAACGACATGCACGAGGAGCTTGCTTGAGTTCATAGAGGGTTTTGACATCCATCTGGAATAGTCTGAACCGAAAATAACATGAGATGCCAAGTCACGTAATTGGAGCAAGAATTTCATCGAAGTCCACACCTTCGACCTCCGTATAGCCTTGTGCAATAAGTCTGGCTTTGTCGAGAACAATGTCGAGAACATTGTCATCGACATCTTTCATGTCGAGCGTACTTTCGGGGGCAACGTTTACATCAGACCTGACATCAGCACCACTGAAACTTTTGGGATCAACCTTGCGCTGGGGTCGATCAGCCAGGATATAACATGTTGGGCCAAAGACATGAAAGCACTTAACATTTGGCTTCCTCCCCATCCATATCTCATGGAGTGTAATAGTTGTACAAGGACGAAGAGTAACTCTATTGTGAATATGGCAAGTCGTGTTGAGTGCCTCTGCCTAGAAGCGAATGGAGTTGTCTTTGGCTAGCATCATTTCCCTGGCCATCCCTTGAGGGGTTCAATTCTTTCTTTGCCAATGCTCTCCCTTTTTTCGTGTGAACCTTCTTGCATAAAGTAAATACATATTTCTTTCCTCTAAGACTTGCAACCTGCATTGGTCCTATCAGATCCACGTGAAGCAGTTCCAACACTCTCAAAGTGGTAAGATGTTGCACCATCTTGCGTGACATCTTGACTGTTTCCCAATCTGACAGTCACCACAGATTCTCCCTTCATCAATCTTGAGGTTTGGGATGCCTACTATGGCTTTTTCCGAGATCACCTTCTGCATGCTCCTGGGGTTCAAATGTCCAAGTTTTTGATGCCATAGCTTTGTTTCTTCAGCCTTGGTGATTAGGCATTTGGATCTTTGGGTGCTTGTGTCTGGAGACCAGAGATAGCAGTTATCTTGTGATCTTTCCCCTCACATGACCTCATACTATTCTTCGTTCCTCACTATACAATTTTCTCGCGTGAACTTAACATGTAAATCCAGATCACATAACTGGCTTATGCTTATAAGGTTCGATTTGAGTCCCTCGACAAGTAATGCTTCTGTTAAGCAAGACACTCCATGAAGCTTGAGTTGTTCTTTACCGACGATACGAGACCTTATCCCATCACCAAAATTTACATTACAGTTCGTATATGGTTTAATGTTTGTAAGAAAATCACGTGTACCGGTCATGTGATGTGAGCATCTGCTATCGAAGTACCAATCTGAGTTAGTCGAGGCTCGCATGGAGGTATAAGCAATATTAGCCTGGAATGATTTACCTTTCACCCTCCATTCTAGCCGTCTTCGTTTATGGACACTAGGTTGAGATCGCCTTTGTGATATCCTTTGTGAGTGCGGAGGTGGAGATGGTCTCTTCCCATAGAGATGATATCAGAATGGCCTGATATGACCTCTATGTCCACAATAATGATAGATCCACCGTGGTCTATTGGCAGGTATCCTGGCTAGTTGACGATTATGCAGAGGAACCCTAGTTGGTATTTGGCAGACACATGTCAAGCGAGATGTCGTGACATCTTTTGTCGTTCCAGGACTAGGATGTTGCGAAAGATGTTCCTTCTCTTCAATCGGGGCTTGTTGCGGAACAAACTTGGTTTGAGATGCTGAGGCATTATGTGTATAGTCAAGTCCCCTTATGTCTCTGGCCTTCTTCTCTATTGTGAGTATTTTGTCGAAGTTTTCTGTGCTCGGATTCATCATTTTAATCGATTTGGTCATTTGATTTATTTTTTCATTTAGTCGGGTGACCTCACGCTTTAGCTCGACAATGGTTTCTAGTAGCCTTGTCTTATCTTCAGTGAGGGAGAGAATAAATGTACTCTGCTTGTCAAGGACCTGAGACTCTTCAACCCATCTAGTATATAATATATTATAAGCATCATTCATGGTATGATCATATAGCTCATCATCAGAGGCAGATTTCTCAGCAGATTCGTCAGTATGTTTAGGGCATCTCCAACCCTATCCCCATATCCCCATTACTTATTACCCAATTATTGGCAAAAAGCAAGTCTCCATTCCCATCCATTCCCAACTCAGTCTCCAAAAATATCTCTATTTGTCACATCAAACAATAATTTTCAATATTTTAAACATATTTTATTTATTCATTTTTTGTTATCATACTTAATAATAAATTGTTTCAAATATTATACACTTATAACATATATAAATAAATTGTTATGTAACATTTTTTATTTATAATTATTTTTGTCCAATCCATTCTTTTCCGGCCGATATTTTGGTTCCGATCACCAAGTGTTTATTTAAAATTCATGATTCTTAAATTAAAATTAAAAAAACCCTAATTTTATATAAATATTAGAAAAAAAAATTCCCTAATTTTACTCTCCCATAATTCAATTAGTTAATTAAAATTAATTAATCATGATAATTTTTTTTAAAATTAATTACTTAAAAGAATAAATTCCATTAGTTAATTAATTAATGAAATAAATCCTAATTATGATCATTAAATTAAAATTAATGACTTTATTATTTTTTTTTTTTGAAAGTAAAAGCGAATTTTATTAATTAAATAGAAACTAACCCGTCATCAAGCCGGGCAGTTGAAGTTACAGTTGGTGGGACATACCCCTCACCATAATCACAGCTACTGTTAGTAAAAGCAAACATGACCAATTCGTGAGCCATTTGATTATAAGTAAAACAAAGAACACATGTTCCGATAGTGGGTAGTACGCAACACCGTTCGCTAATGATTCCTCCAAAGTTGTGCAGCTCGACCTGTTTAGCATCACGTAGAACCACGGCCTCCAACTCATACGGATGGAGAAATCTCGTGATCTTGCTGCAAAGTGATTTGCACAGGCATCCATGATAACTCCGGAGACCAATCGACTCGAACCAGTTAGCTTCATGCAGAGTCACGACCTCTAACTCATACGGATGGAGAAACCCCGTGATCTTGCTGCATACCGCTTTAAACCAGCTTCCTCGATCAACCCTGCGATCAATATGGGCATCGCAAAATTCAAATTCTCCTAGCACATTAGGTTTAACCCAATCAACCCATCGACACCAGGGACCCCTCTTTTCCTTACAATACCGATCACAATAGGACACACAAGTGACGTATTGAATCTTAAGCAAGTCGAGTACCCCTAGTTCAATGTGCTTGCATGAGTCTGCCCACCGACGCCAGATAATTCCACCTCCCTCCCAATACAGATCTACCAACCAATCAAAACCGTTGGTTCCCACGAATCGAAGCCTAAGCAAGCCGAGACCCCCTAATTCGGTATGCTTGCATGAGTCTGCCCACCGACGCCAGATAACCCCAGTTCCCTCCCAGTACCGGTCTACCGGCGCGACCCAAGCTCGCCCCACCTGCAATTCCGTCCTCAACCCCACTGCACTCGACTCCGTTCCTGCCATCCCACTAGATCTGTTTTCTTCACCGCCAGCTATCGTCGCATCTACCACCGCAAGACCCGGAACTGTAGCCGTACTAGAAGCCCTCACAGACGGAGCCGTGCCGCCGTGAGACATCGTTGATTTTCGACGAACAACCCAAATCGCCACAGGCGAAGGGTACAAACCGCAAAAATTGCCGACTAGGGTTTGAAACCCTGCGCCAACTTCTCGCAAAATTGTACGTAGAAAATTAATGACTTTATTAATTTAAAAGGATATGATATTGATTTTAGAAACATAATATTAACTTTATTACTAACTTTTTTTAATTATTAATTTATTATAAAAAGAGTGGTACATATTATATAATGAAAACCTAATTTTATCCCCAATCCCAATTTGCTCTTTGTCTCGTTCTCCCTTAAACACGCTTTGTATTCTTGAACCTCTTTCTCTGCTCATTCTCCAGCCTCAATCTCTCTCCAACCATTTGAGTCCTTCGTCCTCCTTCGCATCAGGCCGCCACCGTCCACATCATGTCATGTCTAGGCGCCACCGTCCGTCTCCTCTATCTCTTCTACATAAATACTAGACCAAAAGTCAGATCCGGCTCCATCAGACCAAAGCCTCGGCGTCTCCGCCTTCAATCTGTTCCAGTCAGTTTTTTTACCATTTGTACGGTTTTTTTTTAATATTTACGGATGGGGTATGTTGTTTTCCGATTTGGATCAACCAACTACAGTTTATGATATTTGTGGTTTTATTTTGCGTTTGGTTTTGTAAATAGAAAAGGGAAAGAAATTGTATAAAATAATCAATTTTCTTATTTAGGGATTGTTACAGTGAGTCCTCAAGTTTAAGGACTTATTGTAGTAAGTCGGCAAATTTGAAGATGCAGATAGGAATATGCATACTGCATTGGAGATGCTCTGAAGATTATGACAAGGAGTAGTGTCTGAAAATGCCACAAAGTTACTTATATGTTCGGAGTCATTGTCTTTTTCTTCCTTATCAGATGGTGTGGAAGTGAATCCCCTTTATGTCTTTTCAGGAAGTTGGGACACTCTTTCTGAATATGCCCAAAGCCTTCACATTCGTGACGAAAAATTTTTTTGCCCTCTCCATAGCATTCATCAATTCTGTCGCTTCTGTGAGCGTTTCCATTCTTCTGAAATCTTTGTGGAAAGTTGTTTTTGACATCTTGTGGCACATTTTCCCGGTCATCTGGTTGGATCTTTTCATGACCCTGTCATATTTTCTGACCATCATAGCAATTGTATCATCAATTTCATTATCAGATTCAGAGTATACATGCTCTTTTAGACCATGAGTCAAACTTTTAAGAGCTATCCCTTAGTGTCTCTTTTCCACCAATGAAAGAGAGAGCTCAAATGTTATGAGAGATCCCATAAGTTCATCAAACTTTAGGGTTTTAAGATCATGAACCTCCTCTATGGTAATGATTTTCATTTTAAATCTTGGACTTAGTGCTCTCAGAGTTTTTCTGACCAGATCCTCATCTGTCATTGGTTTGCCAAGTGAATATGACTCATTTGCAAGTCTCAAATGCGTACATTTGAAGTCAGCAATGTTCTCATCTTTATTCATAGTGAGAGCTTCGAAGTTTGTGGTGAGATATTGGAGTTTTTGTTCACGAACTTTGTAGGTTTTTTCATAGGCTACAACAAGGATTTCCCATGCTTCTTTGGCCTTTGTGCATGTGTTGATCATTTTGAAAACATTTCTATCAACTCCGTTAAATATAGCATTGAGTGCACGAGAGTTACTCTGAGTTGCCTCATCTCCTGATGGGTCCAATCCTTTTCGAGTTTGAGTCAGTTACATTTCCTTGTGCATCAAGAGCTTGAAGAACTTTCCAATCATGGATTACAGCCTTCTAGGTTTTGATGTCAAGTGATTTTAAGGAAGACGCTCATGCGGGCTTTCCAGTAGCCATAATTAGTCCCATCAACCACATTGGGGGGGGGGGGCGATTATTTGAACCTCCTTCTCTTCAGCTATCAATATCTGTTACACATAATTATCTTTGAATGAAACCACCTAAAGGTTTAGATGCCCCCTCTGATACCAATTGCAATTATGATTAGTTGAGTTAGACAAGATGTCACGAACAATGTCAAGATAATGTTGTCAGTAAGCAGATACGAACAATAACAATACAAAAACAATAAACAACGACACACGAAATGTTTACCTAGTTTGGTGCAATCTCACCTACGTCTGGGACACTCTGTCAGTGGAACGGTTTCACTATAATGTAATTAGTGAAAACATACAAGTATCGATGATCATCACACAGATCATTACCCTATGCTACTATTACTAGTGATAACCTATCTCAGGGACTCCCCCTGAATCCAAGACCCCGTCTTGATTCTGCTCTACGAGCACTCACCCTGCTTGGATGTCACAAGTCGTTGCTTATACTTGCACGTGAATCTTCAATCATGCATACAAAGAAAACCCTCAATCACTTACTTTAGATCTCTCGATTGTTGTAGTGATTCACAATGTTCTTCTTGGAACACACAACCTCTCAACCCGCCAAACCTTCACGTCTAAGAGTTCTCTATGTTCACCCAAGAAGCCAACCCTGCTATCGGTGGAGCCTCAGCTTTTATAGCAGCTACAAATTGTCTGGAACATATTGGAGTTTTCATAACCTAATCGATTTAGGTTTCCCAAATTTTTTATCGCCGAATATCTTTTTAGAATATGTATCACGACAGGTAACTTTCCAGAATCATAACACAATCAAGACTTCCCAAAAGTCTTGTACACAGTTGGAGATCTTCCAGATTCATAATTGCCGAATATCTTCATAATAAGGAAACTTTTTAATACAACAACGCACAAAATGTCGAATAAGATGTTGTGACATAACTCTTGACATCTTGCTTGATCAGATGCTCGACATCTTTCCTATTGCCTAAAAAATAAACCAATCAAAATATCGTAACTAAGAAAGTAATTATTTTACAACAATATGGGTAGGGGGCTGACATCATCTAAGAATATCACTCTAATCATTATTTCTCAACATTTTAAAATATTTGATTTTGTTCATTTCTACTCTTCTCAGTTCAATCTCTCTCTCTCTCTCTCAACCCCCTTCCCCCCCCCCCCCCCCCCAACATGTTCCACGAGCATATAAATCAACATACAAAATGATTGAGTTAATTAATTGAAATAGTATTTCCAAAAATCATTCTCTTACGTGTTATTGCAATGTTTGTCTTCATAATTTGAAAGTATGCAACAAAATAATAGCGAATTATATGTTATAAATTCCAAACAATTTTTCTTCCAATAGCTTGATCTTATACGTTTTTGAGAACATGTTATGTTATCGGGTAATATTAGTAGAAAAGAAGATATTGAACATCCTTGTCAAGAGAAATGCGGATTTAAGTGTCATGGCCTGAAAGATTTGGCTCCTGTTTCAAATTCGTACAAAGTTTGGGCGAGACTTATTGACTATGCTCGTACTTCAAACAAGCCTTTCGTCGGTGAATCAAGTATATGGACTGAGTAGTTGAAGTATGAGTTATTATACTTTAATCGATTAAGCAAACAAAGGAAGATAAACAAGACGCGAGATAGGTTTAAGAACTGCAGTCCAAGGGCCAATCAATTCTAAACGGCGAAGGCGATCAATGGTTTTTATTTGTCGGGAAAAGCTTTTAGCTATCATAACGACCGTAAACTAATGTTGAGATTGTTATGCTCTCCAAAAGTCGAGAACTACAATGCCCTACACCCCTATTTATACTACCTTTACAGAGGAGTTCCCTAAATACAACTCTAGTTAAAATAAAGAAAAAAGATCTAGCAAACCCTAAAATAAAGGAAGATGTTGTTGTGTGAACCTCAGTCATCGAGGGCCTCGATCAAATAAAGATGTAGACACTCTTGAGCAGGGGAGGGAGAGGGCACAACAAACTCGTGCAAGAGTTCGTTGGTCACACGCGGGAGGATTTTTGTGAAAAATCTCTAGGCGTGGGACAAAGGCCTCTTGGGCCAGAAATTTGAAAAAAATATTTTATGTAAAGTTCTATTCAAAAATTGGATATGCTCCTCCTTAAATTCTAACATAATTATAAGAGTTATTTAGTTTAGTGGTAAGCGTGTAATACTTTATTTATGAGGTAATGAGTTCAAAGTTTGGAATTGAACTTTTTTAATTATTGTGGGCTTATTCTTAATGATGTTTGAACATCTTTCATTATGATATTATTTTTACTAATTATTGTATAAGTTTTTTTATATACATTTAGTAATTATTTTATTATTAATGAAATTAAATTTTTAGTATGAAATTTACGTTGAAAAAAATTTCTTGATCCACCACTTCTTGTCAAAAAACCTAAGATCCATATATGAAACAAGTTTTTTTAAAAAGTTGTTTCTTTCATTGTTTAGTGGAAGCTCATTTGTCATGCAGATGTTTCAAATTAACAAATACATTCTATTGCGAAATAACAAAATTGTGTAATATACTATCACACTTTTGCAAAAAAAATGATGTGTACTATGTTAATAATAAAAAGAGTGAATTTTGATTTTTTGTGTAAAATTTGTATATTTATATAACAATGACGAAATTATCTTTAGATTTAAGAGTAACATTTAGAAAATAAAAGTTTTTTCAAAAAATAATTTTTACTAAAATTTTTCCAATAAAATTTCAATTGTTTTAAGTTAAAATTTATTTTTAACGTTATTTTACAAAATAGATTATTTATTCTTAATTTCATGGAAAATTTGTCATTTTTGTATAAATATATACATTTCGCACAAAACAAGTTTAAGTTGACAAAAACATTATCATTAACAAAGTATGCATAGTATGATAGTAATATTGAACACCCTTTTGTCAATTTTTCTTCTATCATAGTCTCAATTCGTGATTCGAGCCAAATTTGGTCGCACCTAGTCTTATCAAAGAAGATAGAGGCTCATTCATATCACCTACGCCCTCTCTCTAGTCTCTGTTTTCGTCAAATTAAGTTTATGTTATCAGTAATAGTAGATAAAAATATCTCTAGCATGGAGATCCAAACAAACATTTTTATACTCATTATGTAAACATATAACACTTCACACACAAATTTGGTACGGACATGTTGTTCGATGTACAAAATAAACAAAATTTGAACTATATTATTAAAGGTCAGGGCCGACCTAAGGATTTTCGGGGCCTAAGACGAGATTTCAAACGGAGGACTCTTTTAATGATCACTTATAGTTTATTTAAAGATATAAATTTAAATATTATTAATTATTTTTAACATTTTGTCAACATTTTAATATATACTATTTTAATTATCATTAATTTTATATAACTTACTTTAAAATGTGAGTTTAACTTCATTTTAACATTTTTTAAAACTAGTTACAGGTCCCCCAGTTTTTTAAAATTTAAAACTAATGCCTAAAATTTTAAAAAAGTTCTTAAATTTTTATTATAAAATTAATAGGAGCAAAACAAAAATTTGAAAACGTTGTAATTTCGTTTAAATTTGTTCTTAAAGTACTTCAATACTAAATATAGGCCTAAAATAGTTTAAACTTAAAAATTAATGTATAAGCTTTATTTTATATTTAAACTTAAATTAGGTTTAATATGAATAACTTTATAACTTTTTAATGGTCCAAAATAATTTTGGGGCCTCTTTGACTTGGGGGACTTAGACAAATGTCTTCTTTGTCTTCTCATTGGGTCGGACATGCTTGATATATATGTAAATAATTAAATTTTATTTTTGCCTTTTCTGATATTCGGATGGCCGGCTGAGAATTATTTTGGGGCCTCTTCAAGGTCGGGGCCTAAGGCAAAAGTCTCTGTTATCCTATGAACGGGCCGACCCTGTTAAAGGTACGACTAAAAATTAGTTTAAAGGGTACTACAAAATTTTTGAACTTTGATTATACTATTATGGAAATAGTATATAGTTAAAGGTAGTTGACTGAAGTTTTCTATAGCATATATATATATATATATATATATATATATATATATATATTTTTTTTTTCATTCTGACTTTGTTATAAATATTTTTTTTATTCTGATAGCAGCTTTCTTGTAAAATAGAAAAACAAACATTATATTTAGAAATTTAATAAAATCAAGCAATATATAATTTAGTAATAAAATTTATTCTCTCGGTAGAAATATATTAATTCAAACAATAAGGAATCACTCTTAAACTATACTTTTATAACAAATCTGAGACAAACATTTCAAATATATATTTGATCTATGATATGATAAAATCGTGAACGCACCAAAAAAATATATTTATGTGACCGAACAGTTACTACCATAGAAGGGTTTGTCGTTAATACATTAATAACCCAGAAACAAATATTAAATTGTTGTTACTTAAGCAACAACATGTGGTGGTTAAAATGTAGAATTATTTGTTTAATTGAGTAAGTTGTATATTTTACAATTTTAGGAGGGAAATTGGGGCATCATGAAGCAAGAAAGGGCCCACCAAAGCTGGTATCTTTTGACACGTCACATCGTATCCTACGAACTTGTTGTTATCATGCCCATAATTGCAACTCTTGTTTTTTTATACACACCATTGCTACGTCTCATAGCAATGCCCAATGGATCAAGATTCCACAGATCCGATCGGAAGCAATTTTTACAATTAATTTTAAACACGATAAATAGAAAAGCTAGGTTACAGACATTCACTCTAGGACTGACAAGTTAGTAAGCAAGGGATGCTCCGACGTCGTTTTTATAAACGTGGGCACCATGGTCAACGGCACAACTACTCACAGATCATTCATTTGACACCGTTGATCAGATCATGCTCTACGTACGTATTCGATATAATAAATGACTTTTTGGTAAATAAGATAAGATTAGTGCACAGTAGAGAGCCGTCTTAGCTCAGCCGGTAGAGCGCACGGCTTTTAACCGTGTGGTCGTGGGTTCGATTCCCACAGACGGCGATGGGTTTTGGTTTTGAATTGTGTAAGCACTCACTCACTACTTGCTTTATTAGAGGGTGGGAATGGGATTGTGTTTGTCCTGTGGCTTTCCAAAAAGTGAAGTGATTTATTTATCATTCTGCTTTCTTTTTCTACTTTACATTTTTGGACTTTTGAGTACAAAACCAGACGTTACAGGTAGTGGATTGATTCCCTTTGAATTGTGATACCTTTTCTTAGTGTATAAGTATGTTGAAAGCATCAAACACTACACATCTCTCTATATAATATATACATTCAGGAAATAAACAAATCTGTTCACATCACAACTACTAAAGCCTAAGTCAATGCCAAATTGCTGTTTTGGGCAAAACACCAATTTTGAGAATCAGCATCTTAACCCCAAATGTTAAGAATAAGATATTTGGTCTTGGATTAGGAGAAACAAGGGCAGTGAACTTGTGACCGAGACCAATGTTTGGAAGCACTTAGGCCCATAGCACATACCCATCCAACCATTCATTATTTTCTCCTCAAATTGTGTTTGTGGGCATTCAAACCTGTAGAGGCTGAAGCCCATTTATGTGCCCATCACATTAAGCCCATTAGGGCTGGTAAGTGATAATGATGCGTGGTCATTGTGTGAGAGAGAGCAGCCATGGGAAACAAGAGAGGAGCTCAAGGAGCTTGCTGTAATTGTGTGTTGTTGTTGTCCAAGGAAGAAAGAGTAAGAGCAAGGTGTCTTCAAGCCTTTGGTAAAGAAGACTCTTGAGGGACATCAAACTTTTGGTGGAGAAAGCTTGAGGTAATTGCTAGAACTCTTGTATTTTGAGTTTGACCTATTTAGGAATTGGGTAGAGAACTCATTTAGATAAAGTGTGGTGAAACAAATTTTAAGTGAATAAGAAAATTTTGAACAAAGAGTTGATTTTGAGTTAATTGTAAATCTCTTAGTTGTGACAAGCTTGTGGGTTGTTCAAGTTGTCGAATTTTTGTTCTAGTGGACTTTTCGGGCCCCGTGCATGAGGCTTTGCCGAACCACGTTAAATCTCGTGTCTCTATTTTTATTATTACTTACCTAACTTGATATTATGGATTGTTACTTGTTGATTTGGAATTAGCCATCTCTAAGGTGGTTAGCTTCCGCAAAGGTTACGAGAATTAAAGTTTCGATCTTTATATCCGTGATTAGAGTTTGAATACTTGGTTTATCCCCCAACAAAACCAACCTAATTCTCTTAAGCTTAATTTAAACAAGTTTATATAAAGAATTTGAACTCTTTAACTAAGTCATGCTCCAATTCGGTTTGTTCATTAAATGTGTCCAACATTTAACTTAATTTGATTATATCAAATGCAAAGCAAATATGTAACAAATCGAACTCAAACGGCCCGCTACAAACTTATTTTACTCCCTTATTTACTAAAGTTGATAGATTTATACACGAAACACAAATCCCATTCATTATAGCTCAACAGAGAATACAGATATACCAAGTAACTAATTATTACAACAGTGATATTACATTGAAAATCATAGGGAGGGAATACCATATTCAAACCCGGACAGCAGTCACAAACTTTTACTCAGCATCAGCAAATCTAAAGTGCAAGAAGATTTTAAGTCAGCAATCAAATTTAGAAGCAAGAGTTTGTAACATAAACACTAGGTAAGAAAGAAGGTAGAAGAGTGGAGAGATGTGATGTAACACTCACCCGAGCTCCGAAAGCTTCAAATGAGCTTCAGCATAATCAGCAAAGAAGGCATCCTCATCCTGAAGTAACAATTATAGAATAAAATACATGAACTTGGATTAAATTCCGTCATTGCTTATTTGCTAACAAATAATCAGATTAGATAGATACTCACTGCAGCATATTTCTCTACAAATGGACGGAAGATTGGATCATCTAGGAGAGCTTTGTCTGACGGCAGCTGGATGAGGCCTTTTTTCTCTCCACTCACAAGTTCTCTGTTTCAAATAATATAATTACAACCACTAAATCATTTCTGTACTTACTTTCTCCACATCCTCACCTCAACATATTCACCATTAACAAAACTGAAAGATATTACAGAGAAAAGAAATAGACTTACTTGAAATAGGAGTTATCAAATATGAGAGGATTGGTGGTCCATGCTCCTTCAAATCCAGAGCGTTCCTTATGGCATCTTCCCTGTAATATTTATTCACAAAGTAACAACAATAAACATGACGGCCTACTTGATAATAGAAACTTTGAAAGAGAACAAAATCTGATAAAAGGACATAGCAGAAAACTCCAGGTTTATGAACATACCAAAGTGTGACCGCCAGATAAGGCGACAATGTCTTTATCACTCAGACCCATGTGGCCAAAAACATCCCTTAGATGGTTCGAACCTGAAGTGACAACCAAACAGAAATAACCGTCAACTGGTACCAAATGTTCTTTTACCCCAAGTATATTTCTTACTGTTATCAGAACACTTGAAAAGTTTACCAAACCTTTTGTGGCATTAGGCAGGCGACCTTCTGGTGGTGGTTCGGATTTGTCCTGAAAAGAATATTTGTCGGACTTTAGAATTTGCCTACAGAAATCTATTGCCATGAATCTGAAAGCTAATAACTCTATCAAGGGTACAATGTTGCAGCCATAGACTACAGCCAAGCATTACATATATCCAGATGACCTGAAATGCTGGCTACATAAAAAAGATTTTCTCCAACGAAAAGGAATAACAGATTCTATCCTTGGACATTCTGATGTGATGATAGCGCATAACAATGACTATTTTTTATGGTTTGGCATTATTACTGAAAAAAGTGTTGAATAGATCACAACCCTTTAAAACCTATGTATGCTTCTCTTTTTCTCTCAATTCTCATTTTGACGGGCATGATCACTTTATTTTTCTTTACATGTGCACAACCTTGAATACACACACAAGGTACACATTTGAGTTTTAGATTTTCTTCAGGAGTTCATGCATTCTCTAGGACACACAACTGTATAGACTTGTTTAATGCGCATGAGCACTTTTGGAGCTGGTCTCCCTCACCTTTTTTTGCATGAGATTACAGCTTCCTTAAACAACAGAATCTTATTCTGCTTAAACAAACATCTATTATTTACCTCACTTGCACTCCCTAATCAGCAACCCAGAACAAAAACAAAAAGTACCACCTGAAGTGATAGGAGAACTTGCATTTATAGCAAGTAACCGATTCCATTACGATGATCACAGGCAGTAACTCCTCAAATGAGAATTCACCTCAGAGCGAGCAATTATGATCCACCATCATGCAAAGGGTATAATCCTTGACTCAACTTGCAAGAAATATTAATTGATATATATATATATATATATATATATATATATATATATATATATATATATATATATATATATCAATTAATATTTCTTGCATACAATCGTCAAAAATGACAAATTTAGCTACATCTTGGCCCGGAAGGTTGTTGATCCCATTTCGGGATATTTTCCTCATTTAATTAAGTGTCCTTTTGCCAATCAATTATTTTTAAGCGACATCTAGTTTTGGGCCTCTTATGATCATTCTCCATAATACCATTCAACCATAACCCAGCTTCAACTCAGATGATGATGAGCACTGAGAACTCAAGCTGGTTGTGCTATGATCCACGAGGTAAGGTTTAGTAAGGGATGAACCAAATTTCAAAGGAAAACTCTGCTACAAAGCCAATCAGAAGCTAGTAACACTATCTACACTACTTCCCATAACATTATCTTCGTAGTCCTAATTCCATAGGCAATTAAATATGCACAACAGGTATGAAATATGCCATTTCATATAATGAATACTAACAGCTATACCATTTTCTGTAAATAAAGATATTCACTGGTAAAAACTTAGGAGGAGAGAGTTGTACTGACCGGCCTCCCAGGATGAAAAGGAATCTCTGGTCCTCCAGTTACTTCAACAGCAACAACTCCAGCCAACTTAAAAAATGATCAAGACGAAAATAAGTCAGTAATTCTCTTGAAGGCAGCAAATAATACAGAACTGTTGTACTTTACAAGGTAACAATAGTTATTTGATTCATAAGTCATCTCATAAAATATATCAAAGTATAAACAAATATACCTGGTATAAGTCTGCATATGTCAATATAGGAAACTGTGCCTTTAAGGGTTCTAAAAGCCTGATAGCTATATCAAGACCATTGTTTGCCTCATGCCCAAGTTCTGCTGGGTGCCTAATCGTGCCAAATGGTCCTCCAGTCTTTGTCTTCACATCAAAGGTACCAGCTGAGTGCCAACTGAAATACAAACACAAAGACCATTGACATTCATGAACCAAGGCCCTATCAATTTCTTGAATGCGCTTCAAACCCGGACAGACAAAATATGAATATGCAAGTGAGCATAATATATCATATACTTACGCCAAACGAAGCATAATGGGAGCACAATGCTTTTCAGCAATGAGTCCTCTGAGTTTTTTCTTGCATATATCAACTGCCTTCCGGTATTCCTCACTCACACTTGGGTAGCACTTTTTCATGCTTAAAGCCTTATGATATTTTTCAATCAAGTCAACACTGCGACAAGCCAAACTGATTAGGTAATCAGCATATACATGAATGAGGAAATTCAAAATTTGGATCAATCTATAACTGCTTTTCTTTGCTGAAAAATCAGGTCAGTGTGAGAAGCAAAACAAAATAACTTCAAAATATTCAACATATATCCTAATGTTGGATTTATAGTTATATACTACATATAGAAAGGACAACCACAAGAAACAACAAGGTCGTTGTAGTATAGTGGTAAGTATTCCCGCCTGTCACGAGGGTTCGATCCTCAGCAATAAGAAAATTATATAAGATTGATCTGTTTCAGCTGTTTGCTTGCTGGTACATCATATCAATATAGCAAAAATCCCAATAAGGGGCCGATGACACGAGATCCATATTCAGGTAAACAATATAACTCTGAAATGTTTAGTGTTCTGTTTCATTTTCCCTAAGTTTGGTGTCACCAGCCAGTGTGCCAAACACTACCATATGACACATAACCACTAATCCAATAGATTAAGCAATCAACGAGTATGAAGAACAAAGTTCACATATATATCTGAGTGTCACACCTGTTTAATTGCTCAGAAACCACAGAAAATATCCGACAAAATTAGCAAATCTGATTGAGCTATTTATTTGCTAAGAAATCACAGCAAATACGAGAAGCATGATGCGGGTAATAAGTTATATAGATAGATTATTAACAAAACCAAACCTTGGTACAAATGAACGGATTTCAAGAAAACTGAGCTACAAGTCGTACAAAAGAATACGGACCTTTTGGTTCTGTGAAGAGAAATGGATCAGAGCAAGCACAGCATAGTTGGAGCAGTTTAAGTAGCCGCCAAATATATGAACTGAGAAATGCCGCGAAGCTTCTAGCTTTCGGTTTCTGCCGTTGGATTATTTTGATCGTAGGGCTTGCGTGTGTTGCCCCCTGGACGGCTCGGATCATGCTTTACTGTTAGGTGAACCGGCTCCTCACCCAATTACGTACTGCCACGTGTGCGAGGGAGCACCACCATTAACTGGGGACTTCTAGAAATCTCTGCCTTCCCAACTCATTAAATCTCATTCACTACTGTGTGAAATTGATTTATGTGATACTAATACATGTTTTTAAAACAAATAATGGTATATGCTGGGTACTATTGCATAATACGTTTTGTCGTGATTTATTTAAGGGTTAATTACATCTCGTTTATATTAAAGTTGTGTGATTTATATTTTACTGCAATTATAATAAAAAGTTTAATTTAAAATCATATAGCTGCGTTTTTTTACAATTTGTTCTAACACTATAAGAATTTGAATGAAAAATTGATTTTTTCTAAAAAGAAAAATATTCTTGAATTGATTTGAAATCAATTTAACCTGATTTGACTTGGACCAGTAATAAACTAAGATTTATTTATGGTTTGAAAAGTTGGACTGGTCCATCTCCTTCCTGTTTGACGAATCTCACTGGCGTGTCTCCGGCAAGCTCAGCTCGGTGAGCACGCCGGTGAGCCTACCGTGGCGGAACAACCGGTATCGGAGCCGACTCGGTCTGGTCCTTGTTGTTCATCGCCAACACCATCACTCTCTCCTCCGCGCAGCACGAGCTCACGATCACACCCATGAAATTGAGAATCGTCGGGAGCCTCAGGCTCACCGCCGTTGATTTCTCCGTCAGGTATTGGACAAGGTCCAAGACCACGACGACGGACTGGGTCTTGGTCTGCAACAGGAGAGTTTTCAGATTTGAATCGTCCATCACCCAGGCAAGATAGTCGTAGACATCGTAGTTGAGGAAATTGGCCATGGCGGTGACGAAGTTCGACTTCCCGGCGTCGGAGTGGCCGTAGAGCAGGAAGCTCCGCCTCCAGGCGCAGCCGATTCGGTGGTAGTACTGCTTCGAATTCAGAATTGATTTCATATCAGATCTCACATTGCTCTTTAGATCTGGTTCTATGGCGATCGTGTAGAGCGTGGCCGGGTGGGAGAAGGTGATCGATCTCTACCGCCGGTGGTCCACGTTGACGAAGAGCTTAAGGTTCTTGATTCTCTACTAATTCATGTGTTCATGATGAACAACAAGGACCAGATCGAGCCGGTTTCGGTACTGGTTGTGCTGTCGCGGCGGGTTCACCGTGTTGAGCTTGCCGAAGTCGTGCCAAAGACACGTTGAAGAGATTCATCGAAGAGAAAGGAGATGGACCGGTCGAACCGGTCCAATTTTCCAGGCTAGAAATCAATTTTGGTTTATTTTCGATCCAAGTTAAAGCAGGTTGAATTGATTTGAAATGTGTTTATTCTATCATAATTATAAGGGATTATCTCACTTAACAAAGTTAACTTAACACATTTCTCACATAAGTATAGTTGACTTTTTTTTATATGTGAGCTGAGAATTGTTTTCTTCGGATAACTACATTTTCCGTTTATTTAGAGTTAACATCATCAACTTTCATTGCAAATGACTAAATTACCCATGATTGTTACTAAATATTTCAGAATCATGTCATTGACGGGCGAAAAGTTGACGACAAATGTCCCGTGTCGTTTCGCACACTTGTCAGTGTACCAGTCGCAAGTAATATAAGGAACTAGGGTTACGACAAAAAATTATTGTACCCAAGGGACAACGAGGACTTTGAGCACTCGAGTTAAATTCGTGCGACTAATCTCAGCTAGTCGAAGGTTTAGGTAAACATAATTAAAGTGCGAAAAGTAAATAAACAAGCGAGAGTAGGCGAAACAATCAAGCGCAATGATTCATGGCAATGTTCACATACTATGGTCTCAAGGCAAGATGAAAGTAAATAATGCAAAGAAGTGAATTCTTAAGCTCACGGAGACAACGAGAATTCTAAAAGTACCTAATCTCCCTCCCGGGTAACGAAAAGGTCGAAGAACAATTAAGCTATCCCTATTCAAGATTTAGCCAAACTGTAAACCATTAAACTCCGTGAATTCTTCTAACCTCATCTCTAAGATGAATTTAAACCCGAACTTTACCGAACAAATCCATTTACAAGCTTGTTTCACAACATAAAGCAACAAACTCGATCATACACCAAACAATTAAGAAGATGCAACATTAAGTAAAGAACGATAAACACACCATGCACGGAGTTTTATGCATAATTTACAATAAAATGCCTCTAACCCATTATATGAATTCAAGCCCTAAATCAAAGGTTCTAGCAAATTATGAATTTATGAATTTTATAAGTTGAAAATAAAAGAACATGAATATTAGAATAATTCAGTCATCAACAAAAACTTAGAACAATTCATCAATTCATTGAGTCAAAACTAAAATACATGAACATCAAATAAAGTAAAAAAGAGAAAGACAAAACCCATTTTGTTGTTCAATACATGGATCCGGACTTTGCTGATCTTCCTCTTTGATTTCACCTTCTTCGTGTGGATTCTCCTATTCTAATCCTCAATATCTCTCTCAATTTCGTGTTCCTCTCTCTAAAATGTGTTGTAAATTGCTTCCCTTTTCAGAAATGAGATTGGTCCTTTTATAGTGTGATTTTTCGCCACGATCACGGGCTTGTGGTCAATAATGTTTCGCAAATTCCGGACACTTCTCGCCCACGTCGTCACACGTTCTGAAGTGGCGATGATCGTGTAAGAGTTGGTGTTGCGGGTCCGAATGTGACCTCGCAATTACACTTTTGACCCGCATTTGAGCACCGCATTGTCCTCGTTTCGGCTTTCTTGAGCCATTAATTTGGTACTTTTGATCCTTTGTGTGTTTTTGACATTTTATAGGTGCAAGACACAATTAGAGCATACTTGAAGCTGAAAATCGGTTAAGAAAGTTCTGCACAACAGCTGAAACTTCCCGGTGGTGTAGATTTCTCGTCCGGAGTCCGATTGGGGCCCATAATATGTCGATTTGAGCGGATTGTGAAGATCTAATCCAGTGGTGAAGATTTCAAGGGGTCACGATCGTGCCTAAGGGAGGCACGATCGTGCCTAAATGAATTTTTGGCCGAATTTTGCTCGAAACTTACCGTGGGCTACCACGATTTGAGTCACGATCGTGCCTAGGTAAGGCACGATCGTGCCTACCAAGGCAAGATCGTGACTAAGGCGCGAAAGTGCTAATAAAGTGCAGAAATCAGATATTTTGGAGGGGTGGAGAGTTGGGCATAGACCAAAAACGAGTTGTGGAGGATAGAGCTTAGTTTGAGAGCTCCAACCTCTTGTTCTTCATCAAACTTGAAGAGTTCTTCATCTATTCTTGACACTTTGGAAGTTTTGGAGTGGATTCCACCATAGAACCAACCTTAGGAGCTAGGAAAGGAAGCTTTGGAGAGATTCCCACCATTAAATCCACCAAGCTTGAAGATTCATCTTGCTCAAGAACACCAAGAGCAATTTCTATCCCTATTTACTAGTTTATTTTGATGTTGTTGTTTAATTTTGTTGATTGTATGATGATAGTTGGATTGAGCACCATGGTTGAGGGCTAAATCCCTTTGCCATGGGTGCTAGACATTTGTGATGTGATTATTGAGTTTATTGAGGTATTAGTTCTAGGATTTAAGACTTTGTTGTGTGGATTGTTGTTTGAATGCATGTATTGTTTAATTGACGCTTTACAATATGTGTTTGAGAAGTTCTATCCGATACCAAAAAGGAAGGAATAGAATCCGGACCTAGCATCCACCGAGGGTTGTAGGCTCAAGACCGTGTCTTGGCACCTCGTAATAACCCATAGCTTATTATTGTCGATCTAATGCGGTCTCGAGTTGTTCTCAATACCGAAAGGGCACAAGGAGACTCGGGATTAGGCTAACCTCATTACCGAAAGGCGAGGTCGGCACTTAAGACATAGGCTCAACATTAAATTCAATCCGAAGGAATTAAAACTCGGAAACTTATTTACATTGCTATTTGTCTAGCACCCTAGGCGCTTTACTTCCATTATTATCATGTTGTTGCTATTTACTTGTTGGTAGTTTACTAAAATAAATACAAACACTCAAAACAACCTACGACCCTCATTAGTCCCTGTGCATTCGACTCGGTATCTTACCGGTTTATTTGTACTTGCCGCGACCGCGTGTTGTTGCGCGAGAGAGGGGAGGCCGCTTTTCGCCCCAACAGCTGGTGCCCTAGTCCAAGTCTTTTCTATGTAATATTCTTTTGTTATACAATAAAGAGGCATTTTCATTATTATTGTGTTGTAATAATGAGTCACGCGATAAATTCATCTAAAGCCATTGAGTGTGTCATCACTAATAGAACTTTTAGATACTATGAAATTATGTTCGACGAGTCCTTAGTCGAATACTTATTCGTAAGTGACTAGCGTGAGGATGACTTATGATCAAGTGCTACTGATCATAGATAATGAGATTACCAAAGTCATATCACGGATATCATCTAGAAGATGGTAATGGAAGACCTGACTCGGAGTATGACGCATAGATTAATTCACCAACGCATACTCTGTCGTCGTGTGATCACAATCTTAAGACCTTGGAGCGAGTGGCTCACATGCACGTCACTCCATGAGTTTGACATGTCCTAACGCTACCTGTAACAGGGTAGACATAACGAACATCGTTGACTCTTAGATGAGCTGTAGTTGGAGCGCACGTTGCGTCTGAAGGGATTTGTTTCCCCACGGTGAGACGTGGTGAAGGGTATAGTTCTTGGCCCCTTGATGAGCATGATTGAAGAAGTGTGCAGCCGCACAAGTTACATCTCAGTCATCTCTAGATCAAGGAACTCAATCGAATTGATGAGGATGACGACTTTATGCCTCATCTCGATCATATACGCCTTAAATCAAACAAAGGATTAGTGACACAGATGACAGAGGAGATTTAGAACCGATCGATACCTCGTGGACATTGGGTAATCACTACGTCTTACTAGAGGCCACTGGTGATGGATCGGGTGAAATGATATTTCACGCCGATATGCCAATGGGTCATGGGCCTACAGGGTCACATGCCAAGAGCGAGAACCGAAGCAACTCAGAAGGACTTCAGAGGTCCAAAGACAGGTTAAGTGTGGATTGGGAATGTTGACCACGTGTGAGGTGTCAATCGATACCTATGTGGTGTCAATCGACACACGTCGCAGGTAGGGTGTCGATCAACACGTCAGACACGTAGAGGTGACGATCGACACCTTGGTGGTGTCGATCGACACCCTTTTCTGACGGGTTCAAAACCCTAGGCATCACCCAAAGCCTATAAATAGAGGCCTTTGGGTGAGAGCCACTCATTCCTTGAGCAACATTAACTACATCCACTCAAAAACCTATCTAGCTCTTCCATTGAGAGTTAGAGAACCGAAAGAGAGTTTCAACATACCGGTCGATCAGGTGACTACATCGATCGGCGGCGGGGCCGGGTCCCTGCGATTGGTTCGAATGACCAATTCTCAGTTTTTATTTCGAAATCTAGAGAGTCTCGGTTTAGGATTTCGAGATCGGGACTTTCGAGTGCCGAGTGAGATTGATACACTAAAATCACAAGGTTAAAATTTGATTATTATATAATTGATAACATGCATTGTGTGACAACATATATGTTTGCATTCCGTTTATTTGTATAGCCTAGCCCATCATATATGTATAGTCTAGCCCATCAAGAACATACCGTTTATTTGCATACCATTGGTTTGTAATTATATAAGGCGGTTTGTGCCATTTTAAAGAAAGTACTTGGATTGTATATTATTCGCGGCGAAATGCGTCGTAACTTTTACTTGTACTTTATTTATACCCAGCCCGCGAGCCGATGATAAATTTGTAAAAGCAATCCCGAGGATGGCACAATGGAGGTCTTGATGGAGGCATTGAGTCTTGGAGACGTCAAGGAGCCAGTGGGAGTATCGACAAGGATAAAGAAGATATTTGAATGTTGTAACCTTCACCCTTAGGATGAGACCTTAATCTTTATGGACCGGCCCTATAAAGATCAAACCTAGATATGGGCTTAGGCTATACATGTTTAATTATGCTATTTTAGAATTGCATGATTAAGAGATGTATGTTTATTTTATATGCATGTATGCATGATAAGTTTAAACGTACATATATTTTGCATGTTTGAATATGGTTAATAACGTAAACTTGGACATACAAAATAACGTGAACCATGAAACATATCATTGTACCCGGTACGGATGAAGAGTTGTCATGTAGAGAACGTACCCGGTATATATTTCGCAAAACTAGACCATATCGCAATAAAAATTGAGTCATGCGATGATGCTTTCCAATTTTGATACTCAACGAAAACTGCGTGACCACGAACGTCGTGTACGTTAGCAGAGCGTTCGTGGAAGCAAAGCTAGAAGAGGTAGACAGTTTTGTGTGGGGCGTAGATGCATTAGCTCTCTCCATTCAAGTTCTGGTCTACATGTCAAGTTGTCGAACACATGAAATTCTGATTCGTAGCAGGGACAAGATGTCGAACACAATGTTGTAACACTTGGTTCGACAACTTGCAAGATCGCAGATAATGGACAATAAATTACAACAAACAGTAAACAGAAGACACACAATATGTTTACCCTGTTCGGTGCCTCCGCACCTACGTGTGGGGGCACTATGCCAGTGGAAAGGTTTTCACTATTTGGTAGTCAATAGAAAAACTTCAAGCATCAACTAGCTATCGCACAAGCTATTTTCCTAAGTTGTTATAGATCTCACTGTGAACCACCTCGACCTGGGACTCCCCCTGTCTTTGAGATTCCCTCAATTCCACCATTCGAGCAAGCCTATGCTCGGCGTAGTTGTCTTCAACAATTTCTTCGCGAGACTTCAATTACGAACAAATACCCACAAATCAAAAACACTTAAACCTCACGTTTGATGTTATGTGATCGACACCGTTATTCTAAATCAGCTTCTCAATCCGCTAGCCTTGCACAGGTAAGAGCTCTGAGAATTTAGCATAGAGAACATGTAAGTTGCTAAGGGGGAAACACCTGCTTTTATAGCAACTCTACATGCCTATTTAGTCTTCAACTCCGAATAGGCAAATAGGAATTCCCTTGCCTCCTTGCGTTTTTGGCAAGTTGACAGGTTGGCGTTGCCGCCTTAATTGGCCTTGCTGACGTGTATTCTTCCAACTGGACGTTACCTAAATTCGTCGTGACATAATCTCTTGCGCGCCAGGCTTCTGCGAATTAAATAGGAAAGGTTCGACTACTTGTCTAATCCTGTGCGCATCATGTTACGTCAAATGTGTTGCAACATGTTGACTGACATCTTTATCTTGCGCTAAAAATATGCCAACGCTAAACATAGCAACAATCTCCCCCTTTGGCAATTTTTTAGGCAAGCACAACTTCACAATATTTATAGTAAACTTCTGGCGAGTAACGTCTCCAGCTAACACGATCATCTTCAACCATCTTCATCAGTGGCACACAGTGGAACACAACTTTTTTTCATTCATCTTCATTAGTGGCACACAATACACTAATCGATCAAACACTCAATTCTCCTCGAATGATTTTTGTTAAGGACATGGTTCTTAACAAATTATACAACCTCCCAATACGCTAAGTTTAGCACAGAGAGCTCTGAATATTTTGAGCACGAAGAACCTCAAGCTGCTAATGGGACAACTTCGGCTCTTATAGCCGCTACACAAGTAGTCTTGACATCAGACTAGGTTTCCTCTTTAATGCCATTACGCGTCTTCGAGTACTTCAATAATTCCACAAGACTTGGGTTTATTCTTCAGTGGAGTTACGCGTCTTCGAATACTTCCTAGCAAGGCACATGAAAAGTCGCAACATGTTGTTACACACTTTCAACAAGTCACATAACAAGTGGAAACATGTTAGAACATATGTTGTACCACAAGTTTGCATCATCTAAGACACCAAAATTTTGATGGCCTTAGAATGGCCTATATCTCCCCCTGATTGCCTCAAAAAGGCAAACAGGATCGCACAACAATTGTGTAGGGGAAATAAAAATAAACCAGCTCTATGATAGAGCAACAATGATATCATTTCTGAAGTCAACACAATTCTCGAGACATGTTACCATGATACCTCTCCTTCTAGTTGCCGTAATGATATCTCCTTCTTGAGTTTAGCCATCATTTAAAGGAACCCATAGGGTCCAAAACAATTAAACTCATGCATAGTGGAAGCGAAATTAACCATGGGTTCTTAGAATTATGAACGGATCATCATGTGAAAATTTTCAGCAGGTATAATATAATTAAAATCTGGAATTTTACCTTGTAAAATCAAATATAATATCACAAACTCTTTGTTTGTGATCTCTAGTTGTATCCACACAAGGAAAGCACCTTTCGAAGGATTTCTACAAAACTAATTACTAGTTAGTTTTGAGAAAATAGCAAGAACGAGAGAGAGAGAGAGAGAGAGAGAGAGAGAGAGAGAGAGAGAGAGAGGCGCGGAAATGGGGTCTTGGTGGCCGAAAATTAGGGTAGGAACTTGTGTAGGATTATTCCATAAATCAAATATATGATTTTTGTAAATATCTTCCACTTTCCAAATCCTAATTAACTTCTTATTTCAACTATAATTATAGTTGTAATATGAATGGGCTTAAATCCCACTTAGCCAAGTCCATTAATTAAACCCATTTAAATTGAGTTATAATTAAATGACTTAGCTAGACCGCCCCAATTACTTTAAACCGATTACTGGTTTAGCTAATTCGTACTTGATTTAATTAAATCAAATTGCGAATTACACAATTATCATATTCTTCAAATAATGACTTTTCCAAGTCCGCTTTTGCTATACTTTGCTTAAAGTGTGTGACCCTCTAGGCTCACGACCCGTTGGCAGATTGGCAAAATTACTATTTTGTCCTTTTCATCATAAGTGGCCTTTAGTAAGACATTATAATTACCCAACGTTCGTGAATATCGAAGATTCGATTTAACCTCTTATCGTCCATGTCACTATCCTTTTATCATACCGATATCTAGATTGATCAAACGGTATAGAACCGTCATCCTAATTTATCAATCACTGTTTCTTGATATATGAGACGATTGAAAACTGATACTAAGTATCTCATGCATGGCCATGCTATTTCTTCAGTCATACTCATCAAGTGGCCTAAACATATATCATTCCCATACCAGAGTATGGGTGATAAATCCTTTAGCCGTCTTTCGAGTTCACTCATGTAATTCATAACTAAGCCAATCAGAGCCCTTATGGCTACCCTTTTACAGGTAACGTTAGACTAGGTCAAACTTATAGATTCATCACATAGTGATCACAAAGACTTCTTGGTCTAAGGATATAATGACAAGCTACGATATGTGAGTATGCTCATAACAGTATCTATGCTGCATACTCACCATTGGGTCGTCCAATACCATCTCCCTGATGATATCTATGATCTAACTCCGACACTACTTTTCCATGATCAGTAGAGCGTGATCATAAAGAGTTAGCCTCATACTGATCGCTTCTTAATGAAGCTTAGCTGATCAGGGACACATTAAATGTAATTCTTTCTGATCTATAGTTCTACTATTAGTGATGACACACATAAAGATACAAATAAAATTACATTTAAGAAATTACTACAACACATTAGTAATTTAATGCCGATTTATTTATTCGGAAAGATGATAAAACATCACATATGTAGATCACTTTTATATTGGACTGGGGCACAACTCTAACAATCTCCCACTTGCCTCTAGTTCCAATCTAAGTTCCGATCTACTCCCATGGACCTTGCACGTTCCTCATGCCTAGGCTGCGGTAGAGCCTTCGTTAAGGGATCATCCATATTATCATCAGTCGAATCGTGCTCAATCTCCACATCACCTCTATCTGTGATAACTCTGATAAGGTGATATCTGCTGAGTATATGTTTGGATCTATTGTGGAATCTTAGCTCTTGAGCAATAGCTACGACATCTGTGTTGTCCCACAACAAGCTTATCGGATTACACGCTCGCGTTGCATCTAATCCGATCAGAAAGCTTCAAATTCATACGACCTCTTTAGTTGCTTTCGTTGCAGCTATATACACTCAGCCTCCGTTGTAGAGTTGGCAGTTGTGGCTTGCTTAAAGCTCATCCAGCTGAAAGCGACACCATTCAACACAAAAACATATCCTGACTGAGTTTTCAAGTCGTCAGGATATGTTTGAAAACTAGTATCAACCTATCCTTTCACTGCTAGTTTTCTATATACACCCCATACATAGGAATGCATCCTTGGTCCTCTTCAAATATTTGAGGATGACCTTTGACAACAATCTAGTGTTATTTGCCGGGATTAGATTGGAATCTGCTGGTACAGCTAAGTGGGAACGAGACTTCCAGCCTCGTACTAGGACATTGTGTCCTGCTGAGCTTAATGCCATGATGCATGGGTATGTATCCTTTTCTTAGATTCAAGCATTGAGAGTCTTCTCAACACTTTATCTATGTACGTGTTCTGACTTAGGCCCAAAATCCTTTTGGAATGATCTCTATAGATCCCGATGCCCACAATAAATGTAGCATCACCTAAGTCCTTCATCAATAAACATTTCCCTAACCAAGATTTGGTGGCAAGGTCGGGATGTCATTCCCGATGAATAAGTACCAGGAATACAATATTACTCCCACTCGTTTTCTTATAAACGCAAGGTTCTTCTTCATTCTTGATAAAGCCAAGTTTTCTTACAGTTGTATCAAAACGAAGGTTCCAACTCCGTGAAGCTTGCTTCAATCCATAAATGGATCTTTGCAGCCCGCACATCTTTCCGGGATTCTTTGGATGTACAAAACCCACAGGCCGTGTAATATACACATCCTTTTGTAAGTTCCCATTAAGGAAAGTGGTTTTGACATCCATCCTTTTGAAAAGATTTCATCATAATCCAGACCTTGAATCTGACGATAACCTTTTGCAACCAACCTATTCTTATAAGTCTGAGGATTTCCATCCATGTCGGTCTTGATCCTATAGACCCACTCACAACCGATGGGTTTTATCCTAGGGGTTTGATCAACCAAATACAGCCTTGGTTATCTCACATGGATTTCCTCACCTCTTTCTTGGCTTCCTGCCATTTATCAGAGTCGGTACTGGCCAAGGCTTGTTGAAAGGTTACTGGATCTTTCTGATCCACAACTATCAAGTCATTTCCTTCAGTGGATGTGAAGCCATATCTGACGGGAACATGATGAGATCTTTCAGATCTCCTTGGACCATCTAGAATTTCTATAGGGATTGATTCTTCATCTACGACCATCTTAGGCTCCTGATCTTCTACATCTTGCATAGCAGGCTCCTGATTTGCTTAAGGCTGTTCCGCACCCTCTCGAATTTCTTCGAGATGCACGGGACACTCACTAGCTGTTTTGGAAATAAATTCTTTCTCCAAAAATACCCCTCCTCGAGCCATAAAGACTTTTTTCTCGTTGGGTCTGTAGAAGTTGTATCTATTAGTTTCTTAAGGATACCTTACGAACACACACTTGTCTGATTTGGATGCAAGCAACTCTGCAACCCAAATCATTAGGAAAAAACATAATAGGATATTTCCCACACCATATATGACTATTGTCCATTTCTCATTTGGCTACTACGTGAAGGCACACACATCCAAATAGAACTGACCATCTCATCCCGCTCGCATCCCAATAAATACTACGCGAAGGCGCACACATCCACAGTAACATGAGTCGTAATGAGTGTCATGTGGTGTACCTTCTGTGACTTTGGTCCAGTTCTTATTTGGCTACTGCACGGAGGCGCACACATCCAAATAAAGCTGATCACCTCATTCAGCTCGCATCCCAATGAATACTACGCGAAGGCGCACGCATCCACGGTAATGGGAGACAGAATCACTATCACAAGGTGTACTTTCGTTGTCTTCCTCGAAGCCCGATTCAAAATGAATGAGGCCATTTCCAGAGTCAAGTGTTAGTTGAACCCTCTTCTGGCCTGGGTACTCATAGGTCTACATACGTTAGAATGTATTAGACCTAACAAGACACTCGCCCTTTCACTTAAACTCGTGAAAGGTGCCTTTGTCATTTTGCCTATTAGGCAAGATTCACATCTTTCAATTTGAGTGAATTCAAATGGACTTAAAAGTCCACACTTGTGAAGTGTTGAAATGCGTTTCTCGGCTATGTGCCCTAAACGACAATGCCATATTACAATTTGGTTTAAATCATCAGATTTAAGCCTTTTCTTATTTACGTTATAGCGATTAAGCTTAACAACATAAATACATGATCCTGAAGACGTGGATGCCCACTCTTCTTCACATGATCCTTGTATTGCTTGCAATCCCTTATTCATGTGTCCTGGCTAATTGCAGTGATAGCAGACCTCCTCCATTTTATCCTTAGCCTTCAGAGCAGCTTTGGGAGCTGCTTGAACCTTTGGACCCTTGGGTTGTCTGATCTGCCCTGCAAGGTGCTCAGGGGCCTTACCCTTACCCTGATAAGCTTTCTTGAAGCTGACCTTCTTGTTGATCATAAGGACCTCCTTGGTCTTGCCTTTGAGGTTCTTTTCAACGGCCACAAGCATCCCATGAAGCTCTATCAAGGACTTGTCTATGTCATGCATATTGTAACTTACTATATGTATCTGGAAGTGACTGCAACATAAAATCCGCATCAATTTCCATCTGAACATCAAAACCGAGTCTGGCTAGATGTTCCTGAAGACATTTTATCTTTAAGACACGGGGACTAACAGGGCTCCAGCCTTAAGCTTGCAGGTGATAAGTTCTCTGAAAGTATCATATCTTTCGACACGAGCTTTCTCCTTGAACATTTCCTTGACCTCTGCCTTACAGGCATGAGGGTCATCTAAAATGTTCATGAATTGAGTTTGCAACTATGGCACCATACTGCCCATCATAATGCATGACACGTCGAGGTAGGACCTCATCCAATTATAAGTCCATATAATTCCTGGCTAGTGTTTGTACATAAAATGTACACGACATACACTATCCTGATACCCTAGGTTAGCCTTAGCTGACAATCATAGACAAGTCTACCATGTCTTGACTATGGGCCAGAACTAATTTGGCTACTACGCGGAGGCGCACGCATCTACATCAAACTGCCCAACTCATCCAAACTTCTCCTCTATGAATGTTACGCGGAGGCGTACTGACATCCACAGGCTCAAAGTTCTTTTGAGTGTCTAAACTTGGATGGTATCACACTTGACTTGTAATTATTTGCAAATAAGTGTTTTAATACTCCCCGATTGTATATCGATACAATCTTAACTGGAATCATCAATCACAAATCCATGCATAAATGATTTCTTAACCAATTTCATGCAAGTCTGATTAAATCCTGTTTTAATCTTAGCATGTGGGTGATAGTTAAACATATATCAACTCATTCATATAAAACTATACATACATTCAAATCAACTGAAATAAATGTAAAGTTGTAAGCATAGCCTAGCCCGTCTTAAAACTTAAGGAAATCGAAATGCAAATTCTAAGACTAAGTCTTCTGGATTTGAACCGACCTCCTTCTCTTGGACTCCTACTGGCTCCCACCCTCCTTAGGAACTCCATCTTGATTTCTTCTTGCGTCGGTCTTCGTAATTACAATTTAAATAAAAATGAAATTACAAAATTAACGACACCCACACCGCAATTAATACAACCCAAATCTAGCAACTCGCAAGTTGCAAAATAAACCGAAATCTAAACCGGGCTTAGCTACGCTTCATATTGAAACCAACAAATTGTCAAACATCATGTTATCACACATCATGTTATCAAACAACAACATTACTTCCAAATTTTATCTTATTTAAAAGTGGAAAAATCCAGTTTATCGAAACCGTTTTTAATCTTGATTAGTCAAAATTAAATCGGCTTGCTCCGGTTTATCGAAACCGGACCGGATTTAAAATTGAAAATCTTTGGTAAATACCTCGAGGAATTGCCACGGCCCAATACCGGCCCAAGAACCCCAAAACTGATCAGCCCGCCTCGGACCGTCCCAAAGTGGCCCGTGGGCGTCGATCTGGTCGCCTAAGGGCTGACCGGTCCGGTCGCCCGCGGCAGCGACCATGGATGCCCGTGGGCCATCCATGGTCGACCTGAGGGCTGACCGATCTGGTCGCCCGAGACGACCTGGTCGGCCTTTAGTGCTGACCATGGTCGGCCCTAGGGCTCTCCATGATCCACCAAAGGGCTCGACCGTGGTTAGCCATGGCTAACCCAAAACAGCCCAAAAAATTCAATTTTTAGATATAATTTTAACCATAAAAAATCTGATTTTTTTTTATGCTTAATTCATGCATAAACTGAAGAACGCATATGAATATTTCTAGAATTTAAAACTAATCCTAACATGCTCAAAATAAATCACATATCAACCAACCTCTGATACCCCCGAAGGAATCCATGGGGTCCAAAACAATTAAACTCATGCATAAAGGAAGCGAATTTAACCATGAATTCTTAGAACTATGAACGGATCATCATGTGAAAATTTTCAACAAGTATAATATAATTAAAATCTGGAATTTTACCTTGTAAAATTGAATCTAATATCACAAACGCTTTGTTTGTGATCTCTAGTTGTATTCACACAAGCAAAGCATCTTTCGAAGGATTTCTACAAAACCAATTACTAGTTAGTTTTGAGAAAATAGCAAGAACAATTGAAGAATGAGAGAGAGAGAGAGAGAGAGAGAGAGAGAGAGAGAGAGAGAGAGAGAGAGAGAGAGAGAGAGAGAGAGAGAGAGAGAGAGGGAGGGAGGGAGGCGCGGCAATGGGGTCTTGGTGGCCGAAAATTATGGTAGGAACTTTTGTAGGATTATTCCATAAATCAAGTATATGATTTTTGTAAATATCTTCCACTTTCCAAATCCTAATTAACTTCTTATATTTCAATTATAATTATAATTGTAGTAAGAATGGGCTTAAAGCCCACTTAGCCAAGTCCACTAATTAAACCCATTTAAATTGGGTTATAATTAAATGGCTTAGCTAGACCGCCCCAATTACTTTAAACCGATTACTGGTTTAGCTAATTTGCACTTAATTTAATTAAATCAAATTGCGAATTTCCCAATTCTCATATTCTTCAAATACTGACTTTTCCAAATCCACTTTTGCTATACTTTACTTAAAGTGTGTGACCCTCTAGGCTCACGACCCGTTGACAGACTGGCAAAATTATCATTTTGCCCTTTCCATCATAAGTGGCCTCTAGTAAGACATTATGATTATCCAACGTTCGTGAATATCATAGATTCGATTTAACCTATTATCGTCCATGTCACTAACCTTTTATCATACCGATATCTAGATTGATCAAAAGGCATAGAACCGTCATCCTAATTTATCAATCACTATTTCTTGATATTTGAGACGACTTAAAACTGATACTAAGTATCTCCTGCATAACCATGCTATTTCTTTAGTCATACTCATGAAGTGGCTTAAACAGATATCATTCCCATACCGGAGTATGGGTGATAAATCCCTCAGCCGTCTTTCGAGTTCACTCATGTAATTCATAACTAAGCCTATCAGAGCCCTTATAACTACCCTTTTACGAGTAACGTTAGACTAGGTCAAACTTAGAGATTCATCACATAGTGATCACAAAGACTCCTTGGTCTAAGGATATAATGACAAGCTACGATATATGAGTATGCTCATGACAGTATCTATGCTGCATACTCACCAACAGGTCGTCCTATACCATCTCCCTGATGATATCTATGATTTAACTCTGGCACTACCTTGCCATGATCAGTAGAGCGTGATCATAAAGAGTTAGCCTCATACTGATCGCTTCTTAATGAAGCTTAACTGATCAGGGTCGCATTAACTGTAATTCTTTCTGATATGTAGTTCTACTACTAGTGATGACACACATAATGATACAGATCAAGTTACATCTAATAAATTTGTACAACACATTGGTGGGGCGCACAATAGCTGTGAGGTAGATCAATCGAGCTAGATCTGCTGTGATACTTGACTCATGGGATAAGGAAGCCAATTCGTAATACCGATACGATACAATATGGAGTACTTTGACAGTCGGTTCTGGTAATGCTATTTTACCTTTCGAGGCCTAGACCTCTTCTCAACTCCCGAAATTTTCTTAGCAATTGAGTTCATGATAGGAACACGATCTGTAGATGTGACATTCTCCCTTCCCATGAAATTATTGATTACACCAGCGGAGAAATCGAAATAGTGTCCTTGCACACACATTTTTCTGAACTCGGGGTCTTCTAGGTCATCGAAGGTTGAATATAGATTGCCTATGTATTCTTAACTGTCCTAAATAGTCATGCATCTCCTCCACTTGAGGACCCCGTCTTCCCTATGAAAGGATATATTGTCAAGCGGAGCATTTGGAACATTCTTTGGAATTTTCTGTTCCCCCACAGACTTTTTCCCTCCAATAACAAGTGGCACCATAGGTTCATCATCAGTTGATTCTGGCTCATCAACCAGTGGATCAGCTGCTGTATCAGGCTGCTTCCCTTTACAAGATTTCGCTTCTTCTTCTTTGACACAAGGTTGGACGAGCATACATTATATAATTGTTATGGGTAGCGTCTTCATTATCTTCTTCTCTTTCCTCTATAGGATCATGACCAGGGGATGTTGGAACATCCTTCATGACATCTTCGGCTGAGTTCTCTTCACCAGATATTACAACATCTTCCATAACCTCCCAAGGATTCTCAACTATTTTACCCATATAAGATTTTGACCTAGTAGTTGACTCAGGCACGGTCTCGGCTTCGTCAGTGGAAACCTCCACATCAACTTCTTCCTGAGATACCTCTAGAGTTTCAAGGGGTACTTTCCCTAAGTTGTTCAGAAGATGTCGGACCATTTTTTTGACATTCTGTGCTGAGACTAGGGTTTCCTCAGCTACACCTTCAGGCGAGGGTTCTTGGTCAGCAACCTGAGGTCCTTAGGTACTCTCGACCCTAGGGTTTTGTCTCTATGTGCTTAGATGAAATAAGAGATTCAGTGTTACCTTGACCCTTTGCATATTGAGTTGATTCATATTGAGTTTTTTCTATGACATCCACACCTTATGCTTTTTCGTCGCCTGATGTGCTACTGACGTTGGGATTTTTCAAAACTTTGTTCTCAACAACATCCCCTCCCGTGGCAATAGGAAAAGAGTACAATATGCACAGATGATTATGCCATGGTATCTCCAGCCTCTATATTGGGTACATTTTCATAATGCAGCCGTCAGACCTTGACTCCATACTTGCTCCTTGCAGCTTTAGGTCCAGTACCTTTCTTAGGAAGAGTTTACTTCTTTATCTTTGGATTATGTTTACGAGATGATCCTATAGTTCTTAATCTACTTCTGGTGCCAACCATTATCAAGAGAGAATGGATTTACTTTATCGAAGACAACTTCCTTGGGAGCCAAGACGGCTATGGCATTTTAGACAAGCTGAAAGATTTTCCATGGTAATTTTTATCTTCAAGTTAACCTTGTTTTGAACCAGGCCCAGATTCGATTTAGATGTCTTCTTGGTCCGGAGAGGAGAAACCGAATCGCCAAAAATCCTCTCTATTACTTAAGGATTATTTAACCATAATACAGAGTCCAAGGAATAACATAAGACTCTCAAACCTGTTTGCATCCATGGTTTTTGTAAAAAATATCAGCTAGTTTCTTTTCGGTGTGAATATACTCTAGTTTGATCTTCTTTTCTTCCACCAGGTTGATAGCATTTGTGCCCTATTCCAATTGCTATTAGCTTGTAAACGTCTATGTACATTATCATCGTTTGTAACATATATATAAAACGGCTTTGTATTACTTATGTGTTGAAGTAATATGTTAAGCATGATCTGATTTATGACCACTAAAGTAGTAGAACCATAAATCTGTACGGATCACACTTAACGAGTCCCTGGTCAAAACATGCTTCCTTAGAAGCGACCAGTATGAGGATGGTTCTTAATGACGTAGTTCTACTTGTCATAGGGATGAGGGATCCCGGAATCATATCATAGATATCATGAGGTGATTGATATCGGACGACCCGCTTTGAATAGTGTTTTCATAATTAAGCCATGAACATATTCAAATGCGATAGCTTGTCACGACATCCTTAGACCAATGAGTCTTTGTGATCACTATGCAATGAACGTGCGGCTTTAGCTTGCGCCTAACGCTTTCTGTGACAGGATTGCAATAAAGGGCATGATTGGGTGGTGGAACGGGTTGCATGAGTGACACGAAAGACGGCTAAGGGATTTATCCCTCATACTACGGTATAGGAAAGATATCCGTTAAAAGGCCTCTTGATGGAGACTGACTGAGAGTAAGAGCATGGCCATGCCGATGATACGGGTTATCAGTTCTCAGCCATCTCGCATATCAAGTAACAATGATTGATTAAACAAGGGTGACGACTCTATGCCTTGTGATCAATCGGGATATGTAGAGATAATAGGATAGTGACTTGTACGCACAAGGTTAAGTCGAATCATCGATCATCATGCACCTTGGGTAATCATAATGTCTTACTAGAGACCACTTATGATGGATCAGGCAAGAGCGATTTTTTGCGCCGATCTGCCAACGGTGGCATGAGCCTAGAGGGTCACACACATTCAAGACGGATAACTTGAGACAAGGAAACCTTAACGTTTCTTGAGGAGCAATACATGGACAAAACTGGAGGTTTTGTGCCATGGGTTCGGTTTGAGAGAATAATTAGCGAATCGAGAAAACTGAGTTTTTTCGTCGATGTCGCGTCGGACTTTGTTTGATAAGTAACGACAAAAAGGGTCGGGCGACTTTTGGACACGGCACGAGACCACACGGGCGAGCCCATTGGGCTCGGCCCATGAGGTCTCATGGCCGGCCCAAACAAGGGCCCATTAAGGGCCCAATAAGCCCACTTGGCCGGCCCACATGGTGGGTCCATGTGTAGGGGCCACACAACACCATGCTTAGTTGGTGATTGTGGATTAAGAGGTGAGTGATTTAAGGGGTATGGGTTAAAGCACCTTTAAGCCCATACCAATCACCTTTTGACCCATGCTCATGAGATTGATGAAGTAGAGAAATATCAAATGGGATTGAAGACACTCTCATCAATCCTACAACTCTCACAACTCTCTCTCTCCTCTCTTTGCTCTCTTGTTCTTCATTTAATTGTTCTAGTAGGAAATTAAGTGAAGGATCTTCAAGATCATCCCCTTGGTGTGGACTTGCTCTAGAGAAGAAGATCCGAAAGTTCTTCTTTATCGATTCAACAAAGACTAAATGCGAAATGGAGAAACTGTCCAGATTGTCCAGTTCCGGCGACCGACAATGCGTGAGCCATAGCCGCTTCGTCCGAGTCCGATTGACCTGAAACTGGCGGCATTGGAAAGATAAATCCAAGGGCTACAACTTTTGTGAAATACTTATTTTCTAAAAGAGCGCTGGTTTGGGAGATACAAGGCCGAGAAGCAGACTGGTTCGCAGAGTCTGTCCAGCGAGACGGGAAAAATGTTTTGCTCCAGACGGAGGTCTTCTCGTCCGAACTGGGTTCGGATCAAAACACAAAAGATGTAGGGAATTGGCTGAGGTTTAATCTACAAAAAGAACCGAAGAAATTGGAGATCTGCAGCTTGAGATATAGAGCTTCAAAGTCTCGGTTTTCTGCCGGACAGATTCTGGTAAAACCCGAAAACTCGATTTCCTAAGGATCTAACTTGGTAGTTGATCTTGCGCAGGTTAGGGGCGGTTTATAGGTTGCTTCCGCTGCCATGAACGTAATTAGGATGCCCCGGAACCCAACACAGGTCTCGGATGAAGTGATGTCTAAATTCAATATGCTTGGTACTACTATGATGAACTTGAAGGAAATCCATGGGGTCCAATCAATTAATTTCATGCAGCGGAAGTATAGTTAAACCATGGATCACTGTAATTAAAGATCTTCATGCAAATTGATTCGGCATAAGATCATACATGAATATATTAATACCTTGGTGTTTTGAAGATGCTTTAGTGAATTTGACTGCAGAAAAACATAACTTATAAGAGCAATAACTTGAGCTACAGATCTCTAAATGCCTCAGATCTTTTTGGAGAGTAAATTTTAGCCAATTCTCTACGACTTTTATGTTTTGCACAAAATCCAGTTTGAACTGTAAGACCATCGTATAAAGCAAAACATCTTACTCGTCAATCCTGGACAGATTCTCCGGTTTGTCCCGATTTGTTCCATCTTAGAGGATTTCGAATCTCACAAAAGCAAAACCAAAAGATTGTGCTCTCTATCAAGTTCACACAAGCGAAGTGATGATCTTGTGATTAAGACCTTCAAGCAAGACTTACTAGTTCTTACTTGAAGGAGGCAAGAGAGAGAAGAAGAGAGAGAGAGGGGAGGGGTCGGCCGGCTAGGGTTCGAATGGGTAGAGGGGAGTGGTTTAGGGTATATTTAAAATATATTCCCTAATCCAATCCTTTCCCTTTTAGGTTTAAATAATTATAATTATAATTATAATTAAAACCCATAAAATGCCTCAAGCCCAATCACTTAAGCCCATTTAATTAAATCTTGTGAAGCCCAATAAGACTTAGGATTATAATTAAATGACTTAATTTAGATCAGCCCATAATTCACTTAAACCAATATTCTTAACCGTCCGGTCTATCACCTAGACCGGAAATTGTCTAATCCGTTGCGGTTTAGTCTAGACCGTTCCGGTCTAACTAAAACAGGAAAGTGAATTTTCCTAATTCTCATATCTGTCATATTTTCCATACTTATCGCTTTAAGTGTGTAACCCTCTAGGCTCATGACACGTTGGCAGATCGGTGCAAATTACCAATTTGCCTTTTCCATTATAAGTGGCCTCTAGTTAGACATTATGATTACCCAACATTCGTGATTATCGATGATTCGATTTAACCTCATATTTTCTATGTCACTATCCATTTATCACAAGATATCCAGATTGATCACAAGGCATAAAGCCATCATCCTTGTTTATCAATCACCGTTTCTTGATCTGTGAGATGACTGAAAACCTTGATACTGCGTATCTTCTTGCATGACCATGCGTTTCCTTTTAGTCATACTCATCAAGTGGCCTAAACAGATATCATAGTCATGCCGGAGCATGAGGGATAAATCCCTTAGCCGTCTTACTCGTTCACTCATGTAATATGTTACTGAGCCAATCAGAGCCCTTATGATTACCCTTTTACAGGTAACGTTAGGCAACGTTAAACTGAGTTACCAACTACATATTAACTACAAAGACTCCTTGGTCTAAGGATATGTTGACAAGCTACGATATATAAGTATGCTCATGACAGCATCTATGCTACATACGTACCATCGGATCGTCCAATATTATTTCTTGAATGATATTTATGATCTAACTCCGGTACTCGCTTAGCCATGATCAGTAGAGCGTGATCATATAGAGTTATCCTCATACTGGTCGCTTCTGATGAAGCATGCTTGACCAGTGACTTATTAAATGTGACTCTCTCTGATCTATAGTTCTACTATTATTGTTGATACACATAATGATATAGATCAAGACACATTTAATATATTACTACAACACACTAGTAATATAATACCAGTTTTATTTATTCCAAAAATGATAAAGCATGATAATGCAGATGACTTATTATATTGGGCTAGGGCACAACTGTAACAGAACTGGATTCTTTGAGAAATTGATGGTGCTAATGTTGTTGCAGACTAGTGTCATGACATCTTGCTTGACATCATACTCAGTAAGAATTTTCTTCATCCATAAGATTTGGGTGCAGCTACTTCCAGCTGCAATATACTCGGACTCCGTAGTAGATAGGGCTATACAATTTTGTTTCTTGCTGAACCAAGAGACAAGATTATTCCCAAGATAGAAGCATTCTCCCGAGGTGCTTTTTCGATCGAGAGTGCTTCCTGCCCAGTCATCATCACAATACCCAACAAGTGTAGATGATGTGTTGAAGGAGTATTGTAGTCCTAACTCAGTTTTTCCTGATATGTACCTTGAGTTAGGTGACTTCTCTTTGGGTTTGCTTGGTAGCGAGCACAGATTCCCACCGAGAAGGCAATGTCAAGTCGACTTGCTGTGAGATATAATAGGCTTCCAATGATGCTTCGATAGAGACTTTGATCTACATATTCATCTTGATCATCCTTGGTAAGCTTTACATGAGTAGCAATCGGAGTTCCTTGATACGGTTCCAAGAATGGAACCGAGGGAGTGATGAGAATTTAAGAGAAAAATAGAACTCAGAGTTGAGAAAAAAAAGAAGAAGAAGAGAAAGGAAAGAGAGAGAGAGATAATTTTATATTTGATTCATTTCGTGGATGGTTCTCATGCTAAGAGATTACAATATTAATAAAGAGACATATTAACTAATGGGTTTGGCCACTACAATAACAAAATCCTTTGGTACAATTAACTAAATAAAGCCCATTAATGACCCAATACATTTGGCCCGTATAAATACCCCTGTTGTCGAAATGATTCTTGTCCTCAAGAATCTAGCAACAGACGCCCCAACGATAAACCTCAATACTGAAGTACCCAGAGAGGGAAAATTAAGTCCCCTAACAGTTGGTGTATTCGGATTTGCAGCAGTTCCAAGAAGATAAATGGTTGCATCCTCATGCCCCCCTTTAATTGCCCGATACGATGGTGTGTAGCCTTTGGAGTCCTGAGTATTATATACTGTGTGGATCTGTCACGGTGAAGTGCATAACGCAAATTCGTTTTTGGGTGCGAGACGAGAAATTCGACGGGACAAGGCTTCAAGTAGTTGAAATGTCAATCCTGTTGTAGAGCTTGTGGAGGATTTATTCCAGTGGGCTGAAAACTTTGGTTAAGATACAGTGAAGGGTGAGTACCCTGCGACAAAAGCAGTGATGCACGCGTATGACGAATTAACACGTCTTGCGAACACCACATTGTTTTCAGGGTCTAACTTGTCCGGTCTGAAGGCGCTTTTGAAGTTGATGACCATTAAGGAAAAATCAGCAACGTCAAACATAGCATTTGACATGAATTGCGAGTTTTACATAAATTCGCACCCGTCGCCAAATTTACACCCTAGATCATATGCCAAAGCGAAGAAGATGTTGAAGAAGATAGGGATGGATTGTATCACGTACGCTGCTTGCGATTTCGGGTGCATCTTGTACTATAAATAATACGAATCTATCAAATTTTGCCCTATTTGTCAGACATCTAAATGGGTAGACGGGAAACACACAAAAAAAAGCCAAGGAAAATTATTCCGCGGCTCCAGCGTTTGTACATGTCAGCGAAAACTGTCGACCAAATGTGTTGGCACGGGAAAAGGGTCAGAGACAGAAACAACGTTGGCCATCCAGCTGACGGCGTATCTTGGAAAGAGTTTGATCAATTGTACCCAATATTTGCTGCAGAATTCCGGAACGTGCGTCTTGCTCTAGCGAGCGACGATTTTAACCAGTTCGGGCCTGCTTTTACACCTCACAGTATTTGGCCAGTGGTGATGATTCCCCTCAACTTCCCCCCGTCCCTGTGTATGAGGAAAGAGTACAATATTCTATCGATACTGGCTTTCGGGCCAAAATCACCGGGTAAGTGTTTGAACGTGTTCGTGCATGCATTAATAGACGATCTGACAGTATTGTGGGGCACGGGTGGCCCAACGTATGATCGGAAGAGTTGCGAGCAATTTCGAATGTGTGCAACCGTGATGTACACAATCAGTGACTATCCAGGGTTGGGAATGTTAGGCGGAATTCAGGTAAAGAAGTACAAGGCATACCCCATTTGCCTTAACTACCTCGACGCTACATATAGTCGACGTAGAATGTCATACCTCGGACACCGTAGATGGTTACACGCCTCTTATCCATACCAGTTCAAGACTCGTGAGTTTAACGGGGCAACGGAAGAACGACCAACCCTACATGCACCTTTATCGGAGGAAGTCCTTAGACAGACAAGAATTCATGGATTTCCAGTGCAGAGTTTGCATACGTTGTTAGCGCCGAAACAAGGTAGGGCTCCGTGTTGCTGGACGCATGAAACTATTTTCTGGCAGCTCCCGTACTGGAAGTCAATTCGGGTTAGGCATGCTCTTGATGTCAGGCATATCGAGAAAAATGTCTGCGATAATGTCATGAGCACCGTACTTGGCCTTAAGTCAAAGACCAAGGATGATGCAAATGCCCGTGCAACTCTCTCAAATACGGGCATCCGTCGACCATCCTCTGATTTCACTATGTTGCCTCAGAAGCGGGGCGAATTGTTTGAAAGAATTGCTGCTATCAAATATCCGAGCGGGTATGCCGGTCAGCTGAAAAGTAAAGTGAATGTCCAGGACAGAATTTTACGGATTGAAGACACACGACTGTCATGTGTTGCTCCTGCGAATTCTCCAGATACTCATCCGACCATATGTTGGGTCGCGCGTGGCGGATATCTTAGTGGACTTATCTCGATGGTTTCAGAGGTATTGTGTCAGGAAACTGAAGGTGCAAGAAATCCATCAGCTCCAATGTGATATCAACTTGATTTTATGCAATTTGGAGAGTATATTACCAGTTGCATTCTTCACAATCATGGTTCACCTTTGTCATCATCTGCCTGAAAAACTATTGATGATTGGCCCAGTTCATTACAGTTGGATGTTTCCACTTGAAAGGTAAACTGACTAGATAACATTCATATTTTTACTTGTAAGTTATATCATTCACGGTATTCCTCTTCTGAACTAATTTATATTTTTGGTGTAGGCAACTTGGCGAGTACAAGCAGAGTATACGGAACCATCGGTACCCGGAGGGTTGCATAGCTGAATCATATTTGATGCACGAACGAGTGAATTTCATCAACTTATACCTCGACGACGACTCGTCTACTCCCAGTGTACATCTTAATGACGTTCGACAATGGAACATCTAAGTTTTCTCCTCAATTGTCATTCCTAGTGGCTTCGCCGGTCACGCGATTGTCACAGTTGAGGACCAAAATTGGGCCCATTGGACGATTATGATAAATTGCGAGGAAGCACATCCATACATTGATAGCCACCGCAATCAATTCAACATGAAGTGTCCGAATGGTTCCGAGAAATTGCGTGTAGAATCATTCTTCTTATCGTTCTCCAAAAAAGTAAGTGCATTTTTTAAATCAATTTGCTAGAGAATATCGTAATCATTGCAATTTGTAGACTAATATCTGACGAGAATTTCGTTCAATTATGCAGATGAAAGCAATGAGAAACATTGAATTGTATATTCTCTCGCGAGGCCCGATTCATACTCGCACTTACTCAAAATGCACCGTTAATGAAGTCAAATACGTGTGTCACCGACAAGATCAGTCGCGAAGGACACAAAATTGTGGTGTGATGTTCGAAGCCAATTCGATAAAGTATTATGCAATCCTATTACAAGTTGTTGAACTCGTATACACGCAAGGGATGCCACATGTTCCATAGAGGTATTTATAACCCAACATCACTCACAAGAAATGCAAATGAAGGACCAATATACGAGGTCGAAGCACCGTATCATAAGGTCATAAGGAAGCGACAACAAATATTCCTCTTCTCATACATGAGGGTTTATGTGTTGATTTTGGTTCAATTCAAATGCGTGATTCCGATGAGTCCGAAGAAGAACTGAAAATATACGATGAATTGGATGAACGTGAGAAATTCCTTGAATTCAATGATGATGAGGCTTTGCCCGAGATAGACAAAGAAGAAGACGACGAACAGACTGACGAACAAGAATACGATTCTAATTGATCGAACACATATTTCTATGTTTCGCAAAATTTGTAATTTTTTCGTTATAAATAAAACTCTACCCTCATTTGTCTTGCTATCTAAGTTATATATTTCTATCTCTAATCAGAATATGTAACAAATTATTCTCGGCGAATTTCTAACCCTAAACCCCAATTGTCTAATTTAATTATAAATTTATATCTACAATTATAAAATTTATTTATAAAAATATTTTTAAATAATAAATTTAATCACAAAAATATTTTTAAATATAAATTTAACTATAAAAATATTTTTCAATATAAATTTATTTAATTATTCCCGGCGAGATTTTGTCAACTAGAAATTCAATATCTCGCCGGCTTGGTAAACGCCATGCCGACGATATATTGCACAATATCATGTCGGGAAAGATATAGATTAAAATACTGATTTTGACTTTTATGGTTGACTAAATACTCCGTCGACTTATCGGCTATGATCCTGTGGTTCGATTTGGCTAAAATTTAATTTACATAGGTAAACCATCACCATCTACATATCCAAAGGTTTCGGTTTTTATAATTCAATTTTCTTACATTCGGGATGTGAACAACGTATGTTTATGGTATGTAAACCCTTACTTCCCATAACTCTAAAACTCTACGTTCAAGACGATTCAATATTTTCAAAATATTTTTTTTAATCCAACGTTACCGAAGGAACTGAAGATATATTTCTCTATGTCGGGTAAAATTTCGAACAATTTTATTTACTTTCAAATCGATCTCGATCAAGTACCGGATGAGTCGAAAGATGTGTACATATAACGAGTTTCTAACCCTAATTACCCCTAATTATGAAATTAAAATTTAATTCTAAATTTATATTGCAAGCAATCATTAAATCTCAATTGTATAATTGAATTATAAATTTATATCTAAAATTATAAAATGTAATTATAAAAATATTTTTAAATCTAAACTCTTCCCCGACGAGATATTGGTCAAAGACTCACCGGGAATGAGTTCATGTTTATAAAAATATTTTGATAAATATAAACTCTTTCCTGGCGAGATATTGGTCAAAATCTCGCCAGGTAGGTGGTCAAGTGGAATTTTCATTAGCACGTGACACCTAGCCAGCGAGTGTTTGGCAAATTCTCGTCGGGAATAGTTTGACATATACAACACTTAGATAAATTTTCAATCACTTTCTCTCTCTCTCTCTCTCGCGCGCGAAATTCAGTTTCCCTCGCCGACGATCCTCTTTGACTGAAGTCTCCGGACCAGCTCGCACTCCTCGTCGCCGTCGATCCTCTGCGACTGAAGTCTCTGGCCCGACGTCGCCTCCAACTTCGTCGCAGTTCTTCCTGACCTCGCCGTTCTCGCCTCTGCTCTCTTCATCTCCGTCCGACCTCGCCTCCTCGCTTGAAGCTCCTCAAATCTGCCAGCTCGCCTGAACCTCCTCGTCTCCGATCTCCGGCCGACCTCGACTTCAACATCACTTCTCTAGGTAAGTGTGTGGATATTAGGGATTTGATTGTTAAATTGGTGAAACTAAGGTTGAATTTCCTCAAATTGATTGTGAAATTAGGGCTGAAGTTATGAAAATTGATTGTGAAATTAGGGATTTGATTGTGAAATTGTAGTGATTGTGTGGTGTTTGGCTAAAATGGTGTTAGGGAATTGTAGTGATTCTATGGCTGTTTGGTTCCCGAGAAACCTGTTTTTTTTTGTGAAATGTTGAATTGGTGGTATTTTCTCTGATGTTTCTGCTGAAAATTGAGCAAAAGAGGGTTGTATCAGAGCCATTTATGGCATGTTAGTGTATAGTTACCATGATCAAGTAATGTGTTCGTGTCATGGGTTTTTTGTGTATGTAATACTCAGTGTTGAATTATAGAAGGATAGTAGATAGCTAGCGTGAAGAGGAAGAGATGTATTATTGGAAGGAAATATGTAGATTGGATTGTTGTATAATAAAACCCAATTCAAATATCTCTTTGATGTCTGCAATATTCAAGCTTCTTTCTCACCCTATTAAATTTAAATGGATGTCTGTTATTAAATTATAAGGAAAAAAGATGGGTGATGTTGTTATTTTTTTTTCAATATGATTGTGTGTTTTACTTTTCGATGCATTCGATAATTGAATTAGATATTTTGAAGGGGTTGGTGTTGATTGACAAATAGTCAAGAAAAGTAAGGAAATCGATTTCCATCGTCAAGGTCCTAATCCACACTCAACTTGGCATACTACTTGGAAAGTTGGAGGCAATCATGGGGTCTTGTATCCTCTTCTCAAATGATAATATGAACTCGCCTCAGCTCCATTTTAATTTTTTTTATTTTCAAGACATGTCTATCCTCTTGTATGGTATAGAAAATAAAATTCAACCCGAATGTACGGTTGGTCATTTAAATTGTATGCTAAATATTTATAGACCTTTTATATGTGAAAATAAGAGATTATTTGTCTACATTCCAGGATATGGCTCCTAGAAGGAACATGGGGCATAAGACATTGAAGGAGCAGTATTTTGACCAAATCCGGCGGTATGCTACAACCTTGGCACCGCCTGAGAGCTCGGGGGTACAAAGTGGGCCCTAAGACTCGGGGGTAGAAAATGGGCCTCAGAATGGTACTAGACCCGAGGAGGGTACTCGGCCCCAGCAGGATACACCGGCCCAGGAGGAGGTCAACAGACCCGAGCGGGGTGGTTCGGTTCTGGAGGAGGCGCCTGAACACGAGGATGAGCTGATTGAGTGCATCATTCCCTCAGTCAGTCCCTCGAGCATTCCTACAGCGGAGTCTAACGACTCGAAAACGTGTTGTACGACTGTGCGCTCTGGATGACACATCCGGTACAAGTCGCTGAACAGCACGTACGAAAAAGGATCTACGAGTAGGCCACATGAGCTGAAGACATGCTCGCGTGGGCTTGCGAAGTGCAAGAAGCTCCAAGACATGATAGAGAAAGGGCCCATTTCGGTCACGTGGGACTTCGAGAAAAATCACATCCTCATCAACAACGACCAAGAATTTGACTCGTCCCGGATTATCCGGTTCATCGGCGGTCACATCAGGACGAGTATATTACCTCGCGCTCCGACGTTTCGGAAACTAGACTTCGATGAACAGTGTAAGATATGGGGAGCTCTCACGGTAAGTTTCTAATTTTTTTTATCTAAAAATCATTTTATTTGAAAATATATTTGCACTAACATATTTCTATTTTCATTAAAGAGCGTGCTACGCTACCACGTAGCGCCAAATCGAGTCTACCAGTGGCTGTTTTTCCATACTCAGAGGCGCTACGGGGAGTTTATGGAGAAATGCAGGAGGGACTACGACGAGAAAAAACGGAGGCCGGTCCCGGAAGACTTCATAGGCCGAGAGCAATCATGGGATAGGATGGATTGGATGTGCGACTACTTCGAGAGTCCAGAATATAAGGTATGTATAAATATGTAATATTTTCTTTAAGTTTTTCTAATACTTAATAATACTTTCTTAACGCTCGATATTTGTCCGTGTGTAGGAACTTTCTGGAAAAATGAAAGCCCTCGTCGAGAATCGGAAAAAGCATAGTAGCGGTTCCCGGCCCTTCGACAGACATGCTCTACTCCAACAGAAGTCTGGAGTTCTCCTTCCGAGTTTGGAAACTTACGTGCGTGTCTACGAAAATGACGACGACCCGGAGACAGTAAAATTTTAATTTCTTTATAAATTTACTAGAATTTTTATTATGTTATACAATATAACACTTTCGTTTGCAGGTCCAAAAAGTGAAGGACGAGATCGAGCGGCACAAAGCACTTGCCGTAGAAGCGGCTGCCAGAGGAGAACAATATTTGGTCCCGAAGAATGTAGAGGCCAAAATCCTTCAGCGGTTGATGGGCACAGAGAAGAAGCGGGGGTGTATTGTTCTTGGCATGGGCGGCGAGTTCCTTCGACTGGCGAAACCGAGAGGTGGTGCCCGTACATCCGCGACGTCAGCTGAGCAGATAGATGCTGCAGTCGCTGCCAGAACGGCGGAAATGGAGGAAAGGGCTCGCCAGAGATAGGCAGAGGCTTGCACGAGAGAGGCAGAATTGGCCGCCAGAGCCGCTACTGCGGTGGGGGAGATAGCTAAGCTAAAACGTCGTTTCGACGATCAACAGACTCGGCTTAAGGCCAAGATCGATGCTCGGGTTAAGGCCGAGGTTCTCGCCACTATCTGGGATCACCTGGTGAACTTCGACTTACCGGGTGGCATGCAGATGCCGCTTCCGACCTAGGCTCCAACTTCGACTCCGACGCCAACGCAGACACTGACTCCGGGCCTGACTCCATCTATAACGGTGACGCAGTTGACTATCTCGCCGGGACTGCCTTCGGACCAAGAGCAACCTCCAACACCTGCCGACGAACAACCGCGCCCGAGAAAGAGGTTCAAGAAGACGACGCAGAAGACAAAACATATATGACAACTCCCGTAGTTTTCTAAGTTACGATTTTGTTGACGTTTTGTAATTATACATTTATTGTTCGATGAAATATCTGTTTTCGATCGCTGCAAATTGCAGTTTAGGATTTAGTAGAATTGCCAGATTTTACAGGTTTTATTGGTAACGGGAAACTGATAAATTGGGGCAGATAATGTCCAAAATTTATCAAACCTAGCCGGCAAGATATTGGCAACATCTCGCCGGATAGGTTCGGCTAGGGTTTACAACATACCCGGCGATATATTGCCAATATCTCGCCGGTTAGGGTTTACAACCTACCCGGTGATATATTTCCAATATCTCGTCGGGTAGGTTGTAAGCCCTAACCGGCGGATAGTGAAGTTTTCCCGGCGAGATATTGCCAATATCTCGCAGGGTAGATTGTAAACCCTAATCGGCGAGATATTGGTCAAAAACTCGTCGGTTAGGTTTTATAACCTTTCCTGGCGAGATATTGCCAACATTTCCCCGGCGAGATATTGGTCACCTCCAAGCCGGTGAGATATTGATTCAATATCTCGCTGGCTATGACCATTCCCTTCGAGACCAGCCCGGCGAGTTTCGGGCGAATATCTCGCTGCTTGGCCAAGCCAGCGAGACGGGATCTCCTTCCCGGCGAGAGCAAAGTCTCGTCGGCTTGGAGCTAAATTTTAGTGGTGCATCATCCTCCATTAATAAACACCAAATCAACCGTACAACACCAATGAGCTTCTAATTTTTTGCTCATCACTCTAATCAATCCCACACCTCTCCCTCAATCAAACAAATTTCACAACACAACATCAATAATATATCCCTCATTAATTCTATCATGGTATCATCGGGCAGCTGCTATCTCGCCATCAGCCATCAGGCATCTGACAATCATTGGGCATCTGCTATCTCGACATCAGACATCAAGCATCTGGCAATAAACGGGCAGCTGCTATCTCGTCATCAGCCATCAGGCATCTGGCAATCATCGGGAAGCTGTTATCTCGCCATCAGCCATAAGGCGTCTGGCAATCATTGGGCATATGCTATCTCGTCATCAGGCATCTAGCAATCATTGGGCATCTGCTATCTCGTCATCATCCATCAAGCATATGGCAATCATTGGGCATCTGCTATCTTGCCATCAGTCATCAGGCATCCGGCATCATCGGGCAGCTGCTATCTCGCCATCTGCCATCAGGCCTCAAGCATCAGGCATCAATAGGCATCATCGGGCATCATGCATCATTCAGCACATACGTGCATCAAGCATCCACCATCGGTCGTGAGTGGCGCGCATCCTCCATCCTCAATTCTCGCCACATCACTCCGACAGCATTCTCGGCAACCGCAACCCTCGCCACAACTCAATACTATCAAGCTTCAAACTCAATTCTTGTTTCACCGTATTGAGTTTGAGGAGGGCTGTTAGATTATATTAGGTTTCCTATATTTATGTTTTCTTTTCTCACTTATATTAGGGTTTTCTATTCTATTTCTACTACTTCTATAAATAGAGGTCTCTTGTAATTCATAACATAAATCAATAATAAATCTCATTTTCATTTCTATCAACATTGGTTGATTGGAAGGACTCTGATACAAGCACTATATATATAGGGGTAATTCCATGTCAGTACCCTAACATTGCCTCATTTCGAAATCAGTACCCTAAATTTAAATTTTTTTTTATCGGTACCCAAAGTTTATTTACGTTGCAGTTAAGGTAACAGATGTTAAATATAACACAATTTGTGTGCAAAATGTCTAAAATGCCCTCAATAGTTTTGGTCTGTTAAACTGGTCTGATTGGTTGAATTGGTATGATTATGAAATTACTATTTTACCCCTAATTGAATACCAATTTAACGGATAAATTAAGGGCATATCTGACTTTTCACTTACACAAATAATAAATTATAATTATTTAATATTTAAATATATATAATATTATTATTATTATTATTATTATTAATCATTAATTAACCTGATTAAACCTAATTAAATCATTGGTTGGAGACTCGAAAAATGGCAGCGAAGATGTGAGTGGTTCAGAAGATGATGGAAGTGATAGTGACTATGAGTGAGTGTGATCATTGTATGGCAGCGAAGATGTGAGTGTGATCGGTTCGATGATGCTGATGATGAGTGAATGAGTGATGTCGAGATATAGTATTTTAGGTTTATGAATTATTTATCGGTTCGAGAAATTTTGATTAAAAATGTTTTCATTGTATGTTTGTTTCTGTTTTGATTATGCAGACAACTATGGTGGTTATTTGATGTTATTGACTATGTTTATTTGTTTGGTATCGATGCAAACATTCAGAATAGTTTTTCAACCCATAAACTGTAGGGTTCTTCAGATTAGAACTTTACGGCAATGCATATACTGATTACGAAATAAAACATTAAATTTAGAAGACATGATGGTATTTTAAAGACATGACAATATAGAATTGTAATGATGAAATATTAAAACAAAATGAATGAAACAAATTAAAAATGACAATGAAATTATTTTGCGTAGATCAAAACAATTGTACTGGCAATGAAACATTAGAGACAATGAAATGAAACAAATGTCAGCTGTGTAATTTTTATTCATAAGACACTATTGGTGAAAATGTTGCAACTTGTATGGATGACTAGAGCATGCTTATAATGAATAAACAATACATTCATTCAAATTAAAGCAAAGAACACATTTATATCAACATAACTATTGTTAAGAACAAATATTTCTTCAAGTCACAGAAATAATTATATGACTATCAAGTAACATATCATGTGAAACTAAACTGGCCTCGCCTAACCGAGGCATAATTCATTAAAAACAGTAATCTCCAACTTAATAATATTCAAAATGAAAAAACAGCTAAATAAAATGACAAGATAGGTTGAACAACATAAACGATAATATGAAACATTGTTTGTCTAGGTAAAGGTATTTCGACGCCTTTGACAATCGGGGTAGTTAGATGCACGAGTACTTCGTGAGTTGAGGGATTACGACGTTGTGATGGTGTTTTAGAACCACTACTTTTTGTCGGCTTCTTATTGGGAAAACCTTCACCCATATTTGTTTCTTTTGCATTTCCAACTCTTGTTTCTACATGTATTTGGGAAGTTCTCGTCGCTGCTTTTGATAGTGTCAAGCCTCATCCTTTTGAGACAGTTGATGAGAGGTTCGTGGTATTTGAGGTCAGATTCTTCAATAATCATGTGATTGGAGTGAATCCAAACAACAAAAAGTATATATAATTAGAGCGAAATACCTTTCATTATTAATGAAAAGGAAAAAAAATCATGACACAATGGAACATATCATTCCAATTGAACTTTAAGGACATATCATATTGATGAAACAATAAAGCAATAACACAATAGAACATGACATGCTAGTGAGCCAGTGAAACGACATAATGAAAACATAACATGCCAACGACACGTTGAAACATTACATGTGAATGGTACAATTAAACTTAACACATGAGAAATTGAAACATAATACGTCAATGGGACATTAAAACATTATAAATCGATCATACATATGAATGCAGCGCACAATTTAGATAATGAAACCAACAATGTCGATGACACTATGAAACGACCTAATTTTCCATGAAAAAATGCATGAAGATGACACTATAAACAAATCACCTAATGCAAGCATGTGAAGCGTGATTGCAACCATTTTTAGCATGTGATAAATGAGTCTAAATTTGTTCATAAGTCTGTTTCATACTACAACAAGACAATAACTAATAAGTTATACAATAGCCTAAATTCGTTCATCTGTTACCCAACCAATTGACAGCTACAACTACACGATGTTGAAGAATACAACATATCGGTTCTTCTATGAATGAATCATCACACCAAATCGAAACATATTTGTGCAACGGTTTAACAAAACCAGTCACCAGGTCTACACATCAAAATAGTAAATATGTTCATGAAACCCAGAGCCTCGAACCTTAGATTTCGACAAAAAATTCAAACAAACAGACATGTATCAAAACATACATCTTGAAAACAATTCGATCTACAATGTGATATGATAGTCTATGGTACTTACCAACGCTTCTCTTCTTCGGGATGTTAGATATCCTCTAAGACTTGCGACAAGAAAACGATATTGTTAAACACGCCGATGACTGAATCGATTGAGATAATGTACTTCGTAATGGTGTATTCTCAGTGATGCTAACTCAAAATATTGAAGGGTAATGCGGAAGGTCTTCAGCTCAACTAGGGTTCGGCAATGAAAATTGTATGAGATTAGGTTTCCTCCAATATTGATATGTCTGAAGGATTCTAATCAAAGCTAATTGATAATCAACATTTGCGTTGCAATCGAAATCCCTATCTCAATCCTATCACCAAAATGTCTAAAATGTCCCTCGAAAATGGTAGAAAGACGATCCACTCCAGTTGTGCATCATTAAATTACTTTAAATTGTTATCACGGGTGGTCATATGATCTAATTCGTCCATTTTATAATGGACAATGATCGTTCGGATGTTTTTGTGAGATAACTACACGTTTGTAATCAATTACAGGCCTGGTTGACTTTACATGCCTGGTTGACTTTGGGTTGATAAAACGATTAACAAGACTGTCAAGAGGAACAAATAATAAAGAGAAAGGAGGAGAGAAAGAAAAATGAACTCAATGACATGCATTTAAAATTTTAAATAATATTTATGAGATTTTGGTCATTTTGCAATGAAAACTAATGATGTTTGATTAAAAATATAAGGATAATATAGCTACCTAAATCATTTTGCATCATTCTAAACTAACATTATCTAGTTACCTAAAACAATCATATCAATAAGAGCAATACAAAAATGTATGCAAATCATAAATTCGACAGCCGGGTAAAACAGATATAATAAAAGATATGCTGAAGGAAAAAAAATTTATAGCAAACCAAGAATAACAGATTCAAACATTCTACTTTTTTAGAGCATGATCCAATTGTTAAATTGCATAATATCCTCTCAGCTAGCATGACAACAAGACGAAAAGAAAAACCCAAAAGGATGGTCCATATATTATCCATAAACTCAAAACAAATTGGACAAACTAAAATCACTGGCTCACGCCAAGCCACTTTGTAAAGTTATCAAACTCAGTGTAGTCGGAGTCAGAAATCATGGTCTGATACCAAGCCTTTCCAGCAGCCTTGATCGAAGCAGCTTCTTCCTGAAATGATAAAAGTATACATCAACAATCATGCTATGATTTCAAATTTGAAAATATACCTTCATTTGTGAAAAATGAATACTCCAATGAATTGTGTGTGCATGTTAAATGACTTAACAATAAATAACACAGAAGGCAACTCAACATTACCGACAGATAAGAGCAAGGTTAAGGACAAGGGGTGCATGGTATACACACACAAGGAATTAAATATGAAATTAAACATAACAATAAAGGTCAGTAAAATATATATAAGCAATGGTTCCAAAAATATCAAGATTTGTAAAGGTATATCAATGTGGTAGATTAAATTTTTTTAGGAAAACAGTTACTTCTTTCAAGCAACTTCAACCAATATAAGCAAAATGAAGAGCAACCTCAAAATGGTATACAATAAACAGTGACAATGTTACAAGCAAAGATAGCAACCTCAAAATGGTTGACATATTAGTAATAGAAGTAACCAATTGCATCAGCATGGGACAATTTCAATTTAGATATACCAAAACCAGCAAAACATGAAAGTTAATCTCCTAAGCACAATGAATCAACAAAACACATACTCACAATACAAGTAAAAATGAATAACTTGAAATCACAGATCATAATATCAACAAAAATAATAACTGAACTTCACATACCTACAATATCCAAAAACAGATTATTCTTAAACAAACATTGCATAGGAAATAATCAAATGAACAAGGAAACAAAACAGTGATTACCTTTGTAATAGGTTTCCTCTTCCTGTCAAGCTTCTCCTTCTTAGACTTGAGGCGCTGCTCCTCAGCCAACAGAGCCATTCTCCTTGCAGTCTTGGCATATGGGTTGAGCTTCAGCATGGTGTTGAGGTTCTTCAGTGGGTTCTTCTTCATCAGAGCTCTCTTCACGCCAGTCTTAATTGGCTTGACAACAGACTGAACCTCATCACTGTTGATGATACGGGCCAAATCAGCATTGACCATCTTGGACCTGGGAAGCACATAGCCCTTCTTCTTCTCAGAAGGCTTCTCAAAGGAGCCATAGATGGAATCAAGCTTCTCAAAAGCAGACTTGGTCCAGATGACAAAGCGACCAAGGTGGCCACCAGGAGCAAGCTTGAGAAGGTTGAGCCTCTCAACATTAGCGACCTCAACACCAGGAATGTTCCGGAAGGCCTTGACGAGCTTAGCACCTTCAGTACCGTACACAATCAGAGGACCCTTGCGGCTGATGTACCTGCGGTTCCTCATCTTTCCCTTCCCGGCACGGATCGCGTGGCTGTCCTTGGCCTTCTCGGCGTCAGGATAGGCACCGATCTGCTGGAGCACCTTGATAGCAGAAGAGGTCTTCTCGACGCCCTCAGCGGAGTCACCGATCACGAGGGGCATCTCGGGGACGGAGTCGATCCTGTGACCGCGGGCCATGACGAGGGCGGGGACGGAGGAGGCGGCGATGGCGGAGACGACGGCGTAGCGCTTCTGGTTGACGTTGATCTTGCGGTGCCAGCGGCGCCAGATGCGGGTGGGGGCGAACATACGGCCGCCGCGGCACATGTTGCCGAAGGCTCCCTGGCCGGCGCGGTGGGTGCCGCCGCCGGGGACGCGGGGGATACGGGACACGGCGCGGCCGGTTCCCCAGGACTCGGCGGAGGTCTGGTGACCCGCCTTCCTCGAAACGGCATAGGGCTGGCGAGAGTTGTTGGACATCTGGGCGTGGGTGAAGCTCACGATGTCAGGGCGGATCGACGCCTTCATCACGTCGGGGAGAGGGACGGTCACAGAGGAATCGGTGACCATTTCGCCTTCAAGGGCCTGGACGGTCACGAGGGGGCGTACAGCGGCGGTGGCCATTTCTGGATGTACCTCTTCTCTTCTCTTCTCTGCTCTAGGGTTTTGGTTCACGGAGGCGAACGTGGAGTTTAAATAGGGGTCATTTGGTAGCTCTACCCTAAGGATCTGGGTTGAGCTGTTCTTGGGCTGCTTTTACGAATACAAATAAAGATATAGCCCAATTAGATTCCTTGTCAAAGTTTATTGGGCTGCCTCAATCTTTCCTCTTCAACTCAACATCCAAACATTTTTCTTCTTCTAATTTGACCTGACCAGTTGACCCACCAAACTTTTATAGATTGAGAATTATACTTCTAGAGAGGATAAATAATAATGCTTCATACATGGTTTATAGAGTATTTGATAAATCCAGTTGTTTGAACATTTAGAACAACAAGAATGATATATTGTTATGTCTAAAACAGGTGAACTATATACCTCTGAACATCTCGCTGTGGCAGTACTGTGAAAAATGATAGGCTTAGAGGGTCATGTAAGGACTAATTGCGAATTAATTGAAAAATTACTCAAAAGTTATAAAAGATTAGTTGGAAAAAATGGGCAAGTACTGATGTGTGGATCCGGCCTTAAAAATATATCTGACCAGATTTTCTTGCTGCTCTTATGCAGCCAAATAAGATGTGGTCAAGACAGAACCTGCACTGCATACAAAATTAGGCTTCGCTGATGCAATTATGCAAATACCATGTGAAATCTATGATACATTACAGGTTACTTCAAAGGTATACATGCATTCTTGCCAGTTGAAGATGGCACTTCACTAAAAGATACATGAAACTGAAACACCCACTAAATAATCTTATTACTAGATTTACATGTTGCTACACAAATGAATATAACACCAACAAACACACTCCCACTTAGGCCACTGAACATACATGCACACACACACACATATGGACAGACGAAGAGTTCCCTACATTCGGCATCTTCTGCTACTCTAATTTTGGTCGTGTTTGCTTGGTTTATCTAGTCGTTGCACTCGGACTGCAAATTACAACATGCAAAAATGGTTAGAGGCAACAATAATTTATTATGCAGGCAACAACTACAAATGATGAGTTCCAGATAAAATCTAGTTAATTAGAGTGCAGCAAAGAAAAACATAGTTGGCATATTGTAGTTACTAAGCAGTACAAAATGATAAATCACTGGTCCTGTCCTCAAACTGTTGCTCCATCAACTCCCACTGATTCAGTATTGACATCATACGATGACAGGACCATCCTCTGAACCAACCAACAAGATCACTAGTCAAGATTGTAGAACAATCATTTATTAATTCCTAAAAATGTTGGAAACAGCCATCCTACACTTTCTTATGGTCACAATGTTAAACCAACCCAAGTAGCATTCAAGGTATTGACGAGCAATGCAAGAGATTGATGCAGAGCCAGTAATGTAATGTGTTGCTTGTCGTCACATTGACTTTTAAATGAGCTGCGATCAGCAAACACTTGAGGAACTCTTCTTTTTTCTTGTCATTAATGTTAACCTCTGTCTCAAAATATCAGTGTACTATTTGAATTTTTGTAAAAATTAATGATTAGTAGAGTTTTGTAAGTCACTTTAGCCTCATACCCTGTCATGCTAACTAACCCACTAAATTTGATAGCCAACTAATAGGAAGAACACTTGATATTTCATGCATAATTAACTTCCTAAGAAGGAAAAGTGACACAATTTTGTGGAGATCCAAATTAGGAAAGTACGATACTCATTCTGGGACAGGATAGTATTGAATACTATGGTTCTGTACAAAAACAACATGCCCTATTTTGATAGGAAAACCATATAAATTAAGAAAAAATGGGGGTCTGTCTCAAGGAAGGAAATGCAATTCCACGAAATACAAAGCATCCGCACGATGTAGATGCACCAAAGTACATGGAACAATACAGAAAATCTAGGAACAGAGCCAAAAACAAAATCATAGCTTCAGGTGGAGTATAAGTACGCGTTCATGGCAAAATCAATGATTTATCCAGGGGGAAGCCCAGTCCAAGCCATATGCGTTTTTTTTTGTTTTGAAGATTTGTATTTAAATCCCCAGCTAATGTGGCTTACTGAATATATTTCTCATACATTGCACATCAGGAACCTAAGTAAGCTACTGCTGCAAGTTCTGAAACTTTTTCAGGATAATTCTTATGATCTTATAAACCATTGGATTTCTGAGTATCTCCTTTAGTGTGAATGAAGCCTTACGAGCTAGTAGGACCGAATAATTGATCCAAGACCAAGTTATTTGTCTAAACCCATTTCCTACAAAGTCTCTGATTTATATCTACATACATGATAATAACTAATAAAGGGCCATATTATTTTTCATTTTGTTATAGGACTTAAAATCTTAACCAATTGGTTAGTCTTGAGCCAAATTACTGGAATAAACAGACATTTTATTACCTATTATTTGATCATTGATATTGTTGTGTTTTAATAAAAAAGAATCCTTAGAAGAACACAATTGTGCAACTTGACCAAATAGCAAGGAAAGGAGTGTAAGCAAATTCAAACACAGCCTCCAAAAGGAAAAAAAAAACTAATTTTGTCAAAGCAGAATGTAGAGTATTTGAGTAATTCATAATCACGCCAATGAAAAACATTATAACTTACAATTTGCTCGAGTTCAGGGCAAGACAGGTTGATGGTAAGGTTTCTCATCAGCAATAAAACCTGCATAGGAGTCGATCGAATTTGTCTCATTAGGCAAGCAAAACATTTAACAACTTGGGAGAGGGAGAGGGAGAGGGAGAGATTTGATGTTAGATAGAGAAATTTCTTGTTATGATGGACACACGTATGCAGCATGACTTCTCTATGAGTTTTAAATAGGGATTTGACGTCAATTAGATTATTTTAGAACATTATAATGAAATTAAGTCCTGGGGAGATTACGGGCATCTGACCCGTGAGAGGCAGAGACATGATTGTGTATACCAAACCCATATCAGAATCCCCAAAACACTTGGTTTTCCTCCTAAATTTTATTCTAGCCTCTAGGTCCCACTTTTCTCATTTCTCAACAGGGAACCGGAAGCTGATACATGTTAATGAGCAAAGATAGCTCCTAGAAAGCTGAATCAACATTCAACCAAACCTATATTTAACTGTAAGACTTTAGAATGCCACAACAATATTATCTAGGAATGAAGATATATATGTTGTCTACTAGGGCAGGTGAACCCATAGTAATACAAGTGTAGCTTGTTTGTCTAGTCATCTCAACTGTATTACACTGACATGTAAATGGTTGAGTGACCTTGAATGAGGGTCACTCTTCAAATTTAATGTGCATAACATGAATACCCATCATTAATCCTCAAAAGCTTTAGACATGTCCACTAGTGACCATGTACCCTGCTGTTGACCTACTTTTCTCCATTTGAGACAAATTGTGTTATCCTCTGTGGATATAAAGTCAAACGCAAGCGGTATTATGTTAAGAATAGCAATGTAAACCAATGAAATCATGACAAGTTCCATTTAGCTCACAGTTTCAAAGTTAATGGGATCCATTTCCTTGAGCTTTTGCATATGGCCTTGCATGTCTGGGTCAAAGACGCTCCCAATGAAGTTATATACTTCAGCAAAATCTGGTTTACCTGAAATCCATGAGAAACACATGAACACCCATCGGGATTAATGATTCAAAGAAGAGAAGGAACGAAATAAATATGCCCAAGAAGATCACCATGCAGCACAGGAGCCAATTCCCCTTGGTTTGGTGTGTCAGACACTGGTACAGTTTTGCTTGAGCTTCCAATGCCACTGACAGTGCTGTTACTAGGCCTAACTACATCCTCAGATCCAGTATCAGCTGAATCAGTAACACCACAAGTCATAATAAGTGCTTGATACTTAAATCCTAATTTACAATAGAATCAAGGAAAATAAACAGAATTTATAGCATGCCTTTGGCTCCATGAAGATTGCCAAATTCTTCTTGTGACGACATAGTTTCAACTGACGCATCATTTATAATTATAGAATTATCTTCCCATGGAGGATATCCAGGTGGGAGTGTACTCAGTGAAGACGGATAACCCAAGGATGCTTGTAGTGGAAATAGAACTGCCAATTAAGGAAACACAAAGCGATAACAACTCAAATTAAAATTTTCAAATGCATTTGTTTAAAATCATTTACGCGGTAATACCATTTTTGGATGCTTTATGTGGGTAGGGGTGAGAAGCTTTGCGCTTAGGGCGAGGAGGAGGTACATGTGCTATTGTCCCGTTCTTTTGGACCTTCAAGAAGTATTTCTGGGCATGACTTCTAATCTGCAGAACCATATATTCAGCAACTAACAATCCTTAAATATTGAGAAGAAGCAAAAAAGAAATGCCACTCATAAAAATTGAATCACTGTCTGTAACCTGAATAACTGTCTTTGAACCTACAAAATCTTCAATTTTCTTCCAGTCACGGTCAAAACTGGAAAATCCAGAAAGCACAGAGAACAACTGATTTCAAAATTGGATTACATGGGCTTCCAGTTATACAAAAAAAAAACCATCAAGATATATTCATGGATCATGCTCAAACAACAACATTTCAAAACAAAACAAATAAAAAACAGAGGCAAGAAATATTTTCTTTCCACTGTTAGGCCCAGCAAGGTAACCTGAAATCTCTAGCAGTACCCAGGAATCTTGGAGGTGGCCTATGATTTGGAGCATTTCAATACCAGTTATTCAACAGAAACAAGTTGTAGTCGCCTAGAAATGAAAAGCCTAATTGCATCAAACTGACCAAATAAAACTCATTACAATCCACAAATATCAATGTTATTTAGCACTATAATCTCTGCTTATATATGTTACTTCAAATTAATTTCCTATGATCCCATGGAAATCCTGCAGAAATTGTTCAACTAAAAATCTTATCAGAATCTACCTGCACGTATAAGCAGTTACAAAAAAAGTGATAAAAACACAATCATCTAAGAAAAACGAGCCATCAAATTTCAAATGCAAACAACATTGAACCGATCAAATTATCAGTAAATTGACATGATTAACACACAAATTATCAAATTAATTCGGTTATTACTACAGAAACAATATACACGCGGAGAATTTTAGTTCAATTTTAACAGAAAACAACAGCAACTGAGGGCGACGAATCTGATTGTAATTGCAGAAACAAAGAACACAATATGTTAAATTGAGCGCGAATTTGATGAGAGATGAAGGAAATACTGAACAAATACGCCTGAATTCAAACAAATACACATAATAATGGATGAGAAATCTGATTGTAATTCCAGAAACGACCGAGACATTACACAGAAAAGAGAAGGTGAAATGGTGAGAGAGAGAGAGAGAGAGAGATGTACAGTTGAAGAGCTTCGAGGAACTTGTCATGCTCTTCTTCGGTCCAGCTCTCTCTGGACTTGGTGATGGTGTAGGGCTTTCTCACTTTCTTGCCGGAGCTGTCCAACGGAGTTGACGCCGACATGCCCTGGCTCGTAGCCGGTGAGTTCATGGACAATAGAGTTTAGTGTTGTGGTTGATTTTGTGATGTGAACAGAGAAAATGGCGAGCTTGAGCTGTGTTTTTCATTCGAGAATCATTTCAGGCCGCTCAATTAATCGCCTGCCTAAGCACGCCGATTTATTCCCTTTCTCGCGCGTCACGTGGGATTATCCATAAATCAAAATAAATATAAAAATGAATTCGCCATAAACTATTTATTTTTCACTTCAAAACAAGTGGCTTATTTTATCGTCTTAAATCTCTTTTCTTTCTGTCAATTCCCGTATTAATTAAAACGTGAATCTAAAAATATTGAAGTTGAAAACAATATTTTAAACTAATACAAATAAATCTGTTGATTTTATTATGATCAAATATAATTTTAAATCCTTCAAAAAAAATATACATATATATATATATATTAGAATGTTATTATTTATTATACATCAATACAGATTTTTATTCACCAACTATGAATTAAGTAAAAATCTAAAGACGAACTGAGTGTGCCTTAATGGTTCAGTTACTCGCTCCTTAACTTGAGGTCAGAAGTTTGAGTTTCAGATGTGATGTGTTACTGAGGATACCGGATGGAGCAGTTGCAGATTATAATATGGGTAGTTAAATAGAAGAGATTGGAAAACATAATCCTTAATTTCTTAATTTAGTGGCTGATCAATAATGAGAACAAATTCTCATCATCATTAGTTAGGTTCTCTTTGGCTCATTACCATGTACATTCTAACAGGAGAGGAGGATTGATTGTGTTCTCTTTATTCATTCGCGTTCACCTCATATAAAATTGAGAACACATTCTCCTATATAAGTGGTGGCTCATCAAAATGGCCACACCAACACATAGGGGTGAGCACCAAAACCGGTCGACCGGGGTCAACTCGTGAAGACACAACTTGGAGAGACCTGAACGGGAACGGGGCACCATATCGTGTAGTATTTTTTTGCTGTAAATAGTTATATCTTCTTTCTTTAACAAAAACCTTAAGCAATTTTATTAAATGCTCAACTCGGCATCATGCCTACTTTCAAGGAGCCCCCCCCCCCCTCCCGAAATCCTAATTTGAAACAATCAGGGCGTACTTTGCAATCAAATGGGCTACGACATTGCAAGAACGATTAACATGAGAAATTTGGACGAGAGTAGAAGCTGAATCGCGCATATTAATGTAGTAAAAAATGATTCATCTAAACCGGCTCCCCTGGAAAGTTCGGTGCTCAATGCATTTCCCGACCATTTGACTGTCAAATTCCACAGTCGTCGCGTTTCATCCTATCCTCCCTCTCCATCCAAGCACCTTTCGCATCCCCATGGCCTCCACATCCGCTGGTTGGAGAAATCCCGTGAATTTTCTGCAAAAAGAACTCATCACCCTACCGCTACCATCCCAGCAAATTAAACCCACACTCCACCAGCCGCGTTCTCAATCCACCGCTCCATCTACGTTAATTTTGAGAGAGCCTGGACACGGAGGCTCCCAGGTCGAGCCACATCTCCCGCTTCCCCTAACTTTCACTCTACCCAGTCCCCCACTGATCTCTACCCCGTTACATTGTTCCTGACAATTATAAATGATCGGTCTGCCCAAACTTCTCGTGCCGCTAGACAGTGCAAAAATAGGTGATCCTCAGATCTAGAGGAAACCTCACATATTGGACACATGACAGGGATGGAATTCCTTTTCCTGCAAGCCTCTATCTGATAGAGAGTGTTAGAACCTGATTGAACAAAATAAAACATTTTTTAGTTGTTAAATAAACTCTTTTTTTCTGGAAAATCATTTCTAGTGCAAAATCAACTTGGGCTCGCACCGCAGGTGCTCTACCAAAACCCAAAGCCCGAACCCGAACCCAAGCCCGTGCCCGAGCTTGGCCTGGACGGACAGCGGCGGCTATGCGCGTGTGGGCTTAGCCTAAGCCTCAGATTATCCCTATAAGGCCCACACAAACAATAGAGGTGAGAAAAACTATTTAGAGATAATTTCACCTAACACCCCCTAAAATAGACAAAATCTCACATAACACCCTTAAAATCATTTTTCTCATATGCACCCCCTATTTTGGTAATGTGTCTCACTTGCCTTTTTCGTTAAGGCCCAGCCAACTCTCTGATAAAGATTGAAAGTAAAAAGACTAAATTGCCCCTACTTATATTTCGAATTTTCAATTGATGCCATTTTTTCCACACTCGCTCTTTATCCCTTATTTTTTCACTCTCACGCATGACAGTAGGAAATGAAATTAGCAAGACAGAGTATTCATCTCAAATATTACTTTTTGTCTACGAACTCTAAATTTTCCACCAACCCGTCCCACCAAATTAAGAACAACAAGTTCCCCCATCAATTAAACAATTTCAATCCCTACCCAAAAACCCAAATATAGTCAATAATGAATTCTAGTACAAACCAAGTATACCCACATTGTAGCATCCAATTACTCGAGGCTCTCAGTATATAATTAGTGAAAACTAAAATCCCAAATATTTCAGCAGATGAAATCCCAAATAGGAATCAAAATATATACATCACCCAGTCAGACCCAAAATCCCCCCAAAATCCATCACCCAGATTCAGCCGAATGCACTCAATTTCCTCGATTTCCCTCATTGGGTTGCGCAATCGCCTAAAATTCCCCCAATTTTCGTGACGGCGAGATTAGGGTTCATGGATCTAGCAGATACGTTCACGGTGGACGTGCAGAGGGCGGAGGAGAGGCGGCTGAGCGCGCCGTTCACGATCGCGACGTCGAGGCTCGATCGGGTCGAGAACGTGGTGATTAGGGTTGAGCTGAGCAATGGGTGTGTTAGTTGGGGCGAGTCTCCGAAATTGTCGTTCGTGACCTCCCAGTACCAACCGACGGCGATGAAGAAGGCGACGGAGGTTTGCGGGATGTTGCGACGGAGTCTAGCGATGACGTTTGGCTCTGAGTTTTATTCTGTGGGTGTTTGGGATCAGTTTTGGTGTTTATGGCTTTGATTGATTTGTTGATTTTTTTATATATATTTTCAATTTTGCTGTTAATTGACTTGATTTTTTTTATTTGTGCATGGTTCTTGCGGTTAGAATGTATGTTTTTTACTGAAATGTTGTAATTTGTATCTCCATCAGAGGTGGATAAATGTGAAAAAAACAAATGGCTGGGGAAGAAGGGTGAGGGTGTGGAAAAAATAGCATCAATTGAATTTTGAAATACCAGTAGGGGCAATTTAGTATTTTTAACATCAAATTTTAACAATGTTAACTGAAACTTAATGAAAAATGACAAGTGAGATCAATTGTTAAAATAGGGGAGTGCATATGAGAAAAATAAATTTAGGGGTGTCACGTGAGATTTTACATATTTTAAGGGATCCTGGGTGAAATTATCCCAACTATTTAAACCCCAAAACACATTTCAATGCTTTTCATGTGGGACTCTAATAAAAGAAAAAGTAATTGTGAGGCTTTTAAATGAATTAAAACCCCAACAATCCCCCACAAAAGCCTTATAAACAAAGGGTTTAAAAAGGAGAGAGGAAGTTCCTGGATAACGGAAGATGTGATACTTAAGTGTCAATGTCTTACGACGTTAATTGATACATAGTGAGTGAGGCAACAACGTACTTGTGAAAACGAGTGAATTTCTTCTTGAACTTATTTCACTCTCTAGTGAGACCCTCACAACACATATCTTATCTTCTAATCTTACTAGTTATGCGGTATCTGATCTACGCTTTTAAGGTCATGCGTACACCTCGGTCTCACGAGTGCCTTTTGAAAGACTTTTTCCTGTCTTTCATAGATGGCGATCAAACCATCACACTCGCATAGGTAGCTAGTCAGGTGTGTCTCAATAGCACTGACCAATGAGCTATTAAGGACAAAGAGTCCAACCTGTCAGTTGCAGACAAAACTCATCAAATGCGTCTCAAATAGCACCACCAAGAACTGGTTATGAGTTGTCAGCCTCAAAATCCATCAAATGGTCTCTATAGCACCACTAAAACTGGTTATAGATTAGTAGTCTCCAAAAACCCATCAAGCGCGTCTCTATAGCACCACCAAAAACTGGTTATGGGTTATCAGACTCGAGATCCATCAAGTGCGCCTCAATAGCACCACCAAAAACTGGTTATGGAATCCCTAACATGACATTGCATCATTCGAATGGGCAAAGTGGTTTAGTGAAGGTCGTAAGGTTTCGTTTGACCGCTCGTGGGTATCCACCATACTTTCACGATGATAGGCTTAAGCCCCATTCCCCTCGAAGTGTCAAGGACAACTTTTCTTGGTAGTTCATTTATGAAAGGGTCAGCAAGATTTCTTTCGGATCTTACATAATCCAAAGAAATCACTACATATCTCAGGAGCTGTCGAATCACACCGTGCCATAGAAGAACATGTCTTTTCTTACCATTGTAGACATTATTATTTGCCACACATATGGTTGACTGAGAATCACAAGATAGTGATACCGGAATGGCCTGCCGTCCCCATATGGGCAAATCGGCCAACAGGTTTCTCAGCCAGTCTGCTTCTTGTCCTGCCAAGTCAAGGGCAATCAGCTCAGATTCCATAGCTGCTTCAGTTCAGCTATGCAGGATTGTTTGGAAGATTTCCAAGAGATATCGCCTCCACCCAAAGTAAAGACATAACCACTTGTAGAGGTTAACTCATCTTTACTCGAAACCCAATTTACATCACATAATCCTTTAGAACAACAGGAAACTTGCAGTAGTGCAATGACCAGTCAATGGTCAGTTTCAAGTACTTGAGTAAACGAAGAAGGGCCTCCCAATGTTCTTTACTAGGGTTGTGAGTGTAACGACTCAACCTGCTCACCGCATAGGCAATGTCGGGTCGATAACTGTTCATAAGGAACATCACACTTCCTATGATCTTGGCGTACTAAACTTGTGGCATATTGTCTCCCAAGTTCTTCGTCAAATGTATGTAAAGATAATAGGGAGTCCTATCAGGTGTGACGTCAAAAGAGTTGAATTTCTTCAATACCTTCTCAACATAGTGAGATTGTCTTAGAGAGATGTCATCAGAGTCCCTCAAAACCTTCACTCCTAAGATGACATCTACTTGCCCTAAGTCTTTCATCTCAAATTTGGATGATAGAAACTCCTTGGTTTTTTTTATAAATCACAATATTACTACCAAGGATTAACATATCATCGACGTAAAGACATATAATCACACAATCTGATCCAACCATCTTTGTGTAAACACACGAATCTGAGTTGTTGACAATATATCCGTCAATCACCAAAGTGTTGTGAAATTTCTCATACCATTGCTTTAGTGCTTGTTTCAGTCCATAGAGTGACTTTCTCAACTTACGGACATTTTCCTCTTGACCTTTTATCACGAACCCCTCAGGTTGTAACATAGAGATCTTCTCATGAAGATCTTCATTTAAGAAAACGGTTTTGACATCCATCTGATGTATAACCAACTCATGAATGGCAGCTAGAGCGATTAGAGATCTAATCGTAGCTATCTTGGTCACAGTGGAATAGGTGTCGAAGTAGTCAATGTCTTTCCTCTGAGAAGTAGTCATACCCGATGAAAACACAGTCATAGGTCTTGGGACCAATGTTGGTTTCTTCGGAGGAGGTAGACCAACTTTAGCTAAACAACCCCATACCTTCAAGAAACTCAAGTTGGGGGCGTATCCCTTCCATAACTCGTAGGAGGTCTTATCCAGATTCTTATGAGCAACCCTGTTAAGAATATGACAAGCTGAGAGAACAGCTTCCCCCCACATCTCGTTGGGAAGGCCAGAACTTAGAAGCATTGCATTCATCATGTTCTTCAAGGTTCTGTTCTTGCGTTTAGCTACTCCATTTTGTTGAGGCAAGTATGGTGCAAATAGCTCGTGAATAATTTCGTTCTTCTCGCAGAAGTCGACTAGGAAGTTCGAGCCATATTCTCCACCTCGATCAAATCTCACTCTCTTGATCTTTCGATCAAGTTGGTTTTCCACTTCATTCTTATATTTGATGAACATCTCTTCAGCCTCATCTTTTGTTCGAAGCAAGTACACTTGGGTAAACTGTGAACAATCATCGATGAATGTTACGTAGTAATGTTTACCACCTTTACTCCTAGTGTTCTTAAAATCAGCTAAGTCAGGGTGAATTAAGTTTAGGAGATTTGAGTGTTTTTGAGTTACAAGTTTACATGGTTTCTTTGTAAACTTTTCTTCGACACAGGAGTGACATTTGGATAGTTCTGAAGATGTCAAGTCAGGTATTATATAGAGGCTTCTTAGTCTCCTTATAGATTTTTCATTGACATGGCCCAACCTTGCATGTCAAAGATCTATTGACTCAGAGATGTAAGTAGAAGTAGAAAGATCTATTGACTCAGAGGTGTAAGTAGAAGTAGAAGCTTTATTATTCATGACTGAATCAACATTGATTACTAAAACTCCATTGCTATAATACCATTTCCCAACAAAATTATCTTTGAAACTAAATACAACAGTATCAGCTTCAATCACAGTTTTCAGTCCAACATTGTTGAGAAGAGGTCCTGAAACCAGGTTACGGCCTGAGAGGGAACACAAAGTGCGTTGTTGAGAGCAAGTTTCTTCCCAGAAGTAAGCTTCAGTTTTATCTTTCCCGATCCAACAATCGTTGCAGTTGAGTCGTTTCCCATGTAGATGACCTCACCAGGTGCAGCCTCTACGAAGTTTGTGAACATATCTTTGTGCATACACATATGTCGAGTTGCATATGAATCCAATACCTAGTCTGTGAAGTTTGCAACCATATTTGCCTCTACCACCAAAACAGTTATGACGTCCTTGCCTTTAACGATGTTGGCACGAGCAGGAGTTGTCCTTTGACGCTGAGAGCATTTGTACGCCTTGTGCCCATCCTTCCCACAGACCCATCTTTTTACTTTTTCACGTTTACATGAGCAGGAGTTGTCCTTTGACGCTGAGAGCATTTGTACGCCTTGTGCCCATCCTTCCCACAGACCCATCTTTTTACTTTTTCACGTTTAGAAATTGTTGAAGGCGCAGAGTTCTGAGGAGGCTTCTTCTTGAACTGATTATTCTTTGGTTGGACTCCAATTTTGCATTTGTCTTTACCTTTTCCCTTGGGGTTTGAAGGCCCATTGGACTCCATGATGTTTGCCTTGACAGAATGAATGGATAGAGAATCCATTTTATCTTTCAGGCGGTTTGCTTCATCGGTTCGCATGTGGCTTATCAGCTCCTGCAGAGAGAGAGAGAGATCATTCTTCTTGTGCTTGAGGTGGTTGCGGTAGTCATTCCAGGAAGGGGGAAACTTCTCGAGCAACACGTTAGCAAGGAATATCTCAGACATGTCCATTCCCTCGTTGATGACATCGGTAGAGGGATTTTGGTAGTCATGAACTTGGTCCATGATGGGTTTTGAATCCACCATCTTGAAGGCGAGCCACTCGCCGACGACGTATTTTTTCTTTCAAGCATCATCAGCCCCGTGTTTCTTCTCTAATGCTACCCAAATAGCCTTAGCATACTTTTATGACATAAATAAATCAAATAACAGATTTGTCATTTGATTTAAAATATAGTACCTAACAGTTTTGTTGTCTTTCTCGAATTTGCTAATGTCATCCTGATTTTTCCTCTGGATGGCAGCTATAGGGGGAGTTTGTCCGAGAACATTAGGATCACTAACAAATGTCTTGGAGCAGGGGGATCATGCACAAATACATAGTCAATATCAAGTTGTTCAAGCATGCAAGTTGGTAGAAGCGGAACTAGCAGCCATGTTAGAACCTAATTAAACAAAATAAAATCTTTTTTTTTTTCTGGAAAACCATTTCTATTGGAAAATCAACTTGGGCTTGCACTGAAGGTGCTCTACCAAAGCCCGAGCCCGACCCGACCGTGGCGGCGGCGCGCGCGTGGGTTTGGCCTAAGCCTCATGTTACCCCTATAAGGCCCACACAAACAATAAAGGTGAGAAAAACTACTTAAACCCCAAAACACATTCCAATGTTTTCCATGTGAGACTCCAACAAAAGAGAAAGTAACTGTGAGGCTTTTAAATGAATTAAAACCCCAACAGGGAGGACTACCGAAAAGAGTTTCCAAGCAAAAAAAATTTCCTTTGACGAGATGTTTAATCTCCAAACCCGGCACCTCTGCTCCTTATTCCATCCGCCCCTCACCCTGATCAAGACTCGATACGCGCTCTGAACCGAGTAACTACCTGATTCTTTCCTTCCCCATAACCAACTGTCAGATGAAACAATTTGGCTAGGAATAATTGAGAAAATCATAAAACTTGTAAGCTGGCTAAAGATCGCCCTAGCTTTTGCGTGATCCTGATTCCGAGAACTTAATTTAATAAAATAAATATATTTTGAATTTTATTTTCATTTTTAACGAAATATAACATCTGGAGCCTAAAAGTATTATTTTTTTAATTTTGTTGGGTTATTTGATTTTTATGCGTGCATTTGCATTCTAAAAATTATTTAGGGTTGTGAACTAATTAACAGAGTTTTTTGCTTTTATAAGGTAACATAATTTTTTGTTTGATCGTAGTAAATCACATAAAACTAAAAGTTATTTTTCTTTTCAATTTTTCCTTATACCGAAAGAATAGCTAAAAAAGTTAAGTAAAATATTATTATATCGTTGTCCATTTTTTCTTAAAATTTAAATCTAGCTAGATCGAGTTCGTATATAACTTTTCTTATTACATCTAAAACTTTCAGGTTTCATTCCTGAATCGTACTAGAAAAGTTGTAAAAAATATATTAACCGTAATAAGTTATATAGCAGACACAATTCATTTAATAAAACTATAATGAAATATATTTGATTATAAAAATTAAACATCACTATTTATTTATATTATGTACAAGTAATTTATATTTATTTACATTAATTTAGTAAAGTATAAAAATATCCTTAACTGAATAATATTAAATTTTTGTTTGATAAAATATCCATAAGCCTTGTTGAATTTTGTATTTACATTTTTACATGATTTTTTAAACACATGTTAATTTACAAATCTTATCTAAGACATTATAACATTCTATTTATGTCTGTTTACGTTCAAATTTAATTTGAAATAGAAATATGATTAAATTTAGTTATTTAATGGTATTTCTATTCTTTTTAAATGTAGGCGAAGACCAAACAAAAAATATAATATTTTAGAGTTTAGTTGGGAATTGAAATATTAAGTTATGGATGAGAGTAGATCCTTGGGCGAGGAATTGAGGAAAGAAGTGGGCCTATGACAGGTGTAGTAGAAAGCGACGCGTGAGTTGATAGAGTCCACTAACTAGAGCCTAGTGACCCAACCCTCCCAGCGCTAAGCTAAAATAGAGCCCCGTCTGAGTCCGTTTCCACGTGAGAAACGTACCTTTTATAGGGCCATGTCTCAGGTTGTCCACACACGTGGCGTCGTCCTCGTCCACAAGCTCTACGTACTGCTAAACCGAACATGCCTGACCCAACACACTATGGGAAGTGTGTGGCAATAGTGTTGCAGTTGCTATTGTGGTGGCTGTTGGGGTTTTCATACACTGGCAGCACAAGCAGTATAACAAAAATTTAACCCCGAATCCTAGAAAAAATTTATTACATGTTCAAGCCTAGTTGATGAAAGAGTTAGATCTTCAAGTTTACCTCTTGTAGATCTGGCTTAACAGAACTTTTAAGAGTGAACATGTCATTTACAAATCGATTGAAAGCGTCTCCTTCGGGATGCGCTCTCAACCGGTATCCACACGAACAAGTTTTTTTCGAAACTTGACGAAGAACAATCTACCAGAATTGTTCTTCTCAAATCAGATCTAATCAGACAATAATTAGATCTGGAGTATTTAGGTGGAGTTTCTAATGTTGCAAATATCGTATTAGGGTTTCAAGTAAACCGATGCAACATATATATATAGGCAAAAGGTGTAGAGATTTTATTCCTAAAATCCTACTTATTCATGAATTCCTAATTATTCTCAAAATTTGTGCTACATAATTCCCAATTGCCTATTCCAAATTAGATTAGGAATCGGATCGGGAAAGGAAACAATGTCGTCGCTACAGACCCACCCTATGGTCAACTCTTGGTCACGAAGGCGCCACAGTGCCATGGCCACTTGCATGTCCCGTGGCCAACTTTTTCCATGGGCCTGTGGCCACTTGGGTGATTTGGCCAACTCTTGGTCATGGTCTCATTGTGGTCACGTGTCATATTCTCCACTTGTACTCCCAAATGCTTCGGGCTTACTCTTTTTGTCTGACCCTATAGGCTAATGATTACATTTGCAAATGACCCTAATCTTTATTCATTCCATTCATAATAAGTGGTCTCTAGTAAGACATTATGATTACCCAATGGTTATGATGATCAGTGATTCGATTTAACCTTTTGTTGTAGTTATCACAATCACTTTGTCACTAGATATCTTGCTAGAACATAAGGCAAAGAAAAGTCACCCTTATGTATTCAAACTTGTTTCTTGATCACGGGATGACTGAATACGATAACTCTTTATCTCTGGTGCGGCCGCACACTCTATTTCAGTCTTTCTCATCAAGAGGCATAAACAGATATCGTTCCCACTGGTGTGTGAGGGAAAAATCCCTTCATCGTCAACGGTATTCCTCATATAGCATGTCGCACATCCAATCATACCTCTATTGTATCCATTTACGGACAACGTAGAAGAGTATATCAAACTGTGAGAGTGGCCATATAGGAATCCACATAAACTCCAAAGTTTGTAAGGATTCAATGAAACTACGAAAACTGAGAATGGTCATGACTTAATTTATGACATATAAAATGTGATTTGACTAGGGAATATATCTTTCAGTCTCCCACTTTCCCTTAGTTCCAATCTATATTATATATTAGTCCCATCCCTGCTACATGACCCTCATGTTTCGGCTGTGTTAGAGCATTCGTTAATGGGTCGGTTGTATTATCTTCTGTAGCAACCCTGTTGATCTTCACTTCCCTTTCACTTCTCCTTCCTTTATCATTTCTCTAATGATGTGGTAGCGCCTGAGTATATGTTTGGATTTGTGATGTGATCTTGGCTCTTTAGCTTGCGTTATGGCTCAAGTGTTGTCACATAATAAGTTCACTGGGTCAAGCGTGTTTTTAATGAAGTAATTTTTAAGGGTTCCAATCAATTAATTTCACGCACATACAAGAAATTAACCTCAAAGTTCCATGTTTAATAAGGATCTTACATGATCATGAGATCTAGGCTAGAATTAAATTTATATATTACCTTGATTAGAAATCTCTTTGTCACTAAATAAGATTCAGTGACCTCTAAAGAACGTCCACACAGGAAGAGCAATCCGGGGATACTCACAACGATTTTTACTAGAAGATCGAAACAAGCAAAACGAGGAGGAGAGAGGAAGAGGGGCTGGTCGGCCGAGAGAGAGAGAGAGAGAGAGAGAGAGAGATTAGGGTTTTGGAAAATTTATCCTTTTTATAACTCTTTTTAGGCAATAACTAATTAAAGGTCTTAATGAGCTTAAAGACCAAAGCTTTTAATTAATTAATTAATTAATTAATGTAGAGAATCTCATTCTGGCTTAGCCCAATCTGGCTAGACCTTGTTTAGCTAAATTAATTAAATCTATTTATTTAGATTATAATTAATTGGTCCAGCTAAACCGTTCTTGATTTCCGGTTTAATCCTAAACCAAAATTGGTCTAATCCGGTTTAATCCTAAACCAGATTTTGTCTCTCTCATGATTCCTCTATATGATTCCATCCGTTTTACTCAACCTTTAGTGTGTGACCCTCTAGGCTCACGACACGCTGGCGGACTGGTAAAATTACCATTTTACCCTTTCCATCATGAGTGGCCTCTAGCAAGACATCATGATTACCCAACGCTTGTGATTATTGAGATTTCAACTTAACCTTGTCGTACATGAATCTATCCTTTTATCCTCTTGATATCTTTGACAACAACGAGGCATAGACAAGTCATCATCGTTCAATTTTTCTATTTCTTGATCTGAATAAACTGAACTGTAACTGATACTCCGTATCGACTGCATGGCCATGTTTTTGTATTTAAGTTGTACTCATCAAGTGGCCTAAACTGATATCTGCTCATACGTCCGTATGAGGAATAAATCCTTCAGCGATCTATTGAGTCAACTCATGTATCTCGTGATCTAGCCAATCGCAGTCATTATTGTAACCCTTTTACAGGAGACGTTAGACTGAGTCAAACTCGTCACTCATTACATAGTGACCTCAATGATCCTTCCTTTTGAGGATGTGATTTCATGTGCCGACATATGAGTATGTTCATGACTGTATTTATGTAACATACTCATGATCGGGTCGTCCTATATAACCCACGTCTGGTGATATTATGACCAAACTCTGGCCCCCTTCTGGCCATGATCAGTAGAGCGTGACCATTTAGAGTTAGCCTCATACCGATCGCTTCTTATGAAGCTATTCTGATCGGGGACTGCTTAAGTAAGATTTTATCTAATATGTAGATCTACTATTATGTGTTGACATATCAATAATACAAATTAAATCATACTTAAGATATTACTACAACACTTAGTAATATGAATGCCGATTTTATTTCAACTAATTAGATTGAAAATACATTGTGCTAGGGCACAAAATCCCAACATTTAACTACGCCCAAACCAGCTAAGAACTTCTTAATCCATACAACCTTACTAGTAGTTTCTACAACAGCTATATACTCGGCTTCCGTTGTAAAATCAGTCACAGTCTCTTGCTTGGAGCTCTTTAAGCTAAAAGCACCGCCGTTCAAAACAAACACATATCCAAACTGTGATTTGCAATCATCTAGGTCAGTCTGGAAACTAGCATACATGTAACTAGTTACGACTAGTTCTTCGTATACACCCTCATATAGCAAAAATGCATCCTTAGTTCTCTTGAGGTACTTGGGTTAGACTTATATCCGCTTACGCAGTTTAAGGCATACGAGACATCGGGTCTCGTGCATATCATGACATACATGATCGATCTAATTGCTGAAGCATTTGAAATCGTTTTTATTCTATCTAGCTCAACTTGTGTTGTGGGACACTGAGTTTGATGCCATGGCGCATGGGCAAGAACCCCTTCTTAGATTCGTGCATTGAAAACCTTTTTAATACTTTGCCTATATAAGTGCTTTGACTTAGGCCTAATAATCTTTTGGATCTATCTCTATAGATCTTGATGCCCAAAATGTATGCGGCATCGCCTAAGTCCTTAATTGAGAAACACTTCCCAAGCCATACTTTTGTGTTTTGCATGGTTGAGATAACGTTTTCAATTCATAGTATGTCATCTACATACAACACTAGGAAGACAACTGCACTTCCACTAACCTTCTTGTACACGCAAGAATCAACTTCATTTTGAATAAAGCCAAAATCTTTTATTGCTTCATCAAAGCGAATACTCCAACTCCGAGACGCTTGCTTTAATCCATAAATGGATCTTTGCAGCTTACAAATCTTTCCCGCATTCTTTGGATCGACAAAACCCTCAGGCTGTGTCATGTACACATCCTTAGTAAGCTTTCCATTTAGGAACGTTGTTTTGACATCCATTTTCCATATTTCATAATCATAATATGCGACTATGGCAAGTAGAATCCAGATAGATTTAACCATCGCGACTGGAGAGAAGGTTTCGTCATAGTCAATACCATAAGTTTGTTTGAATCCCTTCGGAACCAATCATGCTTTTTAGGTTTGAGGTTTACCATCCATGTCTGTCTTTACTTTAAAGACTCATTTTCATCCAATGTTATTACACTGTTAGTATTGTCGATCAAGATCGAGACTTGATTGTCATGCATGGATTGCATTTCCTCTTTCAGGGTTTCCTGTCATTTCTTAGAGTCAGGACCGTTTATGACTTCTTGTCGGATCGTCTTGATCCACAACTATTACGTCATTGTTGTCAGGCACTAGGAATCCATATCTAATGGGTTCATGACGTGCTCTTTCAGATCTTCTTGGTCCTTGCGGAATTTCTTCAGGAACTGGTGTTATCTCTTCATTCAACTCAGGCTCCATTACTTCTACAATGTTTGTGTGGGGTTCTCGAATTTCTTTAGGTTGTGCTGTGTCCTCTTGAATTTCTTCAAGGTGCACCGCACTCCAACTAACTCTTTTGGAAACAAACCCACTTTCCAAAAAGATACTGGTTCAAGCAACAAACACTTTGTTTTTATTGGGTTTGTAGAAGTAGTATCCCTTTGTTTTTTTGGAATATCCTACGAAAAGACATTTATCCAATTTTGGTGCGAGCTTGTCTCCCCTAAGACACTTCACATAAGCCTCGCATCCCCAAATCGTTAGGAAAGATAACTTGGGACTCTTCCCAATCCATGCTTCGTATAGTGTACTTTCCACTGCCTTTGTTGGAGCCATGTTCAATATGAACGCGGCTGTTTCTAGAGCATAACCCCCAAACTATATCTAGTAAGGTCTGGTTCCTCTTTTCAGATACTCTATTTAGTTGTGGTGTTCCAGGATGAGTCTATTCTAAAATGATCCCATTCTCACCAAGATAACTAATAAGCTCTTGAGTCAAATATTCTCCACCTCGATCAGATCTAAGTGCTTTGATATTCTTCCCTAGATGATTATGTACTTCATTCTTGTAGTTTTTGAACTTTTCAAAAACTTCAGACTTATGCTTCATAAGATAGACATAACCATATCTATTGAAATCATCAGTAAATGTGATGAAGTACTGGAATCCTTTTCTGACTAGTGAACTTAGTGGTCCACACATATCAGTATGTATTACTCCCAACAAGTCACTTGCCCTATCACCTCTTCCAGTGAAAGATGCTTTTGTCATTTTGCCCATTAAACAAGATTCACATCTATCAATTGAATTTAATTCAAATGAGCTTTAAAGTCCACACTTTTGAAGCGTTGATATGTGCTTCTCATTTGTGTGACCTAAACAACAATGCCAGATTAGAGTTTGATTTAAGCTATTAGTTTTATATCGTTTTGCATTTATGTTATATATTAACCTTTCATTGGTGTCATTAATATCAAGTATATATAATCCACTAATACCAGATTTTGTCTCTCTCATGATTCCTCTATATGATTCCATCCGTTTTACTTAACCCTTAGTGTGTGACCCTCTAGGCTCATGACACGTTGGCAGACTGGTAAAATTACCATTTTACCCTTTCCATCATGAGTGACCTCTAGCAAGACATCATGATTACCCAACGCTTGTGATTATCGAGATTTCGACTTAACCTTATCGTACATGAATCTATCCTTTTATCCTATTGATATCTTTGACAACCACGAGGTATAGACAAGTCATCCTCGTTCAATTGTCCTGTTTCTTGATCTGAGTTAACTGAATTGTAATTGATACTCTGTATCGACTGCAGGGTCATGCTTTTGTATTTCAGTTGTACTCATCAACTGGCCTAAACTGATATCTACGCATACGTCCGTATGAGGGATAAATTCTTCAGAGATCTATTGAGTCAACTCATGTATCTTGTGATCTAGCCAATCACAGTCGTTATTGTAACCCTTTTACAGGAGACGTTAGACCGAGTCAAACTCGTCACTCATTACATAGTGACCTCAATGATCCTTCCGTCTGAGGATGTGATTTCTTGTGCCGAAATATGAGTATGTTCATGACTGTGTCTATGTAATATACTCATGATCGGGTCATCGTGTATCACCCCTGTCTGGCGATACTATGAGCTAACTCTACTTTGTCTTCATCAAGCATCTCTCTGATGATGTGATACTTTCTTTCGACGTGCTTGGTCCTGTTGTGAAATATGGGCTCTTTAGCGAGTGTTACGGCCCCCGTGTTGTCACACCTTAAGCTCCCGGGATCAGACGTTCGCGGCAGTGCATCTAATTCTTTCAAGAAGCCCTTGACCCACACAGCCTCCTTAGCTGCCTCTGACGCAGCTATGTATTCCGCCTCCATGGTGGAGTCGGCTATTGTCGCTTCCTTGAAGCTTTTCCAACTGAAAGCTCCCTCGTTCAACATGAACACATACCCACCTTGAGACTTGAAGTCATCTGGGTCTGTCTAAAAACTAGCATCAACATATCCAGTGACGCTCAGTTCTCCTTCTATCCCGCCATACACTAAGAAGGCGTCCTTTGTTCTTCTCAGATATTTGAGGATACACTTGACTGCAGTCCAGTGATCTTGGCCTGGGTTAAACTGAAATCTGCTGGCACAGCTGAGGGCAAACGATACGTCAGGCCTCGTACAGATCATGGCATACATGATGGATCCCACTGCCGAAGCATTCGGGAGTCCTTTCATCTTTTTCAGCTCATCAGGTGTTTTAGGACACTAATTCTTGCTGAGCTTGATGCCATGTCTTACTAGGAGGTTCCCTTTCTTAGAGTCAAGCATTGAGAATCTTCTCAACACTTTATCAATGTAGGTGCTCTGACTTAGGCCCAAAATTCTCTTGGATCGATCTCTATAGATCCTGATCCCTAGAATGTAAGCGGCCTCTCCTAAGTCCTTCATGGAGAAACACTTCCCTAACAAAGCTTTGGTCTCAAGCAAGGTTGGGACGTTATTTCCCATGACTAGTATGTCGTCGACATACAACACCAGGAACACTATGTTACTCCCACTGCTTGTAGATACAGGGTTCATCTGGATTCCTGAAAAACCCGAACTCTTTTACGGCTTCATTGAACCGTAAGTTCCAACTCTTGGAAGCTTGGTTCAATCCATAAATGGATCGTTGCAGCTTATACACCTTTTCGGGATGATCTGGATCGATAAAACCTTCTGGCTGGGTCATATAGACATCCTCCTGCAAATTCCCATTAAGGAACGCGGTTTTGACGTTCATTTTCCATATCTCGTAATTGAAATATGCTGCAATGACTAACATCATCCGAATTGACTTAATCATGGCTACTGGCGAAAAAGTCTCATCATAGTCCATGTCTTGGACTTGGCGATAACCTTTTGCAACTAGTCTTGCCTTGTAAGTCTGAGGCTTTCCGTCCATATCTGTCTTTAACTTAAATATCCACTTGCACCCTATGGGTTTTTTCCCAGGTGTGCTGTGTAATAAGTTCCAGACCTGATTGTCTTTCATGGACTTCATTTCCTCATCCATGACATTCCGCCATTCTTTGGAGTTGGGACTGGACAAGGCTTGCTGAACTGTTGCAGGATCAACCTGATCCACAACGATCAAGTCATTACCCCCTGTGGCTAAGAAGCCATATCTGACTGGGTTTTGACGAGATTTTTCAGACCTCCTTGGTCCTACAGGAGTTTCTGTTAGAATATAACTCTGATCATTTACCTCATCGGGTACCTCTACATCATCTGCAGGTTGTTCAGTGTCTTCTCAAATTTCTTCAAGAAACACAAGACTCCCACTAGGATTCTTGGATAAGAATTCTCTTTCCAAGAAAACCCCTCCTCGAGCAACAAAAACCTTGTTCTCTTCGGGTTTATAGAAGTAGTACCTCATGGTTCCTTTAGGGTACCCTACAAAGATACACTTATCTGCCTTGGGTTTGTGTTTATCACTAAGCATCCGCTTGACGTAAACGTTGCACCTCCAGATCTTGAGGAAAGACAGCTTGGGAGCTTTCCCTTGCCAAACCTCAAATGGAATGGTCTCCACTGCCTTTGTAAGTGCCCGATTTAGAATGAATGCGGCCGTTTCTAGGGCATGGCCCCAAAAAGATAGTGGAAGGTCGACATGACTCATCATGGAACGAATCATGTCTAGCAAGGTTCTGTTCCTCCGTTCGGAAACACCATTCAACTGAGGGGTTCCTGGCGGAGTTAGTTCCGAGAGAATGTCATTATCCCTTAGGTGACTGAGAAAATATTGATCTAAGTACTCGCTACCTCGATCAGAACGAAGTGCATTTATACTTTTACCAAGCTGGTTTTGTACTTCATTTTGGAATTCTTTGAATTTATCAAAGGACTCCGACTTATGTCTCATTAAATAGACATACCCATACCTATTGAAATCGTCGGTAATGGTTATGAAGTATCTGAGATCTCTCCTGACTTGTGTGCTCATGGGCCCACATACGTCTGAATATATTAGGCCCAGGAGGTCACTCGCTTTTTCACCTAAGCCGCCAAAAGTCGCCTTTGTCATCTTTCCCATAATACAAGATTCGCATCTCTCGATTGGTGTGAATTCAAACAGACTTAATAGCCCACACTTGTAAAGTGTCGAGACGCGTTTCTCGCCAATATGGCCCAGACGACAGTGCCACATCACTGTCTGATTTAAGTCATCCGACTTCAACCTTTTATTTACGTTATAGTTTGAACTGTAGTTAGAGTTATCATCATTGAAAATGTACAAACCACCAACCATAGATGCAGTTGTTAGAGTTATGCCCCAGTCCAATATATATCTTTCCGAATAAATAAATCGGCATATATTACTAATGTGTTGTAGTAATATATCGAATGTAATTTGATCTATGTCATTACGTGTGTAACCACTAATAGTAGATCTATAGATCAGAAAGAATTACATTTGATGAGTCCCTGATCAGCTAAGCTTCTTTAAGAAGCGATCAGTATGAGACCAACTCCTTGTGATCACGCTCTACTAATCATGGCAAAGTATGTGCCGGAGTTATATCATAGATACCATCAGGTCGATGATATCGGACAACCTGATTGTGAGTATGCTGCATAGATCCAGTCATGAGATACTCACATATCGTAGCTTGTCATTATATCCTAAGACCAAGGAGTCTTTGTGTACACTATGTAACGAATACCTAAGTTTGACCTAGTCTAACATTATCTGTAAAAGGGTAACTATAACGGCTATGATTGGCTTTGGCATTTATTGCACTAGTGAACTCGAAAGGCATCTGAGGGATTTATCACTCATACTTCGGTATAAGAAAGATATCCGTTTAGGCCACTTGATGAGTATGACTGAAGAAAGAGCACGGCCGTGCAGGTGATACCTTAGTACAGTTTTCAGTCATCTCAGATATCAAGAAACAGTGATTGATAAATTAGGATGACCATTCTATGCCTATTGATCAATCTGGATATCGGTTTGATAAAAGGACAGTGACATGTACGATAACAGGTTAAGTCGAATAATCGATAATCACGAACATTGGATAATCATAATGTCTTGCTAGAGGCCACTTATGATGGAAAGGGTAAAATAGTAATTTTACCAGTCTGCCAATTGTTCGTGAGCCTAGATGTATAAATATAACATGTTGAAATTGCATTAAGATCATAGCATGTTTCGATCACCACGGTTACATAACGTCCGCTGCATGATATTCATCGATTGAACCCGTGGTGATCGCTTTCAGTGGTATCAGAGCCATGGTTGTTATGTTTATTTCTACATGTTTAAATCTGATTTTTTTTATATTTATATGTGTTCATCACTTTAGCATGCATGTAAATTGAAATTTTTTTTCAGATTTGATTGATTTTGGAAATTGGAAAATAATTTTTTTTTTGGGTGTTTCGGGTTAGCCATGGCCTAGCCATGGCCGACCATGTCGAGTCCCTTGGTGGACCATGGAATGCCCTAGGTCAGACCATGGTCAGCATCATGGGGCGACGAGGGTCGCCTACGGGCGACCATGGCAGCCCTCGCGGGCGACCATGGTCGCTACCGCGGGCGACCACGGTCTGCCCATGCGGGCGACCACGGTCTGCCCATGCGGGCGACCATGGCAACCCGTGAGGGCCACCATGGTTGCCTCGCGGGCGACCAGGGTCTGCCCTAGGGGCGACCATGGCTGCCCTCGCGGGCTACCATGGTCGTTCCCGTGGCCGACCACGGTCAGCCCCGCGGGCGACCTCGGCAGCCCTCACTGGCCACCGTGGTTGCCTCCGCGGGCGACCTCGGTTGAGTCGGTTCGGCTCGACCAGATTCGAGCTGAACCGGTTGGTTCGCGAGGATATTTGGAAACCCTAAAAATTTAATTTTCAGATTTGGTTCGGTTTCGATAAACCAGCGAGAACCGGTCCAAAATTCAATTAATCGATTAAACCGTCCGGTTTCGATAAACCGGAATTTTTCCACACTTAAGAAAGATAAAATTTGGAAAATTTATTTGTTTGATAAGGATGTTGATTGTATACATGATCTTTGATAACATGATGTTTTCCACATGATGCTAGCTAAGCCCATTAGATTTGCATTTTAATTTCGGTTTTGCAACCTGCGTGTTGCTTAATTTTGGGTTGTAGTAAATACGGCATGCGTGTCGTGATTTGTATTTCATTTTATTTATTTTAATTTGTAATCACGAAGACCGACACAAGAATCAAGTCAAGAGGGAGACTTAGATTGGAGGAGGCTCGAAGCCAGTGGAAGTTCACGAGAATGGAGCAAGTTTGGATCTTGAAGACCATGTCTTTAGGATCAGTATTGCTAGATTCTTAGGAACTTAAGATGGGCTTAGCTATGCATATTTTATCGTTACATTTATATGTTTGAATGTATGATAGTTTAAATATACAAGTTTATGTATGATTTGCTATCACCCACATGCAAAGATTAAAATCGGAATTTAATCAGACTCGCATGTAACCGGCTAAGGGATCATCTTTGCATGAATTTGCAATTGATGATTCCAGATTAAGATTGTATCGATATACAATCAGACTCTTATAATTCACTTAAACGCAAATAATTACAAGTCAAGCGTGATACCATCAAAGTTTGGGCACTCAAAAGGGCTTTGACCCTATGGATGTCGGCACACCTCCGCGTAACATTCATAGCGAAAAGGTTTGGATGAGATGGGTAGTTCAGTGTGGGTGCGTGCGCCTCCGCGTGGTAGCTACATTAGTTCTATCCATAGTTCAAGCTTGGTAGACTTGTCTACGATTGTCAGCTAGGGCTGACCTAGGGTATCAGTATAGGGTATGCCGTGTACTTTTAATATAGACCCTAGCCAGGAACTACATAGTCTTGTAGATGGATGTATTCCTACCTTGATGCTCTCAATTGGAGCAGTGAGCCTCCGTTCTCAGATTCTAATGTTAGAATCAGACAAGTGTTTTATAACTTAATCTCCAACTTAAATTTTAATTAATTTTACCATGTAGATCTAAAAGGCAAACACAACACAAAGGAGTAATAGCGCACTGAGAGTCCAGATTGAGTGACAGACTCAAGGGCGTGAATTACTCAGATTGGAATAGAAACTAGAGGCTTGTACTCAAGCATGAACGCAAGTAGTATATCCTTACCAAGGAACCTCCTGCTGAGCCACCGCTGAACGCCGCTAGGGCACTAAGGATACTCATCAAAGTTCCTTAGTAACCAAATTGACGTGTCATGCATTATGGTGGGCAGTAGGATGCAGAGTTGCAGAAGCAGTTCAGGAACGTTTCAGATGACCCTCATACCTGTAAGGTAGAGGTCAAGGAAATGTTCAAGGAGAAAGCTCGTGTCAAAAGATATGATACTTTCATAGAACTTAACTCCTGCAAACTTAAGGCTGGAGCCCTGTTAGTCCCCATGTCACGAAGATTTAATCTCTTCAGTAACATCTGACCAGACTCGGTTTTGATGATCAGGTTGAAATGGCTGCAGATCTTATGTTGCAGTCACTTCCAGATACATATAGTGATTTCATAGTAAATTATAATATGCATGACATGGACAAGTCCTTAACAGAGCTTCATGGGATGCTTGTGACCGCTGAAAAGAACCTCAAGGGCAAGACCAAGGAGGTCCTTATGGTCAACAAGAAGGTCAGCTTCAAGAAAGCTGATCTGGGTAAGGGTAAGGCTCCTGGGCACCTTGTAGGGCAGATCAGACACCCCAAGCGTCCAAAGGTTCAAGCAGCTCCCAAAAATGCTATGAATTCTAAGGACAAATTGGAGGAGATATGCTATCACTGCAATGAGCCAAGACACAGGAATAAGGGATTGTAAGCAATACAAGGATCATGTGAAGAAGAATGGGTATTCTCGTCTTCAGGATCAGATATTTACGTTGGTAAGCTTAATCGTTATAACGTAAATAAGAAAAGGCTTAAATCTAATGATTTAAACCAAGTTATAATCTGGCAATGTCATTTAAGGCACATAGGCGAGAAACGCATTTCAACACTTCACAAGTGTGGACTTTAAGTCCGTTTGAATTCACTCAAACTGAAAGATTCAAGTCTTGCCTAATGAGCGAGAAACGCATTTCAACACTTCACAAGTGTGGACTTTTTAAGTCCGTTTGAATTCACTCAAACTGAAAGATGCAAGTCTTGCCTAATGAGCGAGAAACACATTTCAACACTTCACAAGTGTGGACTTTTTAAGTCCGTTTGAATTCACTCAAACTGAAAGATGCAAGTCTCGCCTAATGGGCAAAATGACAAAGGCACCTTTCACAGGTTTATGTGAAAGGCGAGTGACTTATTAAGTCTAATACATTCCGACGTATGTGGACCTATTAGTACTCAGGCCGGAAGAGAGTTGAACTAATACTTGACTCTGGAAACGGCCGCATTCATTTTGAATCGGGCTCCGATGAAGACAACGATAGTACACCTTGTGACAGTCATTTTGTCTCCCATTACTGTGGATGCCTGTGCCTCCGCGTAGTATTCATTAGGATGCGAGCTGAATAAGGTAATCAGTTCTATTTGGATGCGTGCGCCTCCGCGTAGTAGTCAAATAAGAGCTGGACCAGAGTCACAGAAGGTACACTATATGACACTCATTACGTCTCCCGTTACTTTGGATGCGTGCGCCTCCGCGTAGTATTCATTGGGATGGGAGCGGGATGAGATGGTCAGTTCTATTTGGATACGTGCGCCTTCGCGTAGTAGCCAAATAAGAAATGGACCATAGTCATCTATTGTGTGGGAAACATCCTAGTATGTTTTTCCTAAAAAGATTTGGGTAGCAGAGATGCAGGCATCCAAATCAGACAAAATGTGTCTTCGTAAGGTATCCTTAAGAAACTAAGAGATACAACTTCTATATACCCAGCGAGTACAAAGTCTTTGTTGCTCGAGGAGGGGTATTTTTGGAGAAATATTTTTCCAAAATAGCTAGTGGGAGTCCCGTGCATCTCGAAGAAATTCGTGAGGATACGGAACAGCCTAAAGCAATTCAGGAGCCTGCTATGCAAGATGTAGAAGTACTGGAGCCTCATATGGTCGTAGATGAAGAATCAGTCCCTACAGAAATTCCAGATGGTCCAAGGAGGTCTGAAAAATCTCGTCATGTTCCAGACAGATATGGCTTCACAGCCACTGAAGGAAATGACTTGATGTTGGTGGATCAGGATGATCCAGAAACCTACAGACAAGCTTTGACCAGTCCAGACTCCGAAAGATGGCAGAACGCCATGAATGAGGAAATTAAGTCCATGTAAGACCACCAAGTCTGGTGCTTGGTTGATCAAACCCCTGGGATAAAACCCATCGGTTCTGAGTGGGTCTATAGGATCAAGACCGACATGGATGGAAATCCTCAGACCAATAAGGCTAGGATGGTTGTAAAAGGTTATCGTCAGATTCAATGCATGTATTATGATGACACCTTTTCACCAGTAGCAATGGTCAGATTGATCCGGATTATTCTTAGTCATAACTATGGCAGATGGATGTCAAAATCCATTCCTTAGCATGAACTTACTAGAGGGCGTGTATATCACACGACCTGTGGGTTTTGTAGATCCAAAGAATCCCGGGAAGATATTTAAGCTGCAAAGATCCATTTATGGATTAAAGCAACCTTCACGGAGTTGGAACATTTGTTTTGATGAAGCTGTAAGGGAACTCGGCTTCATCAAAAACAAAAGTGAGCCTTGCGTACATAAGAAAGCGAGTGGGAGTAATATTGTATTCTTGATATTTATTCATCGGGAATGACATCCCGACCTTGCCACCAAAGCTTGGTTAGGGAAGTATTTATCAATGAAGGACTTAGGTGATGCTACATTTAATGTAGGCATCAGGATCTCTACAGATCATTCCAAAAGAATTTTGGGCCTAAGTCAGAACATGTACATAGGTAAAGTGTTGAGAAGATCTCAATGCTTGATTCTAAGAAAGGATACATACCCATGCGTCATGGCATTAAGCTCAGCAAGCTACAGAGTCCTAGTACTTCTGATAAGCTGAGCAGGATGAGTAAGATCCCTTTATGCTTCGGCTGTGGGATCCATCATGTATGTCAGGATGTGCACGAGACTGGAAGTCTTGTTTGCACTAAGCTGTACCAGCAGATTCCAATCTAACCCCGAACAATTAAACTTGATTGCTGTCAAAGGCCATCCTCAAATATTTGAGGAGGATCGAGGATGCATTTTGGTGAATGGGGATGAAGATAGAGAACTAGCAGTCAAAGGACAAGTCGATGCTAGTTTTCAGACATATCCAGATGACTTCAAAATTCAGTCAGGATATATTTTGTGTTGAGTGGTGGCGCTTTCAGCTGGATAAGGTTTAAGCAAGCCAAAATTGCCAACTCTACAACGGAGACTGAGTATATAGCTGCAACAAAAGTAGTTAAAGAGGCCGTATGGATTAGAAGCTTTCTAATCGAATTAGATGCAACGCCGCGAGCGTCTGATCCGATAAGCTTGTTGTGGGACAACACAGGTGCCGTAGCTATTGCTCAAGAGCCCAAATTCCACAACAGATCCAAACATTTACTCAGCAGGAATCACCTCGTGAGAGTTATCACATATAGAGGTGATGTGGAGATTAAACACTATTCGACTGATGATAATATGGCCGATCCCTTAACAAAGGTTCAGCTGCAGCCTAGGCATGAGTAACATGCAAGGTCTATGGGAGTAGATCAGAACTTAAATTGGAACTAGGGGCAAGTGGGAGATTGTTAGAGTTATGCCCCAGTCCAATATATAAGTGATCTACAGATGTAATGTTTTATCATCTTTCCGAATAAATAAATCGGCATATATTACTAATGTGTTGTAGTAATATATCGAATGTAATTTGATCTATGTGATTACGTGTGTAACCACTAATAGTAGACCTATAGATCAGAAAGAATTACATTTGATGAGTCCCTGATCAGCTAAGCTTCTTTAAGAAGCGATCAGTATGAGACCAACTCCTTGTGATCACGCTCTACTAATCATGACAAAGTATGTGCCGGAGTTATATCATAGATACCATCAGGTCGATGATATCGGACAACCCGATTGTGAGTATGCTGCATAGATCCAGTCATGAGATACTCACATATCGTAGCTTGTCATTATATCCTAAAACCAAGGAGTCTTTGTGGACACTATGTAACGAATACCTAAGTTTGACCTAGTCTAACGTTATCTGTAAAAGGGTAACTATAACGGCTTTGATTGGCTTTGGCATTTATTGCACTAGTGAACTCGAAAGGCGTCTGAGAGATTTATCACTCATACTTCGGTATGAGAAAGATATTCGTTTAGGCCACTTGATGAGTATGACTGAAGAAAGAGGACGCCGTGCAGGTGATACCTTAGTACAGTTTTCAGTCATCTCATATATCAAGAAACAGTGATTGATAAATTAGGATGACCATTCTATGCCTATTGATCAATCTGGATATCGGTTTGATAAAAGGACAGTGACATGTACGATAACAGGTTAAGTCGAATAATCGATAATCACGAACATTGGATAATCATAATGTCTTGCTAGAGGCCACTTATGATGGAAAGGGTAAAATAGTAATTTTACCAGTCTACCAATTGTTCGTGAGCCTAGAGGGTCACACGCATTAAGCACGATACATGACAAATAATTATGGATGAGAATTGAGACGATTCGGTAGTTTTATGGCCTAAAGTTTTAACAAGACGGTTGAAGAAATCAATTCGAGGTAATTGAACCGTTTTGTCTAAACCGAAATTATAACTCAAGTTAATGGGTTTAATTTGGGTTCTAGCTAAACGGGCTTGAAGCCTATTTAGGGATTCAAATGATGAATAGGGAAGATGTGCAAATAGAAGTTTAAGAAGGGTAGATATGCAATTATTAATTTGAAATTCAATTTTATTTCAAATTAAAAATTCCAAAATATCTCCCATAATTTTCTCCAACTATTGGTGACCACTTCCCTCTTCTTCCTCCTCCCTTTGGGTTGAATTCTCTCTCTCTCTTCATCCTCCATTGTTGTTAAGTTTCTCTAAAAAATTAGTAGCAAAATTATTGAGTGAAAACCTCTTTGGTTGTGGTGCTTGTGTGGACTTGATAGAGAAACACTATACTTGTGTTTTCATCGATTAGAAGAGGTAACATTCAGATTTATATTTATAAATATAACATGTTGAAATTGCATTAAGATCATAGCATGTTTCGATCACCACGGTTACATAACGTCCGCTGCATGATATTCATCGATTGAACCCGTGGTGATTTCTTTCAGCAGTGCCATAAACAATATTATTTCTTGATAAACCATTATCTATGGTAAATACAAAACCAAGTTTGTCCAAACTGGACACTGAAATAATATTCCTACTAAAAGTAGGTACACATAATATATCTTCCAAAACTAAAATAAGCCTTGTTGGCATCCTAAGACTAACTGAACCGATAGCCGTCGTTGACACCAAACTATTATCTCCGACTCTCAGATCCCGCTCACCTTTCCCAAGGAGCTTCTTACTTTCCAGATCCTGCAGATTAACAAAAATGTGAGTTTCTGCTCCGGTATCAACTACCCATGTATCTGAGTAAGTAACGTTGAGATTATACTCAACAACGTAAATACCTGATCCAGGTCCTGAAGGGTGTCCTCCCTTCTGCAAGCTCTTCACATATTCCTTGTGATGCCTCCAATCCTTTTTTCCAATGACTTGGCTGCTGGCAGTAACAACAGACTACCCCTGAGGTCGAAGTATTCCCTTCGGTTCTAGGAACCGCTTGGATCTTCGGACCCCTAGGTGCCCTTATCTGCCCAGCTAGGTGCATTGGCGCCTTACTCTTACCCGTCACCGCTGGTGCCTTGCCCTTGTTGGGATGTCCTGGTGACCTGCCTGTAGGTTTGCCAGCTCTTTTGAAGTGACATCCTTATTGACCATCAGAACCTCAGGGGTCTTGCCCTTGAAATTTTTCTCTGCTGTCACCAACATTCCATGAAGTTCCTTGATAGTCTTTTTCATATTATGGAGATTCTAACTTGTGATCACATCACCATAAACCTTAGGAAGCGACATCAGAACTATGTCCTGATTTCAGCTGCTCTGTGAAGCTGTGACCTAGACTGGCCAAACGATCAAAGAGCCGCTTTATCTTGAGGACATGTGGGCTCACTACCTCACCAGCATTTAGCATGCTGTAGAATAACTCCCTAAGAGTGTCGTATCTTTCGACACAGGCATTCTTCTTGTAGTATACTTTGATCTCCTCCATCATTTCTTGTGGATTGTCCATGAGATGCATAAACTGGTCCTGGGTGTCATTTTCCATGGACTCGACCATGAGGATGCCAACATCTTGTCGGTCGCTAATATACTTGTCATAAGTATTCTTATCGGCCTCGCTGGCATCATCTGCAGGCACTTTCATTGGCTTATCCGTAAGGATATACTCCTGTCTGTCATACTGAAGGGCAAGCTTCAGGTTTCTCTCCCAAACCAAGAAGTTGGTCTCTGACAGTCTGTCATTTGATAGAAGAGAATTTAATGCTTCACTGCCAGAACGTGTTGATTTGGGTTGCGACGGTACCATTAATCTACACATGAAAATAAACTCAATCAGATACTTAATTAAGTTGAAGTGAGAGATAGTTGATTATAAACATTTCTAATTCTTATGTATGAATCTAAACCAAGATCTCCGCATACCCAAAACTGAAGTAGTTAATCTCATCGCCCCAGTTTTGGACATTGGAGTAGGACAGTCCAGTCCTTTCACAATTCCATGTGATTCTTGGCTAGGGCTTATACATTGAATGTATACGACATTGCCCTATATCTGATACCCTGGCTCAGATCATCTGAGAATCGCAACCAAGTCAACCAATTTTCAACGCATGATCCAATCTGCATGGTTACTACGCTAATGCGCACGCACCCATGCAAACTACTCCATCTTCTATTATAACCTATTCTCATGGATCCACGTTAATCGTATCCACCCATGAGTCCGAGAACTAATCGAAGTGATGAAAAATCAGCGGTATCTAGCTTGACTTGAAATTACTTGCCTTTTAAATATTCATTATCACTTATCATAATTTGATCTTAATTTGCATTTATCATCTACAAATCCATGTAGAGATAATTTCAATTCCGGTTTACATGTGCGTGATTAACTTATTATTATTAATCTTTACACATGTGGGTGATGATCTAATTAACATGAACTTATGAAAATTAAATCATTCATTCAACCATACATTCATGAACGTAAATGTAAACTTGCTTTAGCTAGCCCGCTAACCTATACTAGGTCTTGTCTTTCCTCATTCTCCTGGACTCCCACTGGCTCCACGCCTCCTCGGGATTACCGTCCTTCTCTTCTTGGAACTTTAGAATTACATTTAATTTAAAATAAAATAAATGCTGTAACACGCAGGTCACAATTAAATTACAATCCAAAAGCAACTCGTAGGTTGCAAACCGTTAAATCATAAAATACGGTTTATCGAAACCGTTATTTTGAACCGGTTAATTTATGAATTAAATCGGTTCACGCTCAGGTTTATCGAAACCAATCCGGTCTGAAATTTTAATTAATTCTCGCTGAAAATTCTGGATTTTTCTGGGTCGGTTCTGACCCGAATCCTTTCTGGTTTGACTGAACCAAAATTGACCCGAGGGCCAATTAGGGTTCGGCCAAACCCTAACCACCAGAGCCGGCTGCGCCATGACCGACCAGCCCGTGATGGCTGGGCGTGGCGGGCCGCCTGGCCGGTTAGGTCAGGCCGTGGTCTTCCCCTGGCCAGAGCCGAGAGGCTCGGCAACGGGCAGATATGGTCGGCCTTCCCGTTCTGGCCGGTTGGCCCGTGGCTTGGCCGGGGTTAGCCTCTCGGTTAGCCTCGGCCTCCCGCGGGTCTCGCCCTGATCTTATTCGATCAAAATTTAATTTTCAGCGACAATTAAATAAATTCCAGCAGTTAATTCATTAACCAAAACCATAAAATTTGCAATTTTAATCTCACAACACCGAAATAAATTTCAAAATTAAATCTAGCATATCATGCTTGAATACAATAATCATGTGTAACCAAGGCTCTGATACCATTGAAGAAATTTTTGAGGGTTCCAATCAATTAATTTCATGCCCATACAAGAAATTAACCTTAAAGTTCCATGTTTAATAAAGATCTTATATGATCATGAATTGATCATGAGATCTAGGCTAGAATTAAATTTATATATTACCTTGATTAGAAATCTCTTTGTCACTAAATAAGATTCAGTGACCTCTAAATAACGTCCATACAGGAAGAGCAATCCAGGGATACTCACAACGATCTTTACTAGAAGATCGAAGCAATCAAAACGGGGAGGAGAAAGGGAGAGGGGTTGGTCGGCCAAGAGAGAGAGAGAGAGAGATATTAGGGTTTTGGAAAAAATTTCTTTATTTTTTCAAATCTGAAAATTTTCCTTTTATAACTCCTTTTAGGCAATAATTAATTAAAGGGAAAACTTCGCTTAGCTCCCCTGTGCGATACTCGATTTTCACATAACTCCCCAGAAAGATAAAAGTGGTCTATGGAGCCCTTGAAGTATAATAAAGTTTCAATTAACCCCAACGGTGTTAGTTTGCTTGTGAAAAGTCCAAAATGCCCTCGCAGTATAATCTCAAATTATATAATTATTTGATTAAATGTTAAATGACTTTTTTACCCTTTATTAAATAACATGATCAACTCATATTTCAAGGGTAAACATGTCTTTTCAACTTGTTTATTTATTTTAATAAATAAAAAACATTAAAAAAAATAATTTGGGAGGAGCTCTGGCGTTGCCATCGCCTCCGCCGCCTTCCTCCGACCGCACCCATTACCGTCCACGCCTCACCGCCAGATGAAGTCGCGTGGGCGACAAATCTGGGATCTTCTGGTGAAGGAGGCTGGGCTCCGGCAAGGACAAAGTCGCGTGGGTGACAGATCTGGTCTGCCGGAGATATTCGAATTCAACAGTGGGTAGATGCAGGTTCGCGAGGATGGAGGCATGCTCGGAGCCGAGACCGGAGGAGACGCCGAAGGCGGAGGCGAAGGCAGAGGACGCTGGTAGTTTCTACCACTAGCCCAATCGATGACGGCGCAAGTTAGCATCTCCTCCTCGTACGCATCGTCGGATTCGTTGACAGCAACGCCTCGCTCTTCGTCGTCGACCCCGACCCTGAGCACCCAAAGCTCATCCTCTTCGTGACATCGATCTGCGCCGAATCTGAGTCCTGCCACCGCCAGATTAGGCGCCGATTCCGGCAACGCACCCCTCTCCACTACCGTCGAGACCGAATCGAATTAGGGCTTGGGTTCGCCGCTGACGGTCTTGGCAGTGGCTGATCGGCGATGGCGCAGCGCCAGTCCATGTCGACGAGGAGGAGAAGGAGAGAGAGAGAGAGAGAGAGAGAGAAGAATGAGAGAGGGGAAGAGGTTGAAGACAAGGGCAAATGAGTCATTTTAGAAGCAATTTTAAATTTAATTAATTTTAAATTTTGTGATATGAAAAGACAAAAATACCCTAACAATGAGTTAAATTCTGTATTTTAATCGAGGGTAAAATGGTCATTTCACATTTATGTAATAATTAAACCATTTGGAGAGAAGGGTATTTCTGTCATTTTCTTAAAATAGAGCACTCATGTGCTGGTCACATGACCAAGAACTAACAGCGTTGGGGCTAAGTGCCAAAGTCGACAACTTCAGGGGCTTCGCAGACCACTTTTATCTTTCGGGGGAGTTAAGTGAAAATCGGGTGTAATACAAGGGAGCTAAGTGAAGTTTTCCCTTAATTAAATGTCTTAATGAGCTTAAAGCCCAAAGTTTTTAATTAATTAATGTAGAGAAGCCCATTCTGGCTTAGCCCAATCTGGATAGGCCCTGTTCAGCTAAATTAATTAAATCTATTTATTTAGATTATAATTAATTGGTCCAGCTAAACCGTTCTTGATTTCCGAAACTAAAATCGGTCTAACCCTTTTACAGGAGTACTCATCAACTGGCCTAAACTAATATCTGCTCATATGCCCGTATGAGGGATAAATCCTTCGGCGATCTATTGAGTCAACTCATGTATCTCGTGATCGAGCCAATCACAATCGTTATTGCAACCCTTTTACAGAAGACGTTAGACTGAGTCAAACTCGTCACTCATTACATAGTGACCTCAATGATCCTTCCGTCTGAGGATGTGATTTCATGTGCCGACATATGAGTATGTTCATGATTGTGTCTATGAAACATACTCATGATCGGGTCGTCCTATATCACCTTTGTCTGGTGATACTATGACCTAACTCCGGCCCCCTTCTGGCCATGATCAGTAGAGCGTGACCATTTAGAGTTAGCCTCATACCGATCGCTTCTTATGAAGCTATTCTGGTCGGGGACTGCTTAAGTAAGATTTTATCTGATCTGTAGATCTACTATTATGTGTTGACACGTCAATGATACAAATCAGATCATACTTAAGATATTACTACAAACTTAATAATATGAATGCCGATTTTATTTCTACTAATAATCTTATTACATGAGTAGATTGAAATTACATTGTGCTAGGGCACAAAATCCCAACACTTTAATTAGCCAAATAAGAGACCCTATTTTGGTTCATGTGGATTCGACCCGAATTTCAGCCATAATACAAATTTACTTAATAACGATCGTGTCTGGTGCGCGAAGCCTTGAGGTGCGCGCTTCTCGGCCCATCAAGTTGGCACCGTTGTCGGGGACCAAATGGTTTATTATTTGAATAATTTTTGTTTTATTTTCTTTTAGTTTGTGTGGCAAAATATTTAATTGAACATCATTTGTGCTACATAGTGCTTGCTTTCTTGTGATTATTGCACGTGTGTTTTGACTCTCTTCTTCTAGTGTTGTCAGCTTTCAAAAATTCTAGACAAGTTTAAGCAGACATCGGAGGAGAACAAATCTAAATGGAGCAAGAGTGGACATATTTTGAGCATCATCAAGAGAGTCAACCAGACTACGAGTGGACTCCTTAAGAGCAATCCACATCGTATGGATATTATGACGGGTAGAGAGACGATCAGGATCAATATAACTCAAGGAAAGACTACCAAGGCCGAGAGGGTGACTCAGACTACCGGGAAGAGTCTCAATATAACTATGCATATCACGAGCCACTCCCAAATTTTCAATCCCGATATGACTTACCGCCGTCTTACTATGAAGAATTACCACCCCACTACTATTAGAATGCCCCCCATTACCAGGATTTTGGTCCGAATTATCAAGAGAGACATCCACATGATCTTCCTCACCAAGGTAGTTGTGAACCTTATTACTACCAAGAAGAAGCATCATATCGATAAAACAACTATCCCTTATGCTACAGAAATCAAGAGATGCAAGGTGAGCTCCCGAATCCTCTTCTTCAAGAGGAGATGTCAGAGCTGAAAAAGACATTTAGGGAATTTATGCAAAGTAATGAATAGGAAGCTAGAATAATTGAAGAAAGTAGGAAGATTCTAGAAAAGGAGCATGAGTTGTGGGACTTGCAAAGGGAGGCTATTAGGGCTAATGAGGAGAATTGGGCCAAAGTGGACGAAAATGAGGTCGAAGTGCTTGATGTGGACCTCGACTTTACTTCTTTTCAAGAGACTGAACAAGAAGAGGCTGGTGGAATTGAACCAAATGGCATGATGAATGATGAGCCAAAAGGATTGAAGAGTCCAAATACATGCGACTTAGCACGGTGTTGGATGAGTCTAAGGCAGCAGATCATGAGCAAGAGAGCAATGATGAGGTATGTTGGCTTAAAGGTGAACTTGATGATGAATCTCCAAAGGAAATAAAGGATGAAGTGTTCGAAGTGCCACCATTAGCTCAAGAGACAACAAAGGAGCTACCGTTGTCTCCAGTGAGTAACCCGGAGAGAAATTTGTTGGGTTTTTGTGCCCTAGCACAGTGTATTTTCAATCTAATCATGTAATAAAGATTATTAGTTGAAATAAAATCGGCATTCATATTACTAAGTGTTGTAGTAATATCTTAAGTATGATTTGATTTGTATCATTGATGTGTCAACACATAATAGTAGATCTACAGATCAGATAAAATCTTACTTAAGCAGTCCCCGATCAGAATAGCTTCATAAGAAGCGATCGGTATGAGGCTAACTCTAAATGATCACGCTCTACTGATCATGGCCAGAAGGGGGCCAGAGTTAGGTCATAGTATCACCAGTCAAGGGTGATATAGGACGACCTGATCATGAGTATGTTACATAGACACAGTCGTGAACATACTCATATGTCGGCGCATGAAATCACATCCTCAGACAGAAGGACCATTGAGGTCAATGTGTAATAAGTGACTAGTTTGACTCAGTCTAACGTCTCCTGTAAAAGGGTTACAATAACGACTGTGATTGGCTCGATCACAAGTTACATAAGTTGACTCAATGGATCGCTGAAGGATTTATCCCTCATACGGACGTGTGAGCAGATATCAGTTTAGGCCACTTGATGAGTACAACTGAAATACAATAGCATGACCATGCAGTCGATACGTAATATCAGGAATGCGTCAGCACTGGGTACTCCAAAGGTAAATGAAGCAAACCAAGTAATTACCACTATTCCTCTAGAAGAGGTGTGTTCTTTAGTTATAATTCAGTTAACTCAGAATCAAGAAACAGGACAATAGAACGAGGATGACTTGTCTATGCCTCGTGGTTGTCAAAGATATCAAGAGGATAAAAGGATAGATTCATGTACGATAAAGTTAAGTCGAAATCTCGATAATCACAAGCGTTGGGTAATCATGATGTCTTGCTAGAGGCCACTCATGATGGAAAGGGTAAAATTATAATTTTACCAGTCCGCCGACGTGTCGTTAGCCTAGAGGGTCACACACTAAAGGTTGAGTAAAACGGATTGAATCATATGGAGGAATCATGAGAGAGACAAAATCCGATTTTGGATTAAACCGGATTAGACCGATTTTGGTTTAAGGTTAAACCGGAAATCAAGAACAGTTTAACAGAACTAATTAACTATAATCTAATTAAATAGATTTAATTAAATTAGCTAAGCTGGGCCTAGCCAGAATGGGCTTCTCTACATAATTAATTAAAAGCTTTGGGCTTTAAGCCCATTAAGGTCTTTAATTAATTATGGCCTAAAAAGGTTCATAAAAGAAAGGGAATTATTTTCCAAAACCCTAGCCGCCACTCTCTCTCTCTCTCTCTAGCCGATTTCGGCCACACTCTCCTCCCCTCTCGCCATCTGTTTTGCTTGCTTCGATCTTCTAGTAAAGATCGTTGTGAGTATCCCCGGATTGCTCTTTATGTGTGGACGTTCTTTAGAGGTTGCTAAATATTATTTAATGACTACGGGATTTCAAATCAAGGTAAACATAAATTTTAATTCTAGGCTAGATCTCAGGATTAATTCATGATCATGCAAGATTCATATTAATTCAGATATTTGAGGTTAATTTCTTGTATGGGCATGAAATTATATGATTGGAACCCTCAAATAATTCCATCAGTGGTATCAGAGGCTTGGTTACGCATGATTTTGTATTCGAGCATGTTAGGCTAGATTTGATTTTTTAATTTATTTCAGTGTTGTAAATTGAAAAATTGCAAATTCTATGATTTTGATTAATGAGTTAATTGCTGGAAGTTTTTTAATGTTGCTGAAAAATTTTATTGATTGAGTAAGATCAGGATCGAGACCCGTGGGAGGCCGAGGCTAGCCGAGAGGATAACCCCGGCCGCGCCACGGGCCGATCGGCCGGAACGGGAAGGCCGACCAGATCTGCCCGTGGCAGATCTGGCCGAACCTCTCGGCTCTGGCCAGCAGAGAGTCTCGGCCGGAACGTTACTTTCTCAGACACATGGGTAATTGATACCGGAGCGGGAACTAACATTTGTGTTAATCTGCAGGATCTGGAAAGTACGAAGCTTCTTGGGAAAGGCGAGCGGGATCTGAGAGTTGGAGACAACAGTTCGGTGTCAACGACGGCTGTCGGTTCTGTTAGTCTTAGTATGCCCACAGGGCTTATTTTAGTTTTGGACGATGTGTTATGTGTACCTACATTTAGTAGAAATATTATTTCAGTGTCCAGTTTGGACAAACTTGGTTTGTATTTGCCATAGACAATGTCTTATTTATTTTATCAAGAAATAATATCATTTATGGCACTGCATCTATGGTTGGTGGATTATATATTTTAAATATTGATGACACTAACTACAGTTCAAACTATAACGTAAATAAGAGGTTGAAGTCGGATGACTTAAACCAGACAGCGATGTGGCACTATCGTCTAGGCCACATAAGCGAGAAACGCGTCTCGACACTTCATAAGTGTGGGCTATTAAGCCCGTTTGAATTCACAACAATCGAGAGATGCGAATCTTGTATTATGGGAAAGATGACAAAGACGCCTTTTGGCGGCTTAGGTGAAATGGCGAGTGATCTCCTGGGCCTAATACATTCAGACGTATGTGGGCCCATGAGTACACAAGCCATGAGAGGTTTTAGATACTTCATAACCTTTGCCGACGATTTCAGTAGGTATGGGTATGTCTATTTAATGAGACATAAGTCGGAATCCTTTGATAAATTAAAGGAATTCCATGATGAAGTACAAAACCAGCTTGGTAAAAGTATAAAGGCACTTCGTTCCGACCGAGGTGGCGAGTACTTAGATAAGGAATTTCTCAGTCACCTAAGGGATAACGGTATACTCTCAGAATTAACTCCGCTGGGAACCCCTCAGCTGAATGGTGTTTCCGAACGGAGGAACAAAACCCTACTTGACATGGTTTGTTCCATGATGAGTCATGCCGATCTTCCAGTATCGTTCTGGGGCCATGCCCTAGAAACGCCTGCATTCATTTTGAATCGGGCACCTACAAAGGCAGTGGAGACCACTCCATTTGAGGTTTGGCAAGGGAAAGCTCCCAAGTTGTCTTTCCTCAAGATTTGGGGGTGCGACGTTTACGTCAAGTGGTTGCTTGGTGATAAACTCGAACCCAAGGCAGATAAGTGTGTCTTTGTAGGATACCCCAAAGGAACCATGGGGTACTACTTCTACAAACCCGAAGAGAACAAAGTCTTTGTTGCTCAAGGTGGGGTTTTCTTGGAAAGAGAATTCTTATCCAAGAAACCTAGTGGGAGTCCTGTGCTTCTTGAAGAAATTCGAGAAGACACGGAACAACCTACAGAGGATTTAGAGATACCCGATGAAGTAAATGATCCAAGTCCTATTCCAACAGAAACTCTTGTAGGGCCAAGGAGGTCTGAAAGATCTCGTCAAAACCCAGTCAGATATGGCTTCTTAGCCACAGAGGGTAATGACTTGATAGTTGTAGATCAGGATGATCCCGTAACAGTTCAGCAAGCCTTGGCCAGTCCCAACTCAAAAGAATGGCAGAATGCCATGGATGAGGAAATGAACTCCATGAAATATAATCAGGTCTGGAGCTTATTAGAAAGCACACCTGGGATAAAACCCATAGGGTGCAAGTGGATATTTAAGTTAAAGACAGATATGGACGGAAAGCCTCAGACTTACAAAGCAAGACTGGTTGCAAAAGGTTATCGTCAAGTCCAAGGCATGGACTATGATGAGACTTTTTCGCCAGTAGCGATGATTAAGTCAATTCGGATGATGTTAGCCATTGCAGCATATTTCGATTACGAGATATGGCAAATGGACGTCAAAACCGCATTCCTTAACGGGAATTTGCAAGAGGATGTCTATATTACCCAGCCAGAAGGTTTTATCGATCCAGAACATCCCGAAAAGGTGTGTAAGCTGCAACGATCCATTTATGGGTTGAAGCAAGCTTCCAGGAGTTGGAACTTACGGTTCGATGAAACCGTAAAAGAGTTCGGGTTCATCAGAAATCCAGATGAACCCTGTATCTACAAGAAGAGCAGTGGGAGTAACATAGTGTTCCTGGTGCTGTATGTCGACGATATACTGATCATGGGAAATAACGTCCCAACCTTGCTTGAGACCAAAGCTTGGTTAGGGAAGTGTTTCTCCATGAAGGATTTAGGAGAGGCCGCTTACATTCTAGGGATCAGGATCTACAGAGATCGATCCAAGAGAATTTTAGGTCTAAGTCAGAGCACCTATATAGATAAAGTGTTGAGAAGATTATCAATGCTTGACTCTAAGAAAGGGAACCTCCCGGTAAGACATGGCATCAAGCTCAGTAAGAAACAGTGTCCTAAATCACATGATGAGCTTAAGAAAATTAATGGAATCCCGTATGCCTCGGCAGTGGGATCCATCATGTATGCCATGATCTGTACGAGGCCTGACGTATCGTTTGCCCTCAGCTGTGCCAACAGATTTCAGTCTAACCCAGGCCAAGATCACTGGACTGCCGTCAAGTGTATCCTCAAGCACCTAAGGAGAACAAAGGATGCCTTCTTAGTGTATGGCGGGATAGAAGGAGAACTAAGCGTCACTGGATATGTAGATGCTAGTTTTCAGACAGACCCAGATGACTTTAAGTCTCAAGGAGGGTATGTGTTCATGTTGAACAGGGGAGCTTTCAGTTGGAAAAGCTTTAAGGAAGCGACAATAGCCGACTCCACCACAGAGGTGAAATACATAGCTGCATCAGAAACAGCTAAGGAGGCGGTGTGGGTCAGGAGCTGCTTGAGAGGATTAGATGTACTGCCGCGAACGTCTGATCCCGTGAGATTAAGGTGTGACAACACGAGGGCTGTAGCACTTGCTAGAGAGCCCAGATTTCACAACCGGACCAAGCACGTCGAGAGAAAGCATCACATCATCAGAGAGATGGTTGAGAAAGGCGAAGTAGAGATAAGCTACGTTTCAACACATGATATCTAGCTGACCCCTTAACTAAGGCACTATCGCAGCCTAAGCATGAGGAGCATGTCAGGGGATTGGGTTTAGATTGGAATACCAATTGGGTCTAGGGAAAGTGGGAGACTGTTGGGTTTTTGTGCCCTAGCACAATGTATTTTCAATCTAATCATGTAATAAATATTATTAGTTGAAATCAAATTGGCATTCATATTTCTAAGTGTTGTAGTAATATCTTAGGTATGATTTGATTTGTATCATTGATGTGTCGACACATAATAGTAGATCTACAGATCAGATAAAATCTTACTTAAGCAGTCCCCGATCAGAATAGCTTCATAAGAAGCGATCGGTATAAGGCTAACTCTAAATGATCACGCTCTACTGATCATGGCCAGAAGGGGGCCAGAGTTAGGTCATAGTATCACCAGTAAGGGGTGATATAGGAAGACCCGATCATGAGTATGTTACATAGACACAATCATGAACATACTCATATATCGGCGCATGAAATCACATCCTCAGACAGAAGGACCATTGAGGTCAATATGTAATAAGTGACTAGTTTGACTCAGTCTAACGTCTCCTATAAAAGGGTTACAATAACGACTGTGATTGGCTCGATCACAAGTTACATAAGTTGACTCAATGGATCGCTGAAGAATTTATCCCTCATACGGACGTGTGAGCAGATATCAGTTTAGGCCAATTGATGAGTACAACTGAAATACAATAGCATGGCCATACAGTGGATACGTAGTATTAGTTATAATTCAGTTAACTCAGAATCAAGAAACAGGACAATAGAACGAGGTTGACTTGTCTATGCCTCGTGGTTGTCAAAGATATCAAGAGGATAAAAGGATAGATTCATGTACGACAAGTTTAAGTCGAAATCTCGATAATCACAAGCGTTGGGTAATCACGATGTCTTGCTAGAGGCCACTCATGATGGAAAGGGTAAAATGGTAATTTTACCAGTCCGCCAACGTGTCGTGAGCCTACAGGGTCACACACTAAAGGTTGAGTAAAACGGATTGAATCATATGGAGGAATCATGAGAGAGACAAAATCCGGTTTTGGATTAAACCGGATTAGACCGATTTCGGTTTAGGACTAAGCCGGAAATCAAGAACGGTTTAGCAGGACTAATTAATTATAATCTAATTAAATAGATTTAATTAAATTAGCTAAGTTGGGCCTAGCCAGAATGTGCTTCTTTACATAATTAATTAAAAGCTTTGGGCTTTAAGCCTATTAAGGTCTTTAATTAATTATTTCCTAAAAAGGTTCATAAAAGAAAGGGAATTATTTTCCAAAACCCTAGCCGCCACTCTCTCTCTCTCTAGCCGATTTCGGCCACACCCTCCTCCCCTCTCTCCGTCCGTTTTGCTTGCTTCGATCTTCTAGTAAGGATCGTTGTGAGTATCCCCGGATTGCTCTTCATGTGTGGACGTTCTTTAGAGGTTGCTAAATATTATTTAGTGACTACGGGATTTCAAATCAAGGTAAACATAAATTTTAATTCTAGCCTTGATCTCATGATCAATTCATGATCATGCAAGATTCATATTAATTCGGATATTTGAGGTTAATTTCTTGTATGGGTATGAAATTATATGATTGGAACCCTCAAATAATTCCATCAAAATTCTGTAGGTCATCTTTGGACGATTGAGCCTAAATAAAGCCTACCCAGAATATAAGTTATCCTCAGTACCCAATCTTGAGCCAAATAGCCTTTTTCTTGATCCGAACATTATAAGCCTATGTGCCCTTTTTGTTTTCATATCCAATGCAATTTCAACCATGTGCGTCAATATTTTGTTGCTTTATTGAGCGTGGGTTTTATTTCGGGATACTAGATATTGTATAGGAATGAGAGAACAAAATGATTTGGAAATATGGCTATGATTTATGATTTGTTGAACCACTTTGGTTCGAGAAAGATGTTTTACAACCTTGTTTTCGAAAAATACTTACACATGTAGTTCCCAGACTTGGGCAATACAAAGAAGAGAAAAAAAGCAACGAAAAAGAAAAAAAAAGAAATGAGGAAAAGTTGAGAACGAGCCCAAGTCCGAGAAAAGTCAAATTTTAAAACAGATAAGCATTTTGCGCTTGAAAATGGAAAATTTTGCAAGTTTAATCATTTTTTATTGGGTAAATTCCACATAACCCCCTAACTATATGCGTGTCTCACATGCCCTCCTCCTTAACTACAAAATCAATCTGTGAGGTGCCTTAAATATCCAAAAATCCCAGTTTTTTGTGAAATGACACCCTTGTATCTGAAAAATTAAAATAAAAAAATAAAAATGATTTTGAATTTTTTTTTCTTTTACAAAAACAAAAAATAAATTAATTTTTTTCAAGAAAAAAAATTATTTATAAAAATTAATAAAACTAAAAAACGATGTTTAAAAAATTGTATTTATAAATTTTTTTTAAAATTATTCTTACTATTAAAAAAATTTTATTCAACGATGAAACAACTAATAAGTCGAATAACTATGACAACTTATTGCCATCAGTGTATTCAAATTTGTATGTTAGCAAGAAGCACACTGCCATGATAGAAACTATCCTCATTATTCACCTTCACTCCCAAATGACTTTAAGAGAACAAAGAGTAGTCCAACTCTTCTAATTTATTACTCAACCCCCTCTAATACAAAAGTTTTTTTGTCTTCTTTCGAAGAAAAGCTACAAAAACATGTCGACTTTGGAGTGAAAACTAGGAAAAACAACTCAAAAAGTGAAAACCCGATACCTTTTTGGAGCCAAGTAGAAAACAAGTACGTCAACAGCAGGGTTCGAACCTGCACGGGCAAAGGCCTAAACATTACATGCATGTCTATCTCTTTAACAACTCAAGCATATTGACCTTCGGCTGTAAACGAGCCGAGCTCTTAACGAGCCGCTCGAGCTCGACTTGTTAAATATTCGATTTGGACTCGTTATAATCAAGGTCAAGCCGAATTCAAGCTCAAGATTGGGCTCGTTTAACAAACGAGCCGAGCTCGAGCATAAACTTTTAAGACTCGTGAGCCGGCTCGTTTAATATTTAATTAATTATATATTTAAAATTTTAATAAATATTTACATTAAAATTAGACAAGTCGAGTCAATCTCAAGTTTGCTCTTTTATTAATTAATGAATTATTTATTAAATTTTTCATAAATATTTCTATTGAAATTTAAACGAACCGAATTGAGCCGAACTCTAATTTTGTCTATTTTATTTCGAGGCGAACTCGAGCTTAGTTACATAAGCTCGTTTGAGCCCGAGCCGAGCTCGAGCCGAATAATTTTTTCACGAGCCGAGCCGAGCCTTACCAAAATGAGGCTCGATTCGGCTCGTTTACACCTCTAACTGACCTCATGACACTTTTTTCTATGTTTGCAATCTTACTAAGAACCTAATTATTAATTTTTGGGTATTATATAATAATATTTAATAAATTGCGGAAATAGAAATAATACAAATACAAATAAATTAAGAAGATTACTAAGATACATGAACATTTACAAATATTTGATACAAACTAGGGAATAGTCGGGGCGTGTTGGATACTTTCCTTAAAGTGTATTCGCTCTCCATTGGGTGTTGGAATCAATGAGCGTACACCTCCCAGGATACAACGACTTCGAACTAGCATCATACACCAAAGGTCTAGTTCCGGCGAACTTGAACTTGTGACTTCCTCTATCATTATACTTACGAATAATATTCGAGACCAAAGCGGATATGTAGAACTAAAAACTCATGTTCTTGGTGTTGAGATTGTTAAAAAAAGAAGAGATGTGACCATTTATTTATAGTCACCATCTCTTCAACCAAAGGACTTCTCAAATCAATACAAATTAAAGAGATTAAATGAAAGGTTGTAGCATATGTAATCAAGAGAATCAAATGCCAATAAAGAACATTTTATCTCATGAAAAAATAAAATATTTTCAATTTCATTTAATTTATTATTTAATATAATATTATATTATATTTTTCCAACAATCCCCAACATGAATGAAATTGAGCGAAACCAAAAACGACACAAAAAGGCACGAGTAGACTCGACACGATATAGTGATAGATTCTACGGTCAATACCTATATAGGATAGGTAGGGGTACCTTTGAATCTTCCCTTGTGAAAACATGTCGACTTTAATGGCTGAACAATAAACGCAATGTCCTTGAATTGTTCTGTCATTTGTGTAAATGATAACATGTCTCACGCAGATATCTTCCTGACCCAAGTTCGGTTCTCATGGGTGATTTCTTAGTTAAGAGTAACCCGCTTTACCCTGCTCGAAACCTCAATACTTTCGACGCATAATAATCATTAAAAGCTCAATTGCTCAACCTTTCCATACGGGTGTCACTGTTTGCATCATAGAAATAGGATTGGGGGAACCCCCACAGTGATCTTACTAGTCTTAACAATTAGGTTGTCCATTTGAACCATGATCTTGAGATCTCCAGTCAACATGGTTGAGTTTCCTTTGTCTCGACTATACAATTTCATGGGCTTAAGTCCCATTTCTTTAGATGCCTTCTCAACTTGATCTTCAATTAACTAGTTGATCACCAGTTCCGCGGTATTTTCTCTAGATCTTATGTAGGCAATGCTCATTGCACCATAGTTGAGAAGTTGGTTAACAACATTATGTCTTCGCCATATATGTCAAGACTTGTTGTTATTCTTTCACCTTGATAATATTCTTCAACAAATATTTAGACTTTCATGTCTATTCAACATATTCACAAACTCATATTTCATTGTGAATTCAGTTATCATAGTTTGTTCGAAGGATTTTCATACCATGACAACATCTATCCACCAATGAATATAAGATATTCAACTTGCCTATGTGTATTCTCTTACATTTTTTGAAAATTTATTATAATGTAGACCATAATCATGATTCAATTATAGATACATTAGAATTTTCATGATAACATTGTAATATCCAATTTTTTTTGGGATCATTCATTGGTCTACATAAAATAATTGCAACATCCCCCAAGTACATGATATTGCAATAACACTCTCGCATAATCATTTTTGAGAACTACTTATTCTTTCATAAGCTTAAATTAATTATAGCTAAAGACGATCATATTTGTTGAACTTGCCAAACATTATCAACGTCGTGTGACCGATAAGTTTGCTTTTATAGCAACTTTGATTCCTTAAATTTCATCAACGAGTCCCATATGATTCAAATTTTTCACACTTGTTGATATGAAATCGATTTGACAACATAACAATGTCAATTATTTTTCATGTCACTACTTGGGTGTTTGTTCAAGTCCATCTCAGAACTTCACCAACTTGCACCAGTTTCCTTCACATGTATGAGCTATATAATAACATATTTATTAGTGTTATATTTAGCTTCTAGCATACAAGTTAGAAAAATAATCAAATGATTTTTTTATCTTGCTCTTTGCTAAGTCTAGACCTTGCTAGCTCATCACTCTTTTAAGATTTTTTTTTCATGATTCTCAAGAATTCATTTAGATAATCTCAATTCATCTCGTTTGTCTGAATATATCAATTATAGACTTTAATATAATATTCGCATGTATATTTTTCAAATCATATACAAGAATTTTATATGCACTACTATTTCATGTCCACTGAAGACACATTCAACAGTTTTGTTCATGTATCCATTTTCCTTGGAGTTGAAGTTTAAAATTTTGCTAAGTGCTAAGCACCCCCACACTTCCAAGTAGCCGTAGGAAATCTTTCTTCTTCTTATTAACTTAAATAAAGTTTTATCAACTTTCTTTGTATTACCTTATTTAGAGGTAATTTGCTGAAAAATCATTACCCCACATGTATAGTGGTGACCCAAAAAACTTATAAATATCACATACTTCTCTCATAAAATGTGATATTTTGTTTTCAGCAACATCATTGAATTGGTTGTGTTACAATATAAATATTTCGTGTTCGATACTCATATACCAACCATTTCAACATATTCATCTTAAAGTCATGACAGTTTACTTTATCTTCATTATTACTTTTAAGCAAATATACACAATAATATTTTGTACAATCAAACTATAAGTCACAAAATATTTATATTCCATCTCTTATTTGAGCATATTGTAAATCGCAATATCAATGTGAATTAGCTCAAGAGATTCAACTTTTCTTCCAATAATTTGAAAGACATTCTAGATTCTTTCATTTAGACAAAATTCTCATTTATGTTTACCGATCTTGAAAGAATATGTATGGTCCAAGTGAATAATCTACATATAGAATTTTATTACACTTGACTAAGTTTATCATACTACTATATGACTCAATCATATAAATGAAAAACTCTTCTTTATTCGTATCAATCCACATAATGACATTTTCATTCATATTCATCGTGTCATTGGTTATATAACCTTTGTCCACGTACATTGTATATTGAACAAACAATTTTTTTTAGGAATCAATTATTAGTGAAACCATAAGTATTGAATAATGTCAGCAATTACATTATTTCTCATGTCGCACATACAACATATTTGTAAATTTGATTTTGCTCATTGTGATGACATATTGTATATGTACACCATCTCACAATCATCAAAAATCTTTAGATTAGAATTTTCAGTTCCATTTAAACAAATATAACTTCAAACAATCATGTCAAACCAACACTTTTTGAAATTTGATATTCCAAAATTTATATTTGAGATTGCAACATAACTTGATCATCACTTATATCTATTATGTTGATCTTATTATTTTGTTGATATGATTTCAAACTAATCATTATCAACTCAAGAATGAAAACCATTATTTCATTCAACTTGATCACATTCAATTCATATTCATATGATTTATCTATTAATGAATGAAAATAATATTTCATTCAAATTAATCATATTCAACTATGATTTTTCCACACATGAATAAGATCGTTATTTTCATCTCGATCAATCATGTTCAAATTCAGGATTATCAAACCAAAATAATTTTCCTTCCGTTGAATATACTCAACTCATATTTATATGATTCATGAGTTCGTGAATGAAATCGTTATATCATTCAACTCATATGATTCATCGATTCATGATGTACCAATAAAATCATTCAAATTAATCATATAATTATGATTTTCAACCCATGAATGAATTTATTATTCATTAATCATATTCAATGTCATTGATATAATTCATCATTACACATTTCATTCATGCTAATCAATTTTTTTGATTTCACAAATCATATTCTCTTTGTGATTCTCCATAATTTTTTTGATAATTTCATTCACTTGTACAGTGAACATTTACAAAGAATATAAACTATTCAATACATAATTTTTAAGTACATGAGAATCAAATTCTCCTCTCACTTTTGACAATCTTCATTTACAATATTTGGTAAACTCAACATGTTTACCATCTTTTCTCAGCTTCTTTCAAAGATTAAATCAATAATCTTTTCTAACCCTTCGACATATTTCTTTTCTTTACTGATCATTTACAATCTTTTGTATTTTATTGTACACATTTTACAAATAATATCAGAACTATACAATATATAATTTTGTGTACAACATGATCAATTTCTTCCTCTTTCAATATTGAGGTTCTCTTGTGTACCATACATGGTGAATCCAATGTGACCACCATCTTTTGTCGTCTTCTTTCAACGATGAAGTCAACAAATCATTCAAGTCATTTTACATATCACATCGAAACAAAAATCGATATATTAGTGGTAGACACTCGTGTCTTAAACCCACTTGGAATTTGACCTAAATGTACATTCTCAGTCTCAACCATATTGACATATGACATACTGTCCAATATGTATTCATGACTATTTGAGCCTCTTTTTTTGTTCAAAATCATTGTTCGACATATTTGAAGATGCAGTGCTGAAGTTAGGGAGCTCGGGAAGAGAAATTAAAGCAGTTGCTCAATTTTTTTTGAAAATTATAATTATTATTGATTGGTAATGGTATTGGTATTGGATCCAAAAATAGAAAAATGTGATGGTTGTTGGATCTATGGATGCATGTATTTATGTTTTGTGTTTGTGAATTCTTTTGAACTCTAACTCTTCAATATGGTGATTTTGTGAACAAAAAATTGTTAGTTTTTTTGCTAAATTTTTTAGATTTCTTGTTTTGGTTGGATTGTAATTATTATTGAGATTATAATTATTGATAATCACAGCGCATCCATTATAATTATTGGAGGATGAGAAAGGGAGGAGCAGAGGGAGGAGAATTAGGAGGAGCAGAGAGAAAGGAAAATGAAAAATTAGAGAAAAAAAGTGAGGGACATGATTTTAAAATTTTGAATAAAAATCGGGGTATTTTGAAATCTCTGCGATAAAAACTGACAATGTTACCTTTAAACTAAAAAAATGTTACTCAGTCGTAGTTATGAGAAATGTGTCAAGTCAACTATAGTTATGTGAGATTATCTCTAAAATTTTCTATGTGTAATCACCTAACTAAAAAAAATTCTTTATTAGTACCATGCCTTTTTTTCTCACAAATATGTTAACGTTATGGGTGTTCGAAAATAATTGAACCGACCAAACCGACTGAAGAATAACTGAAATGAAAGGAATTGATTTGATTTGGTTCGACCCTGAATCGAAACAAAATCTGTCATTTCAGTTTCGGTTTATAAAATAAGAACCGATAAAAAATTAAACCGAATTAAAAACCGATCAATTTGAAAATGTGGCTCATTTTAAGTCATTGATTCTTATTAATTAGACCTAAAATATTGGGCGAATAGAAAAAGTCAATTAATAAGTCAAAATTGGCCCAAAATGTGAGAATTTCATGAAAACCAATTTAAAATAAGTCCAAATAAAAACGATAGTTCAAATAATAAATGAAAACGATCTAAGATGTGAGAATTTTATGAGATTCGGTTCATAATGAACTGAAACAAAACAAAACAAAATCAATATATTCAAAATCGAACCGAACCAAATTTCATCGGTTCAGTTTCAATTTTTATTTTCTTAAAACCGAATTGATCGGTTTGGTTTAGAACCAAACCAAACCAACTAAAACCGACTCGTGAACAACCCTAGTTGACACTGTTAAATCATATCATTAAAAGCATGTAAAATGACATTTATTCTCCCAAAATATTATTCAATTTATAAACTTATGTCATTGCACAAATGAGATGAGAGACTTTGGCGATGCTCCCTCTTTAGCACATATCGCATCCCTTACATTTAGCACATAGCACGTGCTACATGTTAATCGAGAGATTACTCTGTCTCCTCAACTTTGTCCAATAACTAAAAGAGTTATCTTTTTCATGAAAAGACTAAAGACCCTCTATTATGTTTCATATTTTCTAAGAGATATCATTTGGATAGTAGTTTTGTTTTTGCTTTTATATTTGAACCCATCAGGTTATTTTTCTCCATTTGTCTAACACAAGCAAGACCATTGTGGATTCCAAACCCAAACGCACATTAATTAATGTGTTAAATACACTTTTCCCATAATAAAATGATCGGTTTAACATTTTACTACGGCTGAATAAAAAGGTTTACATTAAGGTCAGCTAATTACGTTTTGTTTACACTTTTCTCTAACAGTGTTATATATTGGATGGAAAATTTTTATTGTGTGAAAGATCAAAATTTCAAATTGATGTCATTATTCATAATTCATCAAATTATAACATTCATTATTAATAAATAATTTATGTGAATAATATTATCAATAAAAACTTATTTATTATAATTATTTAATAAAATATAAAAGTAAATCAGTTTTTTCAACTATTGATTATTAATAATAAAAATAATATGAAAAATAAAAATTAAATTAATTATTAATAATTAAAATAATATTGATTATTAGTAATAATACTAATTAAAATAATATTGATTATTAGTAATAATATTAATTATAAATAATAATATTAATTATAAATAATAAATTGAAAATTGAAAATTGAAAATTTCGAATAACATAACTCTCTCATATGAGTTTCGTTTCCGGCTCATAGTATATCAAATCGAAGAGAATCGGAAGATAAACAACTTTGAAGAAAGAATTTGTTGTCTATATATTATTAATAATTGATTTAATTTTACTTGATACATAACTATTACCAAAAATATAAATAATAAATTATTAATAATGTTTTTTTAACATTTTCCTCTGATGCCGTTTAATGTTGGACGAAATATTTTTAAAGAGTATAAAAAATTTGTTGTCGTTCGATGGAATTTTGGAAAAAAAAATTTCTTTGATATTATTGATCTTATTATTCTCTTCGATTTGATATACTATGAGTCTGAAACGAAGTTCATATGAGAGAGTTATGTCATTCGAATGTTCAATACATTATTAATAATTAAATATATTATTGTTCATAAATATTATTTTAATTATTATAGCATTTTCATTATTAATATAAAAATTTGTTCTTTAAAGTTGTTGATCTTTCGATTTTCTTCGATTTGATATGCTATGAGGCCGAAATGGAGCTTGTATGAGAGAGTTATGTCATTCGACAGTTTCAATTTTTTATTAATAATTAAACCGGTCTTACCGGATTTGAATGGAGGTTGGTCTTAGTTGGGAAGAAGACTATGGGTATTTTGGTCTTTTTCTTATAAAAAAATCATCCAAAATCTAACAACGTTAGAGAAAAGTGTAAAAAACGGAATTAGCTGATTTTAATGTAAATTTTTTTCGTTAGTTGTAGTAAAGTGTAAAACGAGTTATTTTAGTATGGGCAAAGTGTAATTAACCATTAATTAATTGTCCACTAATCAAAACCCACTAAAACAGATTTTCAAACATTTAGTGTTAGATTTGAATCTCGTTTTTGTGCTTTTTTAAGTGTTAGATTTGACCATAATATTGATATGAAAACGTTGAAAATTAAGATTCGAGCACTTTGCAATTTAAATCACTCAAATCAGACTTTAGTAAACAAAGATAGGGAAAACTTTCAAGATGGGTGTTGAAATCGAACGGTAGGTAGGCTGGAGGTTGATGATGAATGAAAAGACGTCGTCTTTTACCTTTTCAGTCAAGATTATGAAACTCAGAAGTTGGGGCAGAACTTCTAAAATTTATCGAATTAATTATACACATATATGAAAACTTTAAGTTAATCGCGTATGCTTATCAAAGTTTATCCTCAAGCATTTAATATTTATTCAATAAATTTTAATGTTAGAAGATCAAAAGATTATGATTGATTTAATATATATCGAACCAAAATGTTCTAGCATTTAATATATTTATTCACCGAACCAAAAAGCTCTGGTTGATTGAATGTATTGTATAATCTAGCAACTATAATCTAGTTAAAGCAAATATGGTCAAATCGTGAGCCATTTGATTACAAGTAAAACAAAGAACACATGTTCCGGTAGTGGGTAGTACGCAACACCATTCACTAATGATTCCTCCAAAGTTGTTCACCTTGACCTGTTTAGAATCATGTAGAGCCACGGCCTCCAACTCATACGGATGGAGAAATCTCGTGATCTTGCTGCAGAGTGCTTTACACATGCATCCATGATAACTCCGGAGACCAATCGACTCGAACCAGTTAGCTTCATGCAGAGCCGCGGCCTCCAACTCATACGGATGGAGAAACCCCGTGATCTTGCTGCAGACCACCTTAAACCAGCTTCCTCGATCAACCCTGCGATCAATATGTGCATCGCGAAATTCAAATTCTCCCAGCTCATTGGGTTTAACCAAATCAACCCATCAACACCAGGGACCCCCTCGTTTCCTTCCTGTACCGATCCCAATAAGAAATGTATTTAACATGAGTCTGCCCACCAAAGCCAGATAACTCTGATTCCCTCCCAGTACCGGGCTACCAACCAACAAAAAGCAAAACCCCCCAGCCCTCCATGCTCCGTCGTCGCAACCCATACGCGACCCATCTGGAACTCCAGCCTCACCTGTCTCAACCCATCCTCAAACCACCCGACTTCGCCTCCATCAAAACTCGTTCTACCACCCGACCACGCCTCCATCAGACCTAGATCTACCTTCACAGGAGCTCTGCTCCTACCGCTGCACCACGCTGACGCCGCCGCCCACACAGACGTCGACACTTATAGGAGATCGGTGCCGCAAGACTTTACCCAATTGTGGCAAAGCAAACCTTAAAAAAAGGGTACATGCCGCTGCACCAATTAGGATTTTTTCCGTACCTCACATATTTTGGTTACCTTTTTGTTGGGATATGATTATTTTTATTAACATTATCTATTAACTAGTAGAAACACGAATATGAAACCATTATATATAATATTAGGAATGCCATAGATAAATAAGATGACAGCCAAACCGAAAACCATATATGCATAAATGAGAATTACTTTAAATAATTTCATGGGGTCCATTCCGTCGTAGAGTATTGCTATGAACGTTGGAAAGCAAGCAGGAACAAGCTGTCCCGAGTTTATATAAGGTTCGCTGCCACCCATATTATCCCTCTTTTTTCTTTTGTTTCCAAGTCATGCATAAATAGAAGTTCCTCTGAGATCCGGTATGCTTGACGCCAAGAGAAACGCGATCCAATACTAGTGGTTTAAGTTTCACAAGTCTACGAAAGTTGAAGACCTTTGCCTTGACTTCACTCTACCTGGGTATCCTGATTATATATCATCTTAATTAATGTTGGGCCTGACCACTCAATGGTAAATATGGGCACATTGCTCTCTCTTCATACCCTTTTACTAAGTGTTATTATTAATGTAACATTATGTCTAACATCATCTATGTAATTGTACAGGTAAATATGGCCAATTTGGAGGAGTATATATGTGTCACTTGTTGTGGAGTATAAGTCAATTGTGGAGTTGTTTACTTGTGTTAGTGTTAAAAAAAGGGTAAAACATTACTTTTTCCCCTTTGTAAAATCAGTATCTTCTTTTCTTCTTCTCAAAACTGAACAATTTTGTTGGAAATTTACATAATCAGATTTTGCTGAAGAAGTGGGTTTTTATCGATTGTTCATGAAATTACCCAAATTACAAATACAAATTACACAAACAAACGCTATCAAATCATCAATGTTGTGGTTGTGAGTGTGATGAACAAGAATCGATCAGTTCCTCTTCTATCTGTATCTGCCTGAGCCGAGCGACGAGCCTCTTCTTCATTTCTTCGACCTCTTTCCTCATCGCCTCCAAATCCCCAAATTTTGGGTCCCAGTGGGTTAGGGTTAGGGCTCGGGCACGGATCCACTGCTCGGCGGCGCCGGTGAGATCCTCCGCACCACCGCAGCACCGCTTCGAGGAACTGGACATTCCGTTCTCCATCTTCCTCTTCCGAGGATCGTCCATGCTCAACAAAACAACCGCAGCAAATATCAGAAACCAGAAATTGATTTTCGCAGATTCAAAACAACAGAGAGAGAGAAAAAGAAAGAAATCACCCAGAGCGAGCGAGCGAGAGAGAGAGAGAGAGAGAGAGAGGGTGGCATGTCTTTGAAAATTAGATGAATAGGTGAAGGCATTTAGTCTTTTCAATCCAATTATAATAATTCTTTAAACCTGAAGGGCATTTTAGTCATTTCACATGAAAAAACGGTAAAAACTAACAGAATTGGACGGAAAGTGCAAAGTGAAAATTTTGCACATTCTAGGCGTAGTCAGCTGGAAAAAAAAATTCTAAATGTAGTCAGGTGAAAAACAGCAAAATCTAAGTGTAACCACCTGAAATTATCCCTTCTATTTATTAAATATTTGAAATGAGTTCGTTATAAACAAATTCGACTTAAATTTAAGTTTAAGGTAAGCTTAATTAATAAACAAGTCGAGCTTAAATTTAACTTTTACCTTTCAAAATACAGCTAGCTTATTATAAATTTAATTAGTAATATATATTTTATTTCATATAATATATTTTACCTGATAAGCTAGACAAGTCAAATTAAATTCGAGTTTGTTTATTTTTTTCAAACTGAAATCAAATTTAATTATGCAAGTTACTTTGAGTTCGGGACAAGCTCGAGTGGAGCAATATTTTCTAAGTCGAGTCGTCTTCGAGTTTAACTATTTTTCTTAGATAAACTCATGTTAAATTATTTTCACTTAAATTGAGGCTTGAAAATTTTACTTTATTCTATTTGGTTATACTCGTAGTTCTAAAATAGTATGAATTATTAACTTTTCACTATTATTGGACAATAATGTTCTCACCTCATTTGTTGAATTTGTAGAATGAATCGTGAAGATTAAAACAAATCATTAATACAAATAAATTTTATTAAATTTAATTGTGCAAATGACATTTTCTACCAAACTAGAGTTTATTCTTATATATCTACTCTATTCATTATAGGCCGAAATTGATTCTTTTTTTTATTCACAAAAGTGATTTTCACCTTAGTACATTTTACTAGTATTGTCAGTCAATCGTGCAACTATCAGTCTTCCAATAACTTGTATGTAATATAAATATATGATTATTCACAGTATACAAATCAAAAGAATACAGCGCATATATTTATTTATTTTTCAATCAATAAATTGAGCGATTTAAGGAAGCAAAACAATAAGAAAACAAATCTTGCCCTTAATAAATTGAAGCTTACATTTTCAACCCTATCTACAAATATGCAATCCTTATTATCCAATAATTGAATTTCTATCCTCATTTATCTTCATTGACCTCCAACCGAATCTCCAAAACTATCTCTGTTTATCACATCAAACATTTTTATTATTTTAATGATAAAATAATTTACATATTTCATTTTTATTGTAATTACTTAATAGTTAATAAATTATTAAAATCAGTTAGTTTATAATATATTTTTTCGGTAGGTATTTTTTGCCGATCGAAAAATATTTTTTATCGATATTTATTTACATATGATTTTGTTCAAATTAAAATTAAATTTTGGAATATAATTTTTTTATGAACTAAATATCAAAATTATTAAAAATTATCGCATTTTCCTCACATATTTATTATAATTGGAATTAATAAAATATTCTCCCTATTTAACTAAACGTTACCCTTTCATTCAATAAAATATTAAAATTTTCATAATAGATTAATTTATTTATTGTAAGATTTATTCATAATAGATTGATTAATGATGTATGATTGATTCATAATCTAACCTACCACTCATTTTTCAGAATTGAACATATTAGCATAATTAACATGTGAATAAAAATTCCTTCAAAACAAAAACATAAAAATAAAAGTTAGCGAGAAATTAATAAATTAGTATAAATCCCTCAAAAATATATATTAGCATGATTAGGTAAGTTTAATTAATGTATTAGTATAATTTTCTTAACAATAATTATTTATTACCTCAATTTACCCTTATATTAATTAAATGAATTTATTTATTTTTCCAAAGAAAAGAAATGCATTAAATAAATGAATTATAATCTCTCTCCCCATTTTGACCACTCTCATTCATCTCTCATTTACCTCTCTCTCCCCATTCTCTTTTATCTTTTAGATCCAGAGACCTCCAACCTCTGCTCCTCGACCCTCCGCGCGTCTGACTCTACCTGACCAACGCCTCCACCCTCCCATGCATCCCACCGTCGCCAGACCTGGCCTCAGCCCTCCTCGCGTCTGCCCGCCGCCAGATCTGGCCGGAGCATATCTTTCCGGCTTCGTCGCCGGCGGACATCCGCCTCCTAGCCACCGCCGCCAACTCTTCGGAGACGCCAAATATGTACCATTTTTCAATGATATGCAATTATATTCATCGATTTCATGTTAGATCTAATATGTATTTATTTTTTATTTTGTTGTCTGGATCTGTAATTATTTTTCCGATTTGTTTGTTTCCGATCTGCCCTTCTTCTATTTAATTATTTATGGGTTTAGTTTTTTTAAAAAGAAAAAGAAAAAGAGATTAACATATTAGAGTTTAAAGTTTGGAGACTGTTACAGTGAGTCTTCAAATTTGAAGACTTTCTGTAGCAGTTTCCATATATTTGCATATGCACATGCATTTTTGCATCCTCCATTGGAGAGACTTGTCTCTATATTTGTCCTGTTTTTGCATATATGGAGACTGGTTTGGAGATGACCTTAGCTCCCACCATATCATTAGGCCATCTCCAAACCAGTCTCCATATATGCAAAAAATTGCTAGATCGACAAATTGCTAATGTTGTTGATGTGGGTCTGTTCGGTGCCTAGATCGACACCTCTTTACCCACATTTAGTGCTGAATTTCCCTCGTTATATGGATATTTAAAGTTTTTTGTACCACTTTACGTCATCGGGTATGTTTGGTGCAATTATGCAGAAAACAGGCGAAAATGGAGCAAAATGGGCCAGAATCGCAGCAGAATCTTTCAGAAAGCACAAATTCCTCATATTTAATTTGACGTGACCAAAGTTATATCAAATCGAAGATAAATTGGAGATCTAAAGCTCTATAGAAGGAAGTTTTCTCTAAATCTCATGGGAAGAAGCTTAAAACAACACTCAAAGGCAGCACTAAAAACATATATCAAGATTGCAGATCAGCTGACTTGCAAGTGACATAACCTCCACATCAAAAGTCCAAATTGAGCAAATGTTATGTCTAAATTGAAGAGAACGAAATGAGTTACAATTCTGGTGAAGAAAGTTTTTTCAATAGAAGTTTGGAAAATGACGAAAATTTTCTGATACTTTTGGGTGGTGTATAGTTCTCATCCGAACTCTGATTTGGGCCCAAAATATGTCAATTTGAAGGAAATTTGAAAATAGAGAGTTATAACGATGATGCAACGAAGCTGTAACGGTGATGAAACGATAACGATCGTTACAAGTTCCAGGGTCAGAAAAAAATATAAATTGCAGCTGCGATTTCAGTTGAAGAGTTTCGAAAACTTCAGTCTTCATACACGTTCCAGAGCACTTTAAGAGAGAGACCAGTGTCCAAGCTCTCCCTTGGAGACCAATTTGGCTCTCCAAGGGAGGGGCTCCATAACCACCATCATGGGACGAAACAAAGGAGGCATGAAGATACAAGGGAGACCGAGATTGGAGAGTTTGTAATCTCTCACATCCTTTGTGGGTGTTGGATTTGTTATTGCATTTCCCCTTCTTGAATCTTGTAATTCTTTGTTGATTTTATGTCTGAGCACCATGATTTAGGGATAAAAACTCTAGATCATGGATGCTAGACCTTGTGACTTAACGATATCACGAGTTTATAATTACTTGGCTAGTTAACTGCATGCTGAATTGATTCCACTTTGTGAGTATTCTATAAACATTGAATTGACGACTTGATGTTTATAGTTTGGGTTCGAGGCCAGCTCCAAGAGGAGTGGTTGACAACGGATCTAAATAGGGTCGAGATGTCGGACTTTCAGAGTCGATGTCTCGGTTCAAAAATTGTTGTTCGTACTGCGGTTAGCCTTGAGCCGTGAGTTCACTTGAAAGAGCCACACCTACATTGAGTGACATTGTGCAAGTGTGGAAAACTCATCTAGATTCGCGAGACTCGAGCCAATTAGGCTCTACTCATCGTCGAGAGACGGATAGAGTATTTATAACATAGTCCAATTTGTGCATGTTAAGAGTAACTAAATGATTGAACTTGGAATTACGAATATGATGTATTGGATCTCAAAGTTTATTTTGTGCTTCACTTTGAATGCTAAGGTCCATGTGGGGTTGGGAGTTGACATAGACAAATTGGAAGAGATCGGTCTCCTAAAGTCTTTATTTTAGTTGTGAAAAATCTCGAGAGGATCATCGGTCCATGCCATAAAAATCCCGAGAGGGACATGTCACTAACTGATTGGAGGCATTGGGGAATCGACCCATGCCATAAAACCCTCTTCACATCTTGACAATGCCACCCTCCAGCAAGTAAGAGGATCATATAATCATCTACTTATAACCTGGCATCGCGTAGTCACTACAAAATAGGCATGTGCTCTTCTAGAGAACATGTTAGACAAAACAGAAAAGGTTCAAATGAATGTCCCTTCACGGTACCAATGATTTCTATGTTGACAAACAGAATAACCGAAAATTGCTTCATCAAAAGATGTACAAGAATATGGTAGCATAGTTAGCAAGTATCCATTAAAGACTGGTCATTTAGCAAGTGTCAAGTTCCAAGGAAGACTGAAACAATATCCAACATATTAGGTTGTTTTATTTCAAATAACATTTCCAAGAAAACGGAAAAAGGGTAAACTCATATCTAGTATATGATATAAGGGATAATTTCATGTGGCTACGCCAAGATTGTGCTGTTTTTCACCTGGGTACACCTAGAAATTTTTTCCAGCTGACTACGCTTAGAATGTGCAAATTTTTCACTTTGCACTTTCCATCCAATTCTGTTAGTTTTTAACGTTTTTCCATGTGAAATGACTAAAATACCCTTATAGCTAAATGTGTTATTATAATTGAATTGAAAAGACTAAAATGCCCTTAACTATTCATCTAATTTTCAAACACATGCCACCCTCCACCTTTTCTTTCTCTTCACCATCTCTCTCTTCCACCACTCAATGCCGGCGAACTTCCACCACCACCACCACGGCGGAGCACTCCGGCGAGGACTCGTAATAATTAATGTAGTTTTCTATTGAATCATGCAATTATTTGTTCCATTGTGGTATTGAAGGTTTGAAATGCTTCCATAAATTGCAAATTCTAGGCTATAAAATATCTCTCTCTAAACTCTCTCAAAACAACTCCCTCTTCAACTTAGGGTCACCGGAGATGCGGTCGGCCTCCGGCGACGCTCTCCGATGGCCCATCCTTATTTAGGCTCGGGACTTTGGATGGGACGAGTTTTGGCTCGGCATCGAAGACGCAGGAAGTGGGGAGTGGCTGCTCTTGTCGGAGCAGCGAGCCACAGAGACACACCTCCCGCTCCAGCAAGAGGCCCGATTCCGAGGTGAGCTCGATGGTGGGGGTCCATATCCTGGCGTCGCGGAGAGGGAAGGGAAGGGCGGAGAGGTGATCGAAAAAGGTCCAAAACTAGTGTGGAGCTCCGACGAGCTTGACTGAGAGAGGGGGTCGGGAAGGTAGGATTTGGTTGGGGGAGGCTCAGAGAGGGACTCCGGCGCATTGGGCATGGTCAGCAGCTGGTGGCGGTCCGGTGGAGGAGCTTGGTCAGGGTTGAGGTCGTGGAGAACAGATCTGGTTTTTCCATATCTGCTGCTTCTCCTCCACGACAGTGCTTCGACGACGGCGGGGCAGTGGACCGACGAGCCCACAAAAATCGGAAACAGATCTGGTTTCTCCTTCAGGGCAGTGCTCCGACGAGAGGAAGAGGCGGAGGCGAGGTGGAGGAGGGGGAGCTCGAGGGGGCGAGGCTATAGGGTTGGGTTGGTGAGGATGAAGAATGGCATGTGTTTGAAAATTAGGAGGATATGTGAGGGCATTTTAGTATTTTCAATTCAATTATAATAACTCATTTAACCTTAAGGGCATTTTAGTCATTTCACATGAAAAAAACGTTAAAAACTAATAGAATTGGACGGAAAGTGTAAAGTGAAAATTTTGTACATTTTAAGCGTAGTCAGCTGGAAAAAAAATTCTAGGTGTACCCAGGTGAAAAACAACAAAATCTAGGCGTAACCTGGAATTATCCCATGATATAATCTTGGTTTCCATACCTCTCAAGGAAGTATATGCATTGCATCAGCAGACCAGGCGTAGCTCGGTTGGATAAGTCTTTGGAAGACGAAAACCTGTTCCTAATTCCCCAGCAAGAGATTCATGTTTACCAATTCCATCTACATAAAATAGGCATATCTGACAGCAAGTTGTTCAACAGTGACTTCTGAGTTTAGTTTCTTCAAGGACGTCAATGAAGTGGCCTGTAGGATTAACATGGTCCCAAGTCCAGCCAAGTACTCTTCAGCCTTTCTGGTTGGTACCTGATAAGCAAGCAGGCCACCTTTGTCTAGTAGCTCAAATAGCCTTTGAGTTTAGTTTAACCAATTCTTCTGCTAACTCAAATAGCTTGTTATATGCATACAAATTTACAAGTATTAGGCCTTCGCACATACTGATTGAAACACCAGTTGCACAAAATTTCTGCTTTTTAGCCAAAACTCTTGGACCCATTTGCAATGAAATTGGAAATTTCTCTCATATTAAAATGAACATTAGGGTCACTCTCCAACCAAAACAAAAGGGAACTCATGAATTTGAAATTCTGTAGATCAAACAAATCAGTTATATGCTACTACTTTGAAAGATAGAAGCAATTGCAACAACAACAACAAGAGTACTGGTTACAGGAAATGCTAAATTTCAGTTCATGTAAGTAAATGACCAACAAATCAAAACCCTCGAATCAGACAGCCCAAATTCCATGAGAGAGAGCGTTTACAAGTCACGACGATATGATTCACAGAGATGAGTAGCATAGCTGCTATAGTGAAGCTTGAATTTATCTATGCTTACTGACTGCTGCAAATCACCCGAATGCCTATCCCCTTTTCTAGGTGCAGGGGAAATCAAGAACTCATCGATGGCATTTCTTTATTACAAAGAAAATGTGTGCAAACCAGGTATAGAGTTTGCACTTCATAAAACAAACAATGATGCCATCAGCAATGCCTATTCAACGATAACTTACTAGAATATAGAATATGATATGTGTAAAGGAAAAATTAATGTCCAAAGAGGTGTATACTTGAGAAGTGAAACACTAATATGTTCAAATCAATCAACAAGTTAGTTGCTGGATTTCCCTTCACTATCCAGAAACAGTGATAGATATATGATTATCGTTCTTATTTTCAAGGTTATTATAGTTACTTACACATACAATATATTAGTACTGTGATAGGGCATACTTGTTCCATTTCTGTGCCCACTCCGCATAATCTACTGTGTTGGTTTGAAGAACCAAGCCTTGCAACACGGCTTGAGAAAGAGGAAAGTGAAACTACATAGGAGAAATCACTTCTCTCTCCGAGCAACATGCTCTTAAGACATCTTCAATTTCGGGGTCGTCCCCAGCCTCCTTATCCTGTTCAAACGAAAGAGTCTAATGAACAACTGTCTCGATTGGAATGAATCTCTAAATCATGGCAAGGCAATATAGAATTCTATATGGCTTTGCTGCAAACAGATAGTGATCCATGCATCTATATGGTTTTTATTTTTGTTTTTGCATACTGTTATATTAAAACAAAAGGGCAGTATATGGATCCTCTGTGAAGACTTACCCTGTGAATGTAGGAAATGTTACCTTCCCCCGGACCTGCAACAATTATTCCACCTTGTTGCCTGATAAACAATTCAAAAGCTGGTCAATATCAAGATCTTCACGCAACTGCTTTTTAGTACAATGTTGAAATTTGGTTTGATTCCTATTGGAAACAGCACAAAATTTCTTTAACTTCTTTGGACAACTATACTACAAGCACATGATAGGTTTATCTGGAAAAGTTCAACAAAGAGAAACTATTATTTTACTGGTTCATTGGGAAAAAGCTATAACCAGATCGCTTTGGCTGATTCCGTAAAATGAAGTAAATTCGATCAAACATATACGCAATGACCATAAAATGTAGCAGTTCTGTTTCCCTTCAAGACTAATTAAAACTGTTCAATATGTATAAGTTGCGTCATTGGAAGGTAGAGGTCAGCTATTTTACCCGTTTGAACACTACTTGCATGGAGAACATGTCTTTCAGAACTTAGATGATGTAATAAAGCGTGGATGTCATCATTCTTATTCATCTAACTTATACTTACTAAGATAATTTACATACCAGCCACCTTTGGTCCTTGTGTCTTTTTCAAATGAAAGCTTCCAGTCTTGTCTGTAGCCTTCCCTGTACAATTGCATTATCTTAAGGGCTGCCTACATAACAAAAGATGCAACTGAAATAAGAAATTTTGCTGTAAGAATTCACCACACACTGGACACCACTTTTATCCACATATATTAATGACGATTGCAGCACATGGAAGCAAATAAGACATACATTTGGAGTAAAGGTGGTTGTCACGCCAGATACAAATTGAAGTGCCTGGTATGAATTGTAGCTAGGATCCGCATAAACTTCTGAAAAAAATAACAAAACTGTTATTGAGTCGCTATAGAAACAATGCAAACTAGCATCTAATATCCATAACAGAAGAGAACTTGAAATGAGCAGATAAAGGGCTCATTGCACTACCAAATAACTCGAGACTCCAAAAATCACTGCTTCTTAAATATCTGCAGAGGATAACTATTTCGATTATTACACAAAGATACAGTATTTGTCATTTTCCCCACAAACTCTTAAACCCTTTTGTTCTGTTGCACTTATATGCAGCCTAATCGCATGGTGATGCTAAGATGAAATCATGATGACAACTGAATTACACTATGACCAACAGTCAGTTATTGTGCCAACATCTAGCAGATAAGTCATCCTGAACGCAAAAATGGTGAAGTGTGGAATGGTTAGTTTCATTCATTTCACGGGGATTAAAGGCCAACTTTGAGCTCAAACAACATTTTCCAAATAGTTATATCCTTAGCATTTCATTTGTACTGATAGCTGACTTCGAGATACTAACACGGTAAATTGAAACCTTCGGCTGGGAGATAGGGAGTGGTAACCTAACATCATGTCATCAGATATCATTGTATTCGTCGTCCTTATCATCCATCTTATCAAAATTATAATACCCTGGAAGAGATTTGATAATCATTATCTTGCAAATACGCACCTCCTGGGAATTTGGTCTGCTCGTAGAATGTTCTTGCCTGCATCAAATGACTGATGAGAATTATGCAACGGTGAAACTATTCTCATGATGCTACAAACTGAAAACTTGATTCATAAAAAAATAGTTTGCAGGAATATTAAAATGCCACCAACAAAACAGTAAATACGATTGAAAAGTAAAAGGCATTTCTGCCTAACATAACTCCTAACATATATAAATCAACAGTGGTACAGATAGAGTCAAGCCATGTAAAGTACCTGATCAACAGATCCAGGTCCAATCAAAATGAGTGTAGCACCAGCGGCATCCATTACATCCTGTTAATAAATGACTCGTATGATCAGATCATGAATAATACAAAATAGTTTTTTTTTTCATTGTCTTTCAAGAACACTTAATTAAAATACCAGGACAGGTGGAGAACATGTTCCCCCCATCTGCTAATAACTAAGGCCAAATTCATCAGATTACAAATATGTACACAAAATGGGATACTTATTTGTCATGATCCTTAGACAACACAAAGCTAAAACTGCAAAGAAGGAATTAATATGGGCAAGAAAAAAAGAAATAGCTCTAAGAATAGCATGTGCAGACACTATAAGATGCAACCTCACAAAACAAACACAAACACGATAAAAACAACTGAAAAATGCTATGTAAACCTAGCAATAATTCGATGAAAATACCCTATGATACGAAATAGTCCTAATGTGTCATTACCTTCTTGGCAGCGAGATAATCAGCTCGCTTACGACAAAGGACACATCTGAAAAACATAACAGCAAACTATTTCATGCGGATAATACATACGATTAAATTGACAGTAAAATAAGTTAAATTGGCTCTAAAATCACCCAAAATGGCGAGCAAATGCCACCACAGCCGTCCGATCCTTCCACAGATGAGTAATTGGAATTGATTTTCCATTTAAATCAAACACTTGCAGATTCTCTAATGAATTTGCAGAATCGTCCTTAGATTTCCTTCCAGTTCCTAATTGTATAACAAAAATTCAGTCACCGAATTGAAAATTAGCAAATCCCCAAATAGTCTTGAGTTTCTTAGAAACCAAACAAAAGAAAAACTAGCCTGAGACCGCAGATGCTACGACGCGACCTTGCCGTGGCGATAGCCGAATCTTTACATTTCGGCCTTTGAGAATCGGAGATAAGGCGAGATACTGATTCGGTTGTAGGTTTCGAAGCACACGCAGCGACGATACAGCGGTTCTTCGGTTGGGCTGAACCGTACAAGGAGAGAGAGACGCCATGGATGCAGAAACCGTAGCTGCAGTGGAGCTTTTTGGTGCGGAAGAGGGAGTTACACGTGGCATGTGGACAAGCGCCCGTGACAAAAGAAAAGATATTGAGATTCCTTCTTTAATTCAGCTGTTTTATTTATGTACAATAAAACCAGAAAATAGACGTCAACAGCAGGGTTCGAACCTGCGCGGGCGAAGCCCAACAGATTTCAAGTCTGTCTCCTTAACCACTCGGACATATTGACTTCGTGACACTGGTTTGTAGGTTTTGAATTTTTATAATAACTTGGTAATGATAAACTTAAGGACTCACATTTAAGTACAAACCTTAGGGATGGATACATATAACTACATTTATTTACTTATAACGCATTTTACAATTTACAGGGATGCGCACTAGTACAAATGGTTGATTAGGTACACTATGACTATCTTACCCTAGTCTAAGAACATGATGTTGACTGCGAAACATGTACTTGAAGTAATGAACATTAAGCAATATTGAGATCATGGAAACATAGAATGAAACATGTTTGGAACATGGATTATCTAAACATGGAGTAATCATGGAATTATATAAGTAATTACAGATCCCATGTTTTCGAAATCATATAAGCAATTGCATATGGTGAAATGGAATAATGGAATAATGGAAATAATCTCTGTCGATTATGTCAAGATGAAATGATGAAATCAAGGAAACATTAATGATGGAATAATAGAAACATAATTTTGTGGGAAACATGAAAAATGTTATGTATACATGGAAACATGGAAAATGTCGTGTAAACATTGATAATGGAATCATGGAAACATTGAGCAATTCAAACATTGAACATGGCATGACAGATACTAAGAAACCAAGAACATCAACCATGATTACGCAAAAAATAGTTTGAAGCAAAAAAATGCAACGAGGAAGAGTTTGTTCATAACCCAAAAATCGAAACACAATCAAACGACTGTTTACGAGAAAATCAATCAACATTCATAACTCAAAACTCACATAAAAATCAACAAAAACCACGAAAGGAATCAAAACATATGTAACATTTATTTTTAGTACTCGGCGAGCTCAAAATTATTGCCGATTTCTCTTTTGTTGGAGTCATTCACGAAAATCGACAGAAAATTGTGCATACTAAAACAATGAAGCAGGCTTGAGTGTGTGTTGAACAATGAACCAAAATCACGAGCCTCTAAGATTGAGGGTTATTGAGGCAGACAAGTAAGGGCAAGCGAAATTCGGGGTTGAAAACGATTTGAGGATTCAAGCCGAAAGGTATGCTTAGGGTTCAGTGTTTCGTGGATAAAAAGAAAGAAAATATTATGGCGAGATTGAGCGATAATCAAGGGAAAGATATGATTTGCATAGGAGATTCAAATTCTTGTGAATGTCAAATGACACATGGACCCCCAATAAAGTCAATTCATGAGTTATTAGGCATAAAAATTAATGAAAATTACAGCCCATGCTATTGCTAATTTGGTTTCATCTCAAGCATTGATTTCCATATCGTGTGGCAGCCGTGTATTCCTATATTTGTACCTGAATATAGCATTTTTAGCCGATTCTATCTCTTATATGTACTATAATGTAAGTGTTTTGTGTCCTATTCCAATTGTATTAGTCTGTAAATGTCTGTAAATATTAATCATCGTTTGCAATGATTGAAATCAGCATTATATTACTTATGTGTTGAAGTAATGGGTTAAGTATGATATGATATATGTCCACCAAAGTAGTAGAACCATATATATGTACGGATCACACTTAACGGGTCCCTAGTCAAATATGATTCGATGAAGCGACCAAGTATGAGGATGATTCTTTATGGTATAGTTCTATTTTCCATTGGGATGAGATCCCGGAATCATATCATAGATATCACTTGAGAAGTGATATTGGACGACCCGATCTGAATGGTGTTGCATAGATACAGTCATGAACACATTCAGTTGTGGTAGCTTGTCGTAGTATCCTTAGACCAAGGAGTCTTTGTGATCTCTATACAGTAAACATCCGCGTTTGACTTATTCCTAACGTTGTCCGTAACAAGACAATCATAACGGACATGATTGACATGGGGACGGACTGCATGAGTGATACGAAAGGCGGCTAAGGAATTTATCCTTCATACTACGATGTGGGATAGGTATCTGTTTAGGCCACTCTATAGAGATTGACTGAAGGGAGTGCATGGTCATGCCAATGATACAGTTATTAGTATTTAGTCATCTCCCAGATTGAGAAACAGAGATTGATTAAATAAGTGTGACGCATCTATGCCTTATGATCAATCTAGATATCGGGCGATAAAAGTATAGCGACATGTACTACATGAGGTTAAATCGAATCATCGATCATCATGCACGTCGGGCAATCATAACATCTTACTAGAGGCCACTTATGATGGATCGGGTAAAATAAAATCTTACGCCAATCCGCCGACGGTGGCATGAGCCTAAAGGGTCACACACATAGGATATGGATTTCTAAAGATAAGAAAAGGTCGGCGATTCTCGAGACACGAGCCATGGGGAAAACTGGGCATTTTGGGTAATGGATTGTGTAAGTGAATGTGGCATGCGAATCGAGAAAGACTAAATCTTTCGTCGATGTCGCGTCGAACTTTGTGCGATAAGTTCGGGGAATAGTTGGACGCAACACGGGACCTCATTGTCGAAGCGTTTGGGCTTCGGCCCATGAGGTCCTAATTGGCCGGTCCAACAAGGCCCAATGGTGGAACAAAGGGTGGGTCCCTATCTCCACTAATATTGGTTAAGTGGATGATGACTAGATGTGTTTATCCTAATCCATATGTGTGGCTAGAAATGGTCAAATGGTGGCCACCCAATCACCATCATCTTTCCCTTAAACCAATACAAATCACATAATACATTATTATTACAAATAACTCAAAATATCAAGAAGTCTGAAGTGTTCTCTTCCTCACTTGGTGCTCTCGGTCGGATATCCTCCCTCTCCCTCCTCTCAAGCTCTCTCTTCTATTCTAGTAGGTAGAAGAGTGTAGGATCTTTAGGGATCGTCATATCCGTGTGGACTCCATTAGAGAGAAGATCTCAAGTGTTCTTCTTGCCGAATTCGAACAAACCGAAGGTAAAATCTTGTGTTCTTGATTTTTCCTTGGGATTTAATGGTTTTACGTTCTTGGGTAGATTTGAAGCTTTGTTTATTATTGCTTATATTGCCATGGCATTCTTGGTAGCCTCAAACTTCCTACATATAAAAATTATTTTCATCTCAGTTAAGTTTTATTTACACACCACTAAGAGTATCTGGAGTCGCAGAGGATACTAGAATTGGGCGAGGGTATCGGGAGCCACGCTGGCGTGGATCGGTGTGTTTCAGTCAAGCTGTTGGGCCCGTAGACAGTGGTTCACGGGCACCCGATAACGCGCAAGTGTACGCGGTCGTTACAAGTTAAAACCGGTAAGACCAGATCGAATCCACAGAGATCGAACTAAAATACCAGTCTAATTCATGACATCAAATATTCAGATAATAACTAATTTACGTTGTGGTTTAATGTATGTAACTAAGACGGGAAATAAAAGATTGTTTATAAGAAACTATTCAGAAGTGGAACCATGGGTGCTAGGTCACTAGGGTACTAGGATAAATCTCAATTATGTGTTTAAGCCAACATGCATGCATTGAACCTGATACAACGATATTACTGACACCTCCTCTCGGTGTGGTGTTAGCCGAAGCTCGAGTTAAACTACTACCCCTCTCAGGGAAATCATGTCGAGAGCTTGCATTACTATTGTGCATAACTTGGGTAAGGTTTCGAAGAGTTAAACCCTTGCGACTCGGAGTGAGTCCGTCACACACCGGTCCTCTCGGACTCGACAACATGACTCTAACAAACACTAGTCATTCCTCAATAACTAATGCAAGCAATAAAAATTCCGAATCAATCAAACATGCATATAAAACTCAACTCATAAAATAGATTTATCAAAGTAATATAGTTCAAACCTAGCACCCATGATTGAAGGTAATTAGCCCCTAATCATGGTGCAAGGTTCACAAGTCATACAAATCAGATAAGGAAGACGGGACAAAGAACCCTAAACCGAATAGATGAACAATCTTTGGAGATGGACGCCCTTGTGATCTTTGGATTGCCTTGATTTCACCTTGATCGCTCTCGAATGGATTGAAGCCTCTCTCGAATGCTCCTATCGCTCCTCAATCGATCTCAGCTGCCTCTCTCTTTGCTATGGCTTCTCTCTGCTCCAAAACTCTCGATCCCCTCCAATTCGCGTGGAGTCGGCTACAAATAACCCTTTCTGCGTCTAGCAGGTGTAACGATCGTTACAGTGGTGTAACGATCGTTACATCGTCGTTACAGCTCCGTTACACCATCGTCACACCCTTAGTTACATCTCACTGTCTCGGTGTAACGATCACTGTAACGATCGTTACACTTGTTGTAACGATCGTTACACTGATGTAACGATCGTCACACTGGTTGTAACGATCGTCACTCCTTCCGATCCATTGTCTCTTGCTATTTTGCTTTCCCGACTCCTTGTGTTCGCTCGGTTCATTGACCTCTTTTTACCTGTAATCTGCACATTCACACCAACATACCCAAAGGCGTAAAAGTGGTATAATTTGGGCTCTCTAAGCCCGGGATGAAGCCAAATCAGCTCTAAATGTGGGGGCGGAACAGTGACAGTGGACTCCATACGGGCCCACATCAACACCCCCAACTTAAAGCTTTATCGTCCTCGATAAACATGTAAACTATGCGCAGACTTGACCGAGTGTGCCATAAGCAAACCTCGAAGTTAACTCCGTAGGGGGAGCTCGGTCTTCTCCCGGGGGTTTTGTAGGAAAGAGCCCCCAACCCAAAAACAAACAAAACAATAAAGACTCGACTAAACTACCGTCACAGTTGGAGTGTCAATTCCTAGCATGCTCGTGAGCCTGTTCAACATCCCATGACCTTATCATTGTCACCTGAACCTTTAACTGTGAACACAAAGACATATATGGTCGAGACACTTTCATAAATACCACAACTTAAGGAGAGACGAGACCATCATTTACTAACAATCCACTATCAACGATACACACATGCATTCACACACGCACCATCCTCAACCTTAAGCTAACCGATTACTATATTCGACCCGACGTTTTCTCGCTTTCGGAAAAATCCAGGGTCCCGGGCGATTCCATGTGTAGGACTTCATCAAATGGCTCTTCACATTAGGCTTAGGCTCGGGTAGGAATATTTTTAGAGGATAGAAAACAAAAGGTTAATAAACGCATCAATACCAGGTTGCTTTTCCTCATAAGCCCTGTTACACCATTGCTCCCCGGTGGTTCTCATCCTATCATTCAACTACCCTGCAACACACCTTGAAACCTCTATCTTTTTTATCTCGAATTTTACGCCCTTTCTCCAGACATTGTAGTCTTGCACCCTTTGACTTTTACCCCTTTTTCTTCGAAGATCAACTCTCTTCGGAACTGGGCTGCTGTTATTATCAAAGGAAATATTATTATTATTATTATTATTATTATTATTATTATTATTATTATTATTATTATTTTATTTATTATTATTATTTATTTATTTATTTATTTTGCTTGCCCAAGTTCGGAGGTTGTCTCGTTGCAAGGTTTTTTTTTCATTGAACTCCTCTCGTTGCAAGGCTCTTTCATTGAACCTTTTTACTATTTTGGCATCCCCCCCCCCCCCCAACCGAAGCTTGATCTAGTTGTCCCAACTGGACACCCCCAACTGAAGAGAGCAACTAGGCATTGATGCTATGGTTCAAAAAGCAGTTGGTTGGAAGGAAAAAGACATATATAGGGTTATAATGGTAAGGGTCACGGAAACGGCTATTTGGCTCAAAATCGGGTACTAGGGTCGCATCATGTTCACGGTGGGCTGTTTTCGGCTCAAACGTTCCAAAAAAAAATTGCCTACGAAATCTCTCCCCGGGATGCTCCTAGACGGTCGATAGCACTAACCGGACTCTAAAGATACAAGTACGACGCATGGTTACTATATGTGCATTGGGTGATAATAGAGTGAAGGTCACGATGAATCCCTCACCCGTAAGTGACAATATTGATTCAAGTTCCCGACCTCAAATGCTTCCATATATACAGTCAACTATTCAAGTGACAGCGATCTCAACCTCGGAATTAGATACCCGGCTCAAAACAATATACTTCTCATCAACATTCCAACAGGACTTAAGTCTTAACACGACCACAAACACAAAATGACACGGACTCAAACATATTTACAAGGCAAGTGTTACTTTGGACTTAGGCAGGTCAAGGGTTACCTGCACCCGGATTGAAGAATCATGGGTAATGGCCATGGCTCGAGGAGGGTGCTTGTCCGTGTTGCGGGAAGTTAGCCCGTATTAGGGCTGTCAGATCCGTCATCGCCTGTGTGGACTCCTCACTCGCCTTGATCATGCGCTCGCATTTCGCTGTCATTTCTTCCTTGTATAGGTCCTCTTCTCGTTGACGCCTGTAGTAGTCCGCCCAATGCTCCTCATTGGTCCGCCAGTGTTCCTCATTTGCTTCCCGATATTGGTAGAAGTCGTAGCTCAACATTTGGAATCTGGCCTCCAAGGACTCCACGTCCTCGTAATCTTCTTCGGCTTCTACCTCTTCTTCTTCTGTCTCCTCGAGCACAACTTGCGGTTCCTCGGCCGACCGGCTACTTCCTGCTCTGTGAGCCGTCTTCCTCCTCTGACCTCCAGGGTTGTCTATTTCTTCATAAATTTGTTGGAGCTTGATAAATCCCGCCTCCGTCACCACTTCTCTTCTGTCGCTATCCAAGGCCGTTGCCTCCATTCGATCTTCATACCAAATCTTGTCATCAATGTCCAGTGGCATGGACAGCGCCAGTTGGGTCACCAGTGCCCCGCACAAGATGTCGCATTTCTCCCTCTTTGCCAATTCTTGGAAATGCGACCACAAGGCGTCTTCCCACGGGGCTTTCATCCCCTTTTTCAAGGCATAAAGTATTCAAACACGGATTGCATACCTCCTCTGGGGTTGGTGGCTCATCATGAGGCAGGACTTGCGGTCGACGGGCCAAAATCGCCGAGGTTTGGTTTTCAACAAAGTTTGTGGTTTTCCGTTTTTTCGAAGTACCCGCCCCGGCTGTAGCTTTAGCCCTCGTGGTTCTAGCTATTTTGGGTGCCATATCTTCCTACTCTAGAGTCTCAAAACTCACACAAACAACAAGGGTGTGGGGTTTGGAGTGGTTGGCAATAAACTAGAAAGAGTGTAAACGAGTAGTAGAGCAAACCCTAACCTTTGTTTTGGAGTTTTGCTGGTGAAGATGGTCGATTCTGGTGCTTGGAGTCGCCGGAAATCGCAGGTGGTCGGATTAGGTTTTGAGTGTTTGTAGAGATAAGGGTTCAAAACCCTTTTAATTGCTGCAGAATCGCGCGATGTAACGATCGTTACATCATCGTTACACCCATCGTTGCAGCTCACTGTAATAGTGTAACGATCACTGTAACGATCGTTACACCACTGTAACGATCGTCACACATCTTGTGACGATCGTCACAATGTTGACAAACGGCATCGTTTTGGATTTGTTGTACTCCTTATCCTTCCAGACTCGCGAGATGTAACGATCGTTACAGTGGTGTAACGATCGTTACAACATCGTTACTTCCACCGTTACAGCATCGTTACAACTCTCGGTAAGCTGTGGTCTTGGTACTGTAACGATCGTTACAGTGATGTAACGATCGTTACACTTCTGAAAGCACTGTTCCTTGATTTCTTGCCTCTCTTATTGGATTATTTCATCACTTATTACCTGCACACTTGCCACGAACATGTCAAAAACACAACAATTGGTGTGCACGGAGCACACACCACAGTTACATGTTGCTATATTTACAGTATGTGGGACATCCCTGGGTTGCCTCCCATTAGCGCTTTGTTTAACGTCCTTGAGCTGGACGGAGTGGCACCACTTCAACAAACGTCCTCAAGTTTCACCAATTCAAGGGCCCACACTTCTATCATCCCGACCTTTTCTCCTTGATCGGCTCGATAATAATGTTTGACCTGTTGACCGTTCACAATGAAGGTCGAGTTGTCTCGCGGATTTAAAAGCTCCACTGCACCACTATCAAACACAGTTAGTATTTTAAATGGCCCTGACCACCTCGATTTGAGTTTGCAAGGGTGCAACGCAAGTCTAGCTCTAAATAGTAAGACTAACTGATCAGGTTCGAAAGTCCGCTTAATCAAGTGCCTGTCGTGCCAGCCCTTGGTCTTTTCCTTGTATATTATGTTGCTCTCATATGCTTCCCGCCTCCATTCTTGTACTTCTTCAAGCTCAAGGAGTCGTTTAGATCCCGCTTTTTCGAGCTCAAGGTTGCACTTAGTGATGGCCCAAAAAGCTTTGTGCTCAATTTCAACAGGGAGGTGGCACGCTTTCCCAAACACAAGCCGGTAAGGCGACATCTGTAGTGGAGTTTTGTAGGCAGTTCGATATGCCCAGAGCGCATCATCCAATCGTTGGGACCAATCCTTACGCGAGGGACTCACCATCTTCTCCAATATCTGCTTTATCTCGCGATTCGCCACCTCAGCCTGCCCATTAGCTTGAGGGTGATATGCAACAGACATTTTGTGCTTTACCCCAAACTTCTTTGCTATAGCTTTAAAGAGTTTGTTGCGGAAATGTGTGCCCCTGTCACTAATAATAGCTCGTGGAGCACCAAATCGTGAGAAAATGATTTTCTTTATAAAATGTATAACGGTTTTGGCATCAGCGGCTATACACGCTTCAGCCTCGACCCATTTGGAAACATAGTCAACAGCCACGATTATATATTTTTTTCCAAATGACGAAGGAAAGGGTCCCATAAAGTCGATACCCCAAACATCGAAAAGCTCGACTTCCAGGATATTGGTCAGAGGCATCTCGTGCCGACGGGAAATGTTTCCCGTCCTCTGACATCTGTCGCACGATTTTACAAACTCGTGTGCATCTTTAAACAGAGTGGACCAATAAAAGCCCGACTGGAGTACTTTATGCGCAGTCCTATCACCCCGGTAATGACCCCCATAAGGTGAATTATGACAAGCTGTTAAAATATCGGTTACCTCTTCCTCCGGGATGCATCTTCGGAGGATAGAATCTACTCCGCGCTTGAACAAGTACGGCTCGTCCCAGTAGTATTGTCGACAATCATGGATGAGCTTCTTCTTTTGCTGGCTTGACAAATCCGGAGGGAGGATTTCGCAGGCTACGTAGTTTGCAATGTCTGAGTACCATGGCAAGGTCGCCGTGATCCCAAAAAGTTGTTCATCTGGGAAACTGTCCCTGATGCTCGACTCCTTGTTATCTTCCTCATTCTCCAGTCTGGACAGGTGGTCAGCCACTTGGTTCCTTATGCCCTTCCTATCCATTATTTCAATGTCGAACTCCTGCAACAATAACACCCAACGAATCAGTCTAGCTTTCGCTTCTTTCTTGGACATTAAGTACCTGATTGCTGAGTGATCGGTATGGATAATGGTTTTGCTCCCCAACAGATATTGTCTAAATTTCTCTACAGCAAAGACCACTGCCAGGAGTTCTTTTTCTGTCACCGTGTAGTTCTCCTGCGCATCATTCATAGTCTTGCTCGCATAGTATATAGCTCGGAACACCCCGTCTTGCTTTTGTCCTAATACTACGCCTAATGCATAGTCGCTCGCGTCACACATCACCTCAAACGGTTTACTCCAATCTGGAGATATGACAATGGGTGCTGACACTAGCATTCTCTTCAGTTCCTCATAAGCTTTAAGGCAATCAGCATTAAATTCAAACTTGGCGTCTTTCTCCAATAATGTGCATAGTGGTTGTGCTAATTTGGAGAAGTCTTTTATGAATCTTCTGTAGAAACCAGTATGACCCAAAAAGCTCCTCACCATCTTCACCGAACTAGGAGGCGGTAAGCTCGAAATTACCTCAATTTTTGCCTTATCGACTTGGATGCCTTCTTTGGATATGTGATGCCCGAGTACAATGCCTTCCTTCACCATGAAGTGGCATTTTTCCCAGTTTAACACGAGGTTGCATTCTTCACTTCTCTTTAACACCTGGTCTAGATGACTTAAGCACCCATCGAATGACTTCCCAAACACTGAAAAGTCGTCCATGAAGATTTCCAAAAAATCTTCGGCCATGTCACTAAATATCGCCATCATACACCGCTGGAATGTGGCCGGTGCGTTGCATAGCCCAAATGGCATCCTCTTGAAGGCAAATGTGCCATAGGGGCATGTGAATGTGGTTTTCTCCTGGTCCTCAGGTGCTATATGGATCTGGTTGTAACCGCTGTAACCATCCAGAAAGCAGTAGAACTCGTTTCCCGCTAATCGGTCGAGCATCTGATCGATGCATGGAAGCGGAAAATGGTCCTTTCGGGTGGCCTTGTTAAGCTTCCTGTAGTCCATGCAAATTCTCCATCCTACTACAGTTCTCGATGGGATCAATTCATTCTTGGCATTCGCAACAACTGTCATCCCCCCTTTCTTGGGTACACATTGCACAGGACTAACCCACTTACTATCGGATATGGGAAATATTATTCCTGCGTCCAACCACTTTAAGATCTCCTTTTTGATCACTTCCTTCATCGCTGGGTTCAACCGCCTCTGGTGCTCCACTGATCCATGCTGTTCGTCTTCAAGGATAATCTTGTGGGTGCAGTATGTTGGGCTGATACCCTTTATATCAGCTAAAGTCCATCCGATGGCTCCTTTGTGCTTTTGCAGCACCGATGTCAACTGCTCTTCCTGCCAATTAGTTAATGATGACGATATTATGACCGGGAGCTTGTTCCCCTGGCTTAAGAAGATGTACTTTAAATGGGATGGCAGTGTCTTTAGTTCCAGAGTGGGTGGTTCAATCACAGATGGCACTTTTGGTGCACTAAGCGTATCCTCTCCATATAGGGGTTCCACCACTCTAGAATGCATGGCCTTCACTTCTTGATGGCTGACCTCTTCAACCATCACATTCCTTTTTGTTTCTTCATACTGCTCTCGGTATTTGTCACTGCACATGAACGGGACAACAACATTAATTGCTTCAGGTAAAACTGAGATAGATGAAACACTTACCTCCGGGTCAGGGGTTTTCAACGTTCTGTGCACATCAAACACTATGGTTTGGTCCCCCACTGTCATCTTGATTAATCCACTCTTCACGTGGATCACGGTATCAGCAGTAGTTAAAAAGGGTCGTCCTAATATCAGTGGGACTGCTCGGTCTGCTGGATAATCCAAGATTACAAAGTCAGCGGGAAAAATGAACTTTCCCGCCCTCACCAAGACGTCTTCCACTACTCCATCCGGGTATACTACCGACCTATCAACTAGGTGCAGAGACACCGAAGTCTTCTTCATCTGACCGATCTGCAAGGTATTATAAACAGATAGTGGCATTAGATTTATCCCTGCTCCTAAATCACATAAAGACACAAGTGCCTGATGGTGACCTATCCCAACAGGGATAGTAAAACTCCCTGGGTCTTTCGCCTTCTGCGGCAACTTGTTCAAAATAATAGCACTGCACTCTGCATTCATCTTCACTTGAGTGCATTCCTGAAGCCTGGATCGGTTGGATAAGATCTCCTTGAAAAATTTGTGGTATTTAGGCATCTCATCCAGTGCCTCCACAAGGGGAATATTAATGGTGATCTGCCTAAGCACATCCAGGCACTTTTCAAATTGGGCATTTGAGCACTTGTTTCTTGGCTTCTTTACCCGTTGTGGAAATGGTGGCTTTAAAACAACTGGGGTAGTTAAGTGTTGGTCTTGTGGATCTGCATCCTCCGTTGCTCCGTTAGGAGTTTGTTCTGTTTCCTCGAGCTCTTCTCCTTGACTGGACTCTTCCTTATCCTGACTTTCCTCGTGAATTCTTCGAGGTGCTAGGGTGGGGTCTGGCAACTGGGTCCCACTTCTCAATGTGATAGCATTCACATTATGGCTTCCCCCGTTTCTTGGGTTCTCTGTGTTGCTTGGGAGTGTACCTGGTGGTCTTGGAGTCACCATCTGAGCCAGAGTTGTCTCGATATTTCTCATCGATGCACTCATGCTGGTCACATCTTGTTTTAGCTGGCCTAACTGTGCCTTATGGTTCCTTGTTATGGCATCTTGATTTTTCATGTAGGTGAGCATCATCTCTTCCATCGTTGGTTTTGCAGAGCTGCCTTGGCCACCTTGAAAATCGGGGGGTTGGCTTGATTGGACCTGGAAGTTGCCCCGGTTGTTTGGGTTCTGATTTCTCCCAAATTGTGGCTGGTTATGCCCTGAATTCATGCTCTGCTGACTAGAGTTCTGGCCTGTATTCCGATTGTGACCTTGCCATCTTGAAGAATAGACCGGGTTGAATCTTTGGTTTTGCAGTATCTGCTGGTTGATGTAGGCTACCCCGGTAGTATAATATCCACAACTTTCAGTGTCATGGTTGTCCAATTTGCAGATCTCACAGTATTGATGATTCTGTTGAACCTCAGTTTGTGCTACCTGCGCTTGAGTTTGATGTCCTCCTTGAATCATGAGCAACATGTCATTGTACTTTGTTTGCAGGTCCAGAATTGCCTTACTGTCATCAACAAATGCCGCTTGATGTGCTGGAGCTCTTCTTTCTTTACGATACATGAAATTATTGTTCGCACATAGCTCAATTTGAGCGTATGCATCCTCAGGATCCTTACTCATCAGTGGGCCTCCTTCTACGGCATCTATAATCAACTGGGAACTCGAATCCAACCCATTGTAGAATAGCTCATTCTGGACATACAGGTTTAGCTGATGATTTGGACACTTTCGCAGCAGTGCCTTATACCTTTCCCATGCATCATGTAGGGTCTCCCTGTCAAACTGCTGGAATCCAAAAATCTCTCCTCTGATTTTGGTTGTCTTCATGGGAGGAAAATATTGGCCTAGGAATAGTCTCTGGAGGACTGGCCAATTCTGTGTGTCTTCAATTTTCAAAGACATAAACCATTCACTGGCTGCCCCGGCCAGTGAAAATGGGAACAGTTTGTACCTTAGCAGATCCATTGGCACACCTGCTCCAGTGGCATCACATATTTGTTCAAACCTGCGCAGATGCAGGTTCGGGTCTTCTTTTGACAACCAGTTGAATTGGCTCATCGCCGTTAGCATGCTCAGGTGCACCGGCCTCAATTCAAACATATTCGGGTTGTACTGTGGTGCTCCTCTTTCTTGCGCTTGATTTGCGTTGAGTGGCTGAAAGGGTGGCACCATGCCTCGAGGGATCTGACCATCGTTGCCAACATTAGCTGCAGCTTGATTTCGATTGGCTTGACTGGCCGCCTCTTCGCCATTTAGACTCATGTTGTCTGAGTCTTGCTGTTGCGTGCTTGGTTGACGAGTTCTTCGTCGAGCGTTATTGACCTTGCACGCCGCTTCAATTTCTGGATTGTATGTAAATTCAGGTGCTCTTAAAGAACGGGTCATGCACGTTCGCACCTATAGTAGGAAATCCAGACAACTGAACTTTAGGCCAAATAAAAATAATTAAAACTAATTGACGACACAATTTAAACTGATATTTAAATGTTAGATCCCCGGCAACGGCGCCAAAAACTTGTTGGGCCCGTAGACAGTGGTTCACGGGCACCCGATAACGCCCAAGTGTACGCGGTCGTTACAAGTTAAAACCGGTAAGACAGGATCGAATCCACAGAGATCGAACTAAAATACCAATCTAATTCATGACATCAAATATTCAGATAATAACTAATTTACGTTGTGGTTTAATGTATTTAACTAAGACAGGAAATAAAAGATTGTTTATAAGAGACTATTCAGAAGTGGAACCATGGGTGCTAGGTCACTAGGGTACTAGGATAAATCTCAATTATGTGTTTAAGCCAACATGCATGCATTGAACCTGATACAACGATATTACTGACACCTCCTCTCGGTGTGGTGTTAGCCGAAGCTCGAGTTAAACTACTACTCCTCTCAGGAAAATCATGACGAGAGCTTGCATTACTATTGTGCATAACTTGGGTAAGGTTTCGAAGAGTTAAACCCTTGCGACTCGGAGTGAGTCCGTCACACACCGGTCCTCTCGGACTCGACAACATGACTCTAACAAACACTAGTCATTCCTCAATAACTAATGCAAGCAATAAAAATTCCGAATCAATCAAACATGCATATAAAACTCAACTCATAAAATAGATTTATCAAAGTAATATAGTTCAAACCTAGCACCCATGATTGAAGGTAATTAGCCCCTAATCATGGTGCAAGGTTCACAAGTCATACAAATCAGATAAGGAAGACGGGACAAAGAACCCTAAACCGAATAGATGAACAATCTTTGGAGATGGACGCCCTTGTGATCTTTGGATTGCCTTGATTTCACCTTGATCGTTGTCGAATGGATTGAAGCCTCTCTCGAATGCTCCTATCGCTCCTCAATCGATCTCAGCTGCCTCTCTCTCTGCTATGGCTTCTCTCTGCTCCAAAACTCTCGATCCCCTCCAATTCGCGTGGAGTCGGCTACAAATAACCCTTTCTGCGTCTGGCAGGTGTAACGATCGTTACATCGTCGTTACAGCTCCGTTACACCATCGTCACACCCTTAGTTACATCTCACTGTCTCGGTGTAACGATCACTGTAACGATCGTTACACTTGTTGTAACGATCGTTACACTGATGTAACGATCGTCACACTGGTTGTAACGATCGTCACTCCTTCCGATCCATTGTCTCTTGTTATTTTGCTTTCCCGACTCCTTGTGTTCGCTCGGTTCATTGACCTCTTTTTACCTGTAATCTGCACATTCACACCAACATACCCAAAGGCGTAAAAGTGGTATAATTTGGGCTCTCTAAGCCCGGGATGAAGCCAAATCAGCTCTAAATGTGGGGGCGGAACAGTGACAGTGGACTCCATACGGGCCCACATCACAAGCCACGCTGACTTGCTTTGTTTCACATTGTGGTTGTGATAAATTTTTGGACGAGTTTCAAAGTTTTATATGACAATTTAAAATTTCTTAAATATGAATCGCCAAGATGGAATTAAATTGGATCTTAATTTTTTATTAAATTGATGCAATTAGAACTATAACAGTCATAAACCGAATGAATTAAACAAAATCGACTAATTCAAAAAATTCAACTCCGATCAAATTCGAGATATTTTATCACCTCTCAACTCAAAAAAAAATTCTTTTTCATTTAAAACCTAGTAGATGTAAAACTGGGTTGTGCGTATCGTCTTGAGATTCACAATTAAAAGCCCAAACTTATTATTTGGGTTTGACCATTTTCTTTATATACAACCCTTTGATTTCATATTTTTTTCAATGTGAGATTTTATATTCTCACCACCCCCTTCACGTGTATTCTACACATGGGCCTTTATCAACTCACTCCGCGTCACGTAGGTCATAGTAGAACGTGTATTTTTGCACGTGGGCTTATTTTCCCCCTTACGTGGACCACAATATTGGATATACAAGGTAGCGGAGCCACCTCAATTATAGAAGAAGAAAAAAAGCTCTATATAAAGACAGTTCTAGGTTTTCAATCAATTCCTTTGGTTTTGAAGTTTGTTAAATTTTCTTTGTTATATTGAATCATCATATCTATTAGTGCTCCTAATTTTGATATATGTTTCAACATTACTAATTAGTTATGGTACAACATAGTGAATTTTGACTTTGTGCTTTTGAGAATTTTGACTCTGTTAGAAGGTGATGATTGTTCCATTTCTTGTATCTACATATAAATTATTTTTCTATGACTGTGTTTTAATTTTACAGTTTTTATGGAGAAGAGAGGTATTATCAGGATGCATATGTAAAAAGATGGATTGGAAATAAACGGATGGAAACTTCATACCATCTATCTATTTGATATTGCATATGTAATTACATTTCAGGAGCAGTTCGGCTACAATAACTAATCTCACGTACAATTATACAAATACGTATTAACCATTGGATTGAATATTCGTCGGTCATGATCAACACCAATTAATAGTAGCACGCACTGTAATTAGTTGTTCTTAGAAGCCCTTTGATTTCCACAATCGATAGGCAAGGGGGTAAACCAGTATATTCAACATTGTTTGGGAATTTGAATCGCGCTCAATCCCGGATTTGGTGTTGTTTCCGGAAAAGTTGATTCTTTTCTATTTTCATTGAATCTCCAAACCCTATCATTCCTTTTTTATTGGATCATCAAACCCTGCCCATAATCAGATACACACGATGGTTTCAACGATTAGGTCTAAGTTACTCTTTCGATCTTCACCAATGGCCCCAACAAAACGAAAGTCGCAAAGGATCCTCAACTTACCGAGTATCATAAAACAATATTTGAATGGGTGATTGTGTTTCCCTTTGTCTGTTTTGTTGATCTACATGTGTTGTTTAATTTACGATGTGTGAGTTATGATTTTTAACTGAAATTTAGGGATCTTGGTTAAGAAACTACTTCAATCCATGATAATTTTATTTTACCCCGATTTCTGGAAATTTTCATGTGTTTATTTTCCATATCATGTTTTTGACATAGTTACGGCTCATTATTGTGTTGCAGTTTCTCAACAGTGTCTGGTACAAAGACATCCGATTTTTAAAATTTTATATGTTCAACTAACTCTTGATTCAGAGAGTCCAATTGCTCATATAGTTTGTTTAACCATTTTATATGTGTCGGACTCAAGATCTTGTGTTTGTTTTTCAAATGTGGGTTCGTTGAAGACTTAATATCTCATCCATTGTGGTTTCAGAATCCCAGATCCATCTATTAGCCTTTTACATGACATTATCAATTTTTCCATGATTCCATCATCAAAATTTTACATGACGATTTTTCATGTTTCTATGATCACATAACATGACTTCATGATCCCATTACAAATGTTTCCAACACACAACATGACTCCATGATCCCGTTTCCTTAATTCCGTGATCCCTAAATGATTTCAAGTTGTATGCAGTTCCATGATCACATTTTCTTAATTTCATGATTCCATTAGTATGTAATCCCATGATTTCAGGTCCATTTAAATGTAATTACAATTCCTTATTTCTATTTCATATCATGATCAATGTTTTCATCCTTACATAATAAAAACATGAAATTATGTGATTTTGTACAAAATGAAATTATAAAATTATCAGATTCGTGAAATGGAATAATGGAATCATTGATCGTAAAATGAAATCATGGAATCTTTAAGATCATGAAACCATGACATAATTTATACTTATTTCCATGAGAATATTTATGTTATTTCATTTCCTTAGTTTACATATTCCATTTTTCCATCTGTATCAACGTTTGACTTTAATTAAGTGTCACACTTCGTCATTTAATTAAGTAGCAGAGTTTGAATTTGGACCCTCCTCCTTAATTTAGGTAAAAATCTTCTGAATATTTATCACAAATTCAAATCACTAGAATCGTGGATAGTTATTGTTAAATTTTCTATTTAATGCATATTATTTATTATTAGAATAAAACAAAATGATCACAATACTCTTTTAATTGATTCAATTGATTTTTAATTCATCAATTTATGGAAGAATCTGGAACATCAATGAATTACATCTAATGGATGTGATTTATTCATGAGCACCCATTTGTAGCCGAGTGCATTCCTTACATTTCATTATATGCAATGTGTATTATGAACTTGAGAGAGTTGTGAAACAATATCTAGACTTAAGTTTTGTTATCAATCATTACTCCCATTTTTTTGTTAGATCAATCCCAAAAGTAGATTGAAATAAGAGAGAAGACAGTGACAAATGAACTAGTTGTTTAGTGACCGATCGGCCTAGTGAGTCCCCACGTTTAAAAAAATGAATATCTAAAACAACATATGATTCATGACTATACTTATAACTTACTACTTTTGGATTGAAACAGTATATATTTCTTCTTAACCTATTTTACTATCTTAATTAATGATCGCTTAAGAAAAGGAAACGACCCACCATTACATATGTGGCATTGTCGTTTCACATGACCATTAGCATACACAAGATATTTTTTTATAAAGGGCTATTATCGTCATTTCACATGACTCGACGCCGTCGACGACACTAGCGAGTGACACGTGTGTCGTTGCGATCTGTTCAGATCTGAAACAAGTGCCTGAGCCGTCGACTTTTGATTTCGCCCAGCTAATCAGGCCTGTGGAATCTATATTGCTTCCATGTGTACTTCTTTGTCGTCCTACGTGTCACTCCGACATCGTTTTCGTCTCCTTCTCATCTTCTTCCCCAAATATCGGAACTCTGTGTATACCCTATTTTCACTCTCTTTTGGGCTCTGAAATCAAATCAGTCAACGACAAGTTATCTTAGCTCTTGTTATTGTCGAATAATTTCTTATTCCCATGCGGATCATGTTGTGAATGTAATCTGAATTTTCTGTAATGTTTCTTATTTCTCTGTTGCTGGGCTCGAACCGATGGAGCTTGATAATGGTGGTTAGTGAAGCTCTGAAGGTGACTGTATTCAATCTAACCTCAATTTTCTGTGAATCTATGTTCTCTAATTTTGTTTTTGTTTATTTGATTAGTTGCGATTTCGATTCATTTTGTTTCCAATTTCTTCTGATGTATTTGGTTTCTACAAGCATGTGATTGCTAAATTTTCGAAGAATGGATTTCGTTTTATGTTGAAACTATACATTGATGCGTTGATGCTAAGTACTTACTGTTTTGGTCTGGTTAGGGTTTTAATCTGTTCTTATTTTGGAATTGATTTTTTTATGCCGATGTTACAGATTCTTATCCGAGGAATTTGCTTTGAATTTATTATTTGATATGATATATGTGTAGTATTTAGATGCTAATTTGGTTGTACCTATCTATGCTCATGTTGTAGGGCAGTCAAAAGATTAGCTGAAATGCTAATCTTGCTCTACCCATGGGCTCGCTCTCGGTACCGTAAACGTAAGTAAGGTCCTTGGGTTGGGTTGGGGTCCCTTTCCTTCAGGTCCGCTTAAATATGAAATACCGGGGATCCTTTTTTAGCGACTCTATCAGGAAAGTTATGACAGAACTTTCTATATATAGATTCTAGATATAGCACGCAGAGATAGAGTCAAAGTTGAAATAAGTCGTTACGATTCCGGATGGGGGTTCTAATTTCTAGATTCAACAGAACGGATTCGGATTCGGACGAGTAAGGGAAGGGGGCTTTGGAACTTGAGCACTCCCTTCGTTGGGATTCCATTGGAGACTCCAAATTTACAGAAACTCATTTTATTCCAATTGAAATGAAATAAGTGTATTCGAAGTTAAGGAATAAGAACTATGAAAATGGAGGCTTCCGTTCGTCAAATTTGTGAAAAATGCCGACTGATACGCAGGAAGGGGCGAATTCGAGTAACTTGTTCGAACCCGAGACATAAACAGAGACAGGGATAATCTTTCTAAAAAAACACATTTTGATTTGAAAGGTAGAAAATCAGTTTCATTTTAACATGAGATGGATATATCCATACATCTCTAACTTCTATTTATAAGACGAAAAAATATGGCAAAACCTATACGAAGATATTCGAGTTATAGTTTACGTAGGAATAGGCGCACTCGTTTGCGTAAGAGTATACGTAAAATACGAAAAGGAATTATTCACGTTCAAGCAAGTTTCAGCAATACAATTGTTACTATTACAGATGGAAGGGGTCCCGTGGTTTTTTGGGTCTCGGCCTCCTCGGGGGCTTCAAATGGGCAGTTTACGGGTCGTCCTGGGGTCGACAACCGCGGTTCGGAAAAGGGTCTCAGAGACTTCCAAACCGAAAGCGAGGGGTCGGAGACCGAAATCAATAACGCGTGTGCAGGCAATGCCGACCGTGGTCTCTATAAAAATTGTCATCAGGAACCCTTACCCTTGGACGGCAAGAAGGATTTCTGGCGAATGATAGGAAGGGAGTTACAAAGTCTGCTTTCTCTTCTCTTTTTGCTCCTCCTTCTTGCCAGCTTGGGCTGGTGGAAATATTTCCTTTGGAGACTCTTGCTTGTAACAATTTATTATCTGACTTATCAGACGCGCTACCTCTTGCCTCTCTTGCTTATACAAGACTTTTTCGAGGCAGGGAATCGGTGTCCTTTAGGAAAAGAATCCAAAAATTCCTAGACGTATATTCGCTGTTGCAATTAAACAGCCAGACTGGTATATAATCGATCTATTCCAATGAGCCTCAGCCTCCTATTAGGGTTAGGGTTTTCAACTATATGAAATTCATATTCATATTTTTGAAAAAATACAAAACGTATTCAGAGCTCTTCACTAAGAACAAATTGACTGAGATTCTCCTAAAAGTCTTAGTGCGCTCCTTATATATATGGGTTTTTTTCTATGACGGGGTGGCGGTACTGCCCCAGAGTATCAAAATCCCAATTGTCATTCTATCCACACTTCATTTCTATTTCAAATTGCACTCGCAATTTGAAGAAAGAGACTTTTAGAAAACTGTGATATAATATTGCGTAAATAATATATATTCTATTTTTTCAATAAAAGGAGTTTGCCTTAATCATGAGCAAAGACACTATTTCTGACATATTAACCTGTCTACCAATCCTTTTACTAGAGGTTTTTTTTTATCAAAAACGCGAGGGAACATCCTTCGAACAAAGAATCCTTCCTGTTTTTAGAGGAATCGGAATCCGACTCGGAATGTGTCCTTAATGATTGAGCTGATCTGACTCTCTGCTCTGCTCTTCTTTACAGGGTGAAATTTCTTTGTTGAGTTTCAAGTCCTTTTTATAATATTGGGAGTTAGATTTTAGATTAGCTTATCCGGGATCAAGCCCGTGAATTTCATTTTCATAGAGGGGTGATAGCTGCCGAGGTTTGGGTTTCCTGAAGACAACACTATGTGCTTTGTCTTTTATGGATTAAGTAAGGAATTTCAGCATTCTGATCTGAGGGTGTTATCATCTATCTTTTCAAAATCTGGTTGACAGAAAGTGTCCCAATGGATGCGGATGATAATGTGAACATGGAATCAACAGAACTTAACAACCATCGCCAAGATGGGAGAAAGAGAGTTAAGAAACAAGATTCAGTAGATAAAGATGAGTTGAAAATCAATGAAATTGCTGAAAATGTCAAGGACGTGTATGAAGGGGCAGTTCGAGCCCCTTCAGTTGTGCAGGTTCCTCAGCAGCAGTCTCAGGGGAAAGTGGTTTGTTGGGAGAGGTTTCCACGCCTTAGATCACTCAAGGTTATGCTGGTGAAAAAAGACGATTGTACACGCCATGTAGTTGCTGCCCTGCTCCGCAATTGTAGTTATGATGGTTAGTAGCTCGTACCAAATACCACTTCTATGCGGTGCTGTTGGTTATTAGAATCTATTTTGTGCATCCTTTCTCAGTTCAGGGCCTCACTTTGTTCTATTTCTCGTGATTCTCTACAAGTTACCATCATTTTCATGACATGTCAATGCCATTTCAATTGGTATTTATAAAATTACATGTTTTTTTCTAGTTGGCTTCAAGAACTGCAAGCCTTGAAAAATGTTTGCAATTGTGTTTAATGCCTGCAAAGATAACTGAAAGCTACGTGTTGGAGCACAGATTTCTGATCAAGCCATGATAGGCTTGTGTTGCTGACATTTACCAAGTTCCAGGCTTCCACCAATCATTATGTACTCTTGTGGAAAATATTGATGTTGGTACCTGTTATTTTCGTGCAGTGGATGTTTATATGCTTTCTGGATCCATTAATGAAGTTTGAATTAGTTATTTTCTAAAACAAATTCATATTTATATGTTGAATGAATGAATCACATTGATACACCCTGATAGTGTATCGAGTAGAGAAGAGAATATAAAACAATAAATAGATAATAATAATAAAAAAAATACTTTTATCAATAAGATAGTTTCAGGTAGTTCGAGAAACCTAATTCTCTCCAGCCTACGGCTCAATACAAGACTAAACTCATAAATCTAACATCCTACCCTAGACTCCTCATCACTCTTTTATAGTCTTTACTTACTTGATTGTCAAGTAGAGACACAAAAACAAAATATTACATAAAGAAAAATAATAAAAAGAGAAAATAACATAAGGGAAATATAATGAAAGGGAAATATAATCAAAAGTGAATATAATCAGGAAAGAAATAAACTTTCCCCTTATTTCTTCTCTTGAGTCAACCATGTGTAACATTACCGGCCGTCCTACTTTCACCTTGTCCTCAAGGTGACTAACTTGCAAGGAGGTGTCTATTCCCGTCCGCCATTTTCCTACACCGAGGTATAGTGGAGCTCGATTCTTGAGTTAAGATCCATGTCTCTGGGTAGTTATCATCAAATGAGAAGATCCCCATTTTTTTGTGTTCGGATCTTTAATGTCAGATTCATAATAGATGTTGAATATTCTACTTGGGAATCCAATTCATTCTCCTCATTTTCTTCTTCTTCCATCAAGTTGCAGATTCCGCTCAAGAACCGTCGGTAGCCAATGTTGAAACGTTCAGCTACAAACAAGTCCCGAACATCCCATATGATGTTGTCTCGTAATCTCAACTCAACTTTAATGGCTTGTTGTTGTTGCAACTGTTGTTTCTCAACCTCCGCCTTGAGTCTTGACTCGATCATCTGAGTCCTCATATCTTCTAATTGTGCAAGCATCTTCTTGAAGGGAATCTTCTGACTTGAATACAAGGTACTCATCCATATGGTTCCCAGATCGATAATCTGATACCAATTGATACACCCTGAGTAGTGTATCGACTAGAACAGAGAATATAGGACAATAAATAGATAATAATAAATTACTTTTATTAATAAGATAGTTCCAGGTAGTTTGAAAAACCTGGTTCCCTCCAGCCTTGGGTTCAATACATGACTAAACTCACAAATCTCACATCCTACCCTAAACTCATCATCACTCTTTTATAGTCTTTATTTACTTGATTGTCAAGTAGAGACACACAAGAAAAATATTACATAAAGGAAAATATTAAAAAGAGAAAATAACATAAGGGAAATATAATGAAAATGAAATATAATCAAAAGTGAATATAATCAAGAAAGAAATAAACTTTCCCCTTATTTCTTCTCTTGAGTCAACCATGTGTAACACACATCTTGGTCTTGCTACCCTATATGGGTCCTCTCATGATTTCAACATTTGCTTTGGTATTATCACCAGTTCTTGAAGCAGCAAACGAATTACAAGCATGGAGAATACTAGACGACATGAGCTATCATATTGATCTTATCTTGACCGAGGTAGCCATGCCTTTCCTCTCAGGCATTGGTCTCTTGTCTAAGATTGTGAACCACAAAACACGACATAATGTTCCAGTGATTAGTAAGTTCTTTATCTTTTTTTCATTATGGTTATGTTGGATTTTAAAGTATTGTTATTTTGTTAACGTCTTCTCCAATAGATACTTTTAACTGTTGTTTCATAGATTTGTTTGCAGTAATGCCATCTCATGATTCAATGGTTTTGTTCTTTAAGTGTTTATCAAAAGGTGCTGTCATCTCATGATTCAATGGGTTTGTTCTTTAAGTGTTTATATCAAAAGGGGTTGTTGACTATTTAGCCAAGCCCATACGAAAGAATGAGCTTAAGAACCTTTGGCAACTTGTTTGGAGGAGATGTCATAGTGTGAATTGATTTTTAACTTACTATGTTCTAGTTTGGAACTTGGCCAGGTTTTTCCAATATATAAAAGTGTGCAAAAGCTTCACTCATTCACGCCCATTTCAAATAAATTTTATGAAGAAACAATTCTCATTGTCTCCCTCTCTTTTTCATAGCATATCATTGTGATATAATCAGCTATATTATAGAAGAACATTTCAATGTTATTTTTAATCCATGCATTAGTTTTTCTGTTAATCAGATTGTATGTTGTTCTTTTCTTATCGATTGAATCGATAAAGTATTTTCATGACAGTCTAGTGGCAGTGGGAGTGAAAGTGGCACACAGACACAAAAATCTGTAAAATCAAAAAATGTTGAGAAATCTGACAATAGCACAGGCAGCAAAGATGAAGATGAGAATGAGAGCATAGACTTGAATGTTGGGGATGGAAGTGATGATGAGATTGGCACTCAGGTATTTCTAGCCTTTCAGTGTTGGTCATGCATTTGTTCATTATCGGCAATGACATTCCTATTTTATTTATTTATCAACAATTGTATGTATCAAGATTCAAACTTGAGACCACACTTACGTAGAAGTGGGCTATTTGTTTCTTGACCTATGCCATTCATATTAGATTTACTGTTAATGTAAATTACATAGGAGAATAACAGGTTATTCAGTTGGTTGCTTGATGACACTTCTAGGACTGATTTGTAATCCTCAACCATATCCATTTAGGTGGCAAGTTTAAACGCACTTTGATTCATGTCCATCCCAGAAAAGTTTCATTAACTTGTTAATACGCAGAGTTTTTGGACAAACCAAGTTGTAGATGCTGACAACCCTCCGCCAATGGGTTCACAGGATCAAATAGCAGAATGTCCTGATAGCACGTGTGCCTAAGTTATCCACTCAAATGCTGAGACTTCTGTTATCAGACAGGTTCATGTGGCTTCAACTATGGAATGCCAAGGACAAGTCGAACTTGGTATGGTTGACTATATTAGGGTCGAGCGTACTTTTTGATATGCACTATGTCAGCAATCAAAACCTTAACATAAGATATTTATATAATTGTAGCAAAGAACCATATAGTATTTCTCAAAAATAAGCTCACCGATTACAAGTTCCCTCGTAATCTCTCAAGACGGCGCTCCCGAAGAGTCGCCTCTTTGCGAACCCTAGAATTGTCTACCCAATTTCCTTTTTCTAAATTCTACCCTCCTGCCTCTGCTTCTCTGTCCCACTCTCTCCACCATCTGCCACAGAGAGGACAAGACCTCCCGACCCAATCAGAGTGTAGGACGACTAACGGCTACCTGACTAGACTTCCACTACGCTAAACGCACTGTTTCAACAATTAACTGCAACGGTTCGAGCTCCTCGAGTGAACCGGATCTCTCCCTTTCTTATTCGTTTGCCACGTCAACCAACGGCCGGTTCTGGGTCGTTATGTTGACATTTCTTCCCCTTTCAGACCTGACTTGTCCTCAAGTCAGACCACTCCACATCTGGAAATTGTGATCTCAAATGAGGATAATTCTCCCAGGTCGCATCTTCTTTGGCCTCAGGTGACCACTGTATCAAGTATTGAACCATGGCAACGTTATTTCTCTTCACCGTACGGATGTCGAGAACTCGATAAGGCATAACTCTCATTTGTCCCTCTTCATTCACTTCGGGCAACCTCGTGATCACTGTCTGACCCTCCCCAATCTTCTTCTTCAGCAACGAAACATGAAAGGACATTGTGAATCCTATACTCTGCAGGTAAAGCTAATCGGTAAGCTACTTGCCCTATTCTTTCTATGATTTGATAGGGGCCAAAGAACTTAGCCGAGAGCTTCAAATTCTTCCTCAAGGCCAAAGAAGTTTGTCTATAAGGTTGTAACTTGAGATACACCCAATCTCCCACAACAAATTCCCTTTCTGATCTCTTCTTGTCAGTCTGAGTCTTCATCCTACTCTGAGCCTGAGCTAGATGCTCCTTAAGCTCCTGTAAAATTTCTGATTGTGCTTGACAAATTCCTCTACAGCTCCCACTTTGGTATTGAACAGTGTTGTGGTTATGGAGGTAGGGGCATAACCATAGAGAGCCTTGAAAGGGCTGATGCCAATAGAAGAATGAAAACAAGTGTTATACCAGTATTCTGCCAGCCCAATCCAATTACTCCATTCCCTTGGATGATGATGCACCATTGCTCTGAGGTAGTTCTCCAAACACTGGTTGATCCTCTCGGTTTGTCCATCAGTCTGTGGATGGTATGTTGTGGTGAACTTTAACTTGGCCCCGAAAACCTTAATTAGTTCATTCAAGAACTGGCTCATGAATATCTTGTCCCTGTCAGTCAAGATAGAATCTGGTAGGCCATGCAGTTTAAAGAAATTGTTCACAAAAACGTTGGCTATGGTGAGGGCAATGAAAGGGTGTTTGAGGGCTATGAAATGGCTATATTTTGTCAACCTATTCACCACTACCAAGATGCACTCAAAACCTCCCGACTTGGGTAAGCCTTCAACAAAATCCATGGATATATCCTTCCAAGGTTGTTCAGGTATAGGTAAGGGTTGCAAAAGTCCAGGGTACTTATAGTGTTCTGCTTTGCATCTTTGACACACTTCACATGATTTCACCATTTCCGACACATCTTTGACTAGGCCTGGCCAATAAAAATGAGCTTGGACTCTTTTAGTAGTGACTGGAACTCCTGAGTGCCCCCCAATGGCAGAGTTGTGGAGTCTCTATAATTTGCTGCTTAAGTGAAGTGTTCTGCCTATATAAATTTTTCCATCCAGGATGATCATGCCTTGTCTGAGTGAGCCATGAGGTAAGGAATGTGGTGCTACAGTGAGTTAAATCACTAAACTTTCAGCTGCTTCATCATTTTCATAGCTTTTGACCACCTCCTTCATCCATTCTGGTATTATCACCGATAGATGATTCAATTCCACTTGAGGCATTCTTAACAGTGCATCAGCTACTGTATTCTCTTTTCCCTTTTTATATTCAATCTTGTAGGATAGCCCCATCATCTTGATCAACCATTTGTGTTGCAGTGTGGTTGTTAGTTTCTGATCCAAGAGAAACCTCAAACTCTGATGGTCTGTTCTGATCACAAAAGTCTTGTGGTAGAGATAATGCTTCCACCTGTCTACTGCCTCTTTTGCTGCAAACAATTCCTTCTCATAAGTAGAGAGTTTAGAATTCCTTATGCCTAATTCCTTGCTAAAATAGGTTATAGGTCTGCCTTGCTGCATTAAGACTGCTCCTATCCCATCACTTGCATCAGTTTCAATCACAAAAGTCTCCTTAAAGTCAGGTAGCTTGAGAACTGGGGCTTCTACCACTGCCCTTTTTAGCCTGTCAAAACTTTCTCTTGCAGCATTTCCCTCTTCCATGCTTGTTTTTCAAAGGCATTCTTTTTAAGCAACTGAGTTAGGGGTTTGGCTATAGCCCCGTAATTTTTTACAAACCTTCTGTAATACCCTGTCAATCCCAAAAACCCTCTGAGCTCTTTTAGAGTTTTAGGGACTGGCCAATTGGCCATTGCTTCTACTTTTTAGGGTCAGTGGCTACTCCCTCTCTTCCAATAATGTGTCCCAGATACTCTACCTCGGTTTTCCCCAGCTCACACTTGCTCAACTTGGCATACATTTGATGTTCCTTCAACCTTTGCAGTACTAATGCTAGTTTCTCCAAATGATCTTCCCATGTGGGAGTGAACACCAATATATCATTAAAAACACAAGCACAAATTTTCTGAGATAGTTAGAGAATACCTCATTCATGAGGGATTGAAATGTTGCTGGTGCATTGGTGAGCCCAAAAGGCATCACTGTAAACTCATAATACCCTCTATATGTCTTGAATGCTGTCTTCTCTTCCTCTCCTTGCTTGAGTCTGATCTGGTGATATCCGGCTCTCAGATCAATTTTTGAGAAATATTTACTGCCCGATAACTCTTCTAGCAATTCTTCAATAGTGGGGATTGGAAATTTGTCCTTAATGGTCAAGTCATTTAACCTCCTGAAGTCTACATAGAATCTCCAGGTGTTTTCCTTCTTCTTTACTAACAATACTGGAAAACTGTAAGGGCTTCTGCTGTTTTGAATAACTCCAGACTTTAACATCTCTTCCACCATTTTCTCTATGACATTCTTTTGCTCAAAACTATATCTGTAAGGCCTGAGTGATGGTGGTATGTGGTTTGGAATCAAAGGAATTGAGTGATCATGTGACCTTCTGGGAGGCAATTGCTTAGGTTCTTCAAACACCTCCTGATACTCTTTCAACAAACTTTGAATTTCGTTGGCCTGGGACCCTTCTATTTGATCATCAATCCCAACCACAACCTGACTTCCTTACTTTGACTCAGTTTCTGCCTCCATTTTATACAACATGCACACAAATAATTCTCCCCCCTCATTGAGACTATTTTGAATGCCTTTATAATCAGATGCCAATACTCGGGGATGTGCATTCTCTTCTTCTAGTGCCCTTGGCTTTCCTTGCACTGTCACCGTAATAACCCTCTTGTCATAGTCAAAGTTAATGGGGCTAACAGACTTCAACCAATTTACTCCCAAGACCATATCACAATCCCCCAATTCCATCACTAATAATTGACCAGAGAACCAACAACCCTTTAATTTCCATCTCACATTCCATTTTGTTACACATATCACTTTAGCCCCATCTGCCAATTTCACTTTAATAGGAGAAGCAGCTTGCACTTCTAGTTTCAGCAACTTCACAGTTTTGGTGTCAATAAATGAAGCAGTGGCTCCAGTGTCCACCAAAATAGAGATCTTATGGTTATTTACCATCCCATATACCCTGATGGAACTTTCACTGGTTGGGCCTCCTATGACCCCAATGCCTCTACCTTTTCAACTTCTTCAGGCACTGTGTCAGGCATCACCTCCTCCTGTAAGACCTCCTCCTCTGCTTCTTCCTCATCTTCTGATTCTCCAAGCTCTGTGATCATGAACAATTGCTTCTTGTTTGGTCATTCATGTCCTGGTGTATATTTTGCTGGGCATGTGTAGCAGAGTTCCTTGGCTTTCTTTTCTTCTATCTGTGCCGAAGTCAGTCTCCTATATGGTGCTATTTCCATGACTTTATTATGATTGTTTTTGAACTCTTTCTTCACCAAGGCTTGGCTTCTTTGTTGCTCATTTGACCTCCATTTGATGTTCTGGTTTCCTTGACCCTTGACCACCACATTGTTTTGGTATTGAGCCAACTTTCTTTCTTTATATCTTGCTAATTTCATAACTTTGTAGAGGGTTTGTGGTTCCAACATTTCGACTCCTGGCTTGAGAGTGTTCTTGAGGCCTCCAATAAAACTGGAGATGTAATGGGCCTCATTCAGGTTGGGGTTTGCAGCACCCATTAGGGCCTTCATTTCCTCAAACTTGGACTGATACTCCTTTAATGTTCCAGTTTGGTGCAGACTCTTAAACTGTTGCACTATGTCCTCACACCCTTCATCCCCAAACCTCCACATCAAATCTGTGACCAATTGGTGCCATACAATCCTCCTCCCTTGCTGGTACTCCGCAAACCAGATTTCTGCCTCTCCGGTAAAGTGAAGAGCAGACATTCTCACTCTATCTTCATCAGGTAAATAACAAAAATAGAAATAACTCCTACACTTCTTAACCCATCTTCTAATTCCTCCACCATCAAAACATGGGAAGTTTATAGCAGGGTATTTATATTGAATCACCTGTTGTCTTCCCCGTCGACCCCTGCTCCGATCATCGGACTCGTCCGACTTGTGCCTTTTACGCCTTCTTGATGGCAGTGAGTCCAGATCTCCCTCAGAAGTGTATGAATCGAACACATATTCTTCTTCCTTGATTTTCTTCATGGGTTGCTTGGGAATTTCTTCATCTATTTTGAGCTGTCCTGGATTTCGATCTTGCCTCGAGGGCTCACCGACTGGAGCGGGTGTGTAGGGCTGATTATTATTATTCTCCAGAGCAAATAGGATTTGTTCAAACTTTTTGCCCATATCCAGCTTCAACGAGCCCAGAATTTCTTCAACCTTCTCTACCTTACCTGTTACTACAGAGACGTTCCCTTCAAGCTGAGCTATTTGTGGCACCAGGTTTTCCAGAACTCCTTTCTGCTCATTCAACGCGACCTCCAGATCTGCCACCTTTGTCATGTTTTTGCCTGAATCGGTGCTCTGATACCAAGTTGTCAGCAATCAAAACCTTAACACAAGATATTTATATAATTGTAGCAAAGAACCAGATAGTATTTCTCAAAAATAAGCTCACCGATTACAAGTTCCCTCGTAATCTCTCGAGAGACGGCGCTCCCGAAGAGTCGCCTCTTTACAAACCCTAGAATTGTCTACCCAATTTCCTTTTTCTAAATTCTACCCTCCTGCCTCTGCTTCTCTGTCCCACTCTCTCCACCATCTGCCACAGAGAGGACAAGACCTCCCGAGCCAATCAGAATGTAGGACGACTAACGGCTACCTGACTAGACTTTCACTACGCTAAACGCACCGTTTCAACAATTAACTACAACGGTTCGAGCTCCTCGAGTGAACCGGATCTCTCCCCTTATTATTCGTTTGCCACGTCAACCAACGGCCGGTTCTAGGACTGATTTGTAATCCTCAACCATATCCATTTAGGTGGCAAGTTTAAACGCACTTTGATTCATGTCCATCCCAGAAAAGTTTCATTAACTTGTTAATACGCAGAGTTCTTGGACAAAGCAAGTTGTAGATGCTGACAACCCTCAGCCAATGGGTTTACAGGATCAAATAGCATAATGTCATGATAGCACGTGTGCCTAAGTTATCCACTCAAATGCTGAGACTTCTGTTATCAGACAGGTTCATGTGGCTTCAACTAGAGAATGCCAAGGACAAGACGAACTTGGTATAGTTGACTATATTAGGGTCGAGCGTACATTTTGATATGCGCTACTATTTTCTTTTCAATTCATTTATTTTATACCTGATTTTTATATGTATTTTTGCACTTTTACCGGATCACGTTTTAAGTGGGAAAGAGTTGGAGATTGGTACGCCAAGAAACATCAATTTGCAAATTGAGTTTCCAAATTAAGTTACAAAAAGTAATGTTCTGGAAATGGGCCATGGTCAATCAAATCAACAAATGAATAATGTAGAGGATGACCATAATATCGAGAGTCCATCAAGTAAACGCAATCGTGGAAACTCTAATCTGATGGTTGTTGCTAGCAACACTACTAACTAATACAGAGATGGACAACTCTTGGCTTGAGGCTGCAAATAGACTCCCCAATATCCCAGATACTAACCATAAAGATTTTGTTGCTGGTAAAGAATTACCATGCCTTGAATTCACCCTAAAGAGAGATAGAGAAGTTAAAGACATTGAAACAAGTGTTCAGGAAGAGCGGAATGTTTTGAGACGCTCAGGCTCTTCAGCCTTCTCCAGGTAAAGATTACACATAGAAATGATGAATGTTATTTTTAGTTATTTTAGAATGTATAATTATACGTTTTCTAGTCTAGTGGAACCCCAATTAGTATCAGCCATTAGTTTGTTAGTCAATTCTGTTGTGCAGATACAATACCGCCTCAAATTCGAAAAAGGCCCCTAGTGGGAACCTTGGAAAAAGTGTTCCTATACATAATAGCATTGGAGTCCTGGTAACAGAATCAGTGCAAAATGTTCAATCTCATTCAAATAGTGATCCTCCCAATCAGTTATCTAATGTGGGTAGCAATAAAATCGACATGGGCTCAACCAATAATAAAGCTTTTAACAAGCCATTAGGAAGGAAGAACAAGTCAGTGACATCATCCTCTATTAAAGTTTGAGCCCGTCATCTGCATTCCGGCCATTGAAAAACGACCTCTTATGTTCTCAGTTAGGTGATGGGGCAGCAGCTACCGCTCAACCAAGAGATTTGCTTCGAGATTTGCTTTAGAAAGCTCAAGTTCAGCATATCCATTATGATTATAATCACCATCTTGTCCAAAGTATGCAAAAACAACAACTGCCATCTGATCATGATGAATTGATATGTGAAATGGTTTTGCTGGTGGAACAGAAAGGCAAACAATTTTCTCTTTCCTAAACTAGGTTTTATTTGTGCGACAAAAATCAAACGAGAACACAAGCCAGACATCAGATATATAAACCTTCAGAATGATGCTGATTAGTGCCTTGCATTTAAAGCAAAGTTACTGTGCATGGATAGTTGGGATATAGTATTATGTGATGACTCTAAATGGACATCTTGGGCCATATTTTATTTGCCGTGGATATGAGTAACCGTTTGATGGTAAATGGTGTAGCTTTGGTATGGGGCAGCAACCTTCTACGATAAATTTAACTACTGGTTTGAATATCGGTGTGTATTTTATATTTTCAACTCTATGTATTCTCAAATAAAGATACATTTGGTGTGGATATATTAATCCCTTCTTTGTTATGTGGAGCTATGCTTATTTATATCATATAAAGTATGAACTGAACTGTGTCAGAACCCGGTTATTTTTAAATGCATACTTAATGTAATGTTTAAAGACTAATTTAATTATTTTATTTGCAATGCATGGGAAGGGCCTCTTTAAGCGCTTCTTAGTTTGTTATTTACCTTATAAATTTATAATATGAGCTTAGAAATGAGATTGCAGGAGTAATGAGACTGCAGATTTGCAGCAGGAGAGCATGGGTAGATATAAAACAGGTACATTGTACAAGAAGAGAGCCATAGGTTCCAATAGTGTACCTATTGGACAAGTTGCGTCATTTTGTATACTTTTTATGTGTAATGTCATACTTTTATGAAATTGTGCAGTTTGGTCTCAACTGGCGAAGCAGACAACAAGGCATGCCTTTGCATGAATTCTCTAAAGGTGAACTCTTCTTAAACCAAAACTATTATATTGAATCATTTATCCATATACTTGCTAAATGAACGAGAATTGATTAACAGATGAAGTTTGTTAATTTCATAGATTGTTACTATATATGTACTAATTTCTCATCTATGTCTTTTATAAAAATGGCTTGTTTTTTATAGAACTTCAAGCTTAGTTTTAAGTTGTTTGATTCCAATGAAACGTAGGAAGTTTAACAGTCGTCCTTCACTAATATTTAGTTTATCCTTTGCTTCAAAACAAGTCAGTTACACTTTAAGTGTTCCCTACACTCCAAAATAAATTTCTCGCTTTCTTAAAACAAATGCCACAAAATAAATGTCCCGTTTTCATAATAATTAGTTGATTAGCCATGAATTACCAATGTTCTCTCTCAAAAGTTAGTCATAACAACTTAGAATAATAAGAAATGAAAACACAACGTAAATGGTGGAAAGTCGAGAGAGAGTTGAGTTCTTATTAAGGGTGAGTGAGCTGTTGGACATTCCTTCACGTGCTCTTAACTGACTCATGCAAGAATATTACCGATAATAAACACCACTTATTTTGGATTGACTCTGAACTAGTCCTTTGTTTGACTTTGACTAATAGGTGGATTTGGGGATTGTCACTACTAACTGAAGATCACTAGAGTTACAACCGCCACTGGTTCTGTTTATTGAATTGGAGATGGGTAAATTTTGCATATGATTTTCTAAGATAAGGTGAAAATATTGATGTTGGTTTGAAATGTCTCACCAAAGCAAGGTAGTTGGCTCCTCGGCCCTCACTAGCTATATCTACTTAACTGCTCACCAACGTAATTGCACTCTTCTTCTATCTAGTGATGGAGTTGTGGTGGTAGGTGGTGCCACCTACCTCTTCTCAATTCTCATACCATCGCTCGTTACTAGTAAATGATTGACTCAACTATATACACGGCAGGAAATGTCACGGGGAAGACAACGGGACGAATATACTTATTCCCGTTTCTTACACGTTAGTTTGGGAATATCGAGACTATTGGGATCATGATAACTTGTCTTTTCATAAATTATAAGAATGACAACTGAGTGAGTTTGAGGTGGATTTAGTGAACTCCATTCACCTATCTCGTTCGATCAGGATATTTGGATAACCTATGGTAATGGGTAGATAACAAAATGATTCGACCCGACAAAAATTATGATGTTTCTAACTTGTCCAAGTTAGTGTGAGGAGATTTCAAGGATTGCATAGTTGAGGGAGAGTGAGGATCTGTGATAGGACGGGGCATAGGTACAAAATCTAACTCATTGTCATTCTTGTTCCTATTTACATTATCAACAAACATCACTTTGTAAATGTTGTTTGGAAGGCTTTCCTTGTTATGTACAAATTTTACATTCTTTTAGTACTGAGGCACTATTATAATTTCTCTCAGTAGAACAAATAAAATGTCATATTTGGGAGCAAAATCAAAATATAATTTAACAATTAAATATTTATTTTAGAATACTGACACTAAAAATATAAGATTTAGAAATTAGAAAAAACCCACCAAGATTAGTAGCTGTAAATACAGCTTGAGGCATACTCCTTTGAAAACAAAGGGTTAGAATATAAATTTGTGAATTAATGTGAACCGTCAAATCGCAAATGTATTCTAAATATATCAATTTTGTATTTTATCGTCGACATTTCACAAATTTTGAAGGGTATCTTCTTTACTGGTTGACATGTTTTTGTAAACTTTGGTATTGTCTCAGGTTTTCAGAGGGTCGATCTTATTTTTTTTTAGTACGGTAGCTCCTGGATTAACCACCGCAACAATAAATATTCGTCAAAAAATGATTTGACACCTTTGTTATCATTAACGCGTGTTTTCATTTTTACGAACACATTATTTTAATTTATAGACTTACATTTGTTCATTATATTTTATATTATTGACGTTTTCATTTGTAAGAGCGGTGTTTTCATTCATTTGTGATGTGGTTTTAATTTTATGGAGTTAGTTTTCATTTGCTTAATACATACTTCATTTCATACGAAATAACATGTATCATTTTATATTTATGCATACAGATATTTCATATGAAGCAATTCATGTTTTCATTCTCCCATTTCAATAGAGTATAAACATTCGCCTACTATTATAAAATACCAATTAATATAAATTGATTTAAAAGTGTCGCAATTCAGATATTCGATAAGTTAACAAGTTCAACAAATTTAATATATGATCCTCTTAGTCTTCAGGTTATTGCAGATGCAAATAATCTAGAGCTTGAGTAATTTGTATTGGCAATAAATTATAAGTAGTATTACCTAATAAAGGTTCAAGAGTAGTGATCTAATGCAACCAAAGAAGAACCATATTGCTCTTCTAAATGTTTTAACTAGCAATGACTTTGATCATGAGGATTTGTATCGGCGGATGAACACCCAACATCCTCTGTATTATCATCTTCTTGCTCTCTTTACAATCTACTCTCATTACCAGTCTCTTAAATTTTTGCGGCTTTTCTTTACTTCACATGAGATACAGAGGCTTAGTTTTGCATTGTTTGCTGTGACGGAACAACTCTACTACATTGGGGGATAAAACACATTGATTATATGGATTGAAAATTTGTTGAGAGTTGAATATGGCCATATTTTGTGATAAAACTAGGCGAAAATATGTAATCAGTAAAGTTTCATTTTGTGTCGCGTTACTTTCGTCAATTTATTATAATAGTAGATTCATATGATGATAAGGGATAAGAATAGTAGAAGAGTGATTTTGATAGTAATGCATCCCAATAAAATTTAGATTATAATAAAAAAAGGAAGTGGGTGGGGAGGGGTATGGATGGCGCGTGAGAGGAGAGGGGACACAGCAACAACAACAACAGGTCGCGGCGGAAGAATTGCAAACCAACCAAATCCCACGTCTACACATTACTCTCAACTAACTTTCAATACTCTCTTCCAACTAATCCTCTAAATCGCTACACCTACAATCTCCTCTCACCCTTGTTCCTATATAATTCTCTCTTTTTTATCCTTTACCATATATATATGTATATATATGTGTATATATATTATTTTTCAACCGAAAAAGTTCTCTCAATTTATCTGTAGTAACAAGTAATCTACTATTTTCACTTTGCATACAATAAAATATATGAATAATTGTAGATAATTATACCTGGCCAAACTTGTTTTTTCATTTATATGGACCTAGAGTTTATTTTAATTTTATAAGTCACTGAAACAAAAATTAAATTTCATCGTTCTACACTTTGTAATAGAATAAGTGAAATGACGATTATGACCCTCATAAATCAATATGCCTAAAGTAAACGGACTATATTATGGTAATCAACATTTCACCAACATAAATATCAAAGGTTTATCAATATTTTACAAGTATTCATATGGACCTAACAAACTTTACATATGCCTGGAAAGACTGATGGTGAAATAACACTTCACATCACATTTATGTGAAGATAGATAGATTGATGCAATGATTCTACATTCTCTATGATCATCAAACATTACTTACACTACCTTATTATCATCAATCTGAACGCAAACAGTACAAGAAATACTAAGTACATATGAATGAACAAGAACCGATCCTCACAGATGCCATTAACGCAGTAGCCAAAGTAAAATAAAAAAGAACGGATGAGGAATTGCTACCATTTCAGTCAATCGATCAACAAAATTTCAAATAGAGAACTCGCTTGTTCTTTGTTATACATCGCCTGATTGTTAAATTAGTACCCAACACACACAAAATTACATCAACCCAACAAAAATTAATGAAATCATATAAACAAACATACCTAGAATAATTAATTCCACAAAACACAAAAACATTTCTTGAGATATAAAAAAAATCAAACCTAGAAAATGATTTTAATATTTTTTCTTGATGATGAAAAAACTAAGAAAAGCACCTATCAGCTACGAGTGGATTTGAAAATTTTAATTTTGTTATGAATAAATATAAAGTTGAGGTATGAGTTGGGTTTTCGATAATTTCTTGTGGGTATGAGATTTGTATTTGAAAAGAAAATTTATTGCAATGAATATTTTTCTCCCTTATCAGCATCGCTGATGGTCGCATCGAGTCCACCTGATGCAGTGCAAATTAGGAAAGTGTCGGATTTTGACAAATGACTAGTGTATTCTGGGCGGAAACGGCGTTATGAGCAAAACACATATCTCTGCCATGACGTACGATGGATTTCGGCCATCCGAGGTCATCTTGGGGGTCAAAATCGTCATTTCTTAAGTTCCGGGCACTTTTGGCAATTTTTATAATTTGTTTCTTTTTTCCAATTAGTTTATGATTTCCTTTTCTGCAATTAGGTTTTGGCTATTTAAGCACTTTTATACTTTTATGTTATTTAGTTTTGAAGTTTAACAAAAAAAATCGAGATTTCCTTCAAATTTATCACCTTCGGTATTCACAAGAATCAACGAATTTTGATAAAAAAATTCCTCATAGCCACGTACGCTGCATCACCACCTCCATCTCCAACCCTTCTACCTCATCTTCTGTTTTGGCTCCTCTAACTATGTCATTAATTATTCCCTCGCCTCCGATCTCAACCTCCATTCCTACCACCTCATCCTTTACTTCGGCTCTGACGCGCCATTCATTCTGCTCTCACCCCAAAACTCGACCTCCACTTCCTGAGTCGAGGAGATCAATGATATTGTAGGGTATCTATGTATTACCATAAAATTATTGACCATGTGAGGCGCACGCGACTAAAAAAATAATAAATCTATTATAAAATGTAGATCGGTGATAATATTTTTGGTCCAAGTGACCTAGAAAATTTAGAAAAAAAAACTTTAAATTTACTTATAAAAAACATATTTGGTCATGTGTACCTAGTTACAATTCTTCTTAAAATATATGAGAGGGTGTCACACTTCAACATCTAAATAATACAAACTTAATTTGTATCGCTACATGATGAATATTTTTAAATTTAAACTATAAAATTAAGTTAACGATTGAAATCTTAGAAGAGAATCGAGATTTAATAACCAAAAGAAAATATAAATATATCATATATAACAATTAGTGTATGAAAGTAATCAAGTTTAACTTAAATTTATAACACACCATAGAGAAACAAACTGATTCGATAAGCATGAAAACCAAAATTGTTTGCTTGAAAATTGAGTTTTCATTATTTTTCTCAAAAAAAATTAATAATTACTAAATTTATATAACAAAAAATTAATTTCAGCTTGATTATTTATTTTTTTAGCTGAGCTTGAATTTGAATTTAACTTTCATGTATATATAAATATGAAGCGAATCAGTTCATGAGCCTTGCAAACCCTATTAGGTTGGGATCGAGTTTGATTTGTTTATAAAACGACTCAACATTGCGCTCAATCTCGACATAATTTTACTTAGAAAATTTACAAAAATTCAATAGTTAATAAATAAATTATAGTAAACAAAATAAAAAATTAACTGATACAATAATTAGTAAAAAGCAATATAAACTAAATTAATAACTTTTATACTTTGTTTCGCTCGTAATCAAATGGCTCATGAATCGACCATGTTTATTTTAATTAACAGTAGCTGGAATTATAGTGAGGGGTCTGTCCCAACATGCGTAGTTTCAGCTGTCCGGCTTGATGCCGGGTTAGTTGCTATTTAATTAATAAAATTTGCTTTTTCTTCAGAAAAAAACTATTGAAGTGAGTTTAATAGGTTCAACACCGTTAAGAAAAGCTCACAACTATTTTTGTTGTTGTTAATTCTTAGATTTTAAGTTCTGACCTCATTGTTAAAATACTACCAATTTACCATTAAACTGAATAATTATCATAGTTATGTTACATAATATTTATATATATTAGAATTAAATGAGGGACTTATCTAATTTTTGAATAGAACTTTGGTTAGAAAATTGGGAAGGGATAGGCTACTAACTATCATCTTAGTACAAATTTTAGAACACCTAACAATCATTAGATTAGTTTCATCAACGGTTTCGATTAATAACATTATTTGGTAAATGAAATAAATGGAACAAAACTATTAAAATAGGTATTATTGTCATTATGAATAATATATATATATATATACACCATATAGAAACCCTACCTACCGTTTGACAATTGAGCGCCACATAGCTTTGGAGTCGCGTCTACGGGTCTAGATGATGGCGACGCTACAGACGACGACGGCGGCGGCTCCAGACGACAACGACGGTGACTCTAATGGTGAAAACGACAATTCAGCCGATTCCTCTACAATGGCTCCGATTTATGGCGAGAAAAACGATTCGGCTCCTTCCCGACGCATTCCAGACGACGACGATTGATGGTGGAAATGACGAGTCGGCTCCGTCCCCACGCCGGGTTACTCATCAGCGGCTTCGATCTACGACGACTCAGGCTCGACGCATCCCTAACGGTGGCAGGAACGGTTAATGCATCCCGCCATCTACATATGTTGCTCGTCTTTGTCTCCGTCACCAAATCCCATGAATTTCAGTTTCGGATGTGTTTTCCGACTATGGTTTCGTTTTAGATTTATAATTCCGGTTTTGGTTGAAAATGAATTTGTGAATTGCGATTCAATTATTTTGTTTGTAGAGTCTCTGTGTGTGAATTCATCATTCTGATTTTTACCGGTGATCCGAACATGGGCGACCGGACATCGTTATGATATAGATTTTTACGAGAGTTTTTGTTTCAAAATGACCTTTGAAACAAACAGAGTGATATTATGCAATACATATCAGATGAAACATGTCCGATGAAGCATATCTGATGACACATATTAGATGACACATAATCCGATGAAACATGTCATATGAAACACATGATATAAAACATAACAGATGAAACAGATGATTAAACATATCATGTGAATTGATAAATCATTGCATTAAACAGATGAAACAGTTTGTAATTGAAATGATCAAATAATTGAAATGAATCGATGTTACAAGATATTCAACTAATGAAAACAAATTCAAAATAATAAGAAAACAATATTCGAAATAAATAAGGTGTAAAATACGTTTATACCTCTCTGATGGTATAAAATGACATAAAAATATTAATAATTAACTCATATTTACGTGAATTTACCATTTATAACCGTTAGTTATTTTATCCAATTCTAAAATTTATAGCAAATCAAAGTGTTTGCTCTTTATGAGCCGAGGAGGCATGGACATGCCCACAATATTCTCTTGAAATCATATTATTGTATACTCACCACTCAAAAGTCAAATATACACATGATGACATTTTCAATTTAAATTAATATTAATTTGATAACTTTTAACTTTTCTTATGTGATTTAAAATGTTCAAAATAAGGAGAAAAAACAGACATTCTATCGTATTTTCCTTAAATTTGTTCAAGTATTTCAATCTAATCAATCATTTCGACCGTATTTTGTTTTGTGAGTCAAAATTACAATTGGGGCCTCAGAGATCAAACTTATCAATCAATCATGCCCTCTCCTCTCCCCCAAAACTCTGGATCACATTCACAGCAATGAAGAGGCCATTGAATCACAAGCTGCCGCGTGTACTTCCGACAGGATCGAGCTGTGGCCCACGGAGCAGTCGAGTGGAGGTCACGCGCCCTCGGTGGTCGTGGGCAGATGGAAAAAAATGTAGAAAGGAGTGTGAGATCTATCAGAGAGTCAAACGAGGAACAGAGACAGTTAGTTGGCCGTACTAATCACAGCTTTGCCAGACCAGACCAGACTCTAGACCCTCTCTTCTTCTTCTTTTTTTGATTTTCATTTTTTCCTCCGAAAGCCCTTGTTTGCAAATATTTGTTTCTTATGTTTTGTTTTTGTTTTCAGGATACACAATTATTTATAGTAGCACCTGCTTTCGAATTCCTCTTCCTCTTCCTCTGCTCCTTTCTCTTTCTTGTGCCCAAAGCTTGAAGCTTTCTCCTCTCTTTTTTCATTTTCTGGGTTTCACATACTTGAAAGTAACTTCTCTATCTCTTTCTATGCCTGTGGATCTTCATTTATGTCTTCTCTCTGGCTTTATTTACTATTTCTGTAGAAAAAGGCTTGTGGGAACTTCTAGGACCAAAAACCCAGAGGGAAAATAAATATGAAAAAAGTTGTTTTCAGCTCAAAAGCAGACAAACCCATGATTTCTAGATACTCAATCTTGGTGTTTGTGTGCTTGAATTGGTCAGGGTGTCCCCTCCAAGCTCAAGCTTTCTAAAGTTTTGATTTTTATATTGGAGAAATGAGGAATCGAGTTGTTGCTATGTTAGTTTTAGCCCAGTCTCAAATCCCCCTTTCTTATTTTGATTTCCTGAAACCAAATACTGTGGGTTTTGATTCATGATGGTGCTTTTGGAGTGTTTATTGGGTTGTTATGATTTTTGTATTGTTTTTCTTGGGAAAATCATCTTGTGAACAGTTAGTGTTAGAAATAAGGTTGGGGAATGCTGATTTTAAGGTGCTTTGAAGAAAGTTTGTGGTTCCTCTGTAATAATTGTATAATTCATTCATTTGATAACCATATATAGTTGTTAGAGATAGTTCTTGTGTAGAAAATGGTATAGGAATCTATATTAGGAATTTTTAGTTGTGTGGTGTGATGATTGTGGGAGTTTTGAAGTAACCTTTGCATATTGTTGTGGTTATTGCCTTTAAAAATTGCAATTAGATGGGTTATTCTGTGGTTTGGGAGGAGGATTTTCAAAAAAGCTTTGGGGATGTTTCACTTAATTTGCTGTGAAGGAATCACCAAGTGATTAGGAACTTGTGATTGGTTCTGAAGTCAACTTGATGATGCAATTGGGGTTCCCTTAGATTAAATTCCGTTCTTCAACTTGATGGCCATAAAGGGTAGTTTTAGCCAACTTGTTAAGAAGAGTACTATATGGTATATATATATGTTGTTTTGTATGCAACAAGTTGTAGGTAATCTAGAGGCACATTTTCATCATATTCCACTTGTAATCTCAGGTGATACCAACAACATAACCGCCCTAAATTGAAGTATTGAATGAATTAAGAGGAATGTGATTAGTAGGTAGAAAATGGAGATGAATCCAGAAGGGGAGAGAGTAGTGGTGGCAAAACCAGTAGCATCGAGGCCAAGTTGCTCCACGTTCAAGTCATTCTCGGAGCTCCTAGCAGGAGCCATCAACGCCTCATCGCCTCCAAGATCCGACAACAACGCAGTTGCTGCCATTAGGCCAAAGACAGTCAGGTTCAAACCACCGCTAAATCCTTCCTCTTCCAAGGTCACTTCTTACTTCCTATATGTATATACAAAAACTGCTGTGTATAAAAGGGTGTTGTATACTTTGTTTATTGCAGTGTGGGGTAAATTTTGTTTTATATCAAATGTATGTACTCGTACAAAAATGACTAAATTGCTTTTAAATTATTATTATTATTATCTTCTAATTAATAATCAAAATTTTCCAACTTAATTTCTTAATCAAATTATTTTCAGTTAAAAATTATTTTAGAAAGAGCAATTCTTAGTTTCAGGAAATTCTCGTTATATTTTGAAAACTATATATATTTTATACAAAAATGCAAAATTCACACCCATATTTGTCACTAAAAAATACAACACCATTTCACAAAAGTGAAATAGTATATAGAACAATTTTATTTTGCCATATTTCTTTGTATATATACATGATTGTCACCTCATATTTTTGAGGATTTCAGGGTGAAAAAATCATAAACTCGGGGATACATAATGAACCAACTCCAACTCCAACTGTTGTGTACAAACCATTGGCCAAGCTTGTGTCCAAGACAACGGTTTCTCTCTTGGCTAACATGGTCAGTGCTGCGTTTTGTTTACAGTCGATGATATATTATAGTGTCAACTAATTTCATCTTGTTACATAATTAAGATAATTTTGGAGAAATACATTTTAGAATAATTAAAATTTTGCTTGGTTAAACTGATTCAAGTCAGGTATATATATATATAATTAATTTTGTGGCAATTTAGAAATTGGAATGTGAAAGTGATGTTTTGTTTTGTTTTTGGTAGGGGAATTGTGATAGTAAAGGTGAAGAAGAAGTATTAATTAGGGTAAGGTCAGAGAATAATAAGCAGGAGGATGTTGTGTCAGTACTGCCACCTACAGCTGCCGGTGTGGACAGGCCCTCTTACGACGGATACAACTGGAGAAAGTACGGGCAAAAGCAGGTTAAAGGTAGCGAGTACCCTCGAAGCTACTACAAATGCACCCACCCCAACTGCCCCGTGAAGAAGAAGGTGGAGAGGTCATTTGACGGCCAGATCGCCGAGATCGTCTACAAAGGCGAGCACAACCACTCCAAGCCACACCCTCCCAAGCGCAGCAGCGTTAATGCAACGCCAACGCCTCATCCCGACCCCTCAACAACAACATGGAACCAACCACCTGCCTCTCATCACCTGGCTTATCAGGGCAATGCTTTGGTACCTTACGATCCTATTGTCAACGGAGTCACTATTAATGATGATTCCTGCGCCCATGGGGATCATCATAATAATAATAATAATAAGAGAAGGTATAATATAATATAGAATAATTATTCATTTTAATTATTCTCATAACTAATTAATGCCCTTTATATATATTTTACAGGAAGACCTTGTTGTCGACGGAGAATCAAGGCAATGAGGCGGTGCAAGAGGCCGCTCGAATAGTGGTGCAGAGTTCCAACGACACGGAGATGATAGGCGACGGCTTTCGCTGGAGGAAATATGGCCAGAAGGTTGTCAAGGGAAATCCGTATCCCAGGTAATGCTCAATTCATGTCTTATATCTTGTCAGGGTTTTTGTATTGCATATATAATTGCAACTACGTACGGACCCTAATAATTGGTATATCAATGTGTGTGTGTTGCAGAAGTTACTACAGGTGCACGAGTGTGAAGTGCAACGTGCGGAAGCACGTGGAGAGAGCATCGGAAGATCCGAAAGCTTTCATCACAACCTACGAAGGAAAACACAACCATGACATGCCACTCCGAACAACAACTGATTCACAACACCCTCCCAATCCCAAACACAACCTTTGACTTTAAAGTCAACAACGCCACAACCCTAGCTAGCTAAATGAATGGAGGGTATATGCATGTGGATTATCTAATTTTAATTGTTTTTTCCTTCATAACAAACCTATATATATATATCAAGTTTAGAATATATATGTGAAACATATATAGGCCTAATTTCTCTTCACTTTTTCATTCCTTTGATTGTTTTGATTAGCCTCTTGCTGAACTCTACGTTATATACCTTCTTTCTTCGTCTATTACTTATCTTATAAAGGGATGGAGCTCTAAAATTGCAAAATGTCTCTTTATAATTATGTTTTTATTTTGCATAAACTCTCCTTTTATTGTTAGGAGTGGGCATTTTGGCAACGAAGTTGAAGAGCGAATCCGAACCAAACCGGAAATGGGGACCGTGGATAACGGTTCTGCAACTGGTTCTTAAAATAGAGAACCGAGGAGTCCGGTCCCTTCCAATTCTTGACCGGTTTGGTCTGGTTCTAGACTCATGCCCACCACTAAACGTGCTAACTCAAACGTCCAAAACTTAAGTGAACCGATAATTTTCACAGATTTGCACAAATAGTGCAATTATAAAAAGAATTCTTACAATTTTTCCTTTATCTTTTATTATTATTTGACTAACAGTTGAAATTCATATTGATTGAGTGAAATTTCTTGAAGCTGAATTAATATGAAATATCCACTAGACGTATATTTGAACATGAGATTATATGAATCGAAATGTAACATAGAATATTGTATTTGGTTAACTCATATTAAATTAGGTAACACGAAACACTGATTATCTCAGAATTAACTGACATAATATTACTACTTAAATAAAATAAGAATGTTTATTAGTATAACCAAATAAGAGTGATTTTAAATACTTTATCACCTAATTTATTTATATATAAGTACTATTGATGATCGCCTGCTTTATTACACGAAATATTTTGTTACGTTAAACTATCGTGACTATATATATATCAAAGTCACACTCATCGGTTATTGTCTCATTCTCTTTCGTTTTTCTTTTAACGGTAATTATAAAACTTCAGTACTCCGATAGATTATTTGACGACGCGGCAGTTCAAAGCCACGAATATCGATCCCTCGAGAATTTTATATGATCTAGGCTATAGGTCGTTACTTGGTGTGTTTCGTGTGTGTTGGGTTCGAAGATTTAAAATGTGTTGGTATTGTTCACGGTCATGAAAGTTCGCAAATCACTTACTAAGCTAGTCGTCAACCTAACTTGTAATTGAATCGAACACTCTAAATAACACTAACTCTCTTCAAGTAAAATGATTGGAGAGTTGAGGAAATTCGAGAAATTGCTTTGCGATTAGGCAAATTGTAAGGTGAGTGATTGATTATTAAGGAGGTATTTAAATATATGAGATTAAGCTGTGGGACTCGAAACTTATCCTAATACGACAACGATGAGTTTGATTGCTCAAACCCCCGAAGACCATTAAAGGCTTGAACAATCGAAGTAGAAAACGAGTTGTCACACCGAAATCTAATCTGATTCCCAAAATTTAAAAGCATTACGATATCCCATTCTCTGGGTTGGGACCCCTTAGACAGTAAATCGAATTCATGGGACTCTTTTAACCAAGAGCCATCCGGGATGAGAGTCCTAATTTCCCATTCTACCCAAATTCAATTCAATCAATAACCCACAATAGCCCAATCCTTTATGATTTCCTTTCAATCATTCCCCATTATCAAGTTTAGCTACTTATTCTTTCAATTAACATGCAATTAACTAACATAATCATCATGTTCATCATCAAAACTTCAAATCTCATGCAAATCTCTACATGGCACTTAGATCTAAAAAATCCTAAATTGGCAATCCCACCAACTTCTAGTAATCAATCCTAAATTAGAAATCTCGCTATCTTCTAATTCTCAATCAGTGAGTAAAACTCAAAGCAATCAATTGCTTGTCTCAAATCAATAATCGACAATCTTATATGAGTAATATTGAATCAAAAGTTTAGAAGATTGAAATCTAAAATCGAAATGAGATTAGATTCACTTCAAAAACTACAAGGAAGCTACTATAAACAAAGTTGAGTGGTCCTACCTTCTTCATCTTCCTCTTGAAGGCTCTAGATCTCTATATCTTCTTCTTCTCTCTCTAGATGTTGGAGCTTCTCTCTCTTTGAAGGTTTGAGACAAGTATGAAAGTACTAAAATATGATGTCCTCACCTCCTTATATACTCATACACAAATTTAAAGGGTAAATGAGTCTTCTTATGAAATTCTTCAGAAGTTGGAGTCTCTCTCTAAATCTCAATTGTACTCTAAAAATAATGAGAATTATCTTTGAAGGTTTGAGAGAGGTATGAAAGGTACTAAAATATGATGTCCTCACCTTCTTATATACTTATACACAAATCTAAAGGGTAAATGAGTCTTCTCATGAAATTCTTCAGAAATTGGAGCTTTTGTGCGCGAGTCACGACAAGGTGTCGCGACATCTGAGTGTCATGACTTCTTGTCCTACAATCCCGGAGACAACTGTTAGATGTCACTGACGACGCGACAGTGTACCAGTCGGAGTAATAATAAGATTTATTTAGGGCCCCGGATATCGATCCCTCAAGGAATTTGAGGTCTAGGCTATATGTCACTAGTTAGTATGTCTCGTGTGTTTTGGGCTCGAAAATTAGGAAATTGTTTGGAATTTGTTCTCGGTCACAGAAGTTCGTAACACATTTACTACTATAGTAAAATGAGTCGAACACTCTCAAATGTCACTATATTCTTTAAGTAAAATGATTGAGGAGTTGTGAAAATCCGAGAAATCGATATGGGATTAGGCAAATTGTAGGGTGATTGTTTGATTGATTAAGGAGATATTTAAATGGATAAGCAATGGGCTCGACACCTATCCTAATATATATAACGACGGTGAGTTTGATGACTCAAACTCCCAAAGACGTTAAAATGCTTAAACAATTGGAGTAGAATACGAGTTGTCACACCCAAAATCTAGTAAAATTCCTCAAATTCAAAAGCAATACGACATCATCACCTCTAGGTTGGTACCCTTTGGAATGTAAACCAAATCCATAGGACTATTTCACCCATGTAAATACCGTCCCCTCCTCCATGAAATCGGTCTTGGTTCCATGACTTGAATTAAGCCCGTATTAACCAAGAGCCAACCATGATGAGAGTCTTAATTCTCCATTGTACCGTAATTCAATTCAATCAATAACCCACGATAATTACCCAATTCTTAAAGATTTTCTTTTTAATCCACCCAATCTCTTATTTAGCTACTCATGCCTTCAATTAACATGCAATCAATTAAAACAATCATCATATTCATCATCAACTATATAAATCTTATGCAAATCTCAAAACAACACTTAGATCTCAACAAACCTAAATTGAAAATCTCACCAATTTCTAGCTATCAATCCAAAATTAGCAATCTCACTAATCATCTAATACTCAAACAATAAGTAAGAACAAAAGAAATCAAGTGTTTGTCTCAATTCAATCATCAACAATTTCTAAGAACAGTAGATGGATCAAAAGTTTAAAAACTTTGAACCTAAGATTGAAATTACGATAAAATGCACTTGCAAACCAAAAGTAGCTATTACAGACAAGATTTGTTGATCCTATCTCATTCTTCTTCCTCTCCAAGTCCCTGCATCTTCAAAATCTTCAAATTCTCCCTCTAAACTTGGAGCCTCTCTCTCTAGATCTCAATTGTACTCTAAAAAAAATCTAAGAAATATGAAAAATGAGGTGGAATGCACAAATTCAAATACCCTTATCTTCCTTATATACTCATACACGAAACTAAGGGGTTAATGAGTCTTTTCATGAAATTATGCAGAATGGGAGATTCTGCGCTCGAGTAACGACAGACAAAGTCACGATAGGATGTCGTGACTGCGGGTCTTGTTACTCATCTTCCTGCAACTTAATCACTTGGTCAAGTGCCCAACAACTCACGACTCAAAAGTCACGGCGGCTTGTTGTGACTAAAGCTGTCATGACTTGAGTTGCCCACAAGCTCTCCTTCTCTCGTATCTAGTACTCACGACTGGGTGTCATGACTCTAGTTATCGTGAGTCTCCTCCACTCCTCATCCTTTTCTCCATTTTGCATTGGTTTGATCTCGGGTCTTCTCCCGAACTCTTTTATTCTGCATTATACCCTTAAATGACATGTTTTCCTTCAAATCAATAAAAAAACTTTAGTGTGTATAATAGTAATCAAAGTAAGCTAAAACATCCTAAAATTGGGGTGAAATTGAGTTAATTGTGAGGAAATTTGGCTCGAGTGGAGATGCAAAATCCACTCCCATCAACCACCCCACACTTAAATTTTTCTCATTCTGTGAAAATAAATACAAAAAGAATAAAATGAAAGACAAAAATACGAACAATTAAAACAATTAAGCTAAGACAATGCCAAGTAAAACCCTGAAGTTAAATCCAATAGAGGGAACTTTGCGTCTCTCGAGAGTTTTGTAGGTAACAGCCCCCAACCTAAAATATACACATACAAATGATCTACACTCGATTCTAATATACAAAGCACAAAAAAATCACAAACTATAGATTAATTGTTAACGACTCTATATCTACAAAAGATCTACACTATGTACAAAAGTCAAACCAATAGTATTGCATATATCACATGGTCATCAACCTTTAATAAGAAAGTAATCATAGAATCTCTCAAAGTATATTTTTTTCTAAATCACAAGAATTGTTTTTTTTTTTCGAAAATGTGTAATCTCAACAACTTGCATTCACATTGTTCAGAATCGGAATAGAAATTGTTCTCGTCAGCTCAAGCATCCTATCGAATATTGTGCAAAATCAACAAAACGATCTCTTTTGACTTAAAAATTAAAGTTTATATGCTATCGGATCGACTCTCTCTCCACTAATCATAGAGAATTCTAGTGTCTTGGGTGAAACTAATTGTAAGGATTTAGTATGACTTGTAACATTAGTTTGGGCTATGGTGGGTAGTTTAGAGGAATAAAACAGCTCAAGTAGTGCACCAGTACCAAGTTCCTTCAAATCTCACCAAACCTTGAATATAAATCCCTCTTCCCTTAACTTGTTCTTGTCCAAAATAAACCCTCTATCCTCACTAAAATTTTTTTCGCATTTTTCATTTTAAATGTGACTCTTATTTTTTCCCTTTTTGTTTCAAATCTTGCCAAAAAAATTTGTTTTCTCGAATACTCTTCAGTTTCTTTATTTTAAACTATTGCTTCAAACCTTGGGATTCATTTAAATGCTCTTCTTTTCTTTTCTTTTTAGCTCTTAAGAATAATGTATATATGAATAAACATTGAGAAAAATAAGTCTTGAAAACAATCATGAACCTTTTGATTCAAATAACCTTAGTCTGGCCAAGACATTTGTGCAAAATTCATACATATAAATGTTCTACAAAACCCATAGATGTCCCCAGTCACTCATAAAACAATTAATCTACAGTGTAAAAGGGTTCAAATCAACTTTTGAATATAAAAAAGAAAATGGACGCTGGCTTGTAATAGTAGGTTTATATAAAATGGATTTTTGTTTCAAAATGGGTACTATGGATTTTCCAATGTATCGGGAATTTTTTTTTGGCTCAAACAGTAAAAAGATGGCCTACAGATTCTTTTCCCAAGTGATCACCAGTTCTCTACTCTGTTTCCCCTGAGTGAGTCTCACCTCTAATTCTAGACTCTAGTTGTTAAGCAGGATGCAAGGTATGGTCTCAATATAAATAAATGAGTCAAATAAGTGAGTATCAAAGCAAACATTCAATTCAAATCCTAAGACACTCAAGGTACTCATCAAATTCGCATACCCTATCATACTCATCTATGCAAATAACATCAAACATACCATATCATCAAAATCCTCCTACCATGCTCAAAATTCATCAACTATCATGCAAGACACTTAACAGTAAAACAATAATCTATACAAAAATGGAATAAAACTATACAATGCATAAAGTAAATGTGCAATATATGCATACTCGATTGTGGTGTGTGTTCAAATACACACTACACTTAGGACTTAACGGAGCTGTTGAGTCAATAAACTTGATTGTGGTGTGTACTTCATACATAACATACTTAGGACCTTCACTAGGCCTGAGAACACTAAAGAGCAAATGTGGTATACACACTTAAGACTTAACCAGGTCCTAGACTCAACTAGCAACGACTCAACAAACAAAACTATTTACAAAATCAATAACTTTTCTTTTTCATCTTTTAAGAACCAAACAACTATATCTCAATATAACAAATTCCAAGTTTTTAAGGTTATGAAAAATTGTTAAATGCGGAAAAGTCCTTTGAAGTTAGAAAATATTTATAAATGGTTCGCACACAAATATTTACAATAATATGCGGCCAAGACTACTGAAATATGGGAATTGCAAGTAAATGAAGGATAGTATCCGGGCCATGCTTGACTCGATCTCCTCCTCCTCCTCCTCCTCCTCCTCCTTTCTGCAAATAACTAAAAGTACACAAATAAAGGAAATGAGAGTAAGAGTGTTGTTTATCTTGATCTTTAACATGTGAATATGACATGACTAAAAAATCAAAACCAATTATAAACTATATTTAAGCGTTTGAGAAATCTGGTACTAATTTGGAGAAGTGTGAAGTGAGTTACGACTCAACAAGTCACGACAGGGTGTCGTGACTCTTGCCGTCGTGAATTACCTTGGTAATATGTCACTCTTCTTAATGTAACGACTCCTCAAAATCAGGACAGGGTATCGTAACTTACCTTCCTGATGTCCGGGAAGCGGACATGTGATTTCGGACTCACCGCTTCTCACTCGTCACTTACTTCCCTGACTAACGCGCATCAGAACGCGGTCGTCTATCGATCAAGTAAATTTGTAAGTTTCCGGCTTTACCGGGTCGAACTCTCGAGGACCAAATATGAGTTTCATAATTGGGCATTTCGCGCCTTCTTTCTCGACACGATTCAAAAAGTAATATACAATGAGGGGGGGGGGGGGGGGGGGTTTAAACTACAACTACTTTACACTAGTGCAAGAAAGTAAATGGGGGCGGATGGTAGATGATTGGTCGGAAGTTAAAAATTGGAGAACCTAAGGAACTAAACAACATGATCAAGACTATCAAGCAATCAAACAACATCGACAATAGCATGCATTTCATTTGGCCTATGTTCAAATACCGTCACCGTCTCTCGATATTGGTGAAGGCAGTTAGGTATTATACAATAATATTAGCAAATTGTGGAAATTAATAAATTATAAAATACTAATTAAATATGAAAATTACAAAATAATACATGAACCTTTACAAATTATTGATACAAACTCGGGAAATAAGTCGATGCGTGTTGGACACTTTCCTTAAAGTGTATTCGGTCTCCTTCGGGTGTTGAAATCAACGAGTGTACACCTCCCAGGATACACCGACTTCGAACTAGCACCGTACACCAAATGTATAGTTCCGACGAACTTGAACTTGTGCCTTTCTCTGTCACCAAATCATACGAACTTTGAAGAGAAGAAATGTAGAAGATGGAGAACAAGAACACCGTAGTTCTTGATATTTGGATGATTCTAAATTGAAGAGAAAGACCATCTATTTATAATCTTCAACTCTTCAACCAAAAGACATATTGAATCAATGCAAATTAAAGAAAAAATTGAAAAGTTTGTAACATAAACAATCAAGAGAATCAAATGTCCATAATGAACATTTTATCTCATGAATAAATAAAAATTCATTTCAATTTCATTCAATTAGGGTAAATATAATTATTTAATTATATTTTCCAACAATCCCCCACATGAATAAAATTGAGCGATACCAAAAATAAACGACTCAAAATAGGCACGAGTAGACTCTACATGATATGGTGATAGATTCTACGGTCAATACCTGTATAGGATAGGAAGGGGGCACCTTTAAACCTTCCCTTATTAAAACATGTCGACTTTACTGGCTGACCAATAGACGCGATGTCCTGAATTGTTCTGCCATTTGTATAAATGATAACACATCTCACGCAGGTATCTTCCTGACCCAAGTTCAGTTATCATGGTTATCTTCATTTTGGTTGTGAACATCATCCTGATTCTGCAAGAGTTTCTAAAGGATTTAGCCCCGCAATCCTCCTTTGAAGCGACGCCACTTCTCTCTCACACATGTGATTTCTTATTTAAGAGTAACCTGCTTTACTCCGCTCGAAACATCAATATTTTCAACGAATAAAAATCATTAAAAGCTCAATCGCTTAACCTTTCCACACGTGTGTCACTGTTTGCATCATAGAAATAGGACTGGGGGAACCCCCACAGTGACCTTACCAATCTTAACAATTAGGTTGTCCCTTTGAACCATGATCTTGGGATATCCAGTCAACATAGTTGGGTTTCCTTTGTCTCGACTATACAATTTCATGGGCTTAAGTCCCATTTCTTCAGATGCCTTCTCAACTTGGTCTTCAATTAACTAGTTGATCACTAGTTCCGCGGTATTTTCTTTAGACCTTATGTAGTCAATGCTCGTTGCACCATAGTTGAGAAGTTGGTTAACAACATTATGTCTTCGACATATATGTCTAGGCTTGTTGTTATTCCTTGCCCTTGATAAGATCCTTCCACAAATATTTAGACTTTCATGTCTATTCAACATATTCATAAATTCATATTTCATTGTGAATTCAGTTATCATAGTTTGTTCGAAGGATTTACATATTATGGAAACATCTATCCACCAATGGATATAAGATATTCAACTCGTCTAAGTATATTCTCTAACACTTTTTGAATATCTGTTATAATGTAGACCATAATCATGATTCGATCAAAGATACATTAGTATTCACATGATAACATTGTAATATCCAAAGTTTGGATCGTTCATGTAGCTTGTTGGTCTACATAAGATAGATGCAACTTAGTCATGTACATTTCATTAAGTACATGATATTGCCTATCACCATCACATGCTTAAATCAATAGAATATTATAGCTAAACGCCATCACATTTGTTGAACTTGCCAAACTTTATCAACATCGTGTGACCAATAAGTTTGCTTTTCTTGCAACTTTTATTCCCATATTCTTGACATTTGACACACTCATTGATAAGGAATATGTTTGACAACATAATTGAAAATTTGATCAGGTAGTTGTGCAAGATGCCACACACAATGTTATGTATAATGTAATAACACAATGTATGAAAACTTGCGTAGATGAAGCAGGACAGTAAATATCAAAACGTAATAAACAACGACACAACAAATTGTTTACCCAGTTCGGTGCAACGTCACCTACGTCTGGGGGCTCTCAGCCTAGTGGAAAGGTTTCACTATCAGTAATTCGTCAAAACATACAAGTACCTAGGATCATCTCAAGATCTATACTTTATGCTACTATTACACGTGCAACCTATCTCAGGGTCTCCCCCTGAATCCAAGACACCGTCTTGATTCCACTCTTCGAGCAATCGCCTTGCTCTGTCGGTTCAAGTTGTCGTTTGAACGTTGTGGTCCCGTGCAGTCTTTACTCACGGGATTAGTAAACCCTCAATCACCTAACTCTCTTTAGTTGAGGTGATACACAATATCCTCAGCATAATCTACAACCTCTCAGCCCGCAAACCTTCACGTCTAAGAGCTTTGTAAATTATTGCTAGGAAACAATAAAAGAACCACACGATTGCTAATGGGGTAGCCTAAGTTTTTATAGCAATCGAGTTTGAGTACTAACCCTTATGGGTTTCCTCTTTATCACCGTCTTTCTTTTTTCCATAATCGGAGACGCGCTGGAACTTTCTCAAGTCCTAATTGTAGTCGTACTTTATGAAGAGCAGGGATTTTCCTGATTTCCGTCGAGCAGGATGTTAGCCCAGTCGTCGCTAACAAAGTCATACAAGATGTCGCATACATTGTTTCGACATTCTTTATGACATCTTTTCTAGTTCCCTAAACATAAGTCAGTCACAAGAAAACGTCGTAACTACAATCTCCACCTTTGGCTGTTTTTAAGGTCAACATTCTTTGTCGCATTCTGCGTCACATTTTGCGTCAGCTTTTTCTTGCAGCGAACGGCAGTCGTCAAGTCTTTGTTTGCGCCTCGTTTTGCGCATCATCGCATCTTGTGCGTCTTACGTCTTACGTTTTACTCCCCCTTGCTGGCTCAAAAAGAGCCAAACTTAAAGAAAAATTCGAATAATAGGACAGGAAATAATAAAACACAAACTTAACTCACACACATTCTCGATCAGCAGTCGAGAATATGTATGAAACATGTTCAGAGCAAATACAAAATAAAAAGTTGTCCTGTTTTTAGAGAATCCATAAAGTACTTAAAATTCAAACAGAACTGCTGCTGGAACTAGCAGTATCTTCTTCGGTAGTATTGGCAGAGGCATCTTTGGTAGTGTCTTCAGTAGAGTCTGGTAGGGAGAAGGAACCATTGTTGTCAGAGTCTTGAGAAGGCATCGTCTTTAGCAGGTTAGCACAGTGGGATCTACGATGGGACAGGTGCTTCAGCGCCATCTTCAGGTTGATGATGTCCTCGTCAAGCACATCTATCTCTCTCTCGAGCATTATTGCATCCCTGCTGGTAGTTGTTGTTGGAGGGGCAGCACTGGTAGCTTGACTGGTTGTCGCCTTAGTTGGTTTGACTTCTTTCCTGACAAGATCAGGAGCATGTTTTCCCTCGAACAACTTGTGGCTCACCACAATCATTCCTCCGCGCTTTCTCGCCTTATCGGTTGATTTCAACACACCAGGGTGTTGGTACACTAGTAGCTCAGATATGAGGGAGGGAAAAGCAATAGGTATCTTCACAGCTTGTGATCTAGCATGTTTAACAAGGTGGTCAATAACAAATTGGCCAAAATCAAGAGTGGAACCAGTACCTATTTGGAAGATGAAAACTGCCAACTCTGGTTTGATGGAGGATGCATGTGTGGATGGTGCCCAATTTGCCACTCCAATACGGAACAATATGGAGTATTTTGAGGTGAGATCTGAGGCCGTTACGGTTCCTTTTGTAGGCCATACTCTGCTCTTATCACCCGTTATCTCTTTGAGAACTTTGTTCAGATCAGGTGGTGGTGCTGAGCGGACACACTTCCTCCCCAGAAAGGTATTTATAATGTCGGAGGAGATGTTGAAGCGTAAGCATTTGACATAGAACTTCTCACAATTTGGATCATCCGGAGAACCAAAACCAGCAGGCAAGTTAGTGATAAACTCTTTAACCAACAGAGGATAGTGATTACCTATGTCGGTGACAGTCTTCATGAGTTCCGCATTTTGCAGAAGCTTGATGATGGCTTCTTGTCCAAGGATCTCCGAGGACAAAGTTTTCTCGGGATAGGTTGTCTTTAGGAACACAAATTCCCACCGAGTTGCACTTGCAACCAAATGAAATGACACATTGTCAAATGGAACATTAGGAGTGGCCTTGGCCCACTTTTGGCTCACTACCTTCTTCGTTTCTTTTATGGTTACTACCTCTGTATCATCATCACTTTCTTCATCAACAAGACTCCTTTTGGAGACAACCTTCTTTCCTTTGTCCTTCGCGGACACCTTCTTCTTCTTGCTGGGGCCTCCAGCATCCTTCATATCCTTCATCTTTTTGTTTTCCTTCAGTTTTCCCACCATTACTGCAAGACTTTCATGTTCTTCTAATACTTTCTTCTTCAGGGACGAGAGCACTGTGTGTGCTGTTTCAGTGGCATCCTCTGTGGTATCTCCTTTGACAACCAGAGGCGCTTCTTACATGACATTCGCTGCGGCGTCTTCAGGAACAGATTCTGTGGCAGCAACAGTTACAACATCTGCTACACCGTCTGTAGTAGCAGTACCCTTGGCAAATATTGCATCATTCGCAGGGTTGTTTTCCTTCTCAACTCCTTCTAGACCGGTATCCTCGTCTCCGGCCTCCCGCTTATCAGAATTACTCTTGTCACTAGTTTCTTCCCCAACTTCTTCAGAGTCAGCAACTTCTTCTTCTCCGACCACATCTTCTTCTGTGGGTACAGCAGCGACATCTTTCACAACTTCTTCTCTACCCTCTCCTTTTGCGATCCTCTCTAACCCATAACTGACCGGGGTCAAGTCATTCTTTTCCCCTTCAGTGTTTATCAGATCCTCAACCACTCCTTCTCGAGAAGGGTCCTGATTTTCCAGTAGTGACTCTAACAAGTCACTGTTCCTAGATCTATCAGTATTTGACACGACAGAAGAATCGATACCTGGAAAGATTGCAAAAACTGGCGCAGGGATGATTTGCATGGAGGCTTCTTGACTTCCTTGGTCAATGCCAGTCCCTCGTTGAGGGCCTGTAAGTTCTGTCATCGTGAATGCAGAGCTTCCGGTTCGAGTTTTCTTCGAAACTCGGGAGAAGACAGGTGTTGTTGCTTCTTCCGGTGGGATTTCTCTGGAGGAACCCTCGGCATCCTTCTTTGGTTTCAGTCATTTGATTAGTACCCCATATTTGTTGGTGCAAGGTTTGCTGTTTTTGGGGTTCTTTGCCTCGGTCTTCTTGGGTTTGGTTTTCCTTCTGTCAGTGCCTTTCTTCGGCGCCAGATTTCTCTTGGTTTTCACTATTTTTGCCGAGTGTAATAGTGTTTTGCGCAAGAGTTGAGAGATGGGAGCGAAATAACAAACTGAGGCAGACTAGGTTTTTGAAAAGAGAATCAAATTTGTAGGTGACAGATCGTATCTCGCGACCTTTCCTCTTTTTATGTTAGATTGGGCTTTTGGTATACTTGGCCCAATGGCATGTGTTGGGATTTTGGACCGGTTCATGAAGAGGTACCAACTAACTCCTCTCAACCGTTTTGCAACCTCTATTATTTGCTGATGGTGCAGATTCCGAGTGACAAACTGAGGTACTCGAATCTGATCGCATCTAATGGCTTGGTAAAGGTGTCAGCTAGTTGCTTCTCTGTATGGATGTGCTCTAAGACGATCTTCTTGTCTTCGACCAACTCGCGAATGAAGTGATGTCTAATGTCAATATGCTTAGTTTTGCTGTGTTGAACCGGATTTTTGGAGATATTGATTGCACTGACATTATCACAATACAAAGTCATGGCTTCTTGTCTGACATTATATTCGACTAAAATTTGCTTCATCCATAGTAATTGAGTGCAGCTACTCCCAGCAGCGATATACTCTGATTCAGCAGTGGACAAGACAACACAATTTTTCTTTTTACTAAACCATGATATGAGGTTGTTGCCAAGGAAGAAGCATCCTCCAGATGTGCTCTTCCTATCTGCTGTGTTTCCAGTCCAATCAGCATCCCAATACCCCACCAGGGTAGAGGATGTGTTGAATGAGTACAATAAACCCAAGTCTGTAGTCCCAGAGATATATCTTATAATTCTTTTAGCTTGGGATAGATGACTAACCTTAGGATTAGCTTGATATCGTGCACATACTCTCACAGGGTATGCAATATCAGGTCGACTGGCAGTAAGGTAGAGAAGACTACCAATGATGCTTCTATATAGGTGTTGGTCGACCGCTTCTCCTGGATCATCTTTAGTTAGCTTGATATGTGTAGCTGCAGGTGTATGTTTATGTGAAGCTTTCTCTAGCCCAAATTTCTTGACAATGTTTTTTTGCATATTTACTTTGAGAGATGAAGATGTTGTCTTTTAGCTGTTTGATTTGAAATCCTTGAAAGTAGGTAAGCTCTCCAACCATTCTCATCTCGAATTCTGATTGCATTTGTTGGATAAATTGCTCTACCATCTTTCTTGACATCCCTCCAAAGACAATGTCATTGACATATATTTGGGCAATCATTAGATTTCCATCCTTATTCTTCACAACTAGAGTTTTGTCGACTCCCCTTCTAGTGTAGCCACTTTGAATCAGAAATTTTGTGAGTCTTTCATACCAAGCCCTTGGAGCTTGTTTCAAACCATAGAGAGCCTTCTTGAGTTTATACACATGATCAGGGGAGTGAGGATCAAAAAATCCTTTAGGTTGTGACACAAAAACTTCTTTGTTGAGATCTCCATTCAGGAATGCACTTTTGACATCCCTCTGGTAAAGCTTGATCTGTAGATGACATGATATCCCTAGTAGGAGTCGGATTGCTTCAAGCCTTGCTATAGGAGAAAATGTCTCATCAAAGTCTACTCCCTCAATTTGAGTGTACCCTTGAGCTACTAACCTTGCTTTATTGCGAGTGATGTTACCCTGCTCATCGGATTTATTTTTGAAGATCCATTTTGTGCCAATGACATTTCCTTCACTTGGCTTGAGCACTAGTTCCCATACCTGGTTTTTCTTAAATTGAATAAGTTCCTCTTCCATAGCATTGATACAATACTCATCGTTGATGTCTTCGTTGACATTCTTAGGTTCAATCTTGGAGACGAAGCATATATTTCCTATCATCTCGTTGTAATTCACGGGAGCTTTTGCCCGAGTTCGTATGCCTTCGTTTAGACCTCAAGTTACTCCAGATACAAGATAATTAGCCTGGATTCTTTGTGAGGGGTTCTTGTTGCTGGCTTCAGGAACTGCCTTATCATTATTGACACTTGAATTAGCATCATTGTCTTCTGGCTTGCTGCTAGCATCTTCACGGACATCAGTATTAGGATTCTTCCTGACATTATTGGGATAAACTCCAGTTAGGACTACTTCTTCGTCTGTTGCATCTTCTGGGGCATCTTCACAGTCATCATCAACAACAACATTAATTGATTCCATCATAGTCTTGGTTCGTTTGTTGAAGACCCTAAACGCACGACTATTCCTTGAGTAGCCAAGGAAGATACCTTCATCACTCTTTGGATCAAGTTTCCGACGAGGTTCTCTATCAGCCATAATATAACAGGTGGACCCAAAGATATGGAAGTACTTAACATTAGGCTTTCTCCCCTTCCATATTTCATAATGAGTTACTAACATACCTGGTCGGAGAGTGACTCGATTGTGGATATGGCAAGTAGTGTTAAGTGCTTCTGCCCAGAAGTGAGTTGGTATTTCCTTGGCTAGCATCATAACTCTAGCCATCTCATGTAGAGTCCTGTTTTGGCACTCAACAATGCCATTCTGTTGGGGGGTGATTGGAGCTGAGAACTCATGGGCTATCCCTTATGAGTTGCATAATTGTGCAAATTTACTGTTTTCGAACTCTCGACCACGATCACTACGAAGACGAAGTATTTTGCCAATTGTCTCCCCTTTTTCTTGTTGGACCTGGATGAATAGAGTCTTGAAGATTGAAAAAGTATCCGATTTGTCACGAGGGAAATCAACCCATGTGTATCTTGAATAATCGTCTACACACATAAATACGCAGCGTTTTCCTCCAAGGCTTCCAACTTGCATTGGCCCCATGAGGTCAACGTGTATTAGTTCAAGTACTAGTGAGGTGGTGATATGCTGTAGCTTCTTGTGTGACATCTTTGTTTGCTTTCCAATCTGGCATTCTCCGCAAATCTTTCCTTCCACAATTTTCAGGTTTGGAATTCCAGTAATGTCCTGCTCTGAGATTGCCTTCTGGATGCTCCTAAGATTTAAATGTCCAAGCTTTCTATGCCAAAGTTTGGTTTCTTCTGCTTTGGAGACAAGACACTTTGCCGCTTCGATATGTGAATCGGGCGACCAAATGTAACAATTATCCATTGAGCGGATTCCTTGTAGGATAGTGACTTGATCGAAATCCTTTACTATACATGCTTCTTTTGTAAATTTTACTTCTGAACCCAAATCACAAATCTGGTTGATGCTAATTAAATTTGCCTTGAGTCCTTCTACAAGTAATGCTTCAGTTAGGCAAGAAGCTCCTGGATGCTTGAGTAGTCCTTTTCCAATGATTCGAGCTCGAATCCCATCTCCAAAAGTAACATAGCAGTTTGTATATAATTTGAGATTGGATAGAAACTCAGGAGTACCTGTCATGTGTCGAGAACATCCACTATCAAGATACCAGTCCTTGTTGGTTGAAGCACTCAAGGAGGTGTATGCAAGGAGGTGTATGCAACATTAGCTCGATAGACTAGATTCTTTAGTCTTCATTCAAGGTGGGATGTTTTCTGAGGAGTCGAGAGATGACCTTGATATCTCCTTTGATTTTGTGGTAACTGAGCTTGCTTCTTCTCATGGAGTTGAAAGCAGAATGGTCTGATGTGACCCCTTCGACCACAGTAATGACATATCCACTAATATTGATACGCTGGATTTCTGGAATATCGATGTCTGCGTGGAGGATGTCTTTTGGCAGTTGATTGACAAGAACATGTTATAGGAGATGTTACGACATTTTTGTAGGTTTTCCTGTAGGATGTGTCATGTCATCTTGTAATTTCTTGTCAACCATGGCTTGTTGTGTGACAAACTTTGGGAGTGTTGATGAGGAGGTATTATGTGTGTACCCTAGTCCCGTCATATCTTTGGACTGCTTTCCTACTGATAGGATTTTGTCAAGGCTTTCTGTGTTAGGATTCCTCATCTTCACTGATTTAGTCATAAGACTAATTTCTCCATTAAGTCTGGCAATTTCGCGTTTTAGCTCAACAATTGTCTCTATGAATCTAGATTTGTCGTTGGTAAGAATGATGATCTGTTCTCCTTGTTGATCAAGGATCAGAGTTTCCTTAACCCATATGGTATGTAAGTTTTTGTATGCCTCGACCAGTTTCTCCTTAGTCCAATTCTCGTTCGGAGTTGGATGATGGAGATCATCATTGATATTTGCCGAGTTATCAATGTTACATAAAGAAGTGGTAGTAGTGAATGCAACAAAATTGCTTACCTCCTAAGAACCACTATCTTCATTGTCATGATCTGATAAGGTAGCATTATATCCTCGTTTTTGTCGTTTGAGGAAGTTTGGACATTCCCTGCGAAGATGACCGAATCCTTCACATTCATGACACTGAGGTCCTTTGTTCTTGCTGTTTTCTTCTCCGCTTCTGTTAGGTTTGTCAAGATTTCCTCATGTCAGAGCTTTTTGTGTAGCTTTGTTTCTGATATCTGTTGTACCATTCCTTCCACCCATTCGACTGAATCTTCTCATAATTTTGTTGTATTTTTTTGTGAGAAGGGCCATTGTAGCATCGATGTCTTTGTCAGAGTCATAATTCTCTGATTCTGGTTGCTTATGTGTTGAGCTTTTGAAGGCAACTCCTTTATTCCTTTTGTCGATATTGGGCAGAGATAACTCATAGGTCATTAGAGATCCTATTAGTTCATCAAATTTTAAGATCTTGAGGTCATGAACTTCCTCAATTGCGGTGATCTTCATCTTAAATCTAGGGCTAAGAGCACGCATGGTTTTTCTAACCAGTTTTTCATCAGACATTGGTTTGCCTAGATCTCAAATTCGAATGTTGAATTCAGCGATTGATGCGTCCTCTTTCATGACAAGAGCTTCGAAGTTGGTTGTCAAGTATTGCAGCTTTTGCTCTCGAACCTTGGTTGTTCCTTCGTATGCAACAACCAGGATATCCCATGCGGATTTGACAGTCGTGCATGTGTTGATTAGTCTGAATACATTCTTGTCAACACCATTAAAGATATCATTCAGGGCTCGAGAGTTTCCTAGTGATTCCTCGTCTTCATTATCAGTCCAGTCTTTTTCTGGTTTTGGGCCGATAGGGTTATCATCACTATCACTGAGTTGTGGGGCATTCCAACCATTGATCACAACCTTCTGATGTTTTATTGTCAAGGGACTTCGTGAAGGCACACATGCGGGCCTTCCAATAGCCGTAGTTACTTCAATCTAGAACTGGTGGTCGGTTGATGGATCCTCCTTCTCTGGTATTGTCCATCTTGATGATCAAAATTTTGATTAGGAACTCACCTAAAGCTGTAGGTGCCCCTCTGATACCAATTGAAGTTTTGATCAGGTAGTTGTGCAAGATGCCACACACAATGTTATGTACAATGCTATAACACAGTGTATGACAACTTGCGTAGATGAAGCAGGACAGTAAATATCAAAACGTAATAAACAACGACACAGCAAATTGTTTACCCAGTTCGGTGCAACGTCACCTACGTCTGGGGGCTCTCAGCCTAGTGGAAAGGTTTCACTATCAGTAATTCGTCAAAACATACAAGTACCTAGGATAATCTCAAGATCTATACTTTATGCTACTATTACACGTGCAACCTGTCTCAGGGTCTCCCCCTGAATCCAAGACACCGTCTTGATTCCACTCTTCGAGCAATCGCCTTGCTCTGTCGGTTCAAGTTGTCGTTTGAACGTTGTGGTCCCGTGCAGTCTTCACTCACGGGATCAGTAAACCCTCAATCACCTAACTCTCTTTAGTTGAGGTGATACACACTATCCTCAGCACAATCTACAACCTCTCAGCCCGCAAACCTTCACGTCTAAGAGCTTTGTAAATTATTGCTAGGAAACAATAAAAGAACCACACGATTGCTAATGGGGTAGCCTAAGTTTTTATAGCAATCGAGTATGAGTACTAACCCTTATGGGTTTCCTCTTTATCACCGTCTTTCTTTTTTCCATAATCGGAGACGCGCTGGAACTTTCACAAGTCCTAATTGTAGTCGTACTTTATGAAGAGCAGGGAGTTTCCTGATTTCCGTCGAGCAGGATCTTAGCCGAGATGTCGCTAACAACGTCATACAAGATGTCGCATACGTTGTTTCGACATTCTTTATGACATCTTTTCTAGTTCCTTAAAAATAAGCCAATCACCAGAAAACGTCGTACCTACAATAATGATGTCAAATATTTTTCATGTCACTAATTAGGTGCATGTTTAAGTCCGTCTCAAGACTTCACAAACTCACACTAATTTATTTCTCACGTAGGAGTTAAATATAACATCTTTATAAGTGTTATATTTAGCTTCTATCATACAAGTTAGAAATTCCTCAAATGATTTTCCAACCTTCCTCTTTTGATAAGTCTAGACCTTGCTACCTTATCATGCTCTTAAGAACTTGCCTCACAATTCTCAAGAATTCATTTAGATGATCTTGTTTCATCTCGTTTATCTGAATATACAAATTCCAGACTTTAATATAATACTCTTATGTATATCGAGATTTTTTTCAAATGATATTCAAGAACTTTAATGCACTACTACTTTGTGCATATCGGATGAAGACATATTAAACAATTTTGTTCATGTACTCATTTTTTCTTGGAGTCGAAGTCTAAGCTATGCTAAGAACCCCCCACACTTCCAAGTAGCCGTAGAAATTTTTTTTTCCTTTTATTAACTCATTTAGAGTTTTCTCAACTTTTATTTATGTTACCTTATTTAAAAGGTAATTTGCTGAGAAATCATCGTTCCCCATAAGCATTGTGGTGACTCAAAAATTTATAATTATCACATACCTCTCTCATAAAGTGTGATATTTTTTTTCCAGCAACATCATTGAATTGGTAGTGTTACAGTATGAATATTTCGTGTTGGATACTCATGTACCAACATTTTCACATATTCATCTTAAAATCATTTTGTCCCACGAACATGGCTATTGAGGTTATCCTCGTTATTTCTTTTAAGCAAATACACACAACAATATTTTGTACTATCAAACTGAAAGTCACAAAATATTTATTCCCATCTCTTATTCGAGCAAATCGTCAATCACAATCTCAATGTGAATTTGTTCAAGAGGTTCAACTTTTCTTTCAACAATTTTAAAGACATTCTAATTACACAAAATTCACATTTGTGTTTGTTTACCAATCTTGAAAGAAGGTAGATGGTCCAAGTGATTTAATCTACACACACACACACACACACACACACACACACATATATATATATTAGCTCACTTGACAAAGTCTATCATTCCACATCAATGGAAGACTTTATTTTATTCTTAGTATTTTGTCTAATGACATTTTTCATTAATCATCATCATCATGTCATCGGTTAAATAACCTTTGTACTTATACATTTTAATTTTGGACAAAAAAATTTCAAGGAATCAAATACACTATTGAAATCATGAGTAATAAGTAATGCCCCCAATGAAATTACCATCAATTGTCGTCATTCTCATGTCACGCATACAACTTATTTGATCATTGTGATGACATATTCTAAAACCATATTTTGAGATGACATAGGTGCATATGTACACACTCTCTCAATCATCAATAATCTTTAGATTAGAATTTTCAATTCTATCTAAATAAGCATCACTTCAAACAAACATGTCAAGCCAACCCTTTTTGGATTTGATAGCCCAAAGTTTATTTAGAGATTACCACATAACTAGATCATCACTTATATATATTATGGTGATCTCATAACTTTGTTGATATGATCTCAAACTAATCTGAAATTCTGATTCGTAGCCGAGTCAAGAAGTTGCACACATAGTCGTAACTTTTGTGTCGACTACTTGCTTAAATTGCAGACCGTAGTTTAAACAATAACCAAACAATAAGAACGACACCAGAGATGATTACCCAGTTCGGTGCAACGTCAACTACGTCTGGGGGCACTTTGCCAGTGGAAAGGTTTTCACTATAAGGTAGTCAATAGTACAAGTTCAAGCACCAACTAGCTATCACACAAGTTATTGTCCTAAGCTACTATAGATCTCACCGTGAACAACCTCGACCAAGGTCCTCTCCCCCTGTCTTTGAGATCCTCTCAATTCCACCCTTCGAGCAAACGCCTATGCTCGGTGTCGTTGTCTTCTTTGACAGATTTTGTGAATCTTCAATCACGAACACAAGAACCCTAATCGATCAAACACTCAATCTTCGCGACTTGATGTTCAATTGAAGCAAAGCCGTTCTAGCAAACTAATCAGCCTCTCAACACGCCAATGGTGCACGGTTAAGAGCTCTGAGAAATTTAGCAAATAAAGAACAAGAACGGACGAGCTGCTAATGGGGAAGCCCAAGCTTTTTATAGCAGCTCCACATTTCTAATCTTTCCCGGATTAGGAATAGGAAGTCTCAGACTTCCTAAACGAATTAGGCAAGCAGAGTTACCGCCTTTGCTGACGTGTTAATGACAGCTGGAAGTCGCCTGACTTGTTGACGTCATTCTCTTGCGCTCCAAGTCTTTCAGTTGTTGTGACGTCATTCTTCTTTCGCTCCAAGCAACTCTAAATAGGAAAGCTTCAGACCTTTCCTAATCTGGAGCGTAATGAGTCGCTCCACATGTCGTGTAACATGTTGCACTGACTTCTTACTTTTGCGCTAAAAAATTATGCCAACACTTAAACGTAGCAACAATCTCCCCCTTTGGCAATTTTTTTAGGCAAACACATGTTTAAGCACATCGTCATCTTGTGGCAGTTACGCACAGTAAGCGATGCGACTTAAAACACATTTTTAAGCACATCGTCATCTTGTGGCAGTTACGCACAGCAAGCGATGCGACTTCTGGTGCGGCTTCTGGTGCGACTTCTGGCGCGATGACTTCTGTGCGCAACTTCTATTTGCGACCTTTGGCGCTGCGACCTTTGGCGCAACTTTAGCTTATATCTCCCCCTATTTGTCTAACAATATTTCCAAAGGCAATCATACAATGATATACTCATAGCAACAGGGCATAAACCAACTCAAAACTTGAGCAAATATCCAAAATGTCACGTAGTGCAGAAATTGAACTCGGACAGTTCCTGAGGATTTAAGAAGTTTGTTTGAAACACGTTATCAGTCTAAATAAGAGAAATATTTAAAAAGAGGTGGAGTCATTGACATCATCGTCATCTTCAGCAGGAGAGGTGCGTACGTCATGTAGGAGGGCTTCACAGGCAGTCTTACGGGTTGTCAGAGCAGCAATCGTCTTCTCCAAGTCATTGATCATATCCACCAGCTCTTACTCCATGCTGGTGCCGAGAGGTCCGGAAGGACGTGAGCTGTAACCAGATTCAGATGTTTTGGCCATGGGAGGAGCGAGATCTCTCATATGCTTGCCCTCAAAGTTTTTAAGACTTATAGTGAGGGGCAGAGGCTTCTTTCCAGGTACATCAGAATCTCGAACAGCGTGAGGACATTGTTGGAGGAGAAGTCCAGTGATCAACGATGGAAAACCAATAGGTAATTTGACAGCACATGACTTGGCATGTTTGACAAGATGCTCAATAACATACGAACCAAAGTCAAGAGGGGATTGAGTACCTATTTGGTAGATAAGCTTTCCTAGCTCTGTTTTGATGCTAGACCCGTGAGTGGAGGGTGACCTGTTTGCCAGGCCAATTCGGTATAGAATGGAATACTTGGCCGTTAGTTCTGCAGCCGCAATGGTATCTTTGAAGGGCCGGACCTTTTTCCTTCCTCCAGTGATCTCAAAAGCCACTTTGTTCAAGTGCGGGGCGTCAGGAGTGACTTCTGGGGCTGCTCTGCCTAAATAAGCATTGATTGTAGAGGCAGATATCTCAAAGCATTCTCCCCGAACAAAGACCTTCTTATACTCAGCGTCTTCTGGATCATTAAACTCACTCGAGAGATTGACGATGAACTCCTTGACCAAAGAGGGGTAGAATGGTCCGATGTTGACGACACTGTTGGTTAGGCCTGAGCCACGGAGGAGTTCCACAACTGCATTCATTCCTTGAGCTTCTGTAGAGAGCTCTCTTTCTGGGTAGATGTTGCGCTGGTATACGTATTGCCACTTGACAACATTGTCTACTAAATGTAATGAGACATTGTCTGTTGGGGCTTTTGGGACGTTTTTGGGGAGTTTCAGACCTCCCATAAACTTCTTGACTCATGGGGGTAAGGCACGAGTTTCCTCCTCTTCTTCTTCTGGAGCAGGGGTTGTTACTGAAGTGGATGACTTCTTTCTTAACTTCTTTACTAGTTTAGGAGCAGATGCTCCTCCTTTCTCTGTAGCTTTTCTTTTCGGAGTTAATCTCCTCTGCACTGGTGGTTCTTCTTCTTCATCAATGAGCTTTCTTGTTGGTTGTTTTCTTTTCTTAAACCCTTTGGGCACAGATTCTTTCAGAGGCATTCTGTCCTCTCGTGTAACTTCTTCTTCCACAGTCTTGGCCGTATCTATTTCTTTTGTATTGACAAGATCATCTAGAGGTTGAGGAACTTCTGGTATAGCTTCCGTATCTTCATTCAGCCCTGAACTACTGTCTGGAGCAATAAGCGGACTATCAATTTTCTGCATGGCTTCGTCTACCAAAGGTTTCTCTGTTTCAAGCGTTGATTTTGGAAGATCGGATGGATTCTCGCAACTTGTGCCAGGAATTTCAGGGATAGACGTCCCTAGACTCTCTTTGATTTGATCATTTTCTACTGGTTCTACTATCGAAGAGATGGAAGGATTACCTTTTTGAGGCGTCTGAGTAGAATGCGAGGCCTCCTTTTCAAGGTTTGCAGCCTCGGGTAAGATATTGTCCTTCTCAACATCGGGGACAACCTCCACAGATGCGATAGTCGGGGCGAAGCTGTTGCGCCTTTAGGGTTTTCAGAGCCTTCTCCTGGTGAGTTCCCTCCTCGATTCTTTGCTCCACGTTTGTTTGTTGAGGTTTTTGATGCAGACAGCTTTCTAGCGATCATCTTTATCCTCATCTTGATTCACAATTTCTTAGAGGCAGAAGGAACTCGTCCGATTCTCGTTCCGACCATTGGAGTTGTTTCTGAGGGGAAGAAGGAGCTGCTACAGATGCACAATGATTTTGATTTTGTGGTCCCCAAAGCGTTTTGGGAAGATGGAAGGAGTGTGCAGAGCTTTTCTGCGCGGAAGTCGAAAAGATTAAGTGCTCATTGGTTGATTGTCATATTACAATCATTCCGTTTTCCCTTTTTCAATTTTAAAAAGAATGGATTCCAACTGGGCTATGACAAAGGAATTGGGCCCGGCTTGATTTTGTGGACCCTTGTTGGTCCTGATAGAGAGAGAGTAAAATCAACTAAAAGCTCCTTCTCTTCTTTCTTGACTTCTGGTTACTCCAGACAGCAAAGTCCAAGGGATGACCTTAGACTTTCAAACCTCTTAGCATCTAACGCCTTTGTGAAGATGTCAGCGACTTGTTTCTCAGTAGGTAGGTATTCGAGTTTTATCTCCTTGTTCTCTACAAGCTCACGAATAATATGATGCATGATATCAATGTGCTTGGTTTTGCTGTGTTGAACCGGATTCTTCGAAATATTGATTGCACTAATGTTGTCGCAGAACAAAGTCATGATTTCTTGTTTGACACCATACTCTGCCAACATTTGTTTCATCCACAGAAGATGTGTACAGCTACTTCCAGCCGCAATATATTCGGACTCAGCAGTAGACAAAACAATACAATTTTGCTTTTTGCTGAACCAAGACACAAGATTGTTCCCCAAATAGAAACAACCTCCAGAGGTACTTCTTCGATCTGGTGTGCTTCCCGCCCAGTCAGCATCACAGTATCCAACAAGAGTAGGAGAGGTATCAAAAGAGTACAGCAAACCCAATTCAGAGGTTCCCGAGATGTACCTTATTATCCTCTTGGCATGAGTTAAGTGACTGACTTTTGGATTGGCTTGATATCGAGCACAGACTCCTACTGAGAAAGCAATGTCGGGTCGACTTGCTGTGAGATAGAGAAGGCTTCCAATAATGCTTTAATAGAGGCTTTGAGCAACTGGCTCTCCAAGATCGTCCTTTGTGCATTTGACATGAGTGGCAATGGGAGTTCTTTTGTGTGAAGCTTTTTCCAACCCGAATTTCTTCACAATATTTTTTGCATATTTGCTTTGGGAGATAAATATTTCATCTTTCATCTGTTTGATCTGAAAGTCTAGGAAGTATGTGAGCTCTCCAACCATACTCATCTAAAATTCAGACTGCATATGTTGTACGAAACGGTCCACCATCTTGTCTGACTTTCCTCCAAATACGATGTATATTTGGGCAATCATGATGTCCCTTCCTTCCTTCATCACAAAGAGAGTTTTGTCTACTCCCCCTCGAATATAGCCATTATGTACTAGGAATTGGGTAAGACGTTCATACCATGCTCGTGGAGCTTGTTTGAGGCCGTAGAGAGCTTTCTTTAGGTTGTAGACATGATGAGAAGAGTCATGATCTTCAAATCCTTTTGGTTGAGCAACATAGACTTCTTCGTTGAGATTTCTATTTAGGAAGGCGCTCTTTACATCCATCTGATAGAGTTTGAACCGCAGATGGCATGCTATGCCGAGAAGAAGTTGGATGGCTTCCAATCTGGCTACTGGAGCAAACGTTTCTTTGAAGTCAACTCCTTCTACTTGTGTGTATCCCTGTGCCACCAGTCTTGCTTTGTTTCGAGTGATATTTCCTTGCTCATCGGTCTTGTTTTTAAATATCCACTTTGTTCCAATAATATTGACATTGTCTGGCTTGGGTACAAGTTCAAAGACTTCATTCCTTGCAAATTGAACCAATTCTTCTTGCATGGCGCAGGCCCAATATTCTTTGGTTCAATTTTAGAAATAAACCAAATGTTACCTATCATCTCTTTGTAGTTTATAGGTGCCTTTTGTCGAGTTCGCACTCCTTCATTGATGTCTCCTATCACATCCTGGGATGGGTGATTTTTGTGAATTCTTCTGGACGAAGCTCTTTGTTCTATGGGAGATGCCTCTTTGTCAGAGATGATTGGGCTTTCGGCTTAAGATTCTTTGTTGCGATCTTTGGCTCTGACTTCTGGCCTGACTTCTCCTGAGAGATTTAGGACTTCTTCCTCATCGTCACTGAGTTGCTCATAACTGTCATCAATTACAACATTAATGGATTCCATGATAGACCGGGTGCGTTTGTTGAATACTCGAAAAGCCCTACTGTTTCTGGAATAGCCAAGGAAGATGCCTTCATCGCTTTTAGGATCAAGTTTACGGTGAGGTTCCCTATCTGCAAGTTTGTAGCACATCGATCCAAAGACATGGAAATATTTGACATTAGGCTTCCTCTCCTTCCATATTTCTTAAAGAGTGAGCGATGTTCCAGGGCGGAGGGTCACTCTATTATGAATATGACAAGCTGTACTCAGAGCTTCAGCGTAGAAGTGCTGCGGGATGTCTTTGGCTAGCATCATGACTCTGGCCATTTCTTGAGGAGTACGATTTTTCCTTTCCACGATCCCGTTCTGCTGAGGAGTGATGGGGGCAGAGAATTCGTGTGTCCTTCAGCATCACAAAAGTTTGCGAAGCTGATGTTTTCAAACTCCTTTCCATGATCACTTCTGAGTCGGACGACTTTGCCAATGGCTTCTCCTTTTTCTCGTTGAACTCTCCGACATAGGGCTTCAAAGACTGAGAAGGTGTCTGACTTTTCTCTAATAAAGTCTACCTAGGTGTACCTTGAGAAGTCGTCGACATAGACAAATATTTACTTCTTACCTCCCAGACTTTCCACTTGCATAGGCCCCATAAGGTCAACATGTAGAGGTTATAGAACACGAGAAGTAGTAAGATGTTGTACCTTCTTGTGTGACGTCTTAACTTGTTTGCCAATCAGGCATTCTCCACAAATATTTCCTTCAACAATCTTGAGGTTGGGAACTCCAATGATCGCCTTTTCAGAGAGAATCTTCTGCGTGCTCCTTAAATTGATGTGACCGAGTTTTGATGCCATAGCTTTGTCTCTTGAGCTTTGGATAAAAAACACTTGGTTGGCAAGTTTGTGACTGTTGGAGACCATAGATAACAGTTATCAAGAGACATGTGACCTGTCATGACTTTCTTCTGATGTTCGTCTTTGACAGTGCACTTGTCACGAGTGAAATTGGCATCCAGATTCAGATCGCATATTTGACTGATGATGATGAGGTTGGCTGTAAGACATTCTACTAGTAGAGCCTCTTTTAGGCATGGTGAGTTAGGAAGGTTGAGTTTTCCCTTTCCAAGTACTCTAGCTTTTACCCCATCACCAAAAGTAACAAAGCTATTAGTGCAAGGTATTAATGTGATCAAGAATGAGCTATTACCAGTCATATGTCGAGAGGATCCACTATCAAAGTACCAATCATTGCTAGTTGAAGCTTTTAGAGCGGTGTACGCAATATTTGCTCGATAGTTTACCTCCTTGACTCGCCATTCCTTACGTGGTTGAGCTTTCTTAATGGTGGTCCTTTGCTTGACGAAGCTTCTTCCATATAGACGATAGCAGAAAGGTCGAATATGACATCTTCGTCCACAGTGGTGACATACCCAATTATGTCTTTTGTTCTTTGTCCCAGGAGCGACCAGGGTATGAGGCTTTATGGTCGATTGATCAGGTGTGAAGTTAGTAGACACCTGACGGGGCTTGTGGGTGACAACCTTCTGAGGAACGAAGACGGTGTGTGATGATAAAGCTTCTTTCGAATATCCAAGGCCTTCCATATTTCTAGCTGGTTTTCCGATCGAGAGAATTTGATCTAGAGTGTCAGTGCTTGGATTCATCATCTTTACAGACTTGGTGACTCGTTCTAACTCGCTTTTTAACCGAGCCACTTCCCTTTTGAGATCAACAGTAGTTTCGAGAAGTCGTGACTTGTCTTCGTTAAGAGAAAGCCACTTGACATACCATTCGTTGTATGTGTTTTTGAATGTCTCATTGGATAGCTCATCATCAGAGTCAGACTTCTTTAAAATCTCGGATGGTTGATCTATTGTGGAGGCAGTAAAAGCAACATAGTTACTTGTATGCTCAGAGTCACTGTCTTCTTCATCTTCATCGTCAGTTAGAGAGGCATTGAATCCCTTCTTCTGTTTCTTCAAGAAGTTAGGACATTCTTTATGCATGTGCCCATACCCCTCACATTCAAAGCAATGTACTCCTTTTTCTTTTCCTGATCGCTCACCTCGTATACCATCGTTATTTGTGCTCTCGTACTTCTGGAACTTGTGATGAGGCTTGTCTCTGACTTCTCGGGAGACATTCCTTCCTGTCACCTGGTTAAATCTTTTCATGACTTTATTGTAGTTTTTGGCCAGCATAGCGATGGTCTCATCAATTTCACTATCCGAATCAGAGCACGCCAAGTTTTTCTGCTTTTGGGTAGAACTTTTGAAAGCTACACCTTTATGCTTCTTCTCGATAAGAGGTAGGGAGAACTCGAAGGTCATAAGGGATCCCATGAGCTCATCGAACTTCAGCATCTTTAAGTCATGAACTTCTTCTATGGCCGTGATCTTCATCTTAAATCCGAGACTTAGGGCTCTCAGCGTTTTTCTGACTAAATCTTCATCGGTCATAGGCTTGCCAAGTGAATATGATTCATTGGCTAGATCCTTGATACATACATTAAACTCAGCTATAGTTTCGTCTTCATTCATGGTAAGGGCTTCAAAGTTGGTCGTAAGGTACTGTATCTTTTGCTCTCTGACTTTGGATGTAATCTCATAAGCAACAACAAGAGTGTCCCAAGCAATTTTGGCACTTGTGCAGGTATTGATAAGTCGGAAAACATTTTTGTCTACTCCATTAAATATGGCATTGAGTGCACGAGAATTACCTAGGGCGGCTTCATCTTCTTCCGCGCTCCACTCTTTTTCGGGTTTAATGCTAGTTTGATTTCCTTGAGCATCAGCATAGTGAGGATCCTCCCATCCATTGATGACAACCTTCCAAGTTTTGCTGTCGAGAGACTTCAAAAAGGCACACATCCGTGCTTTCCAGTACCCATACTTTGTTCCGTCGAGCACCGGTGGTCGATTGACAGATCCTCCTTCCTTTGAGTCCATATTAGCTACTCAGAATTTTTGCAGGAAAATCACCTAAGAGATAAGGTGCCTCCTCTTATACCAATTGAAATTCTGATTCGTAGCCGAGTCAAGAAGTCGCACACAAAGTCGTAACTTTTGTGTCGACTACTTGCGTAAATTGCAGACCGTAGTTTAAACAATAACCAAACAATAAGAACAACACCAGAGATGATTACCTAGTTCGGTGCAACGTCACCTACGTCTGGGGGCACTTTGCCAGTGGAAAGGTGTTCACTATATGGTAGTCAATAGTACAACTTCAAGCACCAACTAGCTATCACACAAGCTATTGTCCTAAGCTACTATAGATCTCACTATGAACAACCTCCACCAAGGTCCTCTCCCCCTGTCTTTGAGATCCTCTCAATTCCACCCTTCGAGCGAACGCCTATGCTCGGTGTCGTTGTCTTCTTTGACAGATTTTGTGAATCTTCAATCACGAACACAAGAACCCTAATCGATCAAACACTCAATCTTCGCGACTTGATGTTCAATCGAAGCAAAGTCGTTCTAGCAAACTAATCAGCCTCTCAACACGCCAATGGTGCACGGTTAAGAGCTCTGAGAAATTTAGCAAATAAAGAACAAGAACGGACGAGCTGCTAATGGGGAAGCCCCAGCTTTTTATAGCAGCTCCACATTCCTAATCTTTCTCGGATTAAGAATAGGAAGTCTCGTGGCCTGTTGACGTCATTCTCTTGCGCTCCAAGTCTTTCAGTTGTTGTGATGTCATTCTTCTTTGGCTCCAAGCAACTCTAAATAGGAAAGCTTCAAAACTTTTCTAATCTGGAGCGTAATGAGTCGCTCCACATGTCGTGTAACATGTTGCACTGAATTCTTACTTTTGCGCTAAAAAATTATGCCAACACTTAAACGTAGCAACATAATCATTATCAACTCAAGAATGAAAACATTATTTCATTCAATTTACACATTCATAATGATATGATTTATCTATCAATGAATCAAAACAATTAATCATATTCAAGTCTGATTTTTCAACACATGAATAACATCGTTATGATTAGATTCAGGATTCATCAATCCATGAATGACACAACCAATTTTCATTGCGTTGATCATGCCCAACTCATATTTATGAGTTCGTGAATGAGATCGTTACATCATTCAACTTATATGATTCATCAACTCATGATGATCAATTCAAAATAAGAATAATTCAAATTCATCATATAATTATGATTTTCAATCAATAAATAAATTCAATATTCATTACTCATAGTCAATTTTATTGAAATGATTAATCATTACATGAATAAACTCATTATTTCATTCCTGTTAATCAATTTATATGACTTAACAAATCATATTTTCCTTACGATTCTCCACAATTTTTTGATAATTTCATTCACTTGTACACTAAACATTTACAAAAAATATTAAACTATTCAATAAATAGTTTAAGTACTCGAAAATCGTCTCATCTTTCACTTTCGAGGTTCTTCATTTGCTATACTTAGTAAACTCAAGATGTTCACCATCTTTTCTCAGCTTCTTTCAAAGATTAAATCAATAATCTTTTCAAGTCCTTCGACATATTTCTTTTCTTATTGATCATTCACAATCTTTTGTATTTCATGGTACACATTTTACAATAAATATACAATACATAGTTTTGAGTACAACATGATCAATTTCTTCCTCTTTCAATATTGAGGTTCTTCGTGTACCATACATGGTGAATCCAATGTGACCACCATCTTTTTCCGTCTTCTTTCAACGATGAATTCAACAAATCATTCAAGTCATTTGACATATTTGATATATCGAAATAAAAACCGATATATTAGTGGTAGACACTCGTGTCTTAAACCCACTTGGAATTTGACCCAAAGGTACATTCTCGGCCTCATCCATATTGACATATTGTCCAATATTTTTCATAAGATGAATTAGGCAAGCAAACTTGTTACTCCCATCACAAAACTCTTGTTTTCAACAATTTCTTCAAAATTGGAGCAATTACGAAGTCCTGATATTTGCATAAATATGATCCATTCTTTGTTTTCTATCTCTACAACATGAAAGACAAACTCATTAGTATTTGTAAGATTATAAATTACCTCACATGACCAAATCAATTATGTTTCAATAATTTATTCAAATTTGGAGCGAGTATGAAACTTCATTGTTTGTATTAAAAAAAGACTCATGATTTCCAACTTTTGTATCAACAAGAAATAAACATCATTAGTATATGTAAGATTTTAGGTTTAATATTCATATAATTGAAATTTTAACCTTCTTGATTTCTGCAACTTGGTATAACTCAAGAGAACGCTACACTTTAAGATTGCTAGGTATTATACAATAATATTAACAAATTGCGGAAATTAATAAATTATAAAATACTAATGAAATATGAAAATTACAAAATGATACATGAACCTTTACGAATTATTGATACAAACTCGGGAAATAAGTCGAGGCGTGTTGGACACTTTTCTTAAAGTGTATTCGCTCTCCCTCGGGTGTTGGAATCAACGAGCGTACACCTCCCAGGATACAACGACTTCGAACTAGCACCGTACACCTAAGGTTTAGTTCCGGCGAACTTGAATTTGTGCATTTCTCTATCACCAAATTATACAAACTTTGAAGAGAAGAAATGTAGAAGATGGAGAACAAGAACACCGTAGTTCTTGATATTTGGATGATTCAAAATCGAAGAGAAAGAACATCTATTTATAGTCTTCAATTCTTCAACCAAAAGACATATTGAATCAATGCAAATTAATGAAAAAATTGAAAGGTTTGTAACATAAACAATCAAGAGAATCAAATGCACATGATGAATATTTTATATCACGAATATACAAAAATTCATTTAAATTTCATTCAATTAGGATAAATATAATTATTTAATTATATTTTCCAACAAAGGCAACGTGTCAGAGTTAGCGACCCTCTCGGGATGTTACGACTAACTCTTCGACAGCTTGAATACCCAACAATCTTTGGTCCAAGGGAAAATGCTCTACTAGCCGATCCCTCGAATCTACCTATGTTGACCGTAGCAAGCTCCTCTCGGAGTCGATCCACAATAAAAGATCATATGCTAAGTGATCAAAGCTAGCATATGACATGAAGCACATAGTAGATTTCAAACGAACATGCATAAATATCAAAACTCATTCAATTACAAGACATTCACTCATTAATTCACAATCAACCAATCAATTTATCATATGTAAATTGGACCTATATTCAAATACCGTCACCGTCTCTCGGCGTTGGTGAAGGCAATGTGTCGGAGTTAGCGACCCTCTCGGGATGTTACGACTAACTCCTCGACGGCTTGAATGCCCAACAATATTTGGTCCAAGGTATGGGCGTCAAGCACCGACACCTCGATTCTACCTATGTCCGCTCACAAATCTTCCTCTCGGACAAGTTCATAAGCTAAAACAAAAATAATCATGCAAGCAATCACAAGCTCTCACTAATAATCAAAAGATTTCATACTCAACCATACAAACCAAAGTAGAAGACAATTTAATCATGCAACAATTAATTAATAAATCATAAATATCAAAGCTTAAGTCAAAATCAATGTTTAGCTCCCATGACCTAGGATTTTATCCCCAAATCATGGTGCTCAAGTATTCATCTACAAGAAGCAACTAGCTTCAAGACAAGGAAATAAAATTACAAACTCAAACCCATAGACATGGGTGTTGGGAAGTTCAAAACCCTCAAATCTAGCTTCTCCAAGTAGCATCTTGTCTCCTCTTCTTCTTCCCATGGCGGTGGTGGTGGAAACCCTCCTTTGGAGAACCAAAAATGGCCTCCAAGGGAGAGCTTTGGAGCCCTTTCTCTCTAGAAACCTTTAGCAAGCCGAAACCCTCTCAAAATCTGATTGTGGCTAAGTGTGTATGCTGAAATTAGTGTTTTCGCACTTTTAAATAGCAGTTCTGCGACTTTGTCACGATCTTGACACCTCTTGTCACGATTGTGACAACCCATTTTGAATTGCCATCAGAATGACGCATGTGTCACGATGAGGACATGAAAAGTGAAGTGCTCGTTCCCAAACCTAAAAGTCATATATCCCCTCTCCTCAACATTTGAAGCCCTTGCTATTCTCAAAAACAGTCGTCCTATAATAACGGGGGTCTAAGTATCTTCCTTTATGTTCACTACCAAAAAATCCACCAGATAAACAAACCGGCCAACTTTAATCAATAAACCCTCAACTACACCCATGGGACTCATAGTAGAATTGTCCGCTAATCGTAAAATCACATTAATTGATTGGTGTTTCTTTCCTTAGGCCTACCTTAAAAAGCATGTATAATGGCATTAAATTCACACTAGCACCTAGATCCCACAAATTCCATCTCTCACCTATGTCAAGCTCCATACAATACAAGAATATCAACTCTATAATACAATACAAAACTTATATTTTCTATAAACCACAAATATTCAAAAGGAATAGACGAGGTCGGGGAGGGGAAGGGACGAGAAGTTGGATGTTGGGCCCGTAAACAGTTGTCAACGGGCACCCGATAGCGCAAGTGCACGCGGTCATTACAAGTACTAAAACCTGGTAAGCACAGGGTCGAATCCACAAGGACCAATAAGGGTTAATTCAATTTAACTAACGCTATCAAGTGAAAATTAAAATAGACAATTTATATAAAAAAAAGGTTTGGTGATTTTTAAATTACAAACGCTTAGGAGAGACTAAAAAGTAGAAAAAACAATGAATGCTAGGCCAGACTGAATCATAATCATGTCGATATTTATGAATGAATTCTCATGCACACACTTGAATTCTATGCAAACAATTATACTGATTCCCACTCTCGGTATTGGTGTCACCCTAGACTCGAGAAGTTCATCATCCCTCTAGGGTAGATAGACACCACGAGTCTGCATTATAACAACAATAATGGAATCGAGGTTCCGAAGAGTTGAACCCCGACAAATTAAAGCAAGTCTATCACCCACCGGCCCTCTCAGACACGACAACGTGACTCAAACAAGCAATCAATATTTATCAACATCAATCACAAGCATTAAGTACTTTGGTTCACCCAAAAGTACGCATAAACACTTCAATCCATAATTATAAAAGCATCATAATTCCAGTTCAAGACCTAGCATCCATGATCACGAGTATTTAGCCCATGATCATGGTGCTATAACCAAAATCCATAAAGATAAATACAAAATTCGAGTTTAAGGAATAAGAACGAAGAACCCTAAAACCCAAAAGGTTGAAAAACATGAATCGTTGAATCCCTCTCAATTGTTGATGTGTAGCTTGCTTGATCTTAGCAAGTGAATCTCCCTTGAATCGAATTCGAGCTCCTCTCGAAGTCCCTAATCCTCTTCTTCGTTGATATGGTGTTCTACTATATGCTCTCCCAAACCGTGGTGGCTGGCTCAGTTCAATTGTCGTGTGAAAACTCAAATTTTCGGCCCCCTCCTACAAAATTTGTGTTTGGCTTTTATATTTTTTTCTGTATCTAGGAATTGTAACCATTGTTACAGTAGGGGTAACAATTTTTACAGCTCCTTTGCATAATTTTTACAACTTTCTCTCTTCGAATTCCCTTCGAATTGACATATTATGGGCTCAAATCGGAGTTCGGATGAGAACTCTACACCACCCGAAAGTACCAGACAATTTTCGCTCTCTTTCAGACCTCTAATGAAAAAACTTCCTTCATGATAATTGTATATCTTTTCGTCCTATTCAATTTAGATATAAATTTTGCTCGATTTGGATTTCGGATGTGGAAGTTATAGCACTTGCAAGTCATCTGATCTGCAATCCCGATATTTGTTTTAGTGCTGCCTTTCAGTGCTGTTTTGAGCTTCTTCCCATGAGATTTAGAGAAAACTTCCTTCTAGAGAGTTGTAGATCACCGAGTTATCTTCGATTTTATCTAACTTTGGGTCACGTCGAATTAAATATGAGAAAGTTGTGCTCTCTGAAAGAATCTGGTGCGATTCTGGCTTGGTTTTGACCATTTTCTCCTGTATTCTGCACATTCACACCAAACATACCCGAAGGCGTAAAAGTGGCACAAAGATAAATAATTTAACACATCAAAGATGGAATAACACCTAAAATGGGGGTAATAGATATCATAAACGTACATTTGATGCGAACACATCAACACCCCATAATAAGCATTTTCTCGCCCTCGAGAAATACAATTATACAACAATTGTCGTTTTAAACCCCGAGGTTCATTCTGATAGGGGGAGTTTGACATCTCCCGAGGTTTCTGAGGTCCAACTCACAATCCCATGAAATACTTACCCTCATGGCCGTCTTTAAACTATTTTATTTATAGCCAAACAATCAGTCCACAATTGAGCTCAAATTATCGAGTGCTAATAGATAAAAAACATACCCCTCCACCAATCAAACACACACAAAGTGCCTAACCAATTAATATGAATATCAAGCATGTCAGTTATGGTCTTTTACTCACACTTTCAAAAAGTTTAACAAAGGGTGAACTAGTCACACATAATGTTTTGTGATGCTCATGTAAAAAGCGATGTGAACTCGGGGTAGCATATCTGAATAGATGCCACGAGACCGTTATTTTTGGAGTGAACTTCTTTATTGCTTTTCTCTCAACTTTGCTTTATTTTCCCTCCTCTTTTCAAGGTTTGGGCCTTCACCATGATTGTAGAGGCGCTTCTTCTTCAATTGATTTTGCTCCTTTGTATTTGATTTCACTTGTGTTTCTTCGGAGACTCTTCTTTTCTTTGTGTTATTTGCGTTCCTCTGACACTTTAGTTGGAGACGGTGTGTACATAATTCACTCAATATTTCCCATCCATACATTAAATTCGCTCATCCTAAAGTCTCGCCTTTTACCCTGGACATTTTCGAGTTTGGGGATCGAGATATGCACTCGCTCTCTGCTTTTCTCACGCTCACTTCCCTTGCTCTTTATTTTTCTGAACTCCGGTCTCTGCTTTTTCGGCACCACCAACTCAGATACACCCCTTCCGGATTCTCGTGTGTGTGTGCCAAGTTAAAAAAATGATCTCTAGCGTATGATTTTGTTACCCCTTGAAAAATAATTGAAAGTATGATACTTGACTTCCAATAGTCAACCTTACCTCAATACTGACTAATTAAACACTTCCACCAAACAAGCACACTCCAAAGGGTATATTTGTGAAATTTCAGCACACAATAAATCTCAAGGGCAATTGAATGACATATAAACTACTTAAGCCTTTTAGGCGGCCAATCGGCAAGCTCAAACAAATGAGTTCTAAAATTAGCATGCAGCGCAACGCTTTACCCCACACTAAAGATGTGCACGGTCCCCCGTGCTAAAAATAAGAATAAAATATGCAACGTGCTTGCATGAAATTTAGGGGCTTAAGAGTCACCCCTTTCCCCTATCAAAAACAATATAAACCCAATCAAACACTCTATTTCCTGTGATAGCAAAAGAGTACATCAATAAACACATTTGTATTTAAAAATTTTCATATGTATAGGGCAAGTGATAAAATATGTGTGTCATCAATAAATACGAGTGCATCAATGCACTCGCCCTTAATCTTTTCAGAAAAATTATGCATCAAACGTGAATAAGATGTACATAAGAAGATGTACATGAGAAGTAATGAGAGATATCACCTCGAGTGTAAATCTCCGGTTATCTCCTCTCTCTCAGTTCTGTCACATGGGCGCTCTTCTCCATCCGGAATCACTAGAATGGGGCCCATTCTGCTCAACTCTTGCATTTTCTCCCTAAGCTTTTCGATAATGTACCTTTCATCACGAAAAGAAATTTCATTAGAAATAATTAAAAGTATATCATTATCGATGCAAGCATATCTAAAATTGTTACTTAAGCAAGATTTTTCAATATAATCAAGAGGAGGTGGGGCCCATGTTTTTGCATCAACCACAGGCTCCCTTACCGATACACCCATATATATGTCGTGGTTGACTCTTTTATTCACTTCTCGGCATGGCTCCACCATACGCTCCTCTTCTCTTCCATCGTCGACCTCTTGAAGAGAGTCAACTTTCATCACTTCTTGAGGCAAAGATAATTCATTTTTCGCCTCGTGGGCTAATATCGGCACTTCGGCCACTTTTGACTTGTTTATCTTGATCTCTTGGAGAGGCTTGTCATCAAACCACCCTAGAGGCCCATATAGATTTTTGGCCTCTAGGAATTTTTTGGTCTCCTTAGACAACTTTGGCTATTTTTTTTCTCCAAAACTCTCATTTTTCTCCTTATTGGCCTCAATTGCCTCCTTATGCAACCTATCCATTTCAACATACTTCCCAAGTTTTTCATCTTGAGCTCATAGCAATGACACCATCTCATTCATTATTTATGTACACTTCTCTTGAGGAGAAGGATCTTGACAATCATCATATCGATTCACTTGGTTTCTATCATAAGCGTGGAAGAAGTGATAATCCAGGTAGGATGATGTGAGGTTTTGGTAAGGGTCGTAGTCTGAATAGGTTTGAGGTGACCTGTCTTGGTAGGATAGTGGAGGATCATGATATGATTGGTAGTCATGTGGTGGTCGCCTTTGGTTTAAGTACTAGTAGAGGGGCTCATCTCGATAGGAATAATATCCACTACCTTAGCCTTGATAGCCTTGCTTTGGAGCATAATACTCCTGATCCCCTCTATTTTCATCATGACGTCCATAGGAGGTGGATTGCTCTTGAGGAGCCCACTCGAAATTTGGTTGGCATGTCCTCTCTTGATGATACTCACATCCTCTCCAATATTGCTTCATTGAATTTGGCATCTTTCTTGCCTTCTTAAATTATTCTTCACAAAAATAAGTCACTAGACAACAGAAGAAAGAGAGTTAGGGCACCAATGTACAAAACACACAATGAGCAAGAGATCAAGAAAATAAAAAATATAAAAATTAAAATTAATAGCAAAAATTAAATTAAAATAACTGTTGGTCCCAGACAACGATGCCAAAAACTTATTGGGCCCGTAAACAGTTGTCAACAAGCACCTGATAACGCACAAGTGCACGCGGTCATTACAAGTAATAAAACCTGGTAAGCACATGGTCGAATCCACAACGACCAATAAGGGTTAATTCAATTTAACTAACGCTATCAAGTGAAAATTAAAATAGACAATTTATAAAGAGGTTTGGTGATTTATAAATTATAAACGCTTGGGAGAGACTATTCAGTAGAGAAAACCATGGATGATAGACCAAATTGAATCATAATCATGTCGATATTATGAATTCTCATGCACACACTTGAATTTTATGCAAACAGATATACTGACACCCCCTCTCGTTATTGGTGTCAGCCTAGACTAGAGAAGTTCATCATCCCTCTCGGGTAGATAGACACCACCAGTCTGCATTATCACAACAATAAAGGAATTGGGGTTTCGAAGAGTTACACCCCGGAAAATTAAAGCATGTCTATCACCCACCGACACTCTCAGACACGACAACGTTACTCAAACAAGCAATCAATTCGTCAACATCAATCACAAGCATTAAGTTCTTTAATTCACCCAAAAGTATGCATAAACAATTCAATTCATAATTATAAAATCATCATAATTCCAGTTCAAGACCTAGCATCCATGATCACGGGTATTTAGCCCATGATCATGGTGCTATAACCAAAATCCATAAATATAAATACACAATTCGAGTTTAAGGAATAAGAACGAAGAACCCTAAAACCCAAAAGGTTGAACAACATGAATCGTTGAATCCCTCTCGATTGTTGATGTGTACCTTGCTTGACCTTAGCAATTGAATCTCCCTTGAATTGAATTCGAGCTCCTCTCGAAGTCCTCAATCCTCTCCTTGGTTGATATGGTGTTCTACTATCTGCTTTCCCAAACCGTGGTGACTGGCTCAGTTCAATTGTCATGTGGAAACTCAAAATTTTGGCCCCCTCCTTCAGAATCCGTGTTTGGCTTTTATATTTTTTTCTACATCTGGGACTTGTAACCATCGTTACAATAGGTGTAAGAATCGTTACAGCTTCGTTGCATCATCGTTACAACTTTCTGTCTTCGAATTCCCTTCGAATTGACATATTTTTGGCCCAAATCGGAGTTCAGATGAGAACTCTACACCTCCCGAAAAATTCCTTCTAGAGAGTTGTAGATTGTCAAGTTATCTTCTATTTTATCTAACTTTGGGTCACGTCGGATAATATGAGGAATTTGTGCTCTCTGAAAGATTCTGATGCGATTCTGGCTCGGTTTTGACCCTTTTCACTTGTATTCTGCACATTCACACCAAACATACCCGAAGCCGTAAAAGTGGCACAAAGATCAATAATTTAACACATCGAGGATGAAATAAACGTGCATTTGATCCGACTGCATCACTGAATGAGGTGAAGATGTAAATGAGCGTACGACCGCGGTCGTCGTGTTCGCACATCAACTTCGGGAGAAGAACCCTAGCAACCGGTCAGAGGCGAGGATGCCTTGCCAGACTCCTCCGCTGCATCGGAGCCCAGATCTGGCCAAGACCGACCCAGCCTCAAAACCCAGATCTGGCCAAATCATGAAACCCAGTCGTCGGAAGGTACTCCCTCGCACGTCGGTGTTGGCATGTACGTCGCTGACAAGACCATTTTCGCCGCTGCCTTCACCGGCGGCAATTGAAACAGACGGAAGTCTACCAATTAATTTGGCGCTTTTTAAGGTTAGGTCTGGGATGATCTCTTTTGGCAAAGGACCATACTCAAGTGACGATCTCCAGCAGCAAGGGACCTCGTTGGAGCTGGAACCTCGCCGGAGTTGGATCGTCGAGATTGGTCGACGATGGTCGAGTTCCCTAAGAGGATCTACGAGAAAGAGAAAAGAGGGGCGGAGTGTGAGGGAGGGAGGGCAAAAATGCCATTTTACATGTTATTTATAATTAGTTTTTAATTTTCTTATTTTGTTTATTTCAAAATGCAATTTCGCCCTTAAACTGTAGGTTTAATTTATTTTCCAAATGAGGGTAAATTTGTCATTTTAACATATAAAATAATTGTCATTTTAAATTATACCCGAGGGCATTTTAGTCATTACAAAAATAGAGCTGTTAGATTTAATTGAATTTGGATTAAAGTGTTAACGTTTTAAACTTGGGGGATCGAGAATTTTTTTTTCAAACTTGGGGGACTGATTCTGAAATGAGATTTCGGCGGGTGTACTGATCTGTAATTACCCATTTTTTAAATATTTCTAGAAACTTCAAAAAAAATTCATCATGCATATCCTTTCTCAAAGCTAAGAGAAACGAGGGATTTTGAGCATGAGTCTATACCTCGACTTGGGGCTCTTGTACCTTATTCTTGCTGGTAGCTAGGCTTTCTCCCAAATTCGCTTCTTAGGTTCTTCTGCTTCAAAATTCTTTTACCATTATGAGCTTGTAACACTCTTTGCTCTTCTAAAATTGTTCGCTTGGCCAAATTCGGCCTCTCCACTAGATTTGGTTTCTCAAGCCTTATTCCACTTCTTAAAGATACTTCTTTCACCTCATACTCCTTATTAAGCTCTGCGACCTCATTAGATTCTTCAAGAAAATCATCCCAGTTGATGGTTCTTATTGATTTTACCGAATCTCTTGGGTTTACTTTCGTGTTGCTTGAAAGTGTACTTGGAGTTCGAGTATTTGTACTAGCAATATGTCCCAAGGCCATCTTCAAATTCTATAGGGTGGTTACCCATTGCTGCATTGTTGAAGTTATATCCTCTATCTCCATTATAAGTGTAACGTCCATCTTGATTTTGGCCTTGATGTAACCTCCAATTCGAATTTTCTCCTTGACCATTCTCTTGTGGACCCTATCGAAAGTTTGGATGCATGCTTCTCGCATTCGGATGATAGTAATTTAACTTAGGATTATAAGGCCTTCATGGCATAAAACATGCTTCTTCCACATTTCTTCCTTTATGAATGCCTTGTTCCCAATATTCTCTCCGATTGTCCACTTGTCTTTCCTTTCTTTGGCAGGTTGCCAATTTCATTATACTCTTTCTCATCTCGGCCATTTGAGTCACTACCTTTCTGTCGAATCCTCCACCGCTTTTACAGATCCCCTTCTCTCGGTCATTTCCAAATGTCATTGGACATTATGCATCACAATGCCATTAATCAAATGAAAACATTCATCGACGACTTTGTTCATGAAGTACCTGTTGTATGATGCATACAACATTGCTTTATCACTCTTACTTAACCCGTGATAGAATTTATGTAGAATTTTCCACTGCTCAATTCCATGGTGAGCACAACTTCCAAGTAGTTCTTGTAGACTCTTCCATGCTTCCACCATAGTCTCAGACTCGTGTTGCATAAATTTGAATATCTCCACAGTCTTCGTTGGAGGGATTTTTTTTATTTTGCATAAATCTCGACGCTAGCTCCTCCCATGACTCGATTGAGTTCAACGGTAGTGATCTCAACTACTCTCTTGCTCTACCCTTAAGCGAAAGGGGAAAAGTATCAAAATAATGGCTTCTCGACTTGATCTATTTTTCTTGGGAAGTCTAATCGTATCGAGAAAGTTGTTAATGTGTTGGTTGGGATCTTCCATTGTAAGCCCGTTGAATGGCTCACTCTATCATGTTCATCAATGAATGCTTGATTTCGTAGTCCATTACCTCAATAGGCGATCTTCTAATACATGATGGCACTCTTGAATGCGAATGCAGTCCATACTCCTTTAGAGTCCCTGAGGCTCTTTGTTGTCCTTCCCTCATAAATATTCTCTCTCACCAAATTGAGTTCCTTAATCCTCTTAATGTGTTTCTTGGTCCTCAAGGCGAGCCTCTCAATCCTCTCGACCATGATGGAAAGACCTCTCCTCTCCATGGAAACTCACATTTTTTCGAGAGGGGAATTCTTCTTCATTTCGACCACGAATTTTCTCGGTCATTTCTAATCTCTTAGTCTTTCTTGATTCTCTACACTTGCCCTCTATTTCAAGATTAAGAGACAATAAACTTGTAGAACGGTGATATATTAACTGCAAACAACGAGATAATTCACACAATATGTTCACACACAATATGTTCACACACAATATGTTCACACACAATTCACAAGTATTCAAGCAAAAACACAACAATCACTATTTTTGGTATTTTTCAAGATATATAAAAAGCAATTAATCTTTTTGGTATTTTTTAAAATTATCAATAATAATAAAAAAATGAAATTTCTAATCACAACCACGAAACTCACTCCTAGGGCCTCTAAACCACATAAAAGACCCTGGCAACAACGTCAAAAACTTCTGACGACATAACAGTGTACCAATCGGAATGGAACTTTCTTTAAAACTCCGAATATTGATCCCTTGAGTATTTTATGTGGTCTAGGCTATATGTCACTAATTGTCATGTTTTGAGCGTGTAGGGCTCAGAGATTAAAAAGATGTTGGTATTTTTCATGGTCATGCAAGTTTGCAAATCACCTACCAAGCTAGTCGTTAACCTAACTTGTAACTGAACCAAACACTTTAAAAACACTAAGTCTTTTCAAGTAAAATGATCGGGGAGTTGTGGGAATCTGGGAAATCGGTTGGGGATTAGGCAAATTGTAGAGTGATTGATTAATTATTAAAGAGATATTTTAATAGGTGATATTAAGCGGTGGAAGTCAAAACTTATCCTAATATGACAACGGTGAGTTTGATTTCTCAAACAACCGAAAATCATAAAAGAATTGAAAAATTGAAATAGAATACGAGTTGTCACACCTGAAATCTAGTCATATTCCTCAAATTCAAAAGCAACACGACATCCCCATCCCCCAGGTTGGAACCACTTAAACGGTAAACCGAATCCATGGGACTATTTCACTCATGTAGATACCGGCCCGTCCTCCATGGAATCACTCTTGATTTCATGACTTAAATTAAGCACATATTAACAAAGAGTCAACCATAATGAGAGTTGTAATTCCCCATTCTACCCTGAAATTATGAATTTGTAGCCGAGTCAAGAAGTCGAACACAAAGTCGTAACTTGTGTATCGACTACTTGCCTAAACTGCAGACCGTAGTTTAAATAATAAACAGGTAATAATAACGACACCAGAGATGATTACCCAGTTCGGTGACTCCGCACCTACGTCTGGGGGCACTTTGCCAGTGGAAAGGCTTTCACTATATGGTAGTCAATAGTACAACTTCAAACACCAACTAGCTATCACACAAGCTATTGTCCTAAGCTACTATGGATCTCACCGTGAACAACCTCGACCAAGGTCCTCTCCCCCAATATACCATCGCTCTCCTCGTCTACCATCGCTATTTGTGCTTTCGAACTTCTGGAACTTGTGTTGCGGCTTGTCTCTGACTTCTCGGGTGACATTACTTCCTGTCATCTGGTTAAATCTTTTCATGACTTTATTGTAGTTTTTGGCTGGCATAGCGATAGTCTCATCAATGTCATTATCCGAATCAGAGCACGTCAAGTTTTTCTGCTTTTGGGTAGAACTCTTGAAAGCTACACCTTTATGTTTCTTTTCGATAAGAGGTAGGGAGAGCTCGAAGGTCATTAAAGATCCCATGAGTTCATCAAACTTCAGTGTCTTCAAGTCATGAACTTTTTCTATGGCAGTAATCTTCATCTTGAATCTGGGACTTAGGGCTCTCATCGTTTTTCTAACCAAATCTTCATCGGTCATAGGCTTGCCAAGTGAATATGATTCATTGGCTAGATCCTTGATGCGCACATTAAACTCGGCTATAGTTTCGTCTTCATTCATGGTAAGGGCCTCAAAGTTGGTCGTGAGGTACTGTAACTTTTGCTCCCTGACTTTGGATGTACCCTCATAAGCAACAACAAGAGTGTCCCAAGCAATTTTGGCACTTGTGCACGTGTTGATGAGTCGGAACACATTCTTGTCTACTCCATTAAAAATAACATTGAGTGCACGAGAATTACCTAGGGCGGCTTCATCTTCTTCCGCGCTCCACTCTTTTTCGGGTTTAATGCTAATTTGATTTCCTTGAGCATCAACATAGTGAGTGTAGTTACGACGTTTTTAGAGATTGGCTGATTTTTAAAGGAACCGAAGAAACATGTTACAAAGAATGTCGAAGCATCTTCTACGACATCTTGTGTGATATTGTTGACGGCGTCTCGGCAAGCATCCTGATCGACAGAAATCAGGAAAGTGCAGATTCGACAGAAAATCAAGAAGACGATTAGGAAAGTACAAAACGACTCCTAATCTGAAAAGGAGAAAGACGGCGATTAATAGGAAACCCTTTAGGGTTAGTACTCATCCACGATTGGTATAAAAGCTTAGGCTACCCCCTTAGCAATTGTGTGGTTCTTTATTTGTTTCCTAGCATCAATTTGCAAGGTTCTTAGACGTGAAGGTTTTCGGGCTGAGAAATTGCAGATTGAGCTTAGGACATTGTGCATCACATAACTATAGAGAGTTAGGTGATTGAGGGTTTACTGAAGTCGTGAGTTGAAGACTGCACGCAACCACCAAGCTTGAAGAAGACTTGAAGACGACAGAGTAAGGCGATTGCTCGAAGAGTGGAATCAAGACGTTCTTGGATTCAGGGGGAGACCCTGAGATAGATTGCACTGTAAGACGTAGCATAAAGTATAGATCTAGGGGTGATCACAGGTACTTGTATGTTCTGACGGATTACTGATAAGTGAAATCTTTCCAGTAGGCTGAGAGCCCCCAGACGTAGGTGATGTTGCACCGAACTGGGTAAACAATCTGCTGTGTCATTACTTATAGCTTTATATTTACTGTCCTGCATTATCTACGCAAGAAGTCAGACACAACGTTATAGCATTCTGTGTAACATTATGTGTGGCATCTTGCACGACTAAGCTGATCAGAATTTCAATTGGTATCAGAGGGGGCACCTATAGCTTTAGGTGAGTTCCTAAAACAAATATTTTGATCAAAGATGGACAATACCAGAGAAGGAGGATCCATAAATCGACCACCTGTTCTAGATGGGAGCAACTATGGCTATTGGAAGGCTCGAATGTGTGCCTTCATGAAGTCACTAGACAACAAGACATGGAAGGATGTACTCAATGGTTGGAATGCACCACAACTCAGTGACAGTGATTGCAATCCTCTCGGCCCAAAACCAGAAAAAGACTGGACCGATGATGAAGATGAAGAATCACTGGGAAATTCTCGAGCTCTGAATGCTATCTTCAATGGTGTTGACAAGAACGTGTTCAGACTAATCAACACATGCACAACTGCCAAATCAGCATGGGACATACTGGCCGTAGCATATGAAGGAACAACTAAGGTTCGAGAACAAAAACTGCAATACCTGACTACCAACTTCGAAGCCCTCATCATGAAAGAAGACGAAGCAATTGCAGATTTCAATGTTCGCATTCGTGATCTAGCCAATGAATCCTATTCTCTGGGAGAACCAATGTCTGATGAAAAATTGGTAAGAAAAACCCTACGTGCTCTTAGCCGTAGGTTCAAGATGAAGATCACAGCAATTGAAGAAGTTCATGACCTCAAGGTCTTGAAGTTTGATGAGCTGATGAGGTCTCTAATGACCTATGAGTTGTCTCTACCCAACATCGACAAAAGGAACAAAGGAGTTGCTTTCAAAAGCTCAACACACAAGCAACCAGATCCTGAGGAGTCAGATTCTGATGAAGACATCGAGGCTACAATGGCCCTTCTCACAAAAAACTATAACAAAGCCATGAGAAGATTTAGTCGAATGGGTGGACGGAATGTCACAGCAAATGCCAGAAACAAAGCTCCACAAAAAGCTCAAGTTGGAGGTAGTCTTGACAGACCAAACAGGAGTGGGGAAGAAAACAAAAACAAAGGACTTCAATGTCATGAGTGTGAAGGATTCGGCCACCTCCGTAGAGAATTTCCAAATTTCCTCAAACAACAAAAACGAGGATACAATGCCACCCTATCAGATGATGACAATGAAGATAGTGGATCTGAAGAGGTAAGCAACTTTGTTGCATTCACTACTACTACTCCTACATGTAATGTTGATAATGCTGTCGACATCAATAATGATCCAACTCCAAATGAGAATTGGACTAAAGAGCAACTAGTCGAGGCATACAAAGGCTTGCATACCAGATGGATCAAGGAAGCTCTGATACTTGATCAACAAGGCGAAAGGATCATTAGTCTTACCAGCGACAAGTCAAGATTTCTAGAGACGATCGTGGAGCTGAAACGAGAGATCACCAGACTTAATGGAGAAATTAGTCTCATGACTAAATCGGTAAAGATGATGAATCCTAGCACAGAAAGCCTTGACAAGATTTTATCAGTGGGAAAACAGTCCAAAGATACGACGGGACTAGGGTACACACATGTTGTCCCCTCAACGGCAGGGACAAAGTTTATCCCACAACAAGCCATGGCTGACAAGAAATTATTGGATGCCCCAACACATCCTACAGGACTACCTACAACGAAAGCCATAACCTCGTCTACAACCTGTCAAGTAACTGCCAGAAGACATCCTCCACGCAGACAACAAAGCTACAGAAAACCAGCTTATCAATATCAATGGATATGTCATTACTGTGGTCAACCTGGTCACATCAGACCTTTTTGTTTCCAACTTCTTGAGAGGAATCAAGCTCAGCTACAACAAAAGAAATATCAAAGGCATCTCTCATCTCCTCCGAAGACATCCCGCCTTGAATGGAGACCTAAGAACCTGATCTATCGAGCTAAAGTTGCATATACATCCTTAAGTGCTTCAACAAACAAGGACTGGTATCTCGACAGTGGATGCTCTCGACACATGACAGGTACTCCAGAATTCCTCTCTGATCTTAAACTATACACAAACTGCTTTGTTACGTTTGGAGATGGCATTCGAGCTAGAATTATCGGAAAAGGAGTACTTAAGCATCCAGGAGCCACCTGCCTGACTGAAGCATTACTTGTAGAAGGACTTAAAGCTAACTTGATTAGCATCAGTCAGATTTGTGATCAGGATTCAGAAGTAAAATTCACAAAAGAAGCCTGTATAGTTAAAGACTTTAATCAAGTCACTATTCTACAAGGAGTTCGCTCAACGGACAATTGCTATATCTGGTCTCCCGAGACACATATCGAAGCAACCAAGTGCCTTGTCTCCAAAGCTGAAGAAACCAAACTATGGCACAGAAAGCTTGAACATCTAAATCTTAGAAGCATGCAAAAAGCAATCTCAGAGCAGGCAATCACAGGTATTCCAAACCTGAAACTAATAGAAGGAAAGATCTGCGGAGAATGTCAGATTGGTAAGCAAACCAAGATGTCACACAAGAAGCTACAGCATATCACCACCTCTCGGGTACTTGAGCTGATACATGTTGACCTCATGGGACCAATGCAAGTTGAAAGCCTTGGAGGAAAACGATACGTCTTTGTATGTGTAGATGATTACTCACGATACACTTGGGTTGACTTCCCTCGTGACAAATTAGACACCTTCTCGATCTTCAAGAATCTATGCATCCAAGTCCAACGAGAAAAAGGAGAGACAATTGGCAAAATCATCCGTCTTCGTAGTGATCATGGTCGAGAGTTCGAAAACAGCAAGTTTGCAAATTTCTGCAACTCAGAAGGGATAGCACATGAATTCTCAGCACCAATCACTCCTCAACAGAATGGCATTGTTGAGCACAAAAACAAGACTCTACAGGAGATGGCGAGAGTTATGATGCTGGCTAAAGACATATCAACTCACTTTTGGGCAGAAGCACTTAACACTGCTTGCCATATCCACAATCGAGTTACTCTCCGACCAGGTATGTCAGTAACTCATTATGAAATATGGATGGGGAGAAAGCCCAATGTTAAGTACTTCCATATCTTTGGCTCCACTTGTTATATACTGGCTGATAGAGAGCCTCGTCGAAAGCTTAACCCAAAAAGCAATGAAGGCATCTTCCTTGGCTATTCAAGGAATAGTCGCGCATACCGAGTCTTCAACAAACGAACCAAGACCATAATGGAATCAATCAATGTTGTTGTTGATGATGCCTGCGAAGATGTCTCAGAAGATGCGACAGACGAAGACGGAGCCTATCCGCCCAATAATGTCAGGAAGAATGTTAGTCCTAATGTCACCGAAGATGTTAGCAGCAAAACAGAAGATGATACCGCCGATAACGAAGTAGTTCCTGAAACCAGCAACAAAAATCCCTCACGAAGAGTCCAGACCAACCATCCTATCTCTGGAGTTATTGGAAACCTGAATGAAGGCGTACGGACTCGGTCAAAAGCTCCTGAAGATTATAACGAGATGATAGGAAATATTTGCTTCGTTTCAAAGACAGAACCCAAAAACATCAACGAAGCCATCAATGATGAGTATTAGGTCAATGCTATGCAAGAAGAGCTGATTCAATTTGAGAAAAACCAGGTATGGGAACCGGTGCCCAAACCAAGTGAAGGAAACATCATAGGCACCAAATGGATATTCAAGAACAAATCCGATGAGCTTGGCAACATCACTCGCAACAAAGCAAGGTTAGTTGCTCAAGGGTACACTCAAATTGAGGGTGTCGACTTCGATGAGACATTTGCTCCTGTGGCAAGACTTGAAGCAATCCGTCTCTTGCTAGGGATATCATGTCATCTACAGATAAAGCTCTACCAGATGGATGTCAAAAGTGCGTTCTTGAATGGGGATCTCAATGAAGAAGTATATGTGTCACAACCCAAAGGATTTGTTGACCCTCACTATCCTGATCATGTGTATAAACTCAAGAAATCTCTTTATGGGTTGAAACAAGCACCAAGGGCTTGGTATGAAAGGCTCACAAAATTCCTCATCCAAAGCGGCTACACTAGAGGGGGAGTCGACAAGACCCTATTTGTGAAGAATGAAGATGGAAATTTAATGATAGCTCAAATCTATGTCGATGACATTGTTTTTGGAGGGATGTCAAGCAAGATGGTAGAGATATTTATTCAACAGATGCAATCAGAATTCGAGATGAACATGGTGGGAGAGCTTACTTATTTTCTAGGCTTCCAAATCAAACAACAAAAGGATAGCATCTTCGTATCTCAGAGCAAATATGCGAAGAATATTGTCAAGAAGTTTGGGCTAGAGAAAGCCTCACATAAAAGGACACCAGCGGCTACACATGTCAAGCTAACTAAAGATGATCCAGGAGAAGCCGTCGACCAACACCTATACAGGAGCATCATCGGTAGTCTTCTCTACCTCACCGCAAGTCGACCAGATATTGCCTACTCTGTCGGAGTATGTGCACGATATCAAGCTAATCCTAAGGTTAGTCATCTATCCCAAGCCAAAAGAATTATTAGATATATCTCTGGGACTACAAACTTGGGTTTATTATACTCATTCGACACATCCTCTACCTTGGTGGGGTATTGTGATGCCGATTGGGCTGGAAACACATCGGATAGGAAAAGCACATCTGGAGGATGCTTCTTCCTTGGCAACAACCTCATATCATGGTTTAGTAAGAAGCAAAATTGTGTTGCCCTTTCCACTGCCGAATCGGAGTATATTGCTGTTGGGAGTAGCTGCACTCAACTACTTTCGATGAAGCAGATGTTAGTCGAATACAATGTCAGACAGGATGTCATGACTTTATATTGTGATATTGTCAGTGCTATCAACATCTCCAAAAACCCTGTCCAACACAGCAAGACCAAACACATTGATATTAGACATCACTTCATTCGAGAATTGGTCGAAGACAAGAAGATTATCCTAGAGCACATTCCCACAGAAAAGCAACTTGCTGATATTTTCACAAAAGCATTAGATGCAAGCAGATTCGAGGATCTCAGATCATCACTTGGTCTGTGCACCATCAGTGAACAATAAGAAGTTGCAGAAACGGTTGAGAGGAGTTGTTGGTACCTCTTCATGAACCGGTCTAAAATCCAACGAATGTCATTGGGCCAAGCATATCAAAAGCCCATATAAAAGAAAAGGAAAGATACGCTCAGACGCTAAAAAGATTTGAATCGTTTTTTTTCAAAAACCTAGTCTGCCTCCTCTCTGTGCTCGCTCTCATCTCCTTCACCATTCACTCTCTGTAAATCTCTCAAACAACAATGGTGAAAACCAGAAGCACAGTAGCCCCAAAGGAAGCCACCGATTCAAAGAAAACTAAATCTAAAGGCTCCAGAAGCAGTAGAGCGAAAACAAACAAGCATGGAGTGTGAATCAAAGGGCCAAAAACCCTGAAGAAGTCAGAAGAAATCCCCAAGGATGCTTCACCGGAGAAAGCCCCAATGCCAGTCTTTACTCGAGTCCCCAAAAAAGTCTCGGACCGGAAGCGCTGCATTCTCAATGACTGACCTAACTGGGCCAGAAAGAGAGAATGATCTTGGCCAGGAAAATCGAGAAGCCTCCATGCAAATCGTCGCAGTTCCAACACCAACAGGTAACGATTTCTCTGCCGATACCTCTAGAAACAGTGATTTGTTAGAATCACTGCTGGAAAACCAGGACCCACCTCAAGAAGGTGTGGTAGAAGAACTGATACGTCCGGAAGGAGAAAAGGAGGATCTGACTCCGGTCAGTCATGGGTTGGAACGCATTGCGGAAGGAGAAGGGGGAGAAGAAGAAGGAACAGATGTCATACCAAAAGTCACGAAAAAAGTTGTAGAAGAGGAAGAAATAGCTGACTCGGAAGAAGCCGAGGAAGAAGAAGAGAAAGAAGAAACCAGAAACGGAGAGACCGATCTGGAAGAAGCTGAGAAGAACAAGGATGCCACCACCAACAACACAGAAGAAAACACTCTGGATGCCAGAGAAGATGTCATGGAAGAAGCTGCTGAAACGGCACACATAGTCCTATCGTCCCTAAAGAAAAAGGTTCTAGAAGAAACTGAAAGTTTGGCTGTTATGGTTGGGAAGCTGAAAGAAACAAGGAAAAGGAAGGAGAACAAGGAGGCTGGAGGTCCCAGCAACAAAAAGAAAAAATCGCATGACAAAGAAAAGGGGAAGAGAGTGATCGCGACAAGGAGTCTGATGGATGAATCTACTGATGATGACGTTGAAGAGGTTCCTGCTGAGGAAGAAAGGAAGAGGAAGGCCCTGAAGACGACCAAGAACACCATGAGTGTAACTTACGACAACGTGTCGTTTCACTCAGCAGAAGGTGCAAAGAGGTGGGAGTTTGTATTTCAGAGAACGGCGTACCCAGAGAAGACATTGTCGTCGGAGCTGCTTGGGCTAAAGGCCATTATACAGCTCCTGGAGAAGGCAGAATTGATGAGAACCGTCTCCGACATCGGCAACTACTATCCCCTCCTGGTTAAAGAATTTATTGCCAACTTGCCTACCACGTTTGGTACCCCAGATGCTCCAGAGTTTGATAAGGTATATGTCAGAGGCATTCGCTTTGACATCTCCTCTGACACTATCAATGAATTCCTGGGGAGGAAGAAGGTTCGATCTATGCCACCACCCGACCTCAGCAAAGTCCTCCGTGAGATCACCGGAGATAAAAGCAGAACATGGCCATCCAAAGACACCGTGGCAGCTTCAGATCTGACTTCCAAATACTCCATTCTCTTCCGGATTGGAGTGGCAAATTGGGCGCCCTCGACCAACGCATCATCCATCAAACCTGAGCTAGCAATACTGATCTACCAAATAGGTACTGGATCTAAACTTGACTTTGGACAATTTGTGATTAATCATCTTGTTCGCCATGCTAGATCTCTTGCTGTGAAAATTCCCATAGCCTTTCCATCCCTTATCTCTGAATTACTCGTACATCAACACCCTGGCGTGTTGAAAACGTCGGATAAGGTGGGCAAAAGAGGAGGATTAATTGTGGTGAGCCACAAGTTGTTTGAAGGGAGGCATGCTCCTGATCTTGTCAGGCCGGAAGCCAAGGCAAAGACCAGTAGAGCCACAAGTGTCGTCCCTCTCACCAGGACCTCCAGCAGGGATGCCGTCATGCTCAAACGAGAAATTGATGTGCTTGATGAGGACATTGCAAACTTAAAAACTGCTCTGAAGCACCTCTCGCAGCGTCGAACTCATTGCGCCAACCTGCTGCACTCAATGTCTCCTCCAGGCTCAGAAGATGATCACACAAATGATCCAGAAGATGCTACCCAAGAAGCCTCTATAGAAGCAACAGAGACTGCAAGTTCCAACAGCTGCTCTATTTAAAAGTTTCTATGAAATTCTCTGACTCTTGAACTGAACAACTTTTATGTCTGTAATATTTTGTGAACAATGTATCACGCTTTCTCTCGACAGCTGATCGAGAGCAAGTGTGAGTTACGTTTGGATTTATTTTGCTTATTTCCCGGACTTGTTACAATATTTGTTTATAGTTTGGCTCTTTTTGAGCCAGCAAGGGGGAGTAAGTTTAAGTTAGATAACGCGATGTAAAATGCGACGCAGAATACGATGAAGAATGATGTCCTTAAAAATAGCCAAAGGGGGAGATTGAAGTTACAACGTTTTTAGAGATTGGCTGATTTTTAAAGGAACCGAAGAAACATGTTACAAAGAATGTCGAAGCATCTTCTACGACATCTTGTGTGACATTGATGACGGCGTCTCGGCAAGCATCCTGATCGACAGAAATCAGGAAAATGCAGATTCGGCAGAAAATCAAGAAGACGATTAGGAAAGTACAGAACGACTCCTAATCTGAAAAGGAGAAAGACGACGATTAATAGGAAACCCTTTAGGTTTAGTACTCATCCACGATTGCTATAAAAGCTTAGGCTACCCCCTTAGCAATTGTGTGGTTCTTTATTTGTTTCCTAGCATCAATTTGCAAGGTTCTTAGACGTGAAGGTTTGCGGGCTGAGAAATTGCAGATTGAGCTTAGGACATTGTGCATCACATAACTATAGAGAGTTAGGTGATTGAGGGTTTACTGAAGTCGTGAGTTGAAGACTGCACGCAACCACCAAGCTTGAAGAATTCTTGAAGACGACAGAGCAAGGCGATTGCTCGAAGAGTGGAATCAATACGTTCTTGGATTCAGGGGGAGAACTTGAGATAGATTGCACTGTAAGACGTAGCATAAAGTATAGATCTAGGGGTGATCACAGGTACTTGTATGTTCTGACGGATTACTGATAAGTGAAATCTTTCCACTAGGCTGAGAGCCCCCAGACGTAGGTGATGTTGCACCGAACTGGGTAAACAATATGCTGTGTCATTACTTATAGCTTTATATTTACTGTCCTGCATTATCTACGCAAGAAGTCAGATACAACGTTATAGCATTCTGTGTAACATTGTGTGTGGCATCTTGCACGACTACGCTGATCAGAATTTCAGTGAGGTTCCTCCCATACATTGATGACAGCCTTCCAGGTTTTGCTGTCGAGAGACTTCAAAAAGGCACACATTCGTGCTTTCCAATACCCATAGTTTGTTCCGTCGAGCACCGGTGGTCGATTGACAGATCCTCCTTCCTTTGAATCCATATTAGCTACTCAGAATTTTGCAGGAAAATCACGTAAGAGATAAGGTGCCTCCTCTGATACCAATTGAAATTCTGAATTTGTAGCCGAGTCAAGAAGTCGAACACAAAGTCGTAACTTGTGTATCGACTACTTGCCTAAATTGCAGAACGTAGTTTAAATAATAAACAGGTAATAATAACGACACCAGAGATGATTACCCAGTTCAGTGACTCCACACCTACGTCTGGGGGCACTTTGCCAGTGGAAAGGTTTTCACTATATGGTAGTCAATAGTACAACCTCAAGCACCAACTAGCTATCACACAAGCTATTGTCCTAAGCTACTATGGATCTCACCGTGAACAACCTCGACCAAGGTCCTCTCCCCCTGTCTTTGAGATCCTCTCAATTCCACCTTTCGAGCAAGCGCCTATGCTCAGTGTCGTAGTCTTCTTTGACGGATTTGTGAATCTTAAATCACGAACACAAGAACCCTAACCGATCAAGCACTCAATCTTCGCGACTTGATGTTTGATCGGAGTAAAGCCGTTCTAGCAATCTAATCAGCCTCTCAACACGCCAATGGTGCACGGTTAAGAGCTCTGAGAAATCTAGCTAATTATGAACAAGAACGGACGACTGCTAATGGGGAAGCTTCAAGCTTTTTATAGCAGTCCAACATTCCTAATCTTTCTCGGATTAGGAATAGGAAGTCTCAAACTTCCTAACCGAACTAGGCAAGCAGAGTTGCCGCCTTTGCTAACGTGTTAGTGACAGCTGGAAGTCGCCTGGCTAGTCGACGTCATTCTCTTGCGCTACAAGTCTTTGTGACGTCATTCTTCTTTCGCTCTAAACGGCGTCTAAATAGGAAAGCTTCATGCATTTCCTAATCTGGAACGTAATGAGTCGCTCCACATGTCTTGTAACATTTTGCACTGACTTCTTACTTTTGCGCCAAAAATTTATGCCAGTACTTAAACGTAGCAACAATCTCCCCCTTTGGCAATTTTTTAGGCAAACACCGTTTTAATCACATCGTCATCTTGTGGCAGTTACGCACAACAAGCGATGCGACTTAAACACTGTTCTAAGGACATCGTCATCTTGTGGCAGTTACGCACAGCAAGCGATGCGGCTTCTGGTTCATCTTCTGGAGCGGCGACTTCTGTGCGCAACTTCTAGTGCGACTTCTAGCGTAACTTTTCGTCTTCTTTGCCATTAAACCTATATCTCCCTCTGTTTGTCTAACAATATTGCCAAAGGCAATCATACAGCGATATTCGAATAATAGCAGGGTATAAACCAGCTCAAACCATGAGCAAAATATCCCAAACAAATGTCACAATGTGCAGGAAATTAACTCGGACATTCCCCGAGGATTTAAGTAGTTTGTTTGAAACAAGTTATCAGATTAAAACAGAGAAATCTTTAGAAAGAGGTGGAGTCATTGACATCGTCATCTTCAGCAGGAGCGGTGCAGAGGTCATTGAGAAGGGCTTCACAGGCAGTCTTTCGAGTCGTCAGAACAGCAATCGTCTTTTCCAAGTCATTGATCATATCTACCAGCTCTTCCTCCATTCTGGTGCCGAGAGGTCCGGAAGGACGTGAGCTGGAACCAGCTTCTGATGCTTTGGCCATGGGAGGAGCGAGATCCCTCATATGCTTGCCCTGAAAGTTTTTGAGACTTATAGTGAGGGGCAGTGGCTTCTTTCCAAGAACATCCGTCTCTCGAACAATGTGAGAGCATTGTTGGAGGAGAAGTCCGGTGATCAATGATGGAAACCCAATAGGTAGCTTGACAGCACATGACTTGGCATGTTTGACAAGGTGCTCAATGACATATGAACCAAAGTCAAGAGGGGATTGCGTACCTATTTGGTAGATGAGTTTTGCTAATTCAGTTTTGATGCTCGACCCGTGAGTGGAGGATGCCCAGTTTGCCAATCCAATGCGGTACAGAATTGACTATTTGGCAGTGAGCTCTGCAGCCGCAATGGTATCCTTGAAAGAACAGATCTTTTTCCGTCCTCCAGTGATCTTAAAAGCCACTTTGTTCAAGTGCGGGACTTCTGGAGTGACTTCTGGGTCATTTCTCCCAAGATAAACATTGATTGTGGTGGCAGATATCTCAAAACACTCTCCTCGAACAAAGACCTTCCTGTACTCCGCGTCTTCCGGGTCATTAAACTCACTTGAGAGGTTGACAATGAACTCCTTGACCAGCGCTGGGTAGAACGGCCTGATGTTGATGACCGTGTTGGTCAGGCCTGAGCCACGGAGTAGTTCCATGATTGCGTTCATTCCTTGAGCTTCGGTAGAGAGCTCTCTCTCCGGGTAGATGTTGCGTTGATACACATATTGCCATTTGACAGCGTTGTCTACTGAGTGAAATGAGACATTGTCTGTTGGAGCCTTTGGAACATTTTTGGGGAGTTTCAGACCTCCCATTGACTTCTTGACCCGTGGAAATATGACACGAGTTTCTTCTTCTTCTGACTCCTCTTCTTCTGGGGCAGAGGTTGTTACCGAAGTCAACGACTTCCTTCTTGACTTTGTCAGTGGTTTAGGAGCAGATGCTCCTCCTTTCTCTGTGGTTTTTCATTTTGGGGTTAGTCTTCTTGGCACTGGTGGTTCTTCTTCTTCATCAATCAACTTTCTCTTCGGTTGTTTCCCTTTCTTAAGCCTTTTGGGCACATATTCTTTTAGAGGCGTTGTGTCCTCTTGTGTAGCTTCTTCTTCTATATTCTCGGCCGTATCTATTTCTTCTATATTGACAAGATTGTCTACAGGTTGAGGGACTTCTGGTATAACTTATGTATCTTCATTCAGCCCTAGATCACTGTCCGGAGCGATAAGTGGACTGTCGGTTTTCTGCGTGGCTTCGTTTAGTGGGGACTTCTCTGGTGCGGGTGTTGATTTTGGGGGGTTGGATCGATCCTCACAGCTAGCACCATGAATCTCAGGAACGGGAGTTCCTAGAGCTTCTTCAGACATATTTTTGTCTACAGGGTCTACTTCAGAAGGGGCAGTAGGATTACCTTGTAGGGGCGTCTAAGAAGAGTGAGAGCCTTCCACTTCTAGGTTAGCAGATTTGGATAAACTGTTGTCCTTTTCTTCAGTGGGGTTTGCCTCCATTGGTGCTTCCTGAGGTCTCGCCGAACCTTCCCCCAAGAGATTTCTTCCACGAATCTTCACTCCATATTTGTTCGTTGTTGATTTTGAGGCCAATAACTTCTTGGCAATCACCTTCGCCCTCATCTTTGCTCGTAGTTTCTTGGAGGCAGATGGTACGCGTCCACTTCTGGTACCGACCATTTGACAGAGGGCTTGATCGGAGTTGTTTTGGAGAGAAGGAACAACTGCGATAGTTGCAGATTTAATTTGGGTTTCGTGGTGCCCTAGTGGTTTTAGGAAGGTGGAGGGGTGTGTAGAGCCTTTTCTGCGCGGAAGTTGAATGGATTGAGAGCTGATTGGTTCGTCGTCAGATTGCAATCATTCCCTTTTTGAATTTTAAAACAAAACAATTTAAACTAGGCTTTTGACAAAGGAATTTTGGGCCCGGCTTGATTTTGTGGACCCTAGTTGGTCCTGATAGAGAGAGAGTGAAAATCAACTAAAAGCTCCCTCTTCTGTCTTGACTTCAGGTTACTCCAGACAGCAAAGTCCAAGGGATGACCTTAGAATTTCAAACCTGTTAGCATCTAATGCCTTTGTAAAGATGTCAGCGACTTGTTTCTTAGTAGGTAGATATTCGAGTTTTATCTTCTTGTCTTCTACAAGCTCTCGGATAAAGTGGTGCCTGATATCAATGTGCTTTGTTTTGCTGTGTTGAACTGGGTTTTTTAAGATATTGATTGCACTAATGTTGTCACAGAACAAAGTCATGACTTGTTGCTTGACACCATACTCTGCCAGCTTCTGTTTCATCCAAAGAAGCTGAGTACAGCTACTTCCGGCTGCAATATATTCGGACTCAGCAATAGACAAAGCAATACAATTTTGCTTTTTGCTGAACCAAGACACAAGATTGTTCCCCAGGTAGTAACAACCTCTAGAGGTACTTCTTCGATCTGGTGTGCTTCCCGCCCAGTAAGCATCACAGTATCCAACTAGAGTAGGAGAGGTATCGAAAGAGTATAGTAAACCCAATTCAGAGGTTCCCGAGATGTACCTTATTATCCTCTTGGCATGAGCTAGGTGACTGACTTTTGGATTGGCTTGATATCGAGCACAGACTCTCACGGAGAAGGCGATGTCAGGTCGACTTGCTGTTAGATAGAGAAGACTTCCTATTATGCTTCGATAAAGGCTTTGATCAACTGGTTCTTCCAGATCGTCCTTTGTGCATTTGACATGTGTGGCAATAGGTGTTCTTTTGTGTGAGGCATTTTCTATCCCGAACTTCTTCACAATGTTCTTTGCATATTTGCTTTGGGAGATAAATATTTCATCTTTTATCTGTTTGATCTGGAAGCCTAGGAAGTATGTGAGCTCACCGACCATACTCATCTCAAACTCAGACTGCATATGTTGTACGAAACGTTCCACCATCTTGTCTGACTTTCCTCCAAATACAATATCATCGACATATATTTGAGCAATCATGATGTCCCTTCCTTCATTTTTCACAAAGAGAGTTTTGTCTACTCCCCCTCGAATATAGCCATTCTGTACTAGGAATTGGGTAAGACGTTCATACCATGCTCGTGGAGCTTGTTTGAGGCCGTAGAGGGCTTTCTTAAGTTTGTAGACATGATGATGAGAGTCATGATCTTCAAATCCCTTTGGTTGAGCAACATAGACTTTTTCGTTGAGATTTCCTTTAAGGAAGGCACTCTTTACATCCATCTGATAGAGTTTGAAACGTAGATGGCATGCTATGCCGAGAAGAAGTCGGATAGCTTCCAGTCTGGCTACCGGAGCAAAAGTTTCTTCGAAGTCAACTCCTTCTACTTGTGTGTACCCCTGAGCCACCAGTCTTGCTTTGTTTCAAGTGATGTTTCCTTGCTCGTCAGACTTGTTTTTGAATATCCACTTTGTCCCGATGATGTTGACATTGTCTGGCTTGGGTACTAGCTCCCAGACTTCATTTCTTGCAAATTGGACCAATTCGTCTTACATGACGCAGACCAGTACTCATCATTGATGGCTTCTTGTATATTCTTTGGCTTGATTTTAGAAATAAAGAAAATGTTACCTATCATCTCTTTGTAGTCTATAGGTGCCTTTTGTCGAGTCTGCACTCCTTCATTGATGTCTCCTATCACATCCTGGGATGGGTGATTCTTCTGAATTCTTCTTGACGGAGCTCTCTGTTCTATGACAGGGGGTGCCTATTTGTCAGAGATGTTTTGGCTTTCGGCTTCAGATTCTTTGTTGTGAGCACCGCCTCTGACTTCGGCCTAACTTCTCCTAAGAGATTTAGGACTTCTTGCTCATCATCACTGGGTTGCTCATAGTTGTCATCAATTACAACATTGATGGATTCCATTATAGACCGGGTGCGTTTGTTGAAAACTCGAAAGGCCCGACTATTTCTGGAATAGCCAAGGAAGATGCCTTCATCGCTTTTCGGATCATGTTTAGGTCGAGGTTCCCTATCTGCAAGTATGTAGCATATTGATCCAAAGACATGGAAATATTTGACATTAGACTTCCTCCCCCTCCATATTTCATAAAGAGTGAGCGATGTTCCAGGACGGAGGGTCACTCTATTATGAATATGACAAGCCGTATTCAGAGCTTCAGCCCAGAAGTACTGCGGGATGTCTTTGGCTAGCATCATGACTCTTGCCATTTCTTGAAGAGTACGATTTTTTCTTTCCACGATCCCGTTCTGCTGAGGAATGATGGGGGCAGAGAATTCGTGAGCTATTCCTTCAGCATCACAGAAGTTTGCGAAGCTGATGTTCTCAAACTCCTTTCCATGATCACTTCTGAGTCGGACGACTTTGCCAATGGCTTCTCCTTTTTCTCGTTGAACTCTCCGACATAGGGCTTCAAAAACTGAGAAAGTGTCTGACTTTTCTCTAATAAATTCAAACCAAGTGTACCTTGAGAAGTCGTCGACACAGACAAATATGTACTTCTTACCTCCTAGACTTTCTACTTGCATAGGTCCCATAAGGTCAACATGTAGGAGTTCTCAAACGCGTGAAGTAGTAAGATGTTGTACCTTCTTGTGTGACGTCTTAACTTGTTTGCCAATCTGGTATTCTCCACAAATTTTTCCTTCAATAATCTTGAGGTTGGGAACTCCAATGATCGCCTTTTCAGAGAGAATCTTCTGCATGCTCCTCAAATTGATGTGACCAAGTTTTTGATGCCATAACTTCGTCTCTTGAGCTTTGGATAAAAGGCACTTGGTTGGCAAGGTTGTGACTGTTGGAGACCATAGATAACAGTTATCAAGAGACCTGTGACCTGTCATGACTTCCTTCTGATGTTCTTCCTTGACAGTGCACTTGTCACGAGTGAAGTTGACATCCAAATTCAGATCGCATATTTGACTGATGCTGATGAGGTTGGCTGTAAGACCTTCTACCAGTAGAGCCTCTTTCAGGCATGGTGAGTTGGGAAGGTTAAGTTTTCCTTTCCCGAGTACTCTAGCTTTTACTCTGTCACCAAAAGTGACAAAGCTATTAGTGCAAGGTATTAAAGTGACCAAGAATGAGCTATTACCAGTCATATGTCGAGAGGATCCACTATCAAAGTATCAATCATTGCTAGTTGAAGCCTTTAGAGCGGTGTAAGCAATATTTGCTTGATAATTTACCTCCTTGACTCGCCATTCCTTACGTGGTTGGGCTTTCTTGATGGTGGTCCTTTGCTTGACGAAGCTCCTTCCATGTAGACGATAGCAGAAAGGTCGAATATGACCTCTTTGTCCACAGTGGTGACATACCCAGTTATGTCTTTTGTTCTGTGTCCTTGAAGCGACCAGGGTATAAGGCTTTTTGGTCGCTTGGTCAGGTGTGAAGTTAGTAGACTTCTGACGGGACTTGTGGGTGACGACCTTCTGAGGAACGAAGAAGGTGTGTGATGATGAAGCTTCTTTCGTATATCCAAGACCTTCCATATTTCTAGCTGGTTTTCCGATCGAGAGGATTTGGTCTAGAGTGTCGGTGCTTGGATTCATCATCTTTACAGACTTGGTGACTTGTTCTAACTCGCTTCTTAACCGAGCCACTTCCCTTTTTAGATCAACAGTAGTTTCGAGAAGTCGTGACTTGTCTTCATTAAGAGAAAGAATGAGAGCATTCTGTTTTTCGATTACCTGAGAGTCTTCAAGCCATTTGACATACCATTCGTTGTAAGAATTGTTGAGGGTCTCATCAGATAGCTCGTCATTAGAGTCATACTTCTTTGAACTCTCGGATGGTTGATCTATTGTTGAGGCAGTAAAAGCAACATAGTTACTTGTATGCTCAGAGTCACTGTCTTCCTCATATTCATCGTCAGTTAAAGAGGCATTGATTCCCTTTTTCTGTTTCTTTAAGAAGTTAGGACATTCTTTCTGCATGTGCCCATACCCCTCACATTCAAAGCACTGAACTCCTTTTTCTTTTCGTGATCGCTCTCATCGTCTACCATCGCTATTTGTGCTTTCGAACTTTTGGAACTTATGCTGCGACTTGTCTTTGACTTCTCGGGTGACATTCCTTCATGTCATCTGGTTAAATCTTTTCATGACTTTATTGTAGTTTTTGGCTAGCATAGCGATAGTCTCATCAATGTCATTATCCGAATCAAAGCACGTCAAGTTTTTCTGCTTTTGGGTAGAACTCTTGAAAGCTACACCTTTATGTTTCTTTTCGATAAGAGTTAGGGAGAGCTCGAAGGTCATTAGGGATCCCATAAGTTCATCAAATTTCAGCGTCTTCAAGTCATGAACTTTTTCTACAGCAGTAATCTTCATCTTGAATCTGGGACTTAGGGCTCTCATCGTTTTTCTGACCAAATCTTCATCGGTCATAGGCTTGCCAAGTGAATATGATTCATTGGCTAGATCCTTGATGCGCACATTAAACTCAGCTATAGTTTCGTCTTCATTCATGGTAAGGGCCTCAAAGTTGGTCGTGAGGTACTGTAACTTTTGCTCTCTGACTTTGGATGTACCCTCATAAGCAACAACAAGAGTGTCCCAAACAATTTTGGCACTTGTGCACGTGTTGATGAGTCGGAACACATTCTTGTCTACTCCATTAAAAATAGCATTGAGTGCACGAGAATTACCTAGGGCGGCTTCATCTTCTTCCGCGCTCCACTCTTTTTCGGGTTTAATGCTAGTTTGATTTCCTTGAGCATCAGCATAGTGAGGTTCCTCCCATCCATTGATGTCAGCCTTCCAGGTTTTGTTGTCGAGAGACTTCAAAAAGGTACACATCCGTGCTTTCCAGTACCCATAGTTTGTTCCGTCGAGCACCGGTGGTCGATTGACAGATCCTCCTTCCTTTGAATCCATATTAGCTACTCAGAACTTTGCAGGAAAATCACCTAAGAGATAAGGTGCCTCCTCTGATACCAATTGAAATTCTGAATTTGTAGCCGAGTCAAGAAGTCGAACACAAAGTCGTAACTTGTGTATCGACTACTTGCCTAAATTGCAGAACGTAGTTTAAATAATAAACAGGTAATAATAACGACACCAGAGATGATTACCCAGTTCAGTGACTCCGCATCTACGTCTGGGGGCACTTTGCCAGTGGAAAGGTTTTCACTATATGGTAGTCAATAGTACAACCTCAAGCACCAACTAGCTATCACACAAGCTATTGTCCTAAGCTACTATGGATCTCACCGTGAACAACCTCGGCCAAGGTCCTCTCCCCCTGTCTTTGAGATCCTCTCAATTCCACCCTTCGAGCAAGCGCCTATGCTCGGTGTCGTAGTCTTCTTTGACGGATTTGTGAATCTTCAATCACGAACACAAGAACCCTAACCAATCAAGCACTCAATCTTCGTGACTTGATGTTTGATCGGAGTAAAGCCGTTCTAGCAAACTAATCAGCCTCTCAACACGTTAATGGTGCACGGTTAAGAGCTCTGAGAAATCTAGCTAATTATGAACAAGAATGGACGACTGCTAATAGGGAAGCTTCAAGCTTTTTATAGCAGTCCAACATTCCTAATCTTTCTCGGATTAGGAATAGGAAGTCTCAGACATCCTAACCGAATTAGGCAAGCAGAGTTGCCGCCTTTGCTGACGTGTTAGTGACAGCTGGAAGTCGCCTGGCTAGTCGACGTCATTCTCTTGCGCTCCAAGTCTTTGTGACGTCATTCTTCTTTCGCTCTAAGCGGCGTCTAAATAGGAAAGTTTCAGGCCTTTCCTAATCTGAAACGTAATGAGTCGCTCCACATGGCTTGCAATATTTTGCACTGACTTCTTACTTTTGCGCTAAAAAATTATGCCAATACTTAAACGTATCAACATACCAAAATTCAATTCAATCAAGGGGTAATTCCATGTCACTACCCTAACTTTGTCTCATTTTCAAATCAGTACCCCAAGTTTGAAAACTTTTTTGCCAGTACCCCAAGTTTAATTAGTTGCAGATAAGTATCTAATCTGTGAAATCTAACAGAAATGAGATGTGAAAAGACCAAAATGCCCCTAATGCTTATAATAATTAATATTACATTGAAACTTTGGAATTTAATAACTCTCTCATACGACCTCCATTTTGGGCTCATAGTATATCAAATCGAAGAAAATTGGAAGATAAAAACCATTGAAGAATATTAATAATTAAATAAAAATTAATTAATTATTAAAAATTAAATAATATTAAAAATTATTAAATAATTACTAATATTATTCTTCAAAGTTGTTTATCTTCCGATTCTCTTCGATTTGATATTTTATGAGCCCGAAATAGAGGTCGTATGAGAGAGTTATTAAATTCGAAAGTTTCAATGTAATATTAATTATTATAAGCATTATGAGCATTTTGGTCTTTTCACATCTCATTTCTGTTAGATTTAATAGATTAGGTACTTATCTGCAACTAATTAAACTTGGAGTATCAGTAAAAAACTTTTCAAACATGGGGTACTGATTTGAAAATGAGGCAAAATTGAGGTACTGACATGAAATTACCCCTTAAATCAATTCACAATAATAGTCCAATTTTTTATGATTTTCTTTCAATCCATCCCCAATCTCTTGTTTAGCTACTCATGCTTTCAGTTAACATGTAGTGAACTAACACAATTATCACGTTCATCATCAAAATTCAAATCTCATGCAAATCTCTATATAGAACTTAGATCTCAACAGTTCTAAATTGGCAATCCTAATAATTTTTAGTAATCAATACTGGATTAGCAATCACACTAATCTTCTAATACACAATCAATAAGTGAAACTCAAAGCAATTAGTTGCTTGTCGCAATCAATCATCAACAATCTTATATGAGCAATATTGAATCAGAAGTTTAGAAACTTGAAATCTAATATTGAAATATGATTAGATTCACTTACAAAACTACAAGGAAGCTATAACAAACAAAGTCGAGTGATCATATCTCCTTCTTATTCCTCTTGAAGCCTCTAAATCTCTAAATCTTCTTCTTTTCTCTTTAGATCTCAATTGTACACTCTAAAATTAATGAGAATTGTCTTGCAAGGTTTGAGAGAGGTGTGAAAGGTACTAAGTATTGATATACTCCTACACAAATATAAAGGTTAAATGAGCATTCTCACGAAATTCCTCAAAAACTGAAGATTATGTGCGCGAGTCACGACAGGGTGTTGTGACTTCTCCTCCTACAATCACGGAGACAACTGTCTAGATGTAACGCCAGGGTGTCGTGAGTAGCTGACGTAAGTAGGTGTCGTGATTCCAAGTCGGTCTAATATGCTTTTCCACGTCAACCAACGACTGATGAATTTAACGACAGGGTGTCGTCTCTCACTGTCGTGCCTTGTCTCAAAGTCCCACGACTTTTTCATTCCTCAGGTTCTACGACTCACGAATCCATAGTCATGACTAGGTTTCGTGACTATAGGTGTCATTACTCTAACTCCTGAAACTTGATTAGTTTTTCTTGTGTCTCGCAACTCACAACTCAAGAGTCATGACTGAGTGCCATGTGACTTTATTCTTCTGCAAGCTCTCATTCTTTGCAAACTTGTACTCACGACTCAATTAGTCACGACCGGGTGTCATGACTCTGGTTATCGTGAGTCTCCTCTACTGTTTCATTTTTGCTCCTTTTCCTCTCGGTTAGATCTCGGGTCTTCTCCCAAATTATTTTATACTCTAAGTAGCCTCTAAATGATGGGTTCTCTGCAATATAGTCACAAACTCTTAGTGTGTATAATAGTATCTATAGTAGGCTAAAACACCTTATAATCAGAGCGAAATTGAGTTAATTGTGAGGAGATGCAAAATCCACTCTCATCACCATCTCACACATGTACTTACTCGCTTACCTATAATTTTGTACCTAACGGTGATGGTAATAACATCTTCGTGGTAAGCTCATGTCGCCTACCTCCCAAACAACAAATTTATAAACTATGCATGAATTGACTAACAATAATATATAGAGATACAATGAGAGAAAAAATAGTTTATGTTCTTAAACTACTATAATGTACATGTGTGGTAGTCATGTGAACAAATGCAAATTAATTACAAAATAAAATTGAAAATCTGACAAACTTAGATTCGCTTGCTCGCTTTATTATGTAGGTCAGTTACCTAATTATTAAATTAATTTATCAAAAAAACTGGGCAGCAACATGTGGATTAATTCGGTGTAACATTTGGATTGCTATGAATGATAAGGTCTTCAACAAACGCCGCACCAGCTTCTCATGCTGAAGATCAAAGCCCAAGTAGAAGAACTGTTCAGATTCTTCTTCCAACGCTTCGATTTATGTAAAATTTCTCAATTGTCAATTTTCAATTCCTCAATCACTGTATAGATGTAACTTTCTTGACATCTCTCTCCTATTTTAGGTGAGTTTTGTCAAGTACATTAATACATTCCTCTTTCATGATGAGAAAAACAACGTATTGATACCACAATTTATTTTTGTATTTACAAAGTTATTAGGGTGCAAACATACTGTTCTATTTTAATTCATTAAATATTCAACTCAAGTTTGCTCCTCCAATCTTGATGATAATAATCAATTTGCATTGGAAGTTAATTATATTATAATGTAGTAATTATTGAATTATTTATTTTACACAAATTATACCTATTTGTCTATTGATACTCATTGAGCCGATCCATAATTTACTTTTGTGTGTATATCTGGTTCATTTACAAAGTCATTGGGGTTGTAAACAAATTAGTTAGATTTCAGTTAGTTTTTTTTGTGTAAAATGATAAAAATGTCCTTGTATTTAATTTATTTTTTAAATTCAACTTTTTATAAAATAATGTTTTTTTTATATAATAAATAATATGTTAAAAGGTTTTTAACGAGACAACATTATGCACGTCCAACATCACTTGAATTACTTATTTACTCGGTTTTATTCCATTGGGATTTTCCTTGTAAATTTAAAAGTAATTATCTGTAATATGTGGTGTGTAAAGGGGAGTGTTGTAAATTAAAGTGTGGACCCCACCTATTTATAGTTGATTTACTTATGCCGAAAGGTAAATGCTTGCTTCATTACTAAGCAAAGCTTAGCGTGTTCTACTCTATAAATAGAGTTGATGCTCAAGAAGAATGGATCAGTTTTATTCTCGGCAAAGAATTGCTCTTCTCATCATTCTTCTACTCTCCTCTAATTGTAAGTGTTGACATGTCTTGTTGCTGAGTTTTGGCATGTGAATTTACTCTCTTTCATAACGAAGCTCTGTCCCGTTTTTTGTTTCAGATTTGTTCTTGTCCTTTTCATTTATTTTATAACATAATAAATACTTAAATATTCTTTTATACTAAAACTAATTTTTTATCATTTATTTTATAAAATTATTTTTTTCAAAAAAAGTTTGTAAAATATTTTTAATTTTTTAAATACAAAGGCAATTTTGTCATTTCACACATAAAACTAATTGAAATCTAACATTTTTTTCTAATTTGTTACAAAATGAAATTTTACTGACCTTAAATTCAGTTTTCTAACTTAATTGTATCTAACTACAAAATGTGAGAACTTAACTGTATCTATTTGAGATTAACCTTAAACATTTTGGTCAAGTTTGAGGTATGTTAAAACTTAATCTTGGGATCTTTTAATAAATGAGTGCACTCGAGTCTAACTATTTAGGATTATATAGACTTGTGAGTCGATTATTTTAGTATTTAATAATTCATATATATATTTTTCGCTTTATCATTTAGGTCGAGCGAGTTTTGAGTTTAATAATCGCGCATAAAATTAATTTCAATTTTCACCAACTTGCCAAATAATAAAATTCAATATTTGTTGAACACTAAATTATATAATTATTATTTCTGTTATAATTCAATAATTATTAAATTATTTTTATCCAAAATATACTTATGTTTCCATTACAACTCAGTGAACTCATAAGTTACTTTTGCATGTAATTCTAGTTCATTTACGAAGTCATTATGGTCATAAACAAATTATTAGAATTCGATTCATTAAATATTCAACTCACATATAAAGTAAAATCAAACGTAATGTTAGCTTGATTTTAATAAATGAGTAAGTTTAACAATTTGGATTATGGACCCATGAACCAGTTTTTTAGAATTTATTATTCGCATATATTTTTCTCGCTTTACCATTTGGGTATGTTATTTTGAGGCAGATAATTGCGCACAAAATTAATGATTAATTTTTTACCATACCTGATCATAAATTTCAATTTGCATTAGAAATTAAATTGTTCTATTATTAAAAAAATTATAATGCAATAATTATAAATAATTTTTTAATAAAAATATACGTTTTTGTCAATTTATATTAACGAAGCCCACGATTTATTTTTTTATGTAATTCTAGTTCATTTACGAAATCATTAGAGTTGTAAACAAATCTTCCGAGTTTGATTTAATAGATATTCATCTAAATTTTTAGATTAACTAAAGGGTTAATTACAGTTTGCCCATACTACACTGACGCGTTTTACAGTTTGCCCCAGCTACAATAAAAAGTTCAAATTAAGACACGCTAATTGTATTTTTTTTACAATTCCGTTAGAAATTGGATGGAAACCTAAAAATTTGGACGGAAACCTAATTTTTTTTCAAAAAAGACGAAAATACCCCTTCAGCTGGTTTGACTTGGACCGGTTTTGTATTAAATTATATAATTATTATTATTATCATTATGTAATTAATAATATATTGAAACTTTCGAATGTCATAACTCTCTTATATGAGCTCTGTTTCGGGCTCGTAGTATATCAAATCGAAGAGAATCGGAAGATCAACAACTTATAAAAAAAGTTTTTCTCTAATTATATAATTTTTTTTAATAATTAGACCCGAATGACATTAATAAATATACATTCGAAATAAAAAATAAAATAATATTAATAATTAAAATAATTATTGATCTTCCGATTAATTTTGGTTTATTTCTGGTCCAAGTCAAACCAGTTGAAGGGGTATTTTCGTTTTTTTTGAAAAAATTAGGTTTCCGTCCAAATTTTTAGGTTTCCATCCAATTTCTAACGGAATTGTAAAAAAAATACAATTAGCGTGTCTTAATTTAAACTTTTTATTGTAACTGGGGCAAATTGTAAAACGCGCCAGTATAGTATAGGCAAACTGTAATTAATCCTTAACTAAATTTTGATGTTCGACTCGTTTAAGAAATGAGCTTGCTTAAGCATGATTATCTAAGATCATTGACACATGAGCGAGTTTTTAGTATTTAATTATTATATATATTTTTGTCCATTATCATTTTGGTGGGTTTAGTTTTGAGGCTGATAATTGCATACAAAACAAACATTTAGTTGCTCTTCCTTTCGGGCAATAAATTTTACCATTCATTGAAAATCAAAATATGTAATTATTAATTCTTCCATAGTGCAGTAATTAATAAATTATTTTATCCTGAATATACCTATTTGTCGATTTAAACTCACAGAACCCAATAGCCCATAACTTATTTTTATATCAAATTATTTTAATTCATTTACGAAGTCATTAGGGTCGTAAACAACTCGTTTGAGTTTGATTCATTTATTATTCAGCTCAATTTTAAGGTAAACCAAACTTAACGTTGGGTTCGTTTAATAAATAAGCTTGCTCGAACCTAATTATTCAGGATTATAGACCTGTGAGCCAAAATTTTAGTATTTAACTATTCATAAGCTTTTTCTCCCTTTACCGTTTGGGTTGGTTAGTTTTGAGACTAATAATTGCATACAAAATTATAACTTAATTTGCTCGTCCTTTTCACTTAGCTCCTCTTAAGTTTGGCCAAGTTTCACTTAACTCTCCTTAACTTTAAAATCAACTTGTGAAATCCTTCAAATTTGAAAAAGTTTCACTTTACCCTTTTTTGTTAAATTTTTTTCAAATTCTGTTAACTTTTTTGCAAAATGACAAAAATACCCTTTTATTGAAAAATTATAATAAATTAACAAAAATAATTTTTGAAAATTTTTATATAATATTTTCATTGTATAAAATAAAGAATAAAATTATGTTACTAGTAAAAATAATTTATAAAACTTTTTTCTTATAAAATATTTTTTAAAATTTTAAAATGATTTGTAAACATCGTTTTTTTATTTTTAGATTTTTTATGAATTTTTTTTTTAAATATAATACTAAAATATTTCTTTATTCTTTGTTTTTGTAAAAAAAAAATAAGAAAACAAAAGGTTCAAACTTATTTTTATTTATTATTTTTAATGAAAGAATATTTTCGTCATTTCACAAAAAGTTAACAGAATTTTCAAAAAGGTTAACTGAAAATGGGTAAAGTGAGACTTTTGCAAACTTAAGAGACTCCACAAGTAGATTTTGAATTTAAGAGGGGTTAAGTGAAACTCGGCTAAACTTAGAAGTGGCTAAGTAGAATTTTCCCTAAATTTTAATTTGCATTGAAAATTAAATTATGCAATTACTAGTTCTTTTTTAATGTGAGCTATTAAATTACTTTAAAAAAAATACTTAACTTACCAGCTGAAAGTGTAGATGGTGGGACAGACCCCTCACCATAATCCCATTTAAACTCACCCACCCTATCATTAATATTTGTATGTATTTCTAATTTATTAGCGTAAACTAGAATTTAATGTTAGGCTTGTGATATAATACCTTTTAGCACCATAAACTAAGTGAGAAAAAAATTATTTCGGTGAGCAAAAAATAAAAATTAAAGTTAGACATAATAACGTAAAACACGTGTATAGTTAAAATCAGTGATATACAATTACCTTTAAAAAATATTAAATAGTGATAAAGATAAAGATGTAATAGTCAATACATTTTATTTTTAATGTAACCCTTTTTTTGGAGGAAAATTGAATTTTATTGATTAAATAGCAAATAACCGACATCAAGCGGGACAGCTAAAACTACAGATGGTGGAACATGCCCCTCACCATAATCTCAACTAATGTTAGTTAAAACAAATATGACCAATTCGTGAGCCATTTGATTACGAGCAAAACAAAGCACATAAGTTCCGATAATGGATAGTACGCAACACCGTTCGTTAATGATTTCTCCAAAATTGTTGTTCAGCTCAACCCGTTTAGCATCATACAGAGTCACGACCTCTAACTCATACGGATGGAGAAACCCCGTGATCTTGCTGCGGAATGCTTTACACAGACACCTCTGATAGCCCAATAGACCAATCGACTCGAACCAGTTAGCATCATGAAGAGCAACGACCGCCAACTGATACGGATGGAGAAACCCCGTGATCTTGCTGCAGACCGACTTAAACTAGCTTCCTCGATCAACCATGCGATCAATATGACCATCACAAAATTCAAATCCTCACAGCTTATTGAGTTTGACCGAATCAACCCATCGACATAAGGGACCCCCCGTTTCCTTCCAATACCGATCCCAATAAGACATGTACTGAACCTTGAGCAAGCCGAGCCCCTCTAGTTCGGTATGCTTGCATGAGTCTGCCCACCGACGCTAGATAACTTCTGTTCCCTCCTAGTACAGGCCTACCAACCAATCAAAGGCAAAACTCCCCAGCCCTCCATGCTCCGTCGTCGCAACCCAGGCGCGACCCATCTGCAACTCTAGGTTCACTTGTCTCAGCACATCCCCTAACCACCCGACCTTGCCTCTATCAAAACTTGATCTACCACCCGACCACGCCTCTATCAGACCCAGATCTACCTCTACAGGAGCTCTGCTTTTACCGCTGCACCACGCTGATGTCGCCGCTAGTACCACACAGACGTCGACACCTATAGGAGATCGATGCTGTGAGATTTCGCCCAATTGTGACGAAACAAACCCTAAGAGAAGGGTACAGACCGTCGCACCCAGTTAGGGTTTTTTACTAACTCTTAAATTTAAATCAATATAACCCTTTAAATTAGTATAACCCTTTTAATTAGAAAATAAATGAATATTTTATATATTTTCATATTAGGAAACAATATATTTTATATAAACTAATATTTCATCACACCATATTTTAGCATATAATATAATTAAAGAGTGGATTACTCACGTGAAAATCATCAATGTTGTAAAAATTTGAAATCAATTTCAGTAGTTGAATTAACAAAACATAGGCATGAGATTAAATCCCGATTTGAGGTGATATGTAATTTTGAGAAACTTGAATTTATGTATGAATTTAAATCACTTGCCATCATTTTTCAAATGTGTACCGAAGATTATGGACTGTGTTTAGCTAGAAAATCATTCTTCAAATACAAACCTGCAAATCATTTTTAGACCACAACATAGGGTATCTACGGTAGAGATTTTATTTTGTTCTTCTTAACTCGGGACCCTAGTTATATCTCTCCCCGAACAGGGTTCACCTGTGGGACTCTCGTTACACCTCTCCCTCAATAGGGTTAACCCATAAACTATAGTAGGGGTGACCAACACAATCACCTAACCCGACCCGACCCGCTCGCTCCGAGACCAGACCCGGTGTGACCTAGACGGGAAACGGGTCCTAAAATCGCTAACCAGCTAAATATGGGCCGGGTGGCGGGTTGAAGAACTGAAACCAGGTCTAACTCGGTCCAACCATGTACATGTTTTAAATTTTTTTATATGTATATATTTAATTCCCTACCCAACCCACTCCTCTTATCATCCCAATTCAATTCCTCTTCTCACCCACTCAAACAGGCCCTCGCCCTCGTAATATATTAATGTTATATAATGGAAGAACTGGAGTACAAAGCTTGCTTAGTGTACAAATGTAAGAATAATTGCGATTAAGGGCTAACTAGAATAACAATATGATTTTGGGATAATTGCAGGGAGGCTTGAATTAGATTAAATATAAGTTAGGAGATGATATCAATGAACCCAGGTCGATTTAATCAATTAAAGGCCGGACCTACACGAGTGACAATCGTAGGTACGGTCTAACTATTGCGTGAAAACCTGCAAGTTAGGGGTTCTTGTAAACTATTAAGTAGAGAGACATATGAGATTTTTTAAACTAAGGCCTAGTTTGCATGATCCCTAATTTCTTACCTTTTATTGCCTCGTAGATAGGACATTAGGATAGGTTAGACAATTCCTAACACTTGATGATTTTTGCTTAATAATCTTTCCTCAATAATCTAAACTAAAATGTAATAACTTAACAAGCAATTCTCAGGAATTCGTACACCCTGATTGCCGTTTTCTATTGATATTTCCGTATAGTTGATTGTGAGTTTGTTGTATGTGTGATTTGCTTTGTGACGATCTCGACCGTCACATGCTGTTTTGCTTTCTCCGAAACACAAACCCTCTCTGTTTGATCGGCCAAACTCGAGACGATATTTCATGCTACTATACCCCCAAACCACTAAACTATAACTTCCACTAGGATCAATAACTTCGAGACGTAATTCTCCCGTATTACTTGACAACTGGTGCACTTGTCGTGCCATCGGGAGCGAGCGAAATATTGTTATCGAGATTTACTCTTGTCAATCACCACTAAACAAACTGTTATAGAACAATGCGAAAAAAATGAAATATGTTTCGAAAAATTGCTAGAGGTACATTGAATTTATAACGTGCATTTTGATATCAATAAAAAAAATTTGTGTTTCAAAAGATAGTTGAATTCATGATGATAATGGAGAACATGAAACATGTTTCAAAAATTAATTATTTCAATTGAAATCGTGTGATCAATGCATTACACGATCTTTGATCTAGCGAATAATAGATCACACGATCTTTGATCACATGATCACTCGATCCAATGATCATGTGATTGAATCGAGTGATTTTTATATTTGTAGTTCCTTTTAAATCGTTGGAGAAGAACACTTACTGCCCGTAATAGTCGACAAAATTGTGTTGCCTGAATCTTTCATATTTCTTGATGATCAGGTGTTGAGATTCGCCAGAGCAATTCTCTGCAAAGTCATAGTCAACAAAATCTCAATCTAGAGGAAGCTGATTGCGGGAGAGCTAATCATGTTTTGGTTTGAATTGATATGTATTTGTATATTGACAAGTTTACCCTATGTAGTTTTTACATACCTGTATAATAAAATAGAGATTAATGATAACTATTGACTGATAGGTTTGTATTTGGAGACTAGTTTGTAGCGTATACATCAAGTATGATTGAATCATATAGGGGAAATTCTAGTTCAATGTGGTGAATTATACTACTTTTTAAATGTGTCAATTCGCTACCAGATGTTTCACTAAGGATCGTTGTTTCTAATAGTCTGTATTAAATTTTTTTGAACTCTTTTCTGAAAAAAATACACTTTTATTAAAATAAGTAGTAGAAAATTGATTTTAATATTATTTTTTTATAAAAATATAAAATAAAAAACGAATTCTAACAATGTTTTTATTTTATTTTTATACATATACAGTAGAAACTTTTAAAATTAATACTCGATAAATTAATAAACTCTCTAAAATAATAAATTTGTCCAGTCTCGACTTGGGCCGCCAATGTAAGAAATTGAAAAAATCGATAAAATGATAAGATAATAATTTTTCGGGAGATCGATCCCTTTATAATTTTCGGTCTCAAAAAAATCATAAATTAATAATTCATAGAAACTGAAAAAAAATATATTACACTTTATTGAAATATGATTCAATAGTTGTCTGTTACTTTTCTTATTGAAATATATTACACTTTATTGGAGCTCATCTCTAACTTTTTTTACTGCATCCAATAGCTCAGGTGTTGTATTTTTGTATTGTATCATAAAGTTGTGAAGAGTGTTTGACGCCATAAGTGCTTCTTTTCGCGTAACAGGCTCCAAAGACACCGTATCATCTTCGTCGTCATCCTCAACATTGTTCTCAATGATAATACCCACAATATCTCTCGAATACATTTACTTCAAAAGTCATTATTGATTTCCAATGCATATGAACACAGTATTTACGTTGAGTCTTAATAGTGTTAAGCTTGGAGTCCCAAGGTTTGCTGTAACGTAATTCTAAGAAGCATAGACTAATTTGTTTGGAATCAATATATGTATAATTACTTAGTTTGTACGGAAATATGAATTACGTTGAATCGGTTAAAAACTCTTTAAATTAATAATTAATAATTAATAATTTATCTATAAATTAATAACTCTCTAAATTAATAAATTTCTCCGGTCCCGATATTATTAATTTATAAAGTTTTAACTGTATATATATTTTTAAAATTTTCAAAAAAGTGATATTCAAATTATTTTCAATTAATTATTCCATAAAAATAATTTTATTTTTTTAATGCAGGGTTATTTTGGATATTTAATAAAATTTGGAAGTTAATCGTAGGTTTAATGGCTTAGGGTAAAATAAAAAAAGGTTTTCCCGAATTGACACTTAAAATAATTGAGGTAGTGAATTCCGGTATTTTTGTTTCCCTGGAACATGTTTACGACGCCGTTTTGATGTCTCTTGACAGGGCAGAGATTACGTTCATTACATTTGGGCTTGAAGCCCAAAAAAAGAAATAAAGTAAATGTGAAAAAGAGGTTTTTGTTTTCATTTACTCAAATAATCTTACAAAATCAATAATTTAATTTTAATTTCCATGTTAATGCTCCTCCACTATCTCTGACTCTCTGTCCGAGCTCTCTCTAGACTCTGCTCCGTCTCAAAGGGGTCTTCTTCTTGGACTGGTTTGGGTTTCATATCTTGGTTGTCTCTGAGAGAACGATTCAATCATGGGTTGGATTCCATGTTCTGGAAACTCAAACAGTCAAGCTAAGAAGAAGAAGAAGAAGAAGAAGCTGCCTGTTGATCAGATTCCACCCCCTTCAGGTGTCTGTTTTTGCATTACTTGTGATTTGATTCATTTCTCATGATTTCATTTTCTGGGTTTCTTATGAACTGGTTCACAGTTGTGTTGTTTTGGGATTTTATTGCTTTTTCATTGGTGGTTTGATTATATTTAGCATGCTCGTTAGTATCTATCTTGGGAGAAGGATTTTGGGTATTTGATTTTCAAAACCCATTTTGGAAAAATTATGGGTCTTGCTTCTTCTCTGAGTTGATTTGGTTTTTGGAAAGGTCTTTGATGTTGGGTTTTGGTTAGTTTTTTTTTTTGAGGGTTTGAGATTTGGGTTTCTTAGTTTTTGATTGGTTTTGGTGTTTGTGTGTAACATCAAGCCTAACTGATTAGTTATTGTTAATTATCTAAATGTGATCTGTAACTGCACATGTCATGATTCCTTAATATTCTCATAAATAGAAATGGTGGTTTTAGGCATGTATAGATTATTGTTTATGGTTAAACTTCTAGTGCCATAAATTGATGGCTGTCTAGAAATAGTGGTCAATATTTTAATGCATCTGAGGTTTTTGACTGATTTGCACAAGTTTAGTTTCCTGAGACTGTCTGTTTTTGGTGTTTCTTCTCTTTTGTTGAAAAAATCCATTATAATTTCCTGAGATGTTGTAAGAATTTTATGTGAAACTAATTAATTTTTTATTTTCGGCGCATTTCTAAATTACGCTTAATTTTAATGATCGCAGGGAAAATAAAGGGAACCTCCTCGGCCTCCTCGTCCTTAACTGTGAAGGGGACATCTAAAAATGGAGGGTCTGATAACATTGCAGCACAAACATTTAGTTTCCGTGAGTTGGCAGCTGCAACTAGGAATTTTAGGGCAGATTGTCTTTTAGGCGAGGGAGGCTTTGGTCGAGTATATAAAGGGCAGTTGGAGAGTACCAATCAGGTTAGTCATGTTTTTGCCTTTTTTTCACAATGCATAATCTCCTTTTTGGGGGGTTTACTTCTTCCTGGATCCAAGTTGAAATCTTGTGGCAGAAACTTGATCCTTGTTATCGCGGCGTAGGTTGTAGCTATCAAGCAACTTGATCGCAATGGACTGCAAGGGAATAGGGAGTTCCTTGTTGAAGTGTTGATGTTGAGTCTACTTCACCATCCTAATCTCGTCAATCTAATTGGTTATTGTGCTGATGGAGATCAGCGGCTTCTGGTTTATGAATATATGCCACTGGGATCTTTGGAAGATCATTTACATGGTACGGTAGAGACATGAAATTAAAGCTCTTCCTCATTTACGTGGCATTAGCCATTCTCTTGTATCTTGATGTTGATCTCATATGATTATTTTGTAGACATATCTCCTGGCAGGAAGCGACTAGATTGGAGTACAAGAATGAAGATAGCTGCGGGGGCCGCCAAGGGGTTGGAGTATTTGCATGACAAAGCTACTCCTCCTGTTATATTCCGTGACTTAAAATGCTCCAACATATTACTCGGAGAGGGTTATCATGCAAAGCTCTCTGATTTTGGGTTGGCCAAACTCGGGCCTGTCGGTGATAACACCCATGTTTCTACGAGGGTCATGGGAACCTATGGATATTGTGCTCCGGAATATGCGATGACAGGTCAACTCACTCTAAAATCAGATGTTTACAGCTTTGGGGTTGTTCTTCTAGAAATCATCACGGGCAGGAAAGCAATTGACAACTCAAAGTCTGTCGGAGAGCAGAATCTGGTTGCGTGGGTAAGTGATTCGCCACCTATCACATTACTCTCCATTCCAAAATCAGTGTCCAATTCCACCCTTCTTAATTATATATATGAATTACTAAGAATACCTTGTATGCATTAGTTATTATTAGCACACGAGTTTCTTAGCAAGTTGGAGCTCGTGAGGGCATGATGGAAAGTGGAACACTGACTCCAAAATCCATGGGTATCATGTGCGAGTTGCCTGATTCTCGAATGATCCAAATCCTAGAAGAAATGGAAATCAGAAACATGGCCAATTGAGTCTATCCCTGATTTTTTCTTTTTCTCTTGTTCAATATCCTTATTTCATATGTATCACGTTCTTTCTCTCTTAACTTTTGTTGATGTATTTAGCTGACTTTTGTTTCTTTCTTGGAAGCTTTAGTTGGTTTCATCAATAAAATATTTTCTTTTCGCTGATAAAAAAAATCCAATAATCCTTAATTTTTGTAAAAATGAAAACACAATCCTTATTTGGGAACAGAAAGTGTTGTTTGTAAACTCTGTATAGGTTGCTCTTTTAGTTACTGAGGGGCAGTCTCGACTTATCGCTGTATTATGTAAATAAATACTCATTTCATGGTGATAAAAAAATACTCATTTCATGATTGCAGGCTAGACCTTTGTTCAAAGACCGGAGTAAATTCCCACAAATTGCTGATCCGATGCTACAAGGGCAGTACCCTTCAAGGGGACTGTATCAAGCTCTTGCAGTTGCAGCAATGTGTGTACAGGAGCAGCCTAACATGCGCCCCGTCATAGCTGATGTTGTCACCGCCCTGACTTACCTTGCTTCACAAAAGTTTGACCCCGACACTGTGCAAAGCTCTCGTGTGGCCCCTCATACTCCTCCTAGGTCAAAGAGGATTGGCGATAGGAGGCAAAGCGGAGGTAGCAGATCTGAGAGGGACCGCTAGAAAATAAATATGCGTTCATCCTATTTCTAGTAGAGGGTTCGGTCATTGCTCCCATAGTTATACAAATAGTGGTTGGTGATCACAATGCTCGGAGATGGTTGTAAATGAGTGTTGGAGTGTATGGTTTCAGCTTACAGTTAATGGTACGTCATTCGGCACAATAATTGTGGATGGGCTATGTAACCTGTTGGGAGCACAGGTATGTTTCATCTATACCTGCTTCAGTATATGTTTACCCTGTAAAACCTTATCATCACACCGCCTTTGTATAGTTGATTTTGAATTATACTTGAGCAGAGCTCCATAGAGATTTTGGTAATTGTGTTCAAAATACGGATGGTTAGTACATAAATGGATTTCGATTTCATGTGAAGATGTGTAGAAATTGAAAGCCGAACTCTACACTTCCATTATGACGTGGACTACTTTATACTCAACTATGGTATAAACCCAAATTAACTGCCTTGTGATTTATTCTGTTTTAAAATTTGAGTATATAGGCGGGTTTGGTTTTACACTTAAAATGTTTAGGTTCATGTATGAGGTTTTATAATACACCAAAGTATGAGTTTTTATAATCACCATAGGGATAATTGCAAAAACTAGTGTTATAGGAAATGATAGATGCTAGTTGGGGTGTAAAAGATTTTTAGGGGACTAATTGAAAATTAATCAGGCAATTTGGAGATTTTTAGAACACAACGGATAAAAGTTACTCTAGGGATAACAGGTTGGTCATCCCCAAGAGCTCACATCGACGGGAATGCCAACTGATACGCTGGAAGGGGCGAATTCGAGTAATTTGCTCGAATAGAGATGTAAGGGTAAGGGTCGCGTGGTTGTTTGGGCCTCCGCGAGCGCTTGTGGGAACGTAGCATACAATCCTCCATTGTACTGCGCTCTCCAAGTGTGCTTCCTTTTACTTCTTAACCCCGCCTCCGGGGGTATGAAGCACATCCCAAGTGACCCTTCGGGTCCTCATGGAACTCGGATTCCTTCTCCTCTTCTTGCTTCTCAGCCTACGGGGTATTAGCAGCCGTTTCCAGCTGTTGTTCCCCTCCCAAGGACTGCAAACAAGTTAACTATTTTTTAATTTAAGTAAAAAGTTATATTGCATGTACATTTTTTTATATTTAAAAGATGTCATTTTGAAAAAAATTAGGGGTCACGCGATTCATTTTCCAATTATTATGACGGAATATGACGAATTGTAAAATTTACACTATTTATGGTACATGTATGCACTCCAGGTTACAAGCAAATACGACCATCAGTCATGCAATGATGAAGTTGACATGCTTTGTACGTACACTGGTAACAATTTTAGAATCATACACCATTATTGTGAAGTGAATAGCAGTGACAAGCAATGAAGCTAAAAATATATTTTACGAATGGATTCACTGATGCGAAAGCGGAAGAGAAGAAAATCATAGAGCTATTTATATGTTGACATTGATACGAACACAGATTCAAGTAGGTGACAAGTGATGAAACGTCTGTCACGCTTCTTTCTCAAAGCTTCCCGGTCGTGACATGAGTTTCCATTGCTTGCACTCAACTCCTCAGTCAGTGTTGATGCGAGGACTGGTTGCATTCCCCTGTTACAGTACATTTTTAACAGAAATAATTGTGATTAAGGATCAGATCTTGCCTTATTTAAGATTAAGGCACACACTAAAGACTGCAATCAGACACCGATTTGTTGGATAAAAAGATATATCAATTACCCAGGAGATGCTTGGGCTTTGATTTATTTGTCCGGATTCATATTGTAATGTCGCCTCCAACGTTGACAATTTTCCAATCCCCCGTGCAGCAGATCATCGACGTAGAAGACTTGTTTCACCATTTTAGCCAAACACCACGAATTTTCTTGATACACATTTGTAGATGTATCAACGGATTCCATCTCACGGTCTTTTCGAATAGTAGCCTCGTTGAACCACCTACACTTAAAAACTGTAACAGACATCCTTTGCGTGTATTCGAGTTTAACAACTTGAAACAAGATTCCATAATACTTTATCGAATTGGCTTTGAACATCACACCAGGATGCAAAGTCTACACTGGAAATCCATGAAGTCTTGTCTGTCTGAAGACTTCCTCCGATGAAGGTGCATGTAGGGGTGGTCGTTCTTCCGTTGTCCCGTTAAACTCACGAGTTTTGAATCGGTATGGATAAGAGGTGTGTAACCATCTACGGTGTCCGAGGTATGACAATCTACGTCGACTATATGTAGCGTTGAGGTCGTTAAGGCAAATGGGGCATGCCTTGTACCCCTTTACCTGAATTCTGCCTAACATTCCCAACCATGGATAGTCGCTGATTGTGTACATCACCGCTGCACGCATAAGAAATTGCTCGCAACTCTTCCGATCATACGTTGGGACACTCGTGCCCCACAATACTTTTAGATCGTCTATTAATGGTTGCATGAACACGTTCAAACACTTACCCGGTTATTTTGGCCCGGAAACCAATATCGATAGAATATTGTACTATTTCCTCATACACATGCACGGGGAGAAGTTGAGGGGAATCATTACCACTGGCCAAATACTGTGAGGCGTAGAAGCGGGCCCGAACGGGTTAAAACCGTCGCTCGCTAAAGCAAGACGCACGTTCGAGAAGTCTGCAGCAAATGTTGGGTACAATTGATCAAACTCTTTCCAAGATACGCCGTCAGCTGGATGACCAAAATTGTTTTTGTCTCTGACCCTTTTCCCGTGCCAACGCATTTGGTCGGCAGTCTTCGCTGACATGTATAAACGCTAGAGCCGCGGAATAATAGGGAAGTACCAGACAATTTTTCTTGGTTTCTTTTTTTTTTTCTGTTTCCCGTCTACCCATCTAGATGTCTGACAAATAGGGCAGAAATTGGCATATTGTTATTGTTTATAGTATAAGATGCACCCAAAGCAGCGTACTTGATACAATCTATCCCTATCTTCTTCAACATCTTCTTCGCTCCGGCATATGATATAGGGTGGAAATTTAGCGACAGGTGCGAATTTATATAAAACTCGTAATTCATGTCAAATGCTATGTTTGATGTTTCTGATTTTTCCTTAATGGTCATCAATTTCAAAAGCGCCTTCAGACAGGACAAGTTAGACCTTGGAAACAATGGGGTGTTCACAAGACGCGTTAGTTCGTCATACGCGTCCATCGCTGCTTTTGTCGTAGGGTGTTCACCCTCCACTGTATCTTCATCAAAGTTTTCAGCCCGCTGGAATAAAGCATCCACAAGCTCTACAACATGATCGACATTTCGACTACTTGAAGCCTCGTCCCGCACCCAAAAACGAATTTGCGTTATGCACTTCACCGTGACAAATCCACACAGTGTGTCGAAACCATGCAGTATTGCAATAAGTGGGTACGTAAACCATGCAGTATTGCAATAAGTGGGTACGTATTGTATTCTCGTGTTGGACAATCATATTGTGCCAGGATTTGCACGGGCATAGATATCCGTCGATACCGTGTTGGAACGCATTTCTTTGGATAAACTTTATGAAATTTTCGACACCGTCCATATACGCTTGTGACCTTCTATTTTCTATATTCATTCACCTACGGTGGTCCATAATTGACAGATCCACATACAATACAATACGTGATAATTATTATATGCATATGTATTAGTAAACGTAATTAAAGGTAAATATCCACAAACAAAAGTACGATTTTGAACCACACGGTCATAATTCATAGCATATAGTTCACCAAATTTTTACTAATTCATAGCCTAGTTCACCAAAATTTCACTAATTCATACCCTAGTTCACCAAAATTACATGTATTCATAGTCTAGTTCACCAAAATTTCACTAATTCATAGCCTAAGTCACAAAAATTCATAGAAATGTCGAAATATAATAGCAAAATTAAAATTTCATACCAAATCGAAAACCCTAATTAACCTGCAAATCTGGAGATCGACCAACGGGGACGACAGGATTAGAGACAACGAGGGGAACTCGAGAATCGGACTAGTATTCTTCAATTTTGTATGCACTCCAAATATTCACCTCTATCAATGTAGGTCCAAATGATCCTTCACAAATCAAATTTTGACAAATGAAGTCATGCATGGAACTTTTATAGAATTTTCAAAACCTTTTCCCGGCGAGATATTGCATAATATCTCGCCGAGAAAGGTTATGACCGTTGATGGTCAACATCCGACCATTGACAGTCAACGACTCTAACCCAACGATATATTTCAATATTTCGCCGGGTTGGAGTCGTTGACTGTTAACGGTCGGATGTTGACATCAACGGTCATAACCTTTCCCGGCGATATATTGTGCAATATCTCGACGGGAAAAGGTTATGACCGTTGTGGTCAACATCTAGGCGTTGACGTATGTAATCAGCCCGACGAGATTTACAATATCTCGCCTGTTTGGTGAAACAAATTCGTCGATATATTGAATATCTCGTTGATAAAGGTCATCACCTTTCCCGGCGAGATATTGCGCAACATCTCGCCGGGAAAGGTGATGACCGTTGTGGTCAACATCCGACTGTTGATTGGTGAAACCAACCCGGCGAGATATTGCATATATCGCCGGTTAGGTTAAAACAATCCGACGAGATTATGAATATCTCGATGGGAAAGATTTAACCCTAACCGGCGAGATATTGAAATATATCGGGCATAATTTTCTGCTACTTTCTGGGTCGACCAACAAGGTTCTCGAGTCCGATCGGAGGTCGATCCACCGTTGGATCGTGTTGACTTTTGGACAAGGTGTTCGGAAGACGTGGTACTACGTTATGACCTTTGGAATTTGCGTTTGGAGGTTCGAGTGATTTGATACGATTTTTTGATCGTGCCCCATTGATTCGGTAAAGTTTCTCTACTCTTTCTTGTAATTGTGGGTTGAGCCAAGATTGGTTAATCTTGAGATATTGTGATCCTCTAATTGTGTTTAGAGAGAACTCGTTGTACCCATTATATTGATAGTGGAGATCAAGCGGCCTCGAGGGTCCCGTGGTTTTTCTTCTCTCGCCTTGAGGAGGTTTTCCACACTAAAATTGTGCGTGGCTATTGTGTTCTTGTTTGCTATATTTTATTAACTTGCTTGATTTGCTCTGCTTGATAGATTCCTACGAGATTTGCACAGGTGGGGAGAATTATTTAATTCCGCTGCATCTAATTATTCTATTAGATTCGTTTTTCTCCCAACAAAGTGGTATTAGAGGTTGGTTATTCAATCGGTATCCTGTGTTAAATAATGGAAGCTAATACAAGCAGAATGGTTAGTTTGAACGATTCAAATTATGGTTAGTCTTCGCACTCAGAAGTCTTAGTGACAGAACAAAGAGGAATGAGTAAGAGCAGAGGTCCAAAAGGTAGAGACAGAAGCAAGAGTAAGAACATGTATACCAATGCAGAGTGCTATCACTGTGGTCTAAAGGGGCATATTAAAAAGAATTGCCGAAAGCTCAAGAGAGACAACCAAAATGACAAAGAGAAAGAAAAGAAGGCAAGTCATGACGATGATGTTGCTACTATTACTGAAGAGTTTCTTCTCTTGTGTGATGAAGAAGATGTTAACTTGACTTGTGATGAGACCAGTTGGGTAGTAGATAGCGGTGCCTCCATTCATGCTACAAGTCGAAAGGATCTCTTTTCATCTTATACATCTGGTGATTATGGCAATGTTAAGATGGGAAATCGAGGCATGTCAAAAGCTATTGGCATAGGAGACGTGCGATTGGAGACGAAAAACGGTACAATTCTTATTCTGAAAAATATTAAGCATATTCCTGACATTCGTTTGAATTTGATATCAGTGGGCAAGTTAGATGATGAAGGTTTTCATCATACCTTTGGTCGTGGTTCATGGAAGCTCACTAAAGGTGTTATGGTTGTGGCTAGAGGTGAAAAGTGTGCTTCGTTGTACGTGACACAAGCTAGAGTTTGTGGTGGCATTATTAATGCAGTCGAGAAAGAGAGTACAACTGAAATGTGGCACAAGAGACTTAGTCATATGAGCGAGAAGGGAATGATGGTTTTGGGAAAGAAGAATCTCTTACCGGGAATGAAAGGTGAACCATTAGAGAAGTGTGAGCGTTGCTTGGCCGGCAAGCAAACTAGAGTATCTTTCAAATCATCCCCTCCCTCGAGAAAGCCCGAGATGCTTGATTTAGTATACTCTGATGTTTGTGGTCCTATGAAATCCAAGACGCTTGGAGGTGGTCTCTATTTCGTGACTTTTATAAATGATCATTCAAGAAAAGTGTGGGCCTATATCTTGAAGACTAAAGATCAAGTGTGTGGTGTCTTCAAGCAGTTTCATGCCCTAGTTGAGAGACATACTGGGAAGAAGTTAAAGTGCATGTGAACCGATAATGGAGGTGAGTATTGCAGTTCTTTTGATGATTATTGTAAGGATCAAGACATTCGACCTCAAAGGACGTCTCCAAAGACGCCTTAGCTAAATGGGTTAGCTGAGAGGATGAATAGAACGCTTATTGAAAGGATGAGATGTTTACTTGCACAAGAAGGGTTACCAAGATGCTTTTGGGGTGAAGCTTTAAATACAGTGGTTCATGTATTGAATCTCACACCGTGTGTGCCTCTTGAGTTTGATGGTTAAAATGGAGTTTAGACGGGTAAAGATGTCTCCTACAATCACTTAAAGGTATTTGGATGCAAGGCATTTGTGCATATTCCAAAGGATGAAAGATCCAAGCTTGATATGAAGACTAGACCGTGCATATTCATCGGTTATGGCGAGGATGATTTTGGGTACAAATTTTATGATCCGGTGCAGAAGAAACTTATCAGAAGCCGCAATGTGGTATTTATGGAGAATCATGACATCAAAGATATTGCGAAGTTTGAAGAAAGTGCTCCGCAATTTATAACCGACTTGATTGATTTTGATATAGTTCCTCCTACAGTTGTGTCAAGTCAAGTTGAAGATGAAGTTCGTGATGACCAACAAGGTGCAGGTGATGTTGATGCTCCTACAGAGGTAGAGATGGATAATGAAGTCCATGAGCAGTTGCCAGTACTAGATGTTCCACCAATTGTTCCACTCAGGAGATCTTCTAGAGATCGACAACCGTCTACAAGATACTCAGCTGATGAGTATGTATTAGTATATGACGGGGGAGAACCCGTAAGTTACAGTGAAGCCCTTGAAGATGAGAACAAGAAGGAGTGGTTCGAAGCCATGCAAGATGAGATGAAATCATTGCATGAGAATCATACTTATGAGCTGGTGAAGTTGCCGAAAGGCAAAAGAGCTTTGAAGAACAAATGGGTTTACAGAGTGAAGTAAGAAGAAAATACTTCACGTCCTCGATCCAAACCGGTCAACCTTGATTACCTCCGTAAGTAAAGGTCAAACTCTCAGTAGAAACTTTTTTTTGAGGACATGATACATCGATTTTAATTTTTTATTAACGTACATGAATTTTAAGTCGTTTCAAATGATTATGGTAATTTTGGTCTACAATTAGCATATGAAAAGAGAACAAAAAACCGAAATCAAGCGAAAGTCAACAATCTTGACTAGAGAGTAGTCAAATTTTTTGACCATTTGCGACGGCGCACTTCCAAATGTGCGCCGTTACAAACTAACGACAACAAAAACGGTCTGTTTTCGAACCGTTTACTCCTAACGGTAAGATTTTGGTCAACGGTCAACAATTTTGTAACGGCGCACTTTCGATATGTGCGCCGTTACAAATTCAATTTAATTTGTGACGGCGCACGATAAATGTGCGCCGTTACAAAATTTTGTAACGGCGCACATTGGACGTGCGCCGTTACAGAAATTAGTAACGGCGCACATATCCAAAGTGCGCCGTTACAAAATGCAAAAACTGATAGCGTGTAAAGGGTTTAACTAATGACCATTTGTAACATTTTGGCGTATAACAAGACCTTCACAATACTTGAATTCCAGAATTTTTGAACATGGAGAAACTCACACGTCGTACACAAACAAATGAAAATCAAAAGTAGAGAAGTCGAGGCCTTGAGTAAATCGGATGGCGCCACCGCCTTAAGATGATGGAGTTGGTGCACGATCTTTGTCGCTGGAGAACTTTTGGAATGACGTGAGGTCCGAGAATAAGATGATTGTAGTTGCCTGCAACTGCAACAATTTTCGAGACTGTTCGAGGCTGAGAGGTTTAGAGGATTTGGTTCGGCGGACCGAGGAAAGTACAAACGACGTCTCGATGACATGGACAGAGATAAAGCCAATATATTATTATGAAACACTAACTTCCAAGGTCAACTATACACCATTGAACAATTCAAATAAGAGCTATATTATCCTTTAAGATGGCTTCTCGACTATGTCTGATGAAATCATGACGTGGCGAGGGTTTTCAGGGCACGTAAAGAGAGGACGATTAAGATTGAGAGACGAAAATTTATACAATCCTAATTAATGGTTCTTAAGTTTATACAGAAGTTATAAAGGAGTACATCCATAAATACTATTTTTCAGTTATTTGCCACCGGTATTTAAATCACAAAAATCCAAACACTGCATATGCATACTGAATAAAATTTGATTGCCATTTGAAAAACATACCTTATATAAACATACACATGATTTATTATGAATTACATACATCACCAGATCGTGTTATTTAGTACATATGGAAACAATCTACTCGTGTGAGAGAACAAATGTAGCTTTAAATGTTCCCAAAGGGTTGTCGTAGTGGAACTGCAGGGCATGTTCATTTCGGGCCCTACAAAAATCAAGAAGTTAACACCAACCAACCAATAGGCAAATCAGATTTATAACAACTATCTTTATTACCCGGAAGATTTTCATGTAGTATTCAACCAGATCTTCGGGTGAGCCGTATTTTGTATGCTTATATGCATCTATATTGTTCAACTCCTGCATCCCAGGTATTACAAACACCAAAATTGTCAACATTCAAGTTACAAAATCTCTTCCTATTTGCTCGGATCAAGGTCATAAGGCAGCAACCTTACGGAGGCACACCCTCTCGTTAAGAACTCACAGCTGAGCTGTAAACAAGTTTCATCCGATGCTGCCATGGTATATATGGTTTTAGGAATATACCTCAATCCAGGTAGACAGTTTTGGCCTTCCTGCTGTAATGTCGTACTTCCAAACTGCTGACAAGAAGATCTGGAATTTTTCAATGAATGTAATGTAGGCTATATCCACCTGATGAAAAGAATAATAAATTACTCCATTAAAAGAGAACATGTCAAAGCATCATATTAAACATGAAAATATTTTAGTTAGAAGATAATTGCTGATTTTTTTTTGCATTACAGTGTTCAATGAAATAATGTGGCTGTAGTTGAATTGACATCGTACCAAACTAAATTGGCCGAGGAAGAAAGGTCCATCATCAAATTTCTGAAGAGCATTCTCCAAGTGATCAAAATGAGCACCTGAGGCGGGTTACAAAATTTTCTCAGTCTACTTTATAACCAAAAACTCAAGCCAGAATTCGAGTATTTTTAATCTTACCAACTTCTATTACTGGGTTTTCTTTGAACAAGGTATACACTTGCATGGTAAATGTATCAATGTTTGATAACAACTCCTCCCCGAACTCTTTTTTGGCAGGATCCTTTGCCATTTAAATCAAATATATTTTAGTCCAAGTTCTTAAATAGGGAATGCCTTTTACCACTGAGACAAGTTAAAATTTTGAACATCTTACATCAGGATAAAGGGGAGACCCTTCGAAGTTGGTATCTATATATTTGAGTAAATCAATACTCTCTCCTATGATTTTGCCATTGTGCTCCAATGATGGCACCTGCGGATAAAGAGAAACTTTGTGATAATTCCAGCAAAAAGGGACTTCCAATTGAGTCCTACATCTCAAATTAAATCAGAAGAATACTCAAAACTTAAAAGTATAACACACAATTAACTTTGATGAGATTACTGAATGTGAATGTAGCTTGAAGAACTCAATCAGGTGAAATGAAATAAAAGATATTTGGTATATCTAATCAAAATAAGTTCTGAACAACACTAAACCTGGTTTTTCAGCACATCAATCATCATTATCTTCTTCAAGGGATCATAAAAGTACATGGTAAAAGGGTAAATATGATGGGATATGACCACAAAATTTAATGATATAAATTCCCCATTACGAAACGATATAGTAAACTACTTCAGGTAGGCAAAACTTATTCATCCAAATCAAACAATGATTATGTAAACAACAATCAAGACAGTGTTAAACATAAAATGGAAACTATTTCATACTAATAATCAGTTAGATTTCACAGGTCAGACACTCAGTTGATAATGTTAAATGATTTTTAACTCACCCAATTTCGTACCTTGACATCATATTATAATCGGCAAAAGTAAGATCTTCGTAAACTCATAAATGTTGAAACTAAACGAATAAAAATGTAAGTGAAAATGTCACCTTATTTGCAGGGTAGACCTTTTCCTTGTACCAAGAAGGTCTGTCTTCAAGGTTAATAGCAATTAATTTAATCTTGTCTTGCAGTCCCTGCACCCAAATCGAAAAAAGGAAATGATTTTATGTATATAATCATTTGCAAAAATGTTTAACTTTTCGCACGCTCCATCAAAATTTGGATCTACACTAGAAAGTTAGATCAAGCCTGTTAAGTATTCAATCGCTTAATTAATAACAGATGCTATCACATCATCAATAATGTGCAGGTAATACAGCTATCTGATAGGATAAAGAGGCCACTCATAAAATCAAACTAAGTATAAGTACTCATAAGCTGCCATAAGCATAACCTTATAATTCCTGGCAATCCACACACGTTGTGCATAAGGGCAGTTGTAACATACATACAACCTACAATTAAGAACAAGGAAATAAAGTTCATGCGCTGCTTCAAATATGATCAAATTGGAGTACAAATTAAAAACAGCAAAATACTCCAAGAGAAATTCCTGGAAAAAATTAAAAACAACAACAGCAAGAGGTTCTGATACTAATTGAATCATGATTCAATTCAAGAAAATAATAGCAACGAACAAAGGGACTAAAAACCATGAAGAACAAAGTTAAATGTGTTGGACCTGATGGTTCCATCAAAAAGCGGTGGTTGGTCGGCGGTGGAATTCAAACGCGGAGGCAGGTTCTCTTGCGCGCTTCTGGAAGAAACAAAACAAAACGAGATGGAAATCGAAATAAGCAACAATAGAGTAATGAGCATGAAATCAAGCACAGAATCGATCAGTAGAAACAGTAGCGAGGAGGTAGAATCGTTACTCAGTAGCCATGTATGGGTGCGAAGGTGAGTCCAGAGAGAGCGTCGTGTGGTGAAATCGACGAGCGTAGAAGTATATAAGCGAGATGGAGAGGATTGGGCATGGCCGAATCGGAGAGCAGTGACAGAGCAGAAAGGAACAGGCTCGTTTGGATAATGCCGCCAACGTCTTTGAGTCGATCGCGATACTTGTATTTATATGCAAATAGGGACAGTTTCTTGTGCATTTTTCCCAAATTACATACCAGCTTCAGTCTTAAATAAGGACAAATTATAGACAAAAACTTTTTCTATAATTTATAATTGTGAATTTTAAAATATAATAATCTCCATAGTAATAATCTACATATATAGATAGATTAATTTTATGTGATCAATCGGGGCGAGCTTGGGTCGCGACGGTAGATCGGTACTGGGAGGGAACTGGTGTTATCTGGCGTCGGTGGGCAGACTCATGTAAGCATACCGAATTAGGGGGTCTCGGCTTGCTTAAGCTTCAATACGTGGGAACCAGCGATTTTGATTGGTTGGCAGATCGGTATTGGGAGGGATTTGGAATTATATGGCGTCGGTGGGCAGACTCATGCAAGCACACCAAACTAGGGGTACTCGGCTTGCTTAAGATTCAATACATCACTCTGCTCGGCATGCTGTTTTTCGGCGGCGTTCTGCTCACGTTCAGCCTGACGTTCAGCGCGAAGTTCCGTAATAACCTCCTCTTGTTGGCTGAGTCGAGTCCGGAGGTCCACAATCTCCGCTTGACTACCATCGGAGGAGGTCGAACGTCTTCTCTGTCTCGGCGGTGCCTCGTAAGAACTCCCGCAACCCCGGATGCGTCGTCCTCTAGAGGGTTCTATGGTAACTCCTCTGGCAAGCTCGATCTCGCGAACATGCTCGGCAGCTTGTCGCATGACCTCATCCTCTTCAGCGTCGGTCATCTTGTTCAGCGTTCCATCCTCGTTGTAGTTCGCCTCCTCATTCTTCCAATCCCTAAGCGCATTCTGAATGTAAAGCTGCAAAAAAAATTTGATTAATATAATAAATTTAAATATTAAAATAAAAAATATATATATATATTGAAACTTACAAGCTTCGGGTTGAGTCCCTCCTCCCCCTCCCGTGCATCATCACCAGTCCTAGGTAAGGCCTTGTGAGCCTTCAGTAAGGCCTCCAACTTTTTGGAGACCTCCACTTCCCCGGCCTCTGACATCCTCTCCCAAAGCTGTCGAAATGGGACTTTACCAGTGTGGTGGTTTAATTTGTTCTCGCTCCTCCGAATGGCACTCATTTGAGTATCAACATTTTCCTGGAAAAAAAATAAAAGTAAATTCACATCAAAAATAGTAAATTAAAAAAAAATTAAAGTAAAAACATTAAAGTAAAAATTAGTAATATACCTCGTTGGCATCGAAATGTTCAACGAGCCACCGCCACTGGGACTTCTTCCCTTTCAGACACTTGGGAATCCCATTCCGGCACAGTCTAGTAGGGTCGACGTAGAGCTTGTATAACCGCTTCATGTTGGATTTTCGCTCCTTGTAAGCGCTTATGGCCGCCTCACGAATCCAACCCCTAAGCTCAACCGAATCGGTCACTTCAAACAAACGCTGAAATTCACAAATATCACGTCAATATTTATAATACGAGCATTTGGAAAAAAATTAGAGTAAAAGTTGAAATTACCCTGAAACTCCTCCAAAACGCCTGGAACTCAGACGCCGGCAAATCCCCAAACGTCTGGTAGGAAGCGTCGCGTTCCCGAGCGAATTTCCCTATAATCGTCTTCACCCTTTCGGCCGAAAGGATTCCTCCTGCGACACGTGGTCGGCCGTTTTCCCACGTCAAGAGCAACGGACCTCCGTTCCTCTGAACTGCTCTCTCATCGTGCTCGATGTTGATGTCGATCTTTTGGTCCTTCTTTGCCCTAGCTTCCCAGCTCTTCGTGTTCAGGCAGTCGACTTCCACCTTGTAGTCGAAGTACAGCTCGTACCTCGGAATCTCTCTGTACTCGAGGGGAAGGAGCCTCCACTCGTTCAGCGGCAGTTCTGACTCATCCGGCACAAAGTCAGATTCGGAGGGTCCTGCGACGTCTCCGAGCATCTCTTGGAAAGTCCGATGATCCGGGACCTGGTACTGCCAGCCAACCTCCGTATCTCCCGGATAAGTCGGCTGAGTGGGCTGAGTCGGCTGCGGCGGTGACGGAGTGTACATGTCATCATGTAACTCCGGCGCCTGCGTAGCCTCGAAAAATGGAATGTCCATGGTGGCTCGCCTAGGTGCCCTGGCCCTAGGTGCCTTACGTCTAGGCTCCATTATCTGTAATTGACAGAATAACACTTTTAAGGTCAATTTGACCGAAAGAACAGGGTAATTCGGCCGAAAATGCCCGAATTACCCTAAGGGGCAATTTTTTTAATAATTCCAATAATACCCCTAAGGGGCATTTATTTTTGGAAATTCCAATAATGCCCCTAAGGGGCATATTTTTGGAAATTCGAAAGGGGCAATTTTGTGGAAATTCCAATAATACCCCTAAGGGGCAAATTTTTGGAAATTCCAAAAATACCCCTAAGGGGCAATATTGTTTGAAATTCCAATAATACCCCTAAGGGGCAATTTTTTAATAATTCCAAAAATACCCCTAAGGGGCAATTGTTTTGGAAATTCCAATAATGCCCCTAAGGGGCAATTTTTTTAATATTCCAAAAATACCCCGAATGGGCAATTTTTTTAATAATTCCAAAAATACCCCTAAGGGGCAATTTTTTCATAATTCCAAAATTGACCCTAAGTGGCAGTTTTTTAAATATTCCAAAAATACCCCTAAGGGGCAATTTTTTTAATATTCCAAAAATACCCCTAAGGGGCTAATTTTTTTCATATTTCCAAAATTGCCCCTAAGGGGCTAATTTTTTTTATAATTCCAAAATTGCCCCTAAGGGGCTAATTTTTTCATAATTCCAAAATTGCCCCTAGGGGCAATTTTTTTATAATTCCAAAATTGCCCCTAAGGGGCTAATTTTTTTCATATTTCCAAAATTGCCCCTAAGGGGCTAATTTTTTTTATAATTCCAAAATTGCCCATAAGGGGCTAATTTTTTCATAATTCCAAAATTGCCCCTAAGGGGCAATTTTTTCATAATTCCAAAATTGCCCCTAAGGGGCTAATTTTTTTCATAATTCCAAAATTGCCCCTTAGGGGCTACTTTTTTCATAATTCCAAAATTGCCCCTAAGGGGCAATTTTTTCATAATTCCAAAATTCAAAAACATATCCACAATTCCAACATATATTCATATATTTCATAATTTTATAGTTTCAACATATATTCATATATTTCATAATTTTTTCACAATTCTAAAATTCAAAAACATATCCACAATTCCAACATATATTCATAATTTTTTCAACATATATTCATATATTTCATAATTTCATAATTTCATAATTTCAACATATATTCATATATTTCATAACATGTAAACATATGTAAATTATCTAACATGTAAATTATCAAAAACATATGTAAATTATCTAACATGTAAACATATGTAAATTCCAATTTCAATTCCACTTACCTATTTGACGGGAAGGTCCGGGACGGCGACGGAGGGACGGCGACGGAGACGGCGACGGCAAGTGAAGCAAGAAGGAGAAAAAAACAGAGGAGGAAAAAATGGGTTCTGCCCAATATTTATCTGCGATTTCGTAACGGCGCACTTAATAGGGTGCGCCGTTACGAATATAGGGTGTAACGGCGCACCCTATTATGTGCGCCGTTACAAACCGTAACGGTCAGAAATCGAGCCGTTTCTGACCGTTGTCTGAACCCAACGGTCAACTTTTGCAACAGTCAACATTTTTGTAACGGCGCACAACATTGTGCGCCGTTACAACCAAAATATCCGCGGGAAGTTTAAATTTTCGCAAAATTTACCCGCGAAATTTGATTTTTCGCGTGGGGCCACTTTTGTAACGGCGCACATAGCTATGTGCGTCGTTACAAACCTAAACCCCAAATTTAACCTAAACTCGATCGTGGATGATAAGCGGTCTTCCCGTGGTTTGATTTTCTTCAAATTTGTACTATACCACGTATATGTAATTTCCAACTAATCGAACGGTTTCGATTCAACATAAAATATATTAATCTACCGAACGTTCGATCATCAATGAGTTTAGGGTTTTTGTGAGTTTTACCTTCCTTAACCCTAAACTCACGCTTTCAACGAAAGTGGAATGTGTTGAAAATAAAGTTTTAATCCAACTGAACGGATAGGAGCGCAATGAATGTGTACTTCATATGCCAAAATTTCATTCAATTCCGATAATGTATGAACCTAGATCTAACCGGTCAATGGGAAGTCAACATAGTTGACTAGCCTATTTGACTTTTTGTAACGGCGCACATAGGCCGAGTGCGCCGTTACAAACTTCCAAAAATAATATTATTTTATTGATGTCGATCCAAAAGTGAATCCGACCGTACCAATTTGAGCGCAATGACTTGTTAGTTCATGTTTCATAATTTCATTTGACTATTTTCAACGTATGAATCTCGATCGGGATCGAAAACCCGATTTCAAAGGACAAAAGTCAACTATCTGATTTTTTCCTAAGTGTGGATTTGTAACGGCGCACGTTACCTATGTGCGCCATTACAAATCCACACTTAGGAAAAAAAGCAGTTTAAGGTGAAATTGACCGAATTACCCCTAATTCGGCCGGAATTGACCGAATTACCCTTTTTCAGGTCGAAATGACCGAATTACCCTTAATTCGCCCGGAGTTGACCGAATTACCTTTTTAAGGTCAAATTGACCGAATGACCCCTAATTCGGTCGGAATTGACCGAATTACCCCTAATTGGGTAGGAGTTGACCGAATTACCCTTTTCAAGTCGAAATGACCGAATTACCCCTACTTCGGTCGGAATTGACCGAATTACCCCTAATTGGGTAGGAGTTGACCGAATTACCCTTTTCAGGTCGAAACTTCGGTCGGAATTGACCGAATTACCCCTATTTCGGCCGGAGTTGACCGAATGACTATTTATAGATGATAGATTAAAAAAACCATTTATTCATAACCAATCAAACATACATATACATATTAAGTATCAAAGTCGGCGGAATCATAATCTTCATGCCCTTCCAAATCGCTGTCATCGGTTTCTTCGTCGTCGTGCTCGGTTTCTTCGTCTTCTTCATCGTTCTCAGCTGGAGGTACTGGCGGTGGATACCGGATTAAGTTTTTTAGGTCGATAGTGATACCACTCGGTGTGACGATGTCAATTCGATCTTCTTGGTAAGGTTCATCGACTTCAAACTCTAGGTCGTCGTCGTCACCGGCACGGGCTAAACTGGTCGGTTTGTAGTGACCCCTATGCGACACGACGTTCACAACCTTCCACGGTCCAGATTTAGGGTCGTCGATATAGTATACCTGTTTTGCCATTAAAGCAAGGCAAAATGAGTTTTGTTTGTGACGATCTGTGGACGTGTTGACCGAAATGAATCCATTTGCGTCCTTTCTAACTGTCTGTTCGTCGTACCACCGGCACTTGAATAGAACGACTGGCATGCCTTCCGAGTAGGTAAGGATACATATGTCTATAAGAACAGCGTAGTAACATATGTCGTTTGCTTCAATCATGACCCCTGAATTTTGATTTCTCCAGCCCTGGTCTATTCTCAAGCATAAAAATTTGACAATTCCATGTGATTCTTGGCTAGGGCTTATACATTGTGTGTATACGGCATTGCCCTATATCTGATACCCTGGCTCAGATCATCTGAGAATCGCAGATAAGTCAACCAATTTTCAACGCATGGTCCAATCTGCATGACTGCTCGCATTTTTAACACAAGTCGTAATATGAGGGAAACAATGATAGCATTTGTGCCCTAGTCCAATTGGTATTAGCCTGTAAACGTCTATGTACAAATATCATCGTTTGTAATGTATAAATATAAACGGCTTTATATTACTTATGTGTTGAAGTAATGTGTTAAGCATGATCTGATTTATGACCACTAAAGTAGTAGAACCATAAATCTGTACGGATCACACTTAACGAGTCCCTGGTCAACCTATGCTTCCTTAAAAGCGACCAGTATGAGGATGGTTCTTAATGACGTAGTTCTACTTGTCATAAGGATGTGGGATCCTGGAACCATATCATAGGTATCATGAGGTGATTGATATCGGACGACCCGCATTGAATAGTGTTTTCATAGATTAAGCCATAAACATATTCAGATGCGATAGCTTGTCACGACGTCCTTAGACCAAGGAGTCTTTGTGATCACTATGCAATGAACGTACGGCTTTAACTTGCGCCAAACGCTTTCTGTAAAAGGATTGCTATAAAGGGCATGATTGGGTGGCGGAACGGGTTGCATGAGTGACACGAAAGACGGCTAAGGGATTTATCCCTCATACTACGGTATGGGAAAGATATCCATTAGAAGGCCTCTTGATGGAGACTGACTGAGAGAAAAAGCATGGCCATGCAAATGATACGGGTTATCATTTCTCAGTCATCTCGCATATCAAGTAACAATGATTGATTGAACAAGGGAGACGACTCTATGCCTTGAGATCAATTGGGATATCTAGAGATAAAAGGATGGTGACTTGTACGCACAAAGGTTAAGTTGAATTATCGATCATCGTGCACCTTGGGTAATCATAATGTTTTACTAGAGACCACTTATGATGGATCGGGCAAGAGCGAGTCTTGCGCTGATCTGCCAACGGTGGCATGAGCCTAGAGGGTCACACACATACAAGACGGATAACTTGAGACAAGGAAACATGGATGTTTCTTAAGGAGAAGTATATGGACAAAACTGGAGGTTTTGTGCCGTAGGTTCGGTTTGAGAGAATAATTAGCGAATCGAGAAAAATTGAGTTTTTCGTCGATATCGCGTCGGACTTTGTTTGATAAGTAACGACAAAAGGGTCGGGCAACTTTTGGACGCGGCATGAGACAACACGGGAGGGCCCATTGGGCTCGGCCCATGAAGCCTCATGGCCGGCCCAATAAGGGCCCAATAAGGCCATATGGCCGGCCCACTTGGTGGGGCCATTGTGGGGGCCACACAATGCCATACTTAGTTGGTGATTGTGGATTAAGAGGTGAGTGATTTAAGGGGTATGGGTTAAAGCACCTTTAAGCCCATACCAATCACTTTTAACCCATACTTGTGAGTTGGGTGATGAATTATAATGCAAGACTTTAATTCATTAATTCATTAAGTCAAAAAACACACAAAAATCCTCTCTCTCTCTCATTGTGGCCGGCCACCCCTCTCCTCTTCATCATCTTGCTCTCTTGTTCTTCATTTAATTGTTCTAGTAGGCAATTAAGTGAAGGATCTTGAAGATCATCCTCTTGGTGTGGACTAGCTTTAGAGAAGAAGATCCGAACGTTCTTCTTTATCGATTCAAACAAGACTTAAAGGTAAACATCTTGTGGAATAGATTTTGCTTTGGGATTTAATGGTTTAAATGTTCTTGGACAAGGTTTGGAGTAGATTATCTTTTATTGCTTCCGCTATCTCGACGATCTAGAACGCTCCATGACCCTACAAACAACTGATAAGTTGAAACCTAGAGCTGGACTAACAACTTTCGCTGGCTGAAGTGGCGCGGTTAAGGTACATCTGAGTGAAGGTGACAGACTCGTGCATCAAGTACTGTTGGGCTATACAACCTTCTGGATATCGCGGGTTTCGCACACTTTTCTTGTACACGCCAAGTTGCCTACAATCGAATTATGAAGGTTAATGTCATATTCGATTATACAGTTCAATGGTAATTGGAAATGATATTTCATATTCAAGGATCATACCGTTCAATTGGAAACATCCATGTGAAATGAACTGGGCCGGTTCGCAAAACTTGATCCGGGAGGTGCAGTAGAAGGTGAACCATAATTGTACATAATGAAGGAGGGAAAATAGTTTCCAACTTACAGACTAGAATCACTATATCTTCCCCCAACCTTTTCAGGGCTTTTTTCCTCGGTTCCCTCGTGCACAACAATTGAAAGGCCTTGCCCAGCTCTGTTAATGCTTCTGCCACATAAGGCGGAACGTACTTTCGAATGACAAGGGGGAAGATACGTTGCATAAACACGTCACAATCGTGGGTCTTCAATCCGAGGAACTTTTTCTCATCGGGATTCACCTTGCTCTTTAGACTTCCCGCATATCCAGAGGGAAACTTAACAGCTTTTATATGGTCCAGTACTTCCTTCCGATCATGACCCGCCATGCCATAAGGTGCATCTGGGAGCTCCCCGTCTTGCACCCATTGGTCTTGCCGGACACCCTGTTCCTCGTAAGTTCTCCTAGCTTTCACGTCATCCTTAATCTTCCCTGCAATTCCAAGAACTGTACCTATGACGTTGTCGCATACGTTCTTCTCTATATGCATCAAATCCAACGCATGTCTGACTTTATGAGTTTTCCAATAAGGCAGCTCCCAGAAAATGCTTTTATGAGACCAACATATAGGAACACCACCCCCTTTTCGTTTACTGAACTTCGGATGCAGACTAGGCGGTGGGTATTGATGACGTAGAATCGCACTGAGTACAGCAGCCCCTGAATGCCGGGTAGGCCTTCTCCGTGTCTCTGTCTTCCCGTTAAAGGCCTGCGGCTGAAATCGCAGCGGATGTTTCGGTGGTAAGAACCTACGAGCACCTTGGTAAGAGATTCTTGAGCTACTGTGTTCAGAATCGATCTCGTCCAAGCATAAAGGACATGCCTTATAGCCTTTAGTCTAGATACCCCCCAACATTCCCAAACCCGGAAAGTCACTTATTGTCCACATCACAACAGCCCGCATGATGAAAATCTCTTTCTTAGAACCATCCCACGTGACAGCTCCGTGCTCCCACAGATGGTTCAACTCATCAATCAGCGGACACATGAAGTTATTTAAGCATTTTCCCGGTGATTTTGGACCAGATATCAACATGGTGAGGATGTTATACTCCTTTCTCATAGCCATCGACGACGGAAAATTCAACGGGATAGCGACTACAGGCCACAAACTGTAACTCGCAGCATTAGGCTCGTATGGAGAGAACCCGTCGGATGACAGCGCCAGCCGCACGTTTCGTATTTCTCCAGAAAATACTGGGTATTTAGCGTCAAAATGAATCCAATCCGCACCGTCCGATGGATGTACTAATATTTCATCGTCCTCATTCTCCCGCTCCCCGTGCCATCGCTTCCACTCAGCCATCTCTGGGGCAAGATATAAACGTTGAAGTCGAGGAGTCAATGGGAAGTACCACAACGTCTTTTTCGGAACTAATTTTTTTCCCACTTTAGCGTATCGTGCTTCTCCACAAACGCCACATGTCTGAAGTTGCGATTATGTTCCGTAGTACAAAGTGCATCCGTACAGACATGCATCATATTTCACGTGTGGCAGTTGGATTGCCTTCATTTTCTGCTTCGCCGCTGCATAGCTAGATGGATACGTATTAGGTTGGGGTAACGTAGAACAATAATCTTTGGCAACCTTGGTAAAAGCTTCGTCAGACATCCTGGTGCTCTGCTTGATGGACAACATCCTTAACATTGCTGCTAATGAAGTATCCTCACTATTTTCGTACAACGGCTTTTGCGACTCCGTCACCAACCGGTTGTATGTTGTCATGGTTGCCTTAGCAACTCCCTCCTCGACTTCGGTTATTATTCCAATGTTCTGTTGTTCGTCCTCGTCCTCGTCCTGGTCCTCGTCCTCGTCCTCATCCTCGTCAATCCTTACATCTCTAGTCGGGTCTACATCATCCACGAGCTGATGCACAGGATCAACGTATACTGGATTGTTGTCCGACGTCGAACAAGGCTGATTCGCCGATGTTTCCCTCAAACTGATATCCCAATTCCGGCTCGAGCTAGCTCCTTCGGCTTCGCCATGATGGAACCACACATTATACGATCTAAGGAAATCTTTCCTCAATATATGATCGTAAATGGTGTCCATATCGTGCCAAGCAGAATTACAACATCTCGTGCATAGACACTTGAAACGTCCCACACCATCTCTTGGAGCGTTTTTCCTCGCAAATTTTACAAAACTGCTTAATCCTTTCATCCATTCCCCACTCATTTTTACGGATCCCATCCATCTCCGATCCATTCTATATATGTAATATATATAAATTCGGTTAACAATTGATTTACATAATATTGCATTATTTCAAAATATGTACGTACCTTCTAATTCCCATAAATTACCTAATTACCCTTGTTTGGTCATTTATGACCTTATTACCCCTAATTAGGTCATAAATGACCAAAATACCACTAATTAGGTCCTAAATGTCCAACATACCCTATTATGGTGGTTTATGATCAAATAACCTAATGTAATGTTATCATGCAAATAACAATTACGGGAGAATTTACCCTAATGTTATCATGCAATTAATGGAATCGGGAGAATTGACCCTAATGTTATCATGCAATTCATGGAATCGAGTAATTTATTTCATCAATTCCAAAACTAATTTAATAAATTTACATGCAAATTATTCATACAAGCAAAACCATACAAAATCTAAACTTGGATCGATGAAATCATATACAAATTTGCAGTTATATGTAGTGCATTATTTAAAAATTTGTACATACCTTCTCGGGAGATTTGTCTGAGGGTGCTCGGGAAATTTTATAAAATTTCGAAATTATGAAATTACCCTTGTCGGGAGAAAAGTAGTTGTGAGATATGTTGTAGGAAAAAGAAGGGGAGGTTCTGCCAAAACTTATAATACATATTTGTAACGGCGCACAATAGTATGTGCGCCGTTACAAAACTTCTTGTAACGGCGCACATACCAAGATGCGCCGTTTCAAATTAACGGTAACAACAACGGCTTCATTTCCGACCGTTTTCCATAACGGCAACGAAAGTGATCAACGGTCAACACATTTTGTAACGGCGCACATAACGATGTGCGCCGTTACAAATGTGCGCTAGTAACGGCGCACTGTACCTGTGCGCCGTTACTAATGTTTGTAACGGCGCACTTTACCCGTGCGCCGTTACTAATTTCGGTTCTAACGGCGCACATACTTTTTGTGCGTTGTTACAGTTGAAAAAACTGATAGTGGATGAATCAAGTAAACATCGTTTCCACTATACAACCCATAACTAAAAATAATTTTTTGGCTAAACTATCTTTCTGTCCAACACATGGTAGGGTCATTAGATCCATAGTTAGTAAAATTTTAAAATTGCAGTAGTTAAATATCAAACTTTTAAAATATGTCATTTATTTCATCTTTCTCTCCTTTATATTTGTTCGTAGTTGCATTTGGATAGTTTTGAGTGGGAATGAGACTTATAAAACAAATGAGAGAATATCTGATAAGAGAGAGTGAGAGAAAGAAAGAAAACCATGAGAAAAATAATATATTTCGAAATTTTGATGTTCAACGAAGGGCATTTTAGATTTTTTTCTCTAATTTAACAGTATATTCTTGTATTGTTAGCATTGCATGGGACAAAAATTAATTAGTGTGTCAGCCAACCTTTTGTTAGTTAAGTATAATAAAATGAGAATAATAATGTTTAGCTGAGTATAATAAATTATATATATATATATAAATAATAGACATTATTTACAAAAAAATAAATAGATAATTTAATGTAATTGTCCCAAAAATTGTCTGTTTTTTTGGATGGGTACATCTTGAATATATTTTTGGCAACGAGGATACCTAAAATTTATAAAATTTTGACTTAATATTTTTCCGTCTAATTCGGTTAGTTCTTAACATTTTTATCTTTTGAAATGAATAAAATACTCTTAAGTGGTAAATTAATTTTTAAAATTAGATTGAAAACATTTAAATACTGCTGCCCAACATTCTAATTTTTAAGAACTTGCCATTGCTTCAATTTTTTATCTCTCTCACTTCTCCTTTCTTCTCTCTCCCCGTATAATAATAATCTTTATTGTGTATAAAGAGAGTAGGAAAAGTGTATACGTGACACCTTTCTTTTTTATTTTTATGTGTTTCTCTAATTTCTCATGAGTCAATTATTTTAAAAATAATTGATCCAAAATTTGCGGGTTCTCTCTCTAGGCTAATATAGAGACACATGTTAACACGTGACACTTATTTATTTACTATGTCTAATATGGTGACACATGGTTTGGACTTAATTCTCCAATACAAATTTGTGAAAATACATTCGGTTATTTCTTGTGTTTGGTGAATGTGGAGGAAGGCCAAATTCGATGAATACTCATGTTGATGATGGATTGTGGATAATCACATATGTTGACTTACACTTGTTCGTTTTCTATATATATAGGAGATGTTTGAGAGTTTAGGCGATTGAGTCATTTGATTTCACCAAAATCCACGATTTGTTCTCTGAATTTTTGACACGTCATTTGGGGTCCTCCGATTTGATATCAGGGTAAGAGGCTTCAATAGCGTTTAGGAAAATCTGATGAGCATTCGCGTGGTAGGCGTGTAATCAGAATTTGCTCTAGATACAACAATAGAAACTGGTGGTAGAGAATGTTCCAAAATCGTCTCCAGAGGATCGAACCAACAACCTAAATCTCAATTTTTATTCTTATTATCCTTCTTCTTGGTCATTTGGTAATTTTTTTAGTTTGATTTGTTGTTGTGTCTTGTCTGTCATTTTGTTCGATCAATAATTGAAAAGGAGAGAGAGAACTTCAAACTTTTAAGGTCATCTCGAAAGGAGTCTCCATACATGCAAAAAAAGGACACAATTGGATATTTTCTCCTTCAATGCAGTCTTCATATATCCATATGCATATGCAAATATATGGAAACTGCTTCAGGAAGTCTCCAAATTTGGAGACTCATTATAGCAGTCTCTAAACATTAAAACCCATTTGTTTATTCAATTTTTTGAAACCAAAATCTATACCCAAATAAGAATAATTATCCAGAAAACTAAACAATTTAACAAATTCAAAATTTTGAACACAAAAATTACATATTCGAAAAAACTAACCGGAGAACTAATCAGTGTCAGATCGGGCTTTTCCGGAGGAGGAGGAGGCATAAAGCGGTGGAGAACTAACCGGAGAACTCACGTGAGTGGCTTGCCGACGTCAATTGGAGAGGCCGGACGCGAGGAGAGGCGGGACACGAGGAGGAGGTTGGAGTTGGCAAGGCCGGCGTGCATCGGGCGTCTTGCATCGATTGGAGGCGATGAGAAAGAGAATGGTGAGAGAAAGAAGAAGAGGCGGAAGAGAAAGAGGAGTGTGAGAGGGAAAGAAATTAGGGATTTTGATTCTTTTGTTTCCTTTTGTTTCTTTTTTTTCATTTAAAAACAAAAAATCTTATTTTGTTAAATTAATGAGATAAGGTAGTGTGGGGGAAGAGATAAAAAATAATGGTAATTAATATTTTTTTTTGATGAAAGGATAATTAATACATAATAATGATAAGTTATTAATTCTTTTTTATAAATAAGATATTAATAAATACATTCATTTCATTCCATTATAACATTTAGTTTAGAATAAGTTTTTTCAAATTTTAATTTTAAAACCACAAATTTTAAATAAACACTTAACTTTTTCGATAGGAACAAAAATACCGACTGAAAAAAACCGATCGACTATAAATAATTACAATTTAAAACAATATTATTAGTATTTTTTATATAAATAATTTTTTTAAATAATTAATATAATATTTAAAAAAATTATTAGTATTATAAGTATACCAATTGAATAAAATAAAATATCTAAATTATTTGAAATGTGCAGTCCAAACTTATTTCTTTAACATGTGCAGTTTTGAACTTTAAAGACAATTTGAAGCTTATTTTTGTTGTGAAATTTGTAGGGAAGTGAATTTTTTTGCAACAAACTAAAAATGGGTTGATTCTCTTTGTAATACATGACGTACATGATTGTATAATATATATATTCTTTCAAGGGAAAATGACACTTTTGTGCACCCAAATATACACTTTGGACACATACATACCTTAACTTTTTTTTTTCTTTTTTCTATACTTTAATTTCATTTTGGAACAATTTTCTTCAGACATTTCAAAATACCGAAAATACCCCTGAATTGAGCTGGTTCAATTTCAACCAGATCCAACCATATTTTAATTAATAATGAAATTACTTTTTTACCCTCCATTGAATAACGAAATTATCACACAATTTAAGGGTATATTGGTCTTTTCAAATAACAAATTAAAAATTGAAAAGTAAATTATTAAATTACATTTTTGCCCCTCTCTCCTCACTGTTCATCATCTTCTCCGGCAGCCCAACCACCCATCTCCGCGTCTACCGCCCGTCTCCGGCAATGAAGATCCTCTCGCCCTCCGTCGCATCGTCTCGACGCATCCCTCTCGACGCCCCCTTCTCGAGGACCTCGCCTCTGAAACCCTAGGCTCCGCCGCCAACTGTGGATTTGTATCATAATCGGCACCACAACAAGAGTAGAGGAGCTGACGGTTCTCGACGAGGAACATGGCGGTTGCGCGCGATGTTGGGCGGAGAGGAGGCAGATCTTGTAGAGGAGCTCGGCGCCGCCGGTGTCGAAGGAGGCGACGACGTCGAGGTCGATGGAGGATTCGCTGAGGGAGTCGCGAACCCTGGAGGCGACGATGAGGTGGTTTTGCTCGTAGAGGAGATGCCGGTGGCCTGGGGCGACGACGAGGCGGTTCTTCCTGGTGGCCGTTGATGGAGGCGGGGACGGGAAGAATTTAGAGTTGAAGGTAGAGAGGGGCATTCAATTGAAAATTTGATGAATATGTGAGGGTAATTTCGTCTTTTTACCCTCTTTAAAAGTTGGACCGGTTCTCTCCATCAGACCAGATTTAATTTTGGTTCAACTCAGGGGTAATTTCGGTATTTTTAAAATTTTAGGGGTAAAGTGTCCAAAATAATATTCAGGTATGGAAAAAAGAGAAAAAAAAGTTAGGGTATGTAAGTGTCAAAAGTGTATATTTAGGTGCACAAAAGTGTCATTTTCCCTTCTTTCAATTCCTACTCGCAGGATCCAGTAATTCAGTGACACCCTCATTGGCAAACACTCCAACAACAATTGTAGCTTATTGAATGACCATGGTCTTCTATTCAATACACTGATTGGGTTATGGTTCATTTTTTAGTAATATGAAACATTGTTGATGAGTGCTATAGTTTGAAGAAATTGGATGATAGGTGTGAAGACGTTTTGGACAGTTACTGTTTCGTATTCTTAATATTTGTATTTTAGGTATTGAGAAGGCTCCTTCTTAGTTGGGTTTCATTTATTCTGATTCTTGAGGCCATTGTAGAAATATATTTGCTGGAGAAACTGTGTTTTCAAGGAGACACAAGATTGGAGGCCATTTCAGAGGCTATTAGGTGGTCACAAACCTCCCAAAACAAGGTTTTTGTTCTCACCTCGGTGATTGAATCTTTTTTATAAAACTCATTTTTTGTTTTAACAGATTGTAAAAATGTGATATTTTTAATTTTTCTGGATTGGATCGCCAACTCATTATCCGATCACATTGTTTCTTGATGATAAAGCCTTTAAAGACACTGGATATTTTTGTTGATATTGACAGAGATATGTGCATCTCCATTGTTGCTGGTACTCTTACAATTTCTTGCATTTTTTGGAAAAAGATGTTTTTTGTCTGCTGTTCTTGCACTCTATTCCACCCAATTTAAATTTCATGAAAAAGTTGAGAAAATTGTATCTACAAAAGAAGTGGGTATGATGGAATTTTGTGAAATAAATAATAAAAATGGCATACTATTTTGGATAAACAAGAAGTGGGTATGATAAGATTTATTATTTTAAATAAGAACTCTATATTACCCATTTTGTGTTTTCAGAAACATATTGTAAAAATGAGTCCTTTTTTAATTTTATGGTTTCTTTTTCAGGACAAACATCATAACACTGTTTCTTGATGACATGACCTTTAAAAACACTGGAAATATCGTTATAGTCATTTCCATTGTTACTTGTAGTCTCTCAATTCATTGCAATGTTTTGGGAAAAAATTTGTTTTTGTTTTGTTTATTCTTTCTTGCACTCCAATTGATTTAAAAATAATACACATTAGGAATATGTAAAACCAAAAAGGAAATTGGGAATAAAGTTATGTAGTATCAGTTAGAGTAAAAAATATAATGGATTAGATCTCCAACTCATTCCAAATTATTTCTAAGAGTTACCGAATTTAGAGATGCATAATCCATTTTTGGTATTGCCTAAAGTAAATGTATAGAATCTAGCACAATTTTGACATTGAATTGGTTAGGTTAATTGAACCAGACAAAATGACCCAATTTATACATCAATGTTCTAAAACTTGTAAATTATCCATTTAAAATATATATGATTGTGATTAAGAAATCTTAAAAGGCATATTACCTCAAATTCAACATCATCAATTCAAAAATATTATTAAAATCTTTATGATTAAATTGTTTTAGTCCGCGACTAGGATTATAAATGATTTTCCGATCAATCGGTTTGTTAATTATTAGAACCATACACAAAATAATTATATAAGGACTCAATTTTACTCCGTTTAATTTGTGTATTACCGAATTATTTTGGTTGGACATGTGCAAATTTGATACAAAATGTATGTGGTTTTATAATAATTTTCAATCTTGATTATGTTAGTTAGTCGGCTTCATAAATAATTATTATGACATTTGGATTATTATTATTTGAATCATGGTCCCTTGCATTTTAAAAAAAGAGACCTAAGTATAAAATTTAAGAAAAAACCTTAGATTAAGTCTTTACATAAGAGTTTAGAAATATGAGTCTAATAGTATACTAATACATCAGTTGTTTGGTTCTATTTTTTTTATGAAATTTATTGTCCAATTCACACATATCTAATTTAGGATAGCTCTTCGTGCATTCTTGGTGACAAACAACACCAGCCCATTACCAAGCTGAGAGAATAAAATGTATAAAATATATGATCCAAACCAAAATTAGATGATAATAATAATATTTATTTTATATACGGATTTTTTATATTTGTTCAAAAGTAGACCAACTATGGATAAAATTTTTTGTGCAGTAGCGTAATAACCAAGGTTCTAAAAAAACGCTAGACGCTAATCGGAGGGACAACACCCCGAAAAAATTAATCGAGAATTAATCAGATTAGGCGGGGATTAATCGGATTTGTATATTTTATAATATAAAAATGAATTATACTATATAAAAATGTTCGCCTAGGCTCACCTCGGTACCAAAAAATCACATGCTACTACTTTTTCATTCAACTTAACTTGATTTACTTTTCATTTTTTAAAAATACTTAAAATGCCCCTCTTCCTATCTCCTTCTCCACTACAATCAATCTTTGAACCAATCCCAAACACTCGTTTCTCTCCAATTTTCAAGCCAATTTCTCATCACTTTAGAAATCAACCGATGAATTTTTCATATAGATCCACTAGTAGAAAACTGAATATATATTAGAGTTTGTGGTCCAAGATTGGGGCTTTTAGCATATTTTCATCATTTGAGTTTTAGAGTATTATTTTCGAATTTGATCAATAAGGGGTAATTTTGGTATTGTGTCTGTTTTAGATCTGATTTGGGTTAGTGGTCCAATTTTGTTTTATATGGATGATCTGCCTGTACCGATTTATTGCAGCCTAGCCTGCCTGGGCCGATTAATCGGCCGCCTAGCCCGCCTAATCCCCTCCACCATTTTTGATCGTCCGACTAATGAAAAACGAAACAACAAAGTCAAAATTAGCGCCTAGACCGTTTTTTGGAACACTGGTAATATCTGATTAGACTAACAAGTGTTAATCTAGAAACAGAACATGCTCTCATCATAGAACATAAAATCAAGTCAACATTTTGTATTTCGATCTAAATTAAATAACTTATTTAATTTCAAGTTCAAATGTTGAATACGTTTGTAGCACCTAACATTAACCCCTAATATTTTAATAAAAATTGATTCTATAATATAGAATTATTTTTAGGGTTGTCATGAGGTTTCAACTATTTAAAGTATATAAATACTACTTTTTAAATAATAATCTCTAATCGATAAGAATATATGGCCTACTAACCAAAGTAGTTTATATCAATTAGTTTATATGACCAACTATGTTTCGATCAGAACTATATATTTAAAAGTACTCATAAGTGATATTTATTTATCAAAAATATTTCCGCAAATTTACATTGTACAATCTAATTAAAATTAAAATTTTATTTTATCGTAATACTTTACAAAAAAACACCGCGCAACGCGCGATGCTCCACACTAGCTATTATTAGATTTCCACGTACCAAATTACCCTCTTTAATGAAGTTCACTTTTATGGGTTTCTAATCATACATATTTGATCTCAGCAAACAATCAAGCATCATGAACAAATATAGTCTAAGTCCCAACTTGAACGATCTACAAAAATTGAGAAACAAAGTTCCCTTTTTTGGGTAGTTAATACAAACAAAATTTACCCCACAAAGAAACAAACCCATATAGAAACACATGAAAGATAATACAATTCTAAAAACAAGGTTACAATTAGAAAACCCATTTCATTTTGTTCCCAGAAGAGAGACAAAATAGAGTACCTCCAAATGAAGCCGATTGATCCTCTATGGTAAAAATGTCTCTTTTTTGTGCAGAAGAGTGAGAAAAAAGAGAGTAACCTCTAACAATTATTATGTTTGAGCTGAAATTGTATACTTTCCAATGTTGTAGATGACGCACGATACTATAATGACGGACAGGGGCCTTCGGGAGCATAGCGGAGACATGGCAGATTTCCATTTTTGTATTTTTTATTTTTTAATATAAATTAATTTACATATGTAGTAAAAATATATCCTGCAAGTTATAATATTTTAATATTTTTAAAAAATGTTAATTAGTTTGGACAAAACCGGCTCAAATTGGTCCAAAATCAGACAAAACTAGATTAAAACGGTCAAAGCGCCACGACGCTATAGCGTGGCGCCCGTGTGATTTTTGGGGTCATGGCGCCACTGTACGCCATTTACAATATTATACTCTCACATCTCCTTTCTTCACTCTCTCGCATCTTCAATTACTTTTTTTTTATAATTATTAATGTTAGCATTATATATTATAATGTTATTAATTATAACATTTTAGTGGAAATTTAATAATAATAATAATTATTATACGGGGAGGAGAAGAAAGGAAGGATGAGAGAAAAAATAGAGACATTAGCAAATTTTTGTAAATTAAAATATTAGACAGGAGTATTTAAGTCTTTTCAAATTAATTTAAAAATCAATTTATCTATTAAGAGTATTTTAGTTATTTTACAAGTTAAAAATGTTTAAAACTAACGGAATTGAGCGGAGGGGTGCAAAGTGAAAATTTTGCAAGACTTACGTATCTTTGTTCCCAAAAAATATCCTAAAAACAAATAATTTTTAGAGTAACACCTGAAATTATCCATAAAATAAATGTTAAAATGAAGTATTAAATTTTAAAAAAAAAATATGATTGCATATGAACGTACATAAAGACAAACAAAATGCATAGGAGATCATTATCTGATAATATTTTTTTTGTTATCAATGAGGCTTTAGAAGGACACACCACCTAATTTCTGATAAAATATAATTAACATTAAGGAAACTATTAGACACGTAATGGTAATAGCACAAAATTTCATATATGCAATTTTAACCTATATAGTCAGTAATTAAATATAATATTGTTCCAAAGATTAATAAAAATATATATTGTGCTTCTAAAAATATGTGAGGATTTTTATAACAGTCTCTTAAGATATAATAGTTTATTGTCGGAAAAGAGGGTTGATAAAAATATTAACAAGAATTCTGAATTCATAAATATTTGATTCATTTTTTAATTAAAGTCTATCCATACCAGCTCATACACAAACTCTGCACCCATCTTGAATAAATGATAAACAAACGTTATTCATATATATAAACCATACGCATGACATTTCTATCAGATCTACCTGTCTAGCTGTTACTCTTGTTCTCCAGAGTCTCTGGCAGCCAAAAGCTTCTTCTTTCCCTCAATGCCCTTTTGGCGACGGGACACAATTCAGCCTTGTGGAGTCATCAACGCAAGCAACAAAGTTAACATATAAAAAACCTTAATATATTTTACAAATTGATTGTACATCTGGTCTGGATAATATCAGTGGTTGGTGGACTGCTAGTTGTGGATTACGGATAGACAGAAAGGGTTTAGCTCCTTATTGTGATTCTGAAGAATTTTCAAATAAATTTTCTTATAGATTTCAACCAAACTTACTAAATATACAAACTAAGACGCTTTATATAGCAATCATCATGCTTATCTCCTTACAAATGAGCTTTAGAAGAACACCACCCATCCCGCTTTGCCGCCTCATAGTGTTAGGTGTAACTTGTGAACTTTTCTTTATGAAAGTTTACTCTCATGTACATGTGTGTGAATGAGAGATAGAGAGGGGGAAAGCTTTAATTTAAAAAAATTATGGGAAATTGTAGATGTGAACTTATTATTTTTTAATAAGGTGTGTAATTTTGTTCAAAATGACCTTGAATTATTTTTAAAATATTAAATAATTTTTTCCCAACTCGAGTTCGCCTATTTATTTCCATTTCAACCATCGTGTTGGTTTGACTCACCCTTTTTATCTTCGTGTTATCAAACCACGTGTTAGTGATATTCAGTCGAAAAATAAAAAAATCGATGACTTCAAATATGAAATAATATAATCTTACTTTTCTTAAGAAAATAATTTCAATTGTATTTTTGTTATATTTGAAAAAAAATACACATTTTGCAAATATTGATAAATTCAGAGATATTATTTTCTATAGAGAAAATAGAGGTAATATCGTTTTAGACAGTTAAGCTGACATGTTTCTCACTTAAATAGACATAGTTTCAAAATTTTAATTCAGAATATGGTGATGCTTGGTTTCGTATCAAGTTGGGAAACGGGGTTAAATACCATTTAGTTTCCAGTGTGAAATGGCAAAATTGTGTCTCATTGTCATTCAAATTTTCAAAAGTATGTCATTGAATCTATTTTGTTCATTTTATTTCTCCTCTCCTTGTCAAACCTCTCCCTCTTCTCTCCTCCTATTCTCCTCCAACTTGATACAAAACCAAACATCTCAATTCATAAGTTTGCTTCTTTTTTTTTCAAAAGCATACTCTTTGGGTGAAATTAATTTGTTAGATTGCAAATTTCAAAGTGGGTTTATGAGAATACAAGTGTCAGATCTAATAAGACGAGTATTTAGGGTCAATTTAGATTTTCCTCTCTGGAACTAGATGTTAGATTTATTGACTTGTCTAGTTTTTGTTAGTTCTCAAATCGTTCATGTTGAATTGGACAATTGTGATTTAATGGGTTTGCAACCTTTTAAATTTGAATAATTCTAAACTGAAAATTTGAAAAGTATGCAATCATGTGAATCGAGTTAGAGGAGAGATAAGAGTAGGAAGAGAAGGAGAAGTTCACTGAAGATGAAAAAGAATAAAGAAAATGATTTTCTTTAAAATTTGAATGACAATGAGGTGCATTTTTATCATCTCACACTGAACGCTAACTAGTACTTAACCTCATTTCTCAACTTGTACTTTAAACAAAATTTCAAAACTTGATTATTTAAATGAAAAACGTATCAACTTAACTGTTAAAAACAAGATTATCCCAAGAAAATACACTACCACTTTCTACCACGACAAAAAACTAAACAGTTAACATCTGCCTTTTACAGCTTTCCCAACATAATTTGAAGTGAAATTTTGTGCTTGAGAATAATTCATTTAAATATTCACGTCAAAAATAATTAAAATGTATAATTTTGTGCTAGTGAACAATTCACTTGAGTATCCTCTAGTCAATTTCTTTCCAAAGTAAATACGTGTTTCGTGGGCAATTCATCTATAATGTACTTACGCATATATTTGTAATAACCCCTTTAATCCAAGAACAATCAGAGCTTATAGTGCTTTTCCTATCTAAATTCTACTGATTCGATCTTACTATGACACATTTCTTGTACAGCCTCTGCTAATCACTCAAACAGGAAACGGAAGAAGAGCAATAATTTCAATACAGAGTATTCACCTGCTTCCTAGTTTGAATTTCGCCGAGACCTGATATGGAACAGTAAAATATGATTATTTGGTAGATTTCTTCAGCAGACTTGACAGCACCCCGGCGCTCAGGCTCGTAGCTACCACGCCAAGAGATGCCTCTGTTGATACATGGTAACCTGCAGGAACCATTGTGAGAATCTTAATTGAGAATGTGGCAAGAGGGATGTAAATGTAATTGTCACAAACTACATACCAAAGTAATCAAGGATCAGCTTACATCCGATGAATCCAAGAACAGCGCTAATTGAGGGCTGATAAAGGAAAACAATTACAGAAGGAGGTTTTATCAGTATAATTCGTAAAGTATGATGACTACGAGCATTGAGTGCCAAGAAATTTGACATTTTACGCTGAATCTGATGATGCAAGCATGATATGGTTGTAGAAGGTACTAAACGATGCAAGATTACTCATTTTGTGCCCAATTTCCGGGAGAAGTGGTGCTTTATGGTTGCATAAACATTTTGGGAGGACTAAGTAACGTACCTGCAAATACTCTAACTCTGACATTCCTTCGGAGATGACAGAGTAAAGCGACCTTAAACCTACATTGGAGATACGTATGATCAAGTAACCTCCATCCAATGACTTTAAAGTTACAAAGCAACTGTGTAGGTAGTTAAGAACACTGTTGCCATATAGATGCAAAGTAATTCTTGATGGAACACAGATCCAACTTCTAGATGCAAAGTAATTCTTGATGGAACACAGATCCAACTTCTAGATGCAAAGAAATTCTAGCTTTCCAGCAATAACCGATTTACGGATGAATTAGTGATGAGCGCTATATAAAGGTTCGTGCAAAGAATAAGCATAAGAATTACCTAAGATGGCAAAGAGATTGGAAGTAAAAACTATGAAAGGATCCCGTGTAACACCGAAAACTGCTGGTATCGAGTCAACCTAGGAAAAAAATGGCTGCGTCAATATTCTGTTTACAAAGTCAACCATGATAAGGAAGCGGGATAACAACTTACAGCAAATGCTATATCACTGAGCTCAATAACTGCTACTGTGAGAAGTAAAGGTGTAGCCTGCCCAAAATAGTTAATGCCTGATATAAGTAAATTACATATTAATCTAACACACTATAGATTTTTCAATTTTGTTTTTTTTTATCAGCAAGAATTGTGTGCTTCCAAAATGTCACGAGGTAATCTAGAAAGCTTTGTGCTTTAGCATATTAATTGTTTAGCTGAATAAGTAACACGAGGAACATTACTTCAGGTTCAATGAAGGAAATTTTGAAGAGTTGTACATTAATAGGAACTTACCTTCCACACACCGTCCTGAGTGGTCACAAATCGGTTACCGTCATAATTTGCTGCAATTTAAAAGGATAAGCATTCAGCATTTGAGAGCACAAGGCCACCATAATCACATACTGAAAGTTCTTCCACATGCCACTTTTTATATACTGCAAAAAATCCTAAATGATCCAATCCAACACCATCACTATGGTCAACATGAAAACTACCTAGAAAAGCAGGGGGAACAAAAACACTTTTCTACTTCAACGAAAAGAACTTCGCCTTTTTCCCAATCAATTGGGGCAGGCTTCATTATCTAAAACCATATTACACTGGGTAATTCACATGAATATGTTTTCTCCATTGTCAGCGATCAATTACGAAGTCCTTGGTGATACCCTTTTCCACTTCGAAGCGAGGAAATAACATAAAATCAATAATGGCAAACAGATAGGCTCTATCACTTAAATTTGTAAATTGGATGGACATTTTCCCAGTCTTCCCTACACTAGGCCTCTATTGCCCTAACGATGAGCACTTGAGCCATGCATTATTTAGTTTGGTTGAGTTTTGACTATTTAGGTTATAATTTCACTGAAGCGGACCAAAAATAAGCTAGGCCTAACCCTTAATTATTTTAGAAGACTCTAAATGAGAAACCAATTTAACAGAATATCCAGACAATTAGTAGAGCCAAAACTGACAAAAAAACAAAAGTGAGGATGAAAGAACAGAATGTTACATGTAACAGGGATAACTTTCTGGCATGTCTTCACCAAAAAGTTGTCTGATAGATCTGTATCATCTTCTTCACTGGTAAATAACTATAATAAATTGGGTAAATTATTTGTTAATAATTGTTTGAGTAATCAGCAGAAAAGACCAAGCATGGAAGAAATGGTGTAATAGGATATAAACAACAGTACAGGGCAAGTTGAGATTCAACCACCACAAACATCATAATTTGTTATTCAGTGAAGCAGGTGGGAATCAAGAAAATTAATATGGCTCAAGAAATCAAGAACATTAACAAACTGGCAAGGGCAGTTTAGAACTGATGGCACATTCTTAGTAGTTCTATAAGGGCATTGTATGGAATTTTACACCGACTTAACAAGAATGATAGCTCTCAAATACGTGTTGAGTAACTGAAAATAGATAGTGTCAAGAGTTGCTACATTCTTTCAGAAAGAAACCATACCTTGAATGATGAGTACAGGAGTATCACTGCAAATAGTAGGTTGGCTGCCTCAAATCTCTAAAATGATAATACAGAAGAACTTCGTGAAGAGCTCAGACAAACTGAGAAATAGGCACATGTGCATATAATAGTGCACACATATGAATCTAGATGTTAACCTGGAGGGTAGCTGCACCGAGCAATATTAATGAAAGGCGAAAGACAATTGCACCAGCAACGCCATACGAGAGAACCCGACTCTATATTTCCAACATAATAAACTTTCCATTACTGCCAATTGCCATGGGATATATTCGTTAAGGTCAATAATACCAATAATTTCAACTTATAACTTAAATGCTTAGGGAATATAAGTTAAACATCACCTGATACATAACTGGCACTTTGAAGTACTTGAAAACCAAAACAAAGACAAATAGATTATCTACAGACAAACTCTGCTCCAATATATACCTGAAAAGAGTCCAAAGTTCTATACACTCAGTTCAATCCAGTAGAGATTAAACGACAAATAGATCAAAAATAACAAACACAGAAGAAAAAATGTTTGATGATAAATTGTTCAAAGTCAAATTTATAAGTGATGAAGTTCAACAATTCCTAACAGCCCTTTTTGCTTCCTGTAATAAATACGATCATATAGCTTCATTTACAGATCCAGGACATAATGGAATTCTTGTAGAAGTTTCATAAGGTTCACTAATGGCATTCTTCATTTCATTTACAAAATAACTGAAGAGCATTTTTATTAATAAACGTACAAGAAAATGTATAATGGAGTTAAAGCTCCAAAAGAGCATTGTCAATCCCAAGCTTAAAATTGACAGTAAGCAAAATCTACAGAACCCAGTAGCTACTATCTAACAATTTGCACTAGACAAACCTTACATCATGAAAAGCTGGACTAATATCTAAAAATAGGCTTCCTTTTTGTTCGGGATATATAAAAAAAACATATTGATTGCTTTTACGAAGCATACCCAGCAAAAAACTCTGATGCCTTGTCCACTCCATCTTTTATACCTATACCAACACCAAATGCCACTGCAGTGCAGACCTGTAACAATAAAATGACATTGCCTTAGTTTAGACCAAGAACTGCATATTCAGATACAAATATCATAGCAAATCAAATACTCACCCAAAAAGCAACAGTTCTTACAGTCGAGGAGGAAGATTCATCACCCCGACCGTCTTCTGGAATCCCTAAAGAGGGGGATATATGAGAGCCATCAATATGATTAATATCATCACATAACTGAGAAGTGGCACTCTCTCCTACTACGAATTAATTTGAAAATGGAATCATATTCTACTATCTTGCTCCACTCGACATTTACAAATTTACATCACGGAAATGGTTAGAGGTATAAGAATGTGAATGACAATGCATGAGATAGACATATCAGAAAAAAAGAAGTAAAATGTTCTAGACCCGAGTGACCATAACAGAATATCATTGTTACAGAACGAACATATTTGTATCCAAGCATATCACAGCTAATGATTGAAACTAGCAAAACCAAATTGGAATAAAAGAAATTTCACTTCATACAGTCAAGAATGAATCACCTGAGGTAGATAAACCATCCTCCTGTTGAGTTCCCTTGGAACAAGAAACTGGAAAATACCGAGCTATAGGATTTGCTGCGATCCAAACACAAACCCAATTTCAACATTATACTTACATCTCTATACATTAAGTAGGAAATAAGAAAGAGAAACGCACCGCCTGCATGTAATGAGGGAAATCGAAGCCTAGTCCATTTCTGGGAACGAAATGAAGATGAAACCCTAACAAAATAGCGGTCAGATTTGGGTGGACAGTGTAGACTGTTGTGGATGATGGAAGCTAACCCCATGGCCGCGAAATGGAGGGTTGGTCTGTCGGTCCTAGACTTTTCAAATTTTGAGAGACTGAGAAACAGTTTCTTTTATATCTTATCCTCCAAGCACGGTCATCATTGGACACACACAAAGACAACGTTTATTGGATTTTTTTGTTGCATAATTATGTATTTTTTCTATTTTACCCAAAAAAACCATTCACTTCACATACGTGCCTATAGTTGTGAAAAAGTGTGTTATACGTAGGCTAAAAACAACCAAAACTAATTAACATTACAAGATAATTAAAGCAATTGAATGATGAGAATAAAAGAAGCATTACAAGAGAAGAATGGAAGAAGGAATTGTGCTCTCGGGTAAAATATTTGTGTCTACTTTCATTCACCATCTCTTCTCCTTTTATAACCAATAATAAGAGTGAATGATAAACCAACTCTCCTCAAAATAAGGGCATGGTGAAAAGACTAAGTAGATGCATGGTGGTAAGACTAAATAGGGGCATGGTAGTAGGAGTATGGTGGTGGCCATCTTGTTTTACAATACTCCCCCTTGGACACCACCATTCATAAAATATGTAAGTGGTGTTGGACGTGCTTAATAGTTGCCTCGTTAAAAACCTTTTCAGGAAAACCCAGTGGGACAAAATCTGAATAAGGAAAAAAGAGTGCAACGCACAGTCCAGAGTGTGATCATCTTCATATTCTTGCTCCCCCTGATGATCGACAGAGTTACTTCGATTGCTTACTAAGTCAACGCATGCCGATTCGCCATACTAACTTCTCAAAGTTCGATGTCGGTAAACTCTTAGTGAACAAATCTGCAAGATTTTCGCTGGAGCGGATTTGCTTAACATCAACCTCATTACTCTTCTGCAATTCATGAGTGTAGAAGAATTTAGGTGATATGTGCTTGATTAGATCTCCTTTGATGTATCCTCCTCTGATTTGAGTTATACACGCTGCATTGTCTTCATATATTGTGGAAGTAGAGGTTGTAATCGAGTGAATTCCACATGCATCTCGTATGTGTTGAATGAATGAGCGCAAGAACACACATTCCCGACTAGCTTCATGTAGTGCTAGAATTTCTGAATGATTGGAAGATGTTGCCACCAAAGTCTGTTTCGTAGAGCGCCAAGATATTTCTGTTTCATTGCAAGTAAATACATATCCTGTTTGGGAGCGTGCTTTATGAGGATCCGAAAGGTATCCAGCATCCGCATATCCAATCAAGTCAGCACTATTTGAGGATTTCGAATACAATAATCCCAAATCTTTGGATCCACTCAAATAGCGAAATATATGTTTGATTCCGTTCCAATGTCGTCTTGTCGGTTCTGAGCTGAATCTTGCAAGTACATTTACCGCAAAAGCTATATCTGGCCTTGTACATTGCCCCAGATATAATAAAGCCCCGATCGCATTTAGATATGGTACTTCATGACCAAGTATCTTTTCATCTATTTCTTTGGGGCGAAAAGGATCCTTTTTAGGATCAAGAGACCGAACGACCATTGGAGTACTTAGTGGATGAGCATTCTGTATATTGAAACACTTTAAGAGTTTCTCAACATATATTGATTGATGGATCAAAATTCCATCAGAAACATGCTCGATTTGCAGGCTGAGACAATATTTTGTTTTCCCAAATCTTTCATCTCAAATTCTTTTTTGAGATATTCTGCAATGTTTATGTTCAGGAGTCCCAATTAAATTTATATCATCAACATACACTGCCACAATAACAAATCCGAGATTTGTTTTCTTAATGAATACACATGGGCATATCACATTATTCTTATACCCTTCTCTAGTAAGGTATTCATTAAGACGATTGTATCACATTCTAACAGATTGTTTCAATCCATACAATGCCCTTTGTAATTTTATAGAATATAGGTTTCCTGGGCTATTTTTAATTTCTTCCGGCAATTTAAGTCCTTCAGGGAGTCTCATATAAATATCTGTGTCCAACATACCATATAAATAGGCAGTGACAACGTCCATCAGATATATATCTAGTCCTTCAGAGAATGTTAAACTGATCAAGTATCTGAAAGTAATCATATCCATTACAGGTGAATATGTTTCATCAAAATCGATGTCAGGTCGTTGAGAAAAACATTGTGCTAATACATCACACACTAGTATTGATGAATGTCATTTTGCTAATGAAGTCAATTCTGCTTGAATTTCTTTTTTCCACTTTGGCCAATTGTGTCTTTCACGACATTCATCAATACTACATGGCTCAAAATCAAAGTCATTCATTATCTCATATGCCACTGTGAATGCAAAGACTTTATCTATATTAATCAATTTTCGATCCAAATATTCATTAATGTAGGAATGATTCATGTGTATTTCTTCACTTCTTTGTTCTTGCAATTCGTCAAGTATTTTAGAACTTTCATTTTTTTTTGGGATCGATGGTTCTACAGGAACCGATAGTTCTGTTGGAACTATTTGTCTATTCATTTGATTTTTTCGTTTGCGGGGATTGATATCGTTTGCCCCCAATGGCCTCCCTCGCTTATGTCGTGTACTAGAGGAATCGACAGCTGCTTTCAAATTATCATCATTAACTTTAATTCCCGCAGGTGTGTTGATATCATCTATGTATGACCTTGTCACTTTCGATGTATCTGCAAATGCATCAGGCATTTGATTTGCAACATTTTGCAAATGTATTATCCTTTGTACTTCTTTATCACATTGTGATGTACGTGGATCTAGATGAGACATGGAATTTACCTTCCATTCAATTTCATGCCTAACTTCAGGAGGCTTTTATTTCCACCTAAATGTGGGAACATTGTCTCATCAAAATGACAATCTACATGTCGTGTATTAAATAGGTCACCTGTCAAGGGCTCAAGATACCTGATAATAGATGGTGAATCAAAATCAACATAAATCCCCAATCGCCGTTGAGGTCCCATTTTCGTGCGTTGTGGGGGTGCAATAGGCACTTGCACAACACAACCAAAATTACGTAAATGAGATATATCAGGTTGATGTCCACACACAAGCTGCATATGAGAATATTGATGATATGCACTAAGCCTTAACCGAATTAAAGAAGCAGCATATAATACAACATGTCCCTAAGCAAAAACTAATAATTTTGATTGCATTAATAATGTTCGTACAATTGTCTGTATACGTTTAATGAAAGATTCTGCTAAACCATTTTGGGTATGCACATGCGGAACGGGATGCTCAATATCAATACCCAATGACATGCAACAATCATCAAATATTTTAGATGTGAATTCACCAGCATTATCAAGACGAATAGACTTTATCGGATAATCAGAAAAATGTGCCCTTAACTTAATGATTTGTACTAACAATTTTGCAAATGCAACATTACGTGTTCACAGTAAGCACACATGTAACCATCTGCTGGATGTGTCAATCAAAATCATAAAATAATTAAATGATCCACTAGATGGGTGAATAGAGCCACATATATCTCCCTAGATTCGTTGCAAAAATGATGGAGATTCAACATTAACCTTCATCTTTGATGATCGGACCACTAATTTTCCTTGTGAACAAGCAGTACAAATTATTTCATTGGACGGAAAAATCTTCTGATTTTTCAACGAATGTCCACATGAATTTTCAATGATCATACGCATCATCGATGATCCTGGATGACCAAGACGATTATGCCAAAACATAAAATCATTTGGATTAAAGAACTTCTGGTTCAATACCGCGTAGACCTCAAGTGTTCTTATAGTTGTATAATACAACTCAGATGATAGAACAAGTAATTTTTCTAATACACGCTTTTCTCCACAATCATTTAATGTGATACAAAAAAACTCCGTTTCATTTTCACATGTGGTCTCAATATGATATCCATTGCTACGGATTTCTTTAAAGCTAAGTAGATTTCTTCTGGATCTACTAGCATACAAAGCATTATGAATTTATAAGCGAGAGTCATTTCTTAACAATATAGAAACTCTTCCGGAGCCTTCTATAATTTTCGCAGAACCCATAATAGTATTAACAATTGCCTCAACCAAGGTTAGACATGAAAAATATTTTTTTTCTTTAAAGATTGTATGTGTAGTGGCAGAATCAACAATACACACATCATTGCTATTTTTGTCAACTGGAGATTCATTTCCGAAATCCATATCTTTTCATAAACGAAAAAACATAACATTAGATTACAAACATTTGAAAGGATTACATAATACAAAAGCATAATATAGTATAATATATTACAACATCATGATTAGTTAACAAAGGTTCATGCTATGTCATCGGAAATCAAATTTCCTATATTTCTGTCGTCATCTGCAAAGAAGTCGGAGACATCCAAATTAGCCAGATCTACAGGATTCGAGTTATCCATAAAGTTTGTCTCTAAGACTTTCTCTTTTCCCTTAATTAATGCTTGATACAAGACCACTAAATGCTTGGGAGTACGAAAGGTACGTGCTCAATGCCCTTTTACACCACACCTAAAACATTTATGTCACTGCTTTTGGGAGTATGAATTTGTGGACCTTTTCCTTTATCACGCCTCTCAAATTTGTTCCACTTCTGGTGGAACATTTTGTCATTTCTCCCACGAGGGTGAAAATTATTGCGTCCACGGCCACGACCGTGACCACGACCACGATTAGGGCATTGACCTCTCCCAAAAGAAGGATAACCATCATAATTTGTCACATTCACTTCAGGAAATGGTGAACTGCCAACGGGGCGAGTTTGATGATTTTTCATCAACAACTCATTATTTTGTTCAGCAATCAATAAACATGCAATTAAGTCAGTGAACTTTTCAAATTTTCGCTCCCGATATTGCTGCTGCAGGAGCATATTAGATGGGTGAAACGTGGAGAACGTTTTCTCAAGCATCATAGCATCAGTTCTGTTGTCTCCACACATACGGAGCATGGATACAATTCTAAATACAGCAGAATTGTATTCATTTATGGTTTTGAAATCTTGTAGTCTAAGATTAGCCCACCCATGTGATGCTTGAGGTAAGGCAATAGACTTCATATGCTCAAATCTTTCTTTCAACCTCTTTCACAGATCAAGTGGATCTTGAATATCTAAATATTCAGCTCGCAGACCAGAATCAATATGATGACGTATGAAAATAATGACCTTTACTTTTTTCTGCACAAACTCTTCATTATCGTCTACAATAACTTCTCCAAGATTCATAGATCTCAGGTGGAGAGTAGTTTCCAAAGTTCATTCAAAATAATTTTTCCCGTTGAGACCGAGGGCAACATATTGGCATTTCACTAGGTTCGACATCCTGAAAAATTTAACCGCAATAACACAATTAAAATATTTCCAAAATATTTATTCAAAAATATGACATATTTTGCGGATATTTAGAACTGCTGGTTCTAACTTTTAAAACCTCGAGTTTTAGTCTCGGTATCTCATGATGTAGTTCGTGATTTATACATTGATTTGGAACTTCGGGTTCCGTAAATTTTAATAATTCGTAAACTTCTAGTTTACATGAACATCATGTACAACAACTTTTTTTCCCGGCAATTTTAGAACTTCGGGTTCAAAATACCTTTAGTTTTGTAAACATCGGGTTACAAAACATTATACATAAATATATAACAAGTATAATAATAATTGCACATACATTTCTGATGTGAAAGATCCAGTTTAAAATTGGCGATCACAGAGCATACTTATAGATAAATAATAAGTAAAGTAAATTTACGAAATAAACATAAATTCAAGAAGTAAATTAAATTTAGTTAAAAATATAAAAATTACGATAACCGAGCAATTCGTGTTGATAACGTGTTGTGAAAAAGTGTGTTATACGTGAGGTTAAAAGCAACCAAAACTAATTAACATTGCGAGATAATTAAAGCAATTGAATGATGAGAATAAAAGAAGCATTACAAGAGAAGAATGGAAGAAGGAATGTGCTCTCGGGTAAAATATTTGTGTCTACTTTCATTCACCATCTCTTCTCCTTTTATAACCAATAATAAGAGTGAATGATGAAACCAACTCTCCTCAAAATAAGGGCATGGTGAAAAGACTAATTAGATGCATGGTGGTAAGACTAAATAGGGGCATGGTAGTAGGAGTATGGTGGTGGCCATCTTGTTTTACAAAAATGACTTCATTTTCATTTTGAAAATGAAAAACTGCAGGGTACTACTCTACTCTACTTTTTTTTATTGCATGTCATTACAGTAAGGTTTCATTTAGTTGCACCGTCCATCACAAAGTTAAGTTTGATGTAAAAAGTTTATGATACCCCTATATTAAAAAAATTCAAAAATTAGAAAAACATATTTTTTGAAATTATTTTTATCAAATAAATAATAAATCACTGATTTCAAAATTATTTTTTAAAAACGTTTTTTATTTTTAATATATTTTTTAAAAAAAAATAATATTCAAATTAGTTTTTTTTATTATATATTCCATAAAAAATTAAAAAAATAAGTTAAACAAATGATTTTTTTCATTTTTTAAATATAAGGGTATTTTAGTCATTTAATAAAATTTAGAACTGAAATATTTAAATGACTAAAATACCCTTATATTTGAAAAATGAAAAAAAAAGTCATTTGTTTAGCTTTTTTGTTCAATTTTTTATGGAATAAATAACAAAAATTTGATTTGAATATTATTTTTTAAGAAAATAATTTTTTAAAAAAAATTAAAATGAAAAACGTTGTTAAAAGTGATTTTTTATTTTTAATATTTTTAAAAAAATCATTTTTTTAAAAGTAATTTTGAAATCAGTGTTTTACTATTTATCTGATAAAAAAAATAAATAAAAATCAAAAGATATATATTTTAAATTTTTTTAGTATAGGGTATTATGAACTTTTACATCAAACTTAACTTAATGATGAACGGTGCAACTAAATTAAACCTTACAGTGGTGACATGCAACTAAAAAGAGTAGAGGGTGGTGACATGCAAAATTTGCATAGTATAGGGTTGTGACCTGCAATTTCCCCTTTTAAAAATGTATACCTCAAACTACCGGACTGTTCACCTTAAAACATGTTTGTTGAATTTACTCTTACACAAGTACATTCAAATTTCTTCATTTCTCACTTAATTATATGCCTAGTGTACTGATCACGATTTTTAATACACTTTTAGATGCATAAATTCAGTAAAAATGTCTAATTTATATATTTTATCCTCAAACTTTTAAAATAGACGGAAAAATATATATCAAAACTGCCTTTATATTAAGATAATTGTCAAAAGAAATAGGTGTTAGTGCAATGGTCAACAGTGAGGTCTTCTTCCTCGAAGCAAACTTGTGTCAAATCAACACGTCGAAGCAATTAGACTATGACTTGATAGAAGGGACAATGTCCAAACTCCATATCCAAAGGATTCGTTCAAAGAGCTCCATATCCGGATTTTGTTCCTCCAGGTAGGGGCAAAGCTCCCACAATGACAAGAACGTGGATCTGGCTTTGATTTTAGTCGATTACCTCGTCGTCGTTAACTTTAGTTTTCCCAACGATTTAGATTCGCATAAAATCTAGGGCTTTATAGTGAAGGTTATGATAGCACGATAAAGGCTTCAAGTTGACTTATTCTTCATCTCTATTTTCAACGTCAATCGATATGCTAATTATTATTTTTTATTTTGATTTTAATCAAGTATCAATTCAACGATTTATTGGAAGCTATGTTGTTAGAGCCACGGTGGCTCTGTGATTCGCTCTGCTCACTTTTTATCATCATCAAGGTGATTTCTTATTCATGGATTTTTTTATTTCGATTTATATTTGTATAAAGATATATTTTTTATTGAATGGTAGATTTTGTTTGGTAAAGATGTGTGTCCTCTAGGCTCTAGGTAAAGAAGACGAGTTATCGCTAATATTCAGTGATTGAGTGGTGGCAGTAAGTAGCTCAGAGACATAATTGTTGGGCCTTTATTAAATAAGTTGAGGCCCAAAACTCATGTGGTTAGTATCCTAAATGAAAAAGGAAACCCTAATTGTTTGCATATAAATAGAAGGCAATAAAGAGAAGAAAACAAGACAATTCAAGAGAGAAATAGAATGAAATTTGTGCAGAATTTTCTGCTCCTTTCTGGGCCGACCAGCAAGGTTCTCGAGTCCGATCGAAGATTGTTCCACCGTTGGATCGTGCTGATTTTTGGACAGAGTGTTCGGAAGATGTGGTACTACGTTATGATCGTTGGAATTTGCATTTGAAGGTCCGAGTGATTTGATACGATTTTCTGATCGTGCGCCATCGATTCAGTGAAGTTTCTCTACTCTTTCTTGTAATTGTGGGTTGAGCCAAGATTGGTTAATCTTGAGATATTGTGATCCTCTAATTGTATTTAGAGAGAACTCGTTGTACCCATTATATTGACAGTGGAGGTTAAGCGGCCTCGAGATTTGCAAAGGTGGGGAGAATTATTTAATTCCGTTGCATCTAATTATTCTATTAGATTCGTTTTTCTCTCAACAAAGTGGTATTAGAGGGAAGGTTATTTAATCGGTATCATGTGTTAAATAATGGAAGCTAATAGAGCAGAATGGTTAGTCTGAATGTTTCAAATTATCATGTCTGTAAAGGGAAGATGGAAGATCTTCTTTATGTGAAAAATTATTATTTGCCGGTTTTCAATGAAGCTAAGCTTGAAAACAAATCTGATGATGAATGCAATTTATTGCATCGTCAAGTATGTGGCTATATTAGACAGTGGGTGGATGATAATGTTTTGAATCATGTTAGTGGAGAGACACATGCACACAGTTTATGAAGCAAGCTTTGGCAGTTATATGCCCGAAAGACTGATAATAATAATTTGTTCTTGATAAAGCAGATGATGAGTTTGAAGTATCATGATGGGGCTCCGTTGACATATCATCTTAATGCTTTTCAAAGAATTATTAATCAGCTTGCAGGAATGGGTATCAAGTTCGATGATGAGGTGCAGGGTTTGTGACTTCTAACTCAGCTCCAGATGGTGTTATCACCATGGATTTGACTAAGGGGAGTGCTCTAAATGAAGAGATGAGGAGAGAGTCACAAGGTTCCTCTTCGCACTCAGAAGTCTTAGTGACAGAACAAATAGGAAGAAGCAAGAGCAGAGGTACAAAGGGTAGAGACAGAAGCAAGAGTAAGAACATGTATACCAATGTAGAGTGTTATCACTGTGGTCTAAAGGGGCATATTAAAAAGTATTGCCGAAAGCTCAAGAGAGACAACCAACATGACAAAGAGAGAGAAAAGAAGGCAAGTCATGACGATGATGTTGCTACTATTACTGAAGAGTTTCTTCTCTTGTGTGATGATAAAGATGTTAACTTGGCTTATGATCAGACCAGTTGGGTAGTAGATAGCAGTGCCTCCATTTATGCTACAAGTCGAAAGCGTCTCTTTTAATATTATACATCTGGTGATTATGGCAATGTTAAGATGGGAAATCAAGGCTTATCAAAAGCTATTGGCATAGGAGATGTGCGATTGGAGACGAAAAAAAGTACAATTCTTATTATGAAAAATGTTAAGCATATTCCTGATATTCGTTTGAATTTGATATCAGTAGGCAAGCTAGATAATGAAGGTTTTCATCATACTTTTCATGGTGGTTCACGGAAGCTCACTAGCTTTGTTGTACATGACACAAGCTAGAGTTTGTGGAGGCATTATTAATGCAGTCGAGAAAGAGAGTACAACTGAATTGTGGCACAAAAGACTTAGTCACATGAGCGAGAAGGGAATGATGGTTTTGGGAAAGAAGAATCTCCTACCGGGAATGAAAGGTGAACCGTTAGAGAAGTGTGAGCATTACTTGTTTGGCAAGCAAACTAGAGTATCTTTCAAATCATCCTCTCCCTCGAGAAAGCCAGATATGCTTGATTTAATATACCCTGACGTTTGTGGTCCTATGAAATCCAAGACGCTTGGTGGTGGTCTCTATTTTGTGAATTTTATAGATGATCATTCACGAAAAGTGTGGGCCTATATCTTGAAGACTAAAGATCAAGTGTGTGATGTCTTCAAGCAGTTTATGCCCCACTTGAGAGACAAACTGGGAAGAAGTTAAAGTGCATGTGAACCGATAATGGAGGTGAGTATTGTGGTACTTTTGATGATTATTGCCAGGATCAAGGCATTCGACATCAAATGACGCCTCCAAAGACGCCTCAGCTAAATAGGTTAGCTGAGAGGATGAATAGAACGCTTATTTAAAGGACGAGATGTTTACTTTCACAAGCAGGGTTACCAAGATGCTTTTGGGGTGAGGCTTTAAATACAGTGGTTCATGTATTGAATCTCACACCGTGTGTGCCTCTTGAGTTTGATATTCCAAATGAAGTTTGGACATGTAAAGATGTCTCCTATAATCACTTGAAGGTATTTGGATGCAAGACATTTGTGCATGTTCCAAAGGATGAAAGATCTAAACTTGATATGAAGACTAGACCGTGCATATTCATCGGTTATGTCGAGGATGATTTTGGGTACAAATTTTATGATCCGGTGCAGAAGAAACTTATCAGAAGCCGCGATGTAGGATTTTATGGAGAATCAGGACATCAAAGATATTGCGAAGTTTGAAGAAAGTGCTCCGCAATTTATAACTGACTTGATTGATTTTGATATAGTTCCTCCTACAGTTGTGCCAAGTTAAGTTGAAGATGAAGTTCATGATGACCAGGAGGGTGCAGGTGATGTTGATGCTCCCATGGAGGTAGAGATGGATAATGAAGTCCATGAGCAGTTGCCAGTACCAGATGTTCCACCAATTATTCCACTCAAGAGATATTATAGTGATCGACAACCGTCTACAAGGTACTCAACTGATGAGTATGTGTTACTATATGATGGAGGAGAACCCGAAAGTTACAGTGAAGCCCTTGAAGACGAGAACAAGAACGAGTGGGTTGAAACCATGCAAGATGAGATGAAATGATTGCATGAGAATCATACTTAGGAGTTGGTGAAGTTGTCAAATGGAAAAAGAGTTTTGAAGAACAAATGGGTTTACAGAGTGAAGCAAGAAGAAATACTTCACGTCCACGATACAAAGCTAGATTGGTCATCAAGGGTTTCAGCCAGAGGAAAGGTATTGACTTTGATGAAATATTTACTCTTGTTGTTAAGACGTCATAAATTCGGGTGGTTATTTGTTTAGCAGCTAGTCTTGATTTGGAGGTTGAGCAGATGGATGTGAAGACTGCATTTCTCCATGGTGACTTAGATAAGGAGATTTATATGGAGCAACCAGAGGGTTTCAAAGTAAAAGGAAAAGAGGACTATATGTGCAAGCTTCAGAAAAGCATGCATGGTTTGAAGTAAGCACCAAGGCAGTGGTACAAGAAGTTTGAGTCAGTTATGGGCGAGCAAGGCTACCAGAAGACGAAATCTGACCACTGTGTTTTTGTGCAGAAATTCTCTGATGATGATTTTATTATACTATTGCTATATGTTGATGATATGCTGATTGTTTGCAAGAATGTCTCCAAAGTTGAGAGATTGAAGAAACAGTTGAGTCAAGTTTTCTTAATGAAGGATTTGGGTTCTGCGAACACTATTCTTGGCATCCGAATTACTCGCGATAGAGTTGCGAAGAAGTTGCATATGTCACAAGAGCGATATATTGAAAATGTGCTGCAAAGTTTCAATATGGACAAGGCTAAAGTGGTGAGCTCTCCTCTTGCTACTCACTTTAAACTAAGCACACGACCGGGCCCTTTTACGGAGATGGACGACATGAATAGAGTTCCGTATGCCTCAGCGGTAGGAAGTTGGATGTACGTAATGGTGTGTACAAGGCCTGAAATAGCTCATGCAGTTGGTGTTGTGAGCCGTTTTTTGTCAAATCCGGGTAGAGAGCATTGAGATGCAGTGAAATGGATTATGAGATATCTCCGAGGTACCTCTAATTACAAAATCACTTTTAGAAGTGGAGAACCAGTGCTGGTTAGCTACTTTGATTCAGGTATGGCAGGAGATGTTGATAGCAGAAAATTCACCTCAGGTTATTTAATGACATTTGCAGGTGGAGCAGTTTCTTGGCAGTCAAGGCTACAAAAGTGTGTTGCACTTTCTTCTACAGAAACTGAATATATCACAACAACTGAAGCATGTAAAGAATTGCTGTGGATGAACAGATTTATAGGAGAGCTCAATTCCAAATAGTAGCGCTATGTGGTTTATTGTGATAACCAAAGCGCGATTCACTTGAGTTAGAATTCTACGTTTCATGCAAAGTCGAAACATATTGATGTGAGATACCATTGGCTTAGAGATGCAGTTGAAGACAATTGTTGTGGATGAACAGATTTATAGGAGAGCTCAATTCCAAATAGTAGCGCTATGTGGTTTACTGTGATAACCAAAGCGCGATTCACTTGAGTAAGAATTCTACGTTTCATGCAAATTCGACACATATTGATGTGAGATACCATTGGCTTAGAGATGCAGTTGAAGACAATTGCTGTGGATGAACAGATTTATAGGAGAGCTCAATTCCAAATAGTAGCGCTATGTGGTTTACTGTGATAACCAAAGCGCGATTCACTTGAGTAAGAATTCTACGTTTCATGCAAAGTCGAACCATATTGATGTGAGATACCATTGGCTTAGAGATGCACTTGAAGACAAGTTGTTTGAGATTGAGAAAATCCACACACATGATAATGGTTCTGATATGTTCACGAAGGCCTTACCAAGGGATAAGCTTGATGTTTGTCGTAAGATCGTCGGGATGGCGGTGCCCTCCACTTAGTTGAATAAGGGGGAAATTTGTTGGGCCTTTATTAAATAAGTGGAGGCCCAAAGCTCATGTGGTTAGTATCCTACATGGAGAAGAAAACCATAATTGCTTGCCTATAAATAGAAGGCAATAGAGAGAAGAAAACAACATAATTCAAGAGAGAAATAGAGTGAAATTCATGCAGAATTTTCTGCTACTTTATGGGCCGACCAACAAGGTTCTCGAGTCCGATCGGAGCTCGATCCACCGTTGGATTGTGCTGTTTTTTGGACAGGGTGTTCGGAAGACGTGGTTCTACGTTCTAATCGTTGGAATTTGCGTTTGAAGGTCCGAGTGATTTGATACGATTTTCTGATCGTGCGCCATCGATTCAGTGAAGTTTCCCTACTCTTTCTTGTAATTGTGGGTTGAGCCAAGATTCGTTAATCTTGAGATTTTGTGATCCTCTAATTGTATTTGGAGAGAACTCGTTGTAACTATTACATTGATAGTGGAGATTAAGTGGCCTCGAGGGTCCCGTGGTTTTCCCTCTATCGCCTTGAGAAGGGTTTCCACACTAAAATTGTGCGTGTTTATTGTGTGTTCTTGTTTGATATATTTTATTAGCTTGCTTGATTTGATCTGCTTGGTAGATTCCAAAGAGATTTGCACTGGTGGGGAGAATTATTTATTCCGTTGCATCTAATTATACTATTAAATTCGTTTTTTCTCCCAATAACGTATCAGAGACGTCATCATCTAGAAGCATTGCCATCGCAAGAAAATATTGCAAGAACGTAGGAGTTAAGAAAACCATAGATGTGGAGAAGAGAGGTGACTATTATTAGGTTTTAATGCCTTGTAATTTAAATGTGCATATTTACTAGAGTACCACACGAAAAGAATTCGATTGGTTTGGGGGTTTATATTGATTTGCTTTTCTAACTTGTTTGTGTGTGCTTATTAGACTATCTGTAATAGGGGTCTCCATAAAAGTCTTCGCGTCGACTTTTGAGTTGTCACATCGCAAGCACTTATCTTTTGGAGGCCACAACAACGAACCTCCTATTAGTTAATTTAATATATAATTTTATAATTAATTAATTATTTCAACGTATAATAATTATGTATAATTAATTATTCATGTATAACTATATGATAATTAATTATTCCAATATTTATATATAATTAATTATTCGTTTATTGTTATATGAATGTTAATTATTGCAACACTTAATTATACATAATTGATTATATAACTTATTCATATATAATTAATTCATATGTGTGATTAATTATATATAATTAATTAGTTATATAATATTATATTTATCCACTCCTTTCTCTCTTCTATCATCTTCACTCACTCTCTTCTCTCTACTACTCTCCCGCCACATCACTCACTTTCTTCCAGTTTTCGGAGTGGGCACTCCCTCCTCACTCCTTGTTGTAGATAGTCTTATGGGTAATCTGAGATTTAGCCAAACTCACATGTAGTCCACTATCCTTATCTATCTGGCCCAACTTAGGCCTGAGTTTTGGTAGAGCACTTGTGCCGCCTCGTGTTTGGTGCCTTATGTGATACTTCATCTGGTGCCTTGGTGGCTCAAAGATACCAAACTTCGGATCGACTCACCCTCGTTTTGAAGTTCCTGATTGTGCGATTAGACAATTATACTCTGATGTTCGTCCAATGGCGTAACTTGTCTCTACGGCTTCTGTCTGTTAGGTTTTTGTGCCCTAGCACAATGTATTTTCAATCTAATCATGTAATAAAGATTGTTAGTTGAATAAAAATCGGCATTCATATTACTAAGTGTTGTAGTAATATCTTAAGTATGATTTGATTTGTATCATTGATGTGTCAACACATAATAGTAGATCTACATATCAGATAAAATCTTACTTAAACTGTCCCCGATCAAAATAGCTTCATAAGAAGCGATCGGTATGAGGCTAACTCTAAATGATCACGCTCTACTGATCATGGCCAGAAGGGGGCCAGAGTTAGGTCATAGTATCACCAGTCAGGGGTGATATAGGACGACCCAATCATGAGTATGTTACATAGACACAGTCATGAACATACTCATATGTCGGATTATGAAATCACATCCTAAGACGGAAGGACCATTGAGGTCAATATGTAATGAGTGACGAGTTTGACTCAGTCTAACGTCTCCTGTGAAAGGGTTACAATAACGACTGTGATTGGCTCGATCACAAGTTACATAAGTTGACTCAATGGATCGCTGAAGGATTTATCCCTCATACGGACGTGTGAGCAGATATCAGTTTAGGCCAATTGATGAGTACAACTGAAATACAATAGCATGGCCATGCAGTCGATACGTAGTATCAGTTATAATTCAGTTAACTCAGAATCAAGAAACAGGACAATAGAACGAGGATGACTTGTCTATGCCTCGTGGTTGTCAAAGATATCAAGAGGATAAAAGGATAGATTCATGTACGACAAGGTTAAGTCGAAATCTCGATAATCACAAGCGTTGGGTAATCATGATGTCTTGCTAGAGGCCACTCATGATGGAAAGGGTAAAATGGTAATTTTACCAGTCCGCCGACGTGTCGTGAGCCTAGAGGGTCACACACTAAAGGTTGAGTAAAACGGATGGAATCATATGGATGAATCATGAGAGAGACAAAATCCGGTTTTGGATTAAACCGGATTAGACCGATTTCGGTTTAGGATTAAACCGGAAATCAAGAACGGTTTAGCAGGACTAATTAATTATAATCTAATTAAATAGATTTAATTAAATTAGCTAAACTGGGCCTAGCCAGAATGGGCTAAGCCAGAATGGGCTTCTCTACATAATTAATTAAAAGCTTTGGGCTTTAAGCCCATTAAGGCCTTTAATTAATTAAAATCCAAATAAGGGTTATAAAAGGGTAATTTTCAGATCTGAAAATTAAGTGATTTATTTCACAAAACCCTAGCCGTCACCCACTCTCTCTCCTTGCCGATTTCGGCCAGCTCCTCCCTTCCCCGCTCCGTCCGTTTTGCTTGCTTCGATCTTCTAGTAAGAATCGTTGTGAGTATCCCTGGATTGCTCTTCCTGTGTGGACAATCTTTAGAGGTTACTAAATCCTATTTAGTAACAAGGAGATTTTGAGTCAAGGTAAATTTATTGAATTTATTCTAGTCTAGATCTTATGATCAATTCATGATCATGTAAGATCCGTATTAAAACATGGAACTTTGAGGTTAATTTCTTGTATGGGCATGAAATTAATTGTCTAGAACCCTCAAATAATTCCTTCACTGTCTTCACTATTTTTATCTTCCTGGTTTCTTGATTTCATCATGCAAGTTCTAGACTTTGTTGTATAAATTGTCATGTATTACAGAGAGTACTAAATTAACCTTGGAGACAACCGACCGACACACGATCTCTCCACAGTCTAACTAGAGAAATTGCTTTCAACTGAGTGGTCACTATTCTGTAGCGAGGGTCATTTTCAACTTATTCATCTGCTCGAGATAATTCGTTGATATAGACATTCAGGTTCTATAAACTACGCCATCCCCTCTATTTAAAAAATATACTTTAATATCAAAATGTTAAAATATCTTTCCTAATTATATATGTCTCGTGCCTATATGTCTCTTGCCTATTCTTTGTACCCTAATACTACAAATATAGGGTCTTGTACATTAGATTAAATCATCGAATACAATATCAATTGTCCCTCTTCTAATATGGTATCAGAGCACTCTAGGTCCTAACCTACAATTATCTCTCTAGCTTCCTCAATCTCTCTCACCAATCTGAGTATTCGATCAATCTCCCCAATCCCTCTCACGCAATCCCTCAAATCTCAAAACAAATCAAGCAAACTCAAGCTCGAACAATCACGCAAGCTCGAACCAACCCAACATAGAAACGGTGCTTGATTTTGGGTTCGAATCAAAAACTCATCGGCAACAACGGTGCTCGGTTTAAATATATTTGATTTTTCTTCCAAATTTTCCTCTCCTTTTTTTTCACTGTTATAATGGAAAAATTAGAGATTTCTAGGCCAATTTCTGTGGTTTTCGATGGTTTTAACTATATGCTTTGGGTCAAGGAGATGTCCAGCTTTCTTCGTGGCAGAAAATTATGGAAATATGTATCTGGTGGCGAGATAGCACCCGTTCATGCACCAGACGAGGCTAAAGCAGTATTAAATGAACGCTTAGAAGAATGGGACAACAAGAATCATCAAATCCTCACACGGTTCCGAAACACCTCCACTTCTTCTGTCAAAACTCATATGAATCGCTTTGACACTGCCAGGGAGGTTTGGTTGAATCTCGAATATCTCTATTCTACCAAGGGCACAGTTCATCAATTCAAGCTGTGGAACTGTCTTAGTCAGATGAAGCAAAACCCTGGACAGTCTATAGATGGGTTCTTCACCCAGATGCAAGCTATATGGGATCAACAGGCTGCCTCCGAACCCAAATGGACAGATGCACATAATTCTTCCATCTTTTCTCAGTGGTATGATCGTCTCAAGGTTTACCAATTTCTTACTGGTCTACGAGCTGAGTATGAGTCTGTTCGCAGCTCACTGCTACACAAGGATCCTTTCCCCATGCTTCAAGTGGTTGTCTCTGAGCTACTTTCTGAAGAGGCCCGCCTTATCGGTATGACACATCACCGCCCCACTGATTCTGTTCTTGCTGTCTCTACTGGTGGTCCACCTCAAGACAAGAAAAAGAGCTTCAATGCAACATGCAGCTACTGCAAACGAAAGGGTCATCATATATCTGAATGTTCGCGACCAGGTATATACTATAAGGAATGACAAAAGTCACAAGGCCCGCCGCCACGAGGCTCTTACCCTCAAGAATGGCACAAGAAGTCACAAGGCCCGCCGCCACGAGGCTCTTACCCTCAAGAATGGAAAAGGTCACAAGGCCCGCCGCCACAAGGCTCTTACCCTCAGAATCCAAGATACGAGTATCCTCAGAATCCTGGAACGAAAGTCAACACTGCTGCCTCATCAACCTCTCATGGTACTGAGCCTCTCGATATGTCGACCCTACTCACTAAGGTTCAAGAGTTAATTGCTGCCCACACTGGTAATACCTCACCCCCCCTCTGTCGCGCCAGGTATTTCCAAATCATGGTATCTTGACTCTGCATGCTTTAACCATATGAGTCCATCTTCATCATTGTTTTCACATCTCACCCCCATTACACAGTCGCCTGTCATTCACACTGCTGATAATTCTGTTATTACTGCCTCTCATTCTGGTACTGTGTCCACCTCTCATGTGATGTTACCAAACACATTACTTGTCCCTAAGCTATCACTAAATATTGCATCGGTCGGTCAGTTATGTGATTCAGGTCTTGATGTTAATTTTAGTGGTCTTTCCTCATCTGTTTCTGTGCAGGATCCAATGACGGGACAGATCTATGGGACAGGCCGTAAGGTGGGACGCCTGTTCGAGCTCACAAATCTAAACATTCCATCCTCATCTCCACCTCGTTGTAGTGTTGTTGTCTCTGTAGATATTTGGCATGCACGTCTTGGTCATCCTTCTTCACAACGTTTTCATCAATTAGTTTCTAGTGGTCAATTAGGTGTTATCTCGAATAAACTTGGTAATTGTGTCTCTTGTCAGTTAGCAAAGCATAACCCAACTACATTTATGGGGGGTGCACATTTTTTTTTTATCTTTGTTGATGATCATACTCGATATACCTGGATTTACTTAATGAACCACAAATCTGATCTGAACAAAGTCTATCTAAAATTATCTAACATGATTCAAACTCAGTTTTCCAAAGTCATCAAAATCTTTCGCACAGATAATGGCACTGAATTTAAGGAAACATCTTTTTTGGATCTTCTCTCCTCTCATGGCACCATTATGCAAAGATCTTGTCCAAGTACTTCTCAGCAGAATGGTTGTGCAGAGCGTAAACATCGACACATTCTTGACACTGTTCGCGTTTTGATCATCTCTGCTGCTTGTCTCGAGCGCTTCTTGGGAGAAGCTGCTCTTACATCAGTGTACACCATCAATCGGGTTCCATCTCCAGTCATAGGAAATAAAACCCCCTATGAATGCCTTTATGGTCAGTCTCCTCCTTATAGTTTTCTTCGTGTCTTTGGGAGTGTCTGCTTTGTCCACCTACAACCACACGAGCGAAATAAACTGAAAGCTCGTGCTCGTGCTCGTCTCTGCTGCTTTCTTGGATATGGAATTGAGCACAAGGGTTATCGATGTTGCGATCCTCTATCTCAACGTCTTCGCATATCTCGGCATGTCACATTCTGGGAACATAAAATGTTCTCCTCTATATCTGATTTTCGTGTGTCACAATCTATTCCATTCTTTTCCAATCCTGACATAGATCTTTTTCCTGATAATTCTTTGGCTCCTTCTTCCCTCGAGTTGTCTCATACAGGTATCTCAGACCCACATCCAGCAGCTCCCATAGATCCCGCTCCGCCAGAGGATCCTGTGCCTTTAACCCGTCCTCAACGTCAAACACGACCACCATTGCACCTTCAGGACTACCAGGTAACGCTACCCAATCTCTCTCGAGTCATGACTACCGCTCTGTCCGTCTATGAACCTCGCACATATCGAGAGGCATGTACTAATCCTTTGTGGCAGCAAGCAATGACTAAAGAACTTAGAGCTCTTGAGAAAACTGGTACCTGGGAATTCGTCTCATTACCCAGCAACAAGTCAGCAGTCAGTAGCAAATGGGTATGCAAATTGAAGACTAAGGCGGATAGGATCATTGAGCGCTATAAAGCTCGTCTCGTTGCCCGAGGGTTCTCCCAGGAGTATGGGATTGATTATGAGGAAACCTTTGCACCAGTTGCTCGTCTCGCATCTGTTCGGAGTTTACTTGCAGTTGCAGCTGGACGAAAGTGGAATCTTTTCAGATGGATGTCAAGAATGCTTTTCTCAATGGAGATCTCACAGAAGAAGTCTACATACAGCCCCCTCCTGGGTATGAGCATCCTCCAAACACAGTATGTCTTCTAAAGAAGGCCCTTTATGGACTCAAGCAAGCTCCAAGGCATGGTTTTCAAAATTCAGTGGGAAGATGTCCGATCTTGGCTTCATCTCTAGTCCATATGACACCGCCTTGTTTGTCAAGAAGACCTCTCGTGGTCACATCTTGCTTTTACTCTATGTTGGTGATATGATTATCACCGGAGATGATGAATCCGGTATCTCTGACTTGAAGAGACAGCTCAACAAACACTTTGAGATGAAGGACCTCGGTAAGCTCACATATTTTCTTGGGCTGGAAATCTCGTCAGTGTCTTCAGGATATCACTTATCCCAAGCTAAGTATGCAGTTGATCTCATTTGTCGAGCAGGCTTGTCAGACTGCAAGATTGCCTCCACACCTATAGAGGCAAACGTGAAGCTTACACCTACAGACGACAAACTTCTCCAAGATGCTACCTTGTATCGACAACTCGTTGGCAGTCTTGTTTATCTCACTGTCACACGACAAGACATTGCCTACGCAGTCCACATTGTCAGCCAGTTCATGAGTGCACCGCGAACCACACACTATGAGGCCGTCCTCCGAGTGCTCCGCTATGTCCGCGACACTCTATCCTAACGGTCTTCATTTCTCGTGTGATATACCTATGGTATTACAGGCCTTTTCTGATGCAGATTGGGCTGGTGATCCTACTGATCAACGCTCCACAACAGGATATTGTTTCTTTCTTGGCAAGTCTCTCATTTATTGGAGAAGCAAGAAGCAGACGATGGTTGCCCGCTCCAGCACAGAGGCCGAATATCGTACTCTTGCTGACACTACATCCGAGCTCCTCTGGCTTCGTTGGTTACTTCATGACATGGGCATTAATCACATCTCAGCCACTCTTATCCATTGCGATAACCGAAGCGCCATTCAAATTGCTCACAATGATGTATTTCATGAGCGCACCAAACACATCGAGAATGATTGTCACTTTATTAGACATCATCTAACACAGGGCACTCTCACTCTACGCACTGTCCCCTCGGACGAACAAACTGCTGATATCTTCACAAAACCCCTTCTTCCAGGGCGATTCTCTTCCTTAGTTTTCAAACTCAATTTGAATCCTCCACCTTGAGTTTGAGGGGGCGTGTTAAAATATCTTTCCTAATTATATATGTCTCTTGCCTATTCTTTGTACCCTAATACTATAAATATAGGGTCTTGTACATTAGATTAAATCATCGAATACAATACCAATTGTCTCTCTTCTAATACAAAAGATTAATTTAGAAATTTCATTTATATTTTAACAACATTTCACACGGTGACACAAAGCTAAACTTTTATATAGTTAACTAATACATTTTGAAGTACACTAAAGTGAAATGGAAATTGTGCATATTACACTGTAATGAATTATAATTTCCTCTAACTTTTAAAGTATTTGGTACATATATTAGCTTTTTAGTTCGTATGATTTTGTTCAACCATAAAACCTTTTAGTTATACAACGAGTTTGAATTCAATTTGAACTCGTATATTTAACAAATTGAGTAGGAACCTTTACTGTATGAGATGACTAACGTGATAACCAACTTAACCACCCAAACATATACGATATCATGTTTTTCTATTGTTATGATAATTACATAGAAGTTTCTAATAGGTTGTGAGTCATACTAGATGATGAAGAAATGAATTGATACTCAAATTTAAATAGGAAAGAATACTTGATCATGAAATTTAACCTTTAACAAATTTACCAGGGACTAAATTAGAAAACAAATTATGAAAGAAAGAATTATGACCAATATTTCAATACCTCATCACCTCCCATAACATATGATTATATTAAGTTGAAACTGAAAATATATAATATACAAATAGTTGTGCCTCACTGCTGCGACTTGGAAAATTGTGCTAATGTGCCAGATAAAAACTCGGGTAGATTGCGAAAAGTTACGGTAAATTTTATACCTTTTGCATAAAATTACGGTTAATTATTTTTTTTGCATTATGTCACGGTTAACTTTACTTTTTATTGCACTGGTGTTAAAAAAACGGAATTGTGTAAAATAATATCATGCGCTCCTCACATAGTCGTTATAAAATAATTAGTATAGCCTAAATTACTCTTATATGAGATTTAAATAACTTTCTCTAAAATGTGATCTTATTTGTTTGTGATTTTGTTTTGTAGAGACCAAAGGGTAAGTGAGATTCGGAGGGCGAAAATTGTTGTTTGTTTATTGTGTTGTTGACGAGTTGATTATTGGGTTGTGGATAGTGGGTTTTGTTAAGAAGAATTATTAGAGTTGTCTACTCAATCTGATGAATGTATTTTTTAAAATCCAATTGTAAAGTTGTTTTTAATATATTTTTAATTTAAATGTTTTTTGCGGGTAGTATTGATGCTAGAAAGAACCAAATTTGTTTTGAGTAGATATAAATTATTCAATAAATGGTATAAAATTGAATAATCAGTAAATTGCAATTTCAACTGATAAAAAAGTTGTGAATTCTTATAAATAAATATGTGGAATTATAAATGTGTTTTGTTCACTTGTAGAATTAAAGGGGTTAGTTTGGTAATTAAACAATTAATTTGAGGTTATTTTGGTTTTTTTAACAATTACATTAACGGTTGTGCAATTGGTGCTATAAAATGCAAAGTTAACCGTGGCATGATGCAAAAAAAATAGTTAACCGTAGTTTTATGCAAAAAATGTAAAGTTTACCGTGACTTTTTGCAATTTCCCCTAAAAACTCTTTTATAGATGATCAAGAGAGAGAAATGGAGGAGAGACCATAAAGTGACATGAGTTTAAAAATTTGTAAGCCAAATACAGATGTTTTTTTATCTTTTCACGTTTAACTAAAGATACAAATAATCTAAAGTTAAAGGATAAAATACCAGCTTTAAAGATCAAGAAAAAATTATGTAAAGTTAAGGTAAGTCTTACATCTTTTACATAATACCACGACTTTGCTAAACTTTGTAAAGTTAAATCACTATCGACTTTATTTACAAAACAATGAATGTAACATCATTACTTTGATTGAGTTCAGCCGAATACAAAATTGACTACATAATATTTGCATTAAATAAATGATATTTTAGTGTTTCTAAAAATTTTTATAAAACAATCTCTTCATAGAAAATTTGTATAAAAATTAATTTTAGAAAAAATTGTTTGAAAACTTTGTTATGATAAAAGATATTTATAATACGCAACTAGCATTTTTGGGGTAAAAATGGTATAATAAAAGTGGCAATTTTGCATTAGTGACCGAACATTTATAGTCATCTTGCATTTCTTTTTTAAATTTTAACTATCCTTTTATTATTTACCAATGCTTGCCTGACATCTCGTTAAACACTTGAACTTAGATCTAAATGACTTTGGTTTGAGTCTCACTGCCATTATTGATAAGAAATTTTTTTTGAAAAAAATTGATATGATAAATTTAAAACTCTTAAGAATTACAAGTTCGAGATTCAAAATCAGACTCTTACACTCATAGAGAAGAAGAAAGGAAGCCAATCTCACAAGGGGGAAGTTGGAGAGGAACGAGACGAGCATGTGAAGACCAATTGCTGATGTTTGAGTAGAGTTAGGGTTTATTTTTAATTCCATATTTTAGTGATACTTTTATGGTTGTAATTGAGATTGGATTTGTGATAATTGAGGTATTGATTCACATGTTCTTGAGCTTGATTTTATTATTTTCCATATTGTGATGACTTGTGAACCGGAAATGATGACTTTTGCTTTGAAACACATGAGAAGCTAATTTTCTAGGCATGGGTAAGGGATGGACGGTGATTGCAACTTGATAAATTAACTATTTGGTAATTGACTAACGGGTTAGGGAAAATGAATTAAAGCCCAAAAACGTGAACTTAATGCTAGTTCTCCCCGGTAATCTTGAACTTAAATCAAACGTAGGAACAAACACAATAACAATTGACACGTGTTAACTGTAGTGTTTAGGGATCGAATTTACATGGTGAAAATCCACGAATACGGTTTATATCTATAGGTTCCCCAACTGAAAGATGGAGATTCGTGCATGTCCTTTAGAAAAGGATTATTTTGAATGAATTTAGTTAATGACCTAACTACTTTTAATTCGGGTTTACTTACCTTTCATTTCCTAGTACAAAGGATGTTAGGGTAGGTCTGGAATGTCTCAACACTTAATCTCTTTCTTAAAAAATTCCCTATAGTTAATGATCGACTCTTAATAATTTGTTAATTAATCAATCCCTCGGGTTCTCGATCCCCTGATCGCTTTAAGAATTTGATATACTTTGCATTTAATTGTCATTCTCGTGAGCTAGCTGTTGTTGACTTTTGACGATTTCGATAATTGCATGCTTGTGTTGGGATTTTGTTTAACCACCACCATTTCCAAAACCGACCAGATCTAAATAGTGATCATAAGCTCCTAGTGTTCGCACCTACTGGACAAGCGCTCTCCATGTGAGATCAATAAATTTTGGGATGACTGGTGCACTTGTCGGGCGCGTCACAGATTGTTAGCCTTGTTGGAGCAGTGTCATGGTCTGACGTAGGGTGTACACAATCACACACAGTGTTATACATTATGTGAATTGTTGATGGAGGTCCTCCCAAATATGCCAGGCTAAAATTGCGTGAACACACTTGATTGCAGTTCCTTTGAGAGGGAATTGGAAAGGAAAGACTTTTTCAAGTCGTCGTTTTGAAGTCATGTCACGTATCTTTGTACTTATCATCCAGACATGGCAATATCCGTCGATGAAATGAAGTTTGCTCTTGAATAATTTGGCGACATACATCACCTTTTGCCATATATGATAATTGTCTCACAAATCATTTTACGAGAGAGATAAAATGACCTTTCCAGGATTTTTTTTTATGGTTATAGGTAGTACGGCGAATTGGGGCCGCTTGTGACACTCGTAGTCGACCATGTAGCCATAACTTATTTTTGAAGGTAAAATCGAATTTTATTATGAACAATTTCTCCAATTAAGCCCCTTGTGATGCGATGAAAACAAAAATATTGTATTCTTACATGATTGTATTATTGAAAAACACAACATATATATACAGGTTACAAGAGTAGAGGATGGGAAACAAATAAATGATCTTTCTTGTCAAGAATAATTTAATTCCTATTCTATTATATGATTTCTTCCAAAAGGAAAATTCCATGAAATTAGCAGTGAAATCAATCAAATCATACGTGATTTCACTACCAATAAAATTGTTTATATTTTCTTGCTACTTAAGATCTGAAAAACATTTCGTTAGTATCAAACCCTACCACATGCCGATTCCTGAATTATGTGATAACTTTTCATATCAAGTTTGCTAGCACTCTTTTTTTTCTCAAGTGTTGAAGTTCGAATTATGAGATAATTTTATGAACTATAGAGATGTACACGCGACCCATGGCCATCAGCAGAAATAAAGGGAAAAGAAGAGTGAAACAAAAACATATAAAAACGAAAACCAAAAGAACTCCAAAATAAATAAGTTCAATTTTCGAGACAATGTATAATCAAAAAGTTTACTAGAATGAGAGACATATTGACATGAATCCATCAAGAAGATGATGAACATTCAATGACTTTTTGGTCGGGAGAATGCCACAAATCGAGAATGGAGCATGTTGTTACGTTTAAGTGTTGACATATTTTTTAGCGCAAGGTCAAGTTGTCAGCCAACATGTTGCAACACAATTGGCCTGACATAATACTCGCAGGATTAGGCAAGACATCAAAAATAGCCTGTATGGTTCGCAGAAGCTCAGCGCACAAAGGAATAAAACCACGACAGATTTAGGCAAGGTCCAGTTGGAAGGATGACACGTCAGTAAGGCTTAAAGAAGGCGGCAACGCCAACTTGTCACTTACCAAAAACGTAAGGCGGCAAGGATTTCCTAATCGGAATTGGAATCCGATTAGGCAAATAGAGTTGCTATAAAAGCAGGTGCTGCCCTCTTAGACACTCAGTTTTTTTCTCTATGCTGAATTCTCATAGCTCTTAACCGTGTACGACTAACGGATTGAGAGACTGATCAATTTAGAGAGGACACTGTCGATCACATACATCAACTCGTAAGGATTTGAGTGTTTGTGATATGTGGGTATTTATTTGTGATTGAAGAGTCACAAGGAAATTGTCGAAGACAACTACGTCGAGCATAGGCTTGCTCGAAGCGTAAAATTGAGAGGATCTCAAAGACAGGGGGAGTCTCATATTGTGTGTCTTATGTTTATTGGTTTTTTATTTACTATCCAATATATGTTATTAAGACAAGTTGTCGAACCAAGTGTTACGACATTGTGTTCGACATCTTGTCCCTGCTACATAACAGAATTTCAATTGGTATTAGAGGAGGCACCTTATCTTCTAGGTGATTTCCTGCAAAGATTCTGAGTAGCTGATATGGAGTCAAAGGAAGGAGGATCGATCAATCGACCACCCGTGCTCGATGGAACAAACTATGGATATTGGAAATTTTGTATGTGTACCTTAATGAAATCACTCGATAGCAAAACATGGAAGACAATAATTAATGGCTGGGAGGAGCCCCAATACTCCGATGCTTTAGGCAACATAACTGGTCCCAAACCCGAAAAGGAATGTAGCCCCACAGAAGATGAAGCAGCCCTAGGTAACTCCTCTGCACTCAATGCTATATTCAACGGAGTTGATAAGTGTTGCTACGTTTAATAGTTGGCATGATTTTTTAGCGCAAAAGTAAGAAGTCGAGCAACATGTTACATGACATGTGGAGCAACTTGTTACGAGCTGCGGATTAGGAAAGTCTGAAGCTTTCCTATTTCGACGAAGCTTGGAGCGAAAGAAGAAAGGCATCACAAAGACTTGGAGCGCAAGAGAGTGACGTCGACAAGTCAGGCGACTTCCAGCTGGCAGTTACACGTCAGCAAGAGGCGGCAACTCGACTTGCCTGATTTCATCAGGAAGTCAGAACAGGCAAGACAACTTCCAGCTGTTCGTGGAAGGCGGCAACAACTTGCCTGACTTTCCTGTTCCTGGTCCGAGGAGGATTAGGAATGTGAGCTGCTATAAAAAGCCCTTGGCTTCCCAATAGCAGATCATCCGTTCTTGTTCTAACACTTGCAAGATTTCTCAGAGCTCTTAACCGTGCACCATCGGCGTGTTGAGAGTCTGATTAAGATTCGCTAGAACGGACCTTTGCTCCGATCAAACCTTGAGTCGCGAAGACTAAGTGTTTGAATCGGTTAGGGTTTTTGTTTGTGATTGAAGATTCACAACTCCGTCCAAGAAGACAACGACACCGAGCATGGACTTGCTCGAAGAGTGGAATTGAGGGAATCTCAAAGACAGGGGAGAGGCTCCGGGTCGAGGTGATTCACGGTGAGATCTATAGTAGCTTAGGACAATAGCTTGTGTGATAACTAGTTGGTGCTTGAAGTTGTACTATTGACTACCTATAGTGAAGAACCTTTCCACTGGCAAAGTGCCCCCAGACGTAGGTGCGGAGTCACCGAACTGGATAATCATCTCTGGTGTCGTGATTATTATCTGTCTATTACTTTTCTTACTGTTTCCACAAGAAGTCGATACACAAGTTAAAGACTTTGTGTTCGACTTCCTGACTCGGCTACGATTCAGAATTTCAATTGGTATCAGAGGAGGCACCTTAATCTCTTAGGTGATTTTCCTGCAAAATTCTAAGTAGCTAAATATGGATTCAAAGGAAGGGGGATTTGTCAATCGTCCGCCGGTACTCGACGGAACAAACTATGGATACTGGAAAGCACGGATGTGTGCTTTCCTAAAGTCCCTCAACAGCAAAACCTGGAAGTCTATCATCAGTGGATGGGAGGAACCTTACTATGCTGATGCTCATGGAAATCAAACCAGCATCAAACCAGAAAAGGAGTGGAGCATGGAAGAAGATGAAGCCGCCCTAGGTAATTCTCGTGCACTCAATGCTATCTCTAATGGAGTAGACAAGAATGTATTTCGACTCATCAACACATGCACAAGTGCCAAAATTGCCTGGGACACACTTGCGGTTGCTTACGAGGGTACTTCAAAAGTCAAAGAGCAGAAGTTACAGTACCTCACAACTAACTTTGAGGCTCTGACCATGAATGACGACGAGACTATCGCGGAATTTAATGTGCGCATCAAGGATCTGGCCAATGAATCATATTCACTTGGCAAGCCTATGACCGATGAAGATTTGGTCAGAAAAACGCTGAGAGCTCTAAGTCCCAGATTCAAGATGAAGATCACCGCTATCGAAGAAGTCCAAGACTTGAAGACACTGAAGTTTGATGAGCTTATGGGCTCACTAATGACATTCGAGCTCTCCCTACCTCTTATCGAGAAGAAACATAAAGGTGTGGCTTTCAAAAGTTCTAATCAGAAGAACTCAACGCACTCTGAGTCGGATAGTGACATTGAAGAAACTATCGCCATGCTGGCCAAAAACTACAACAAAGTCATGAAAAGATTTGGCCAGATGACAGGAAGAAAAGTCACCCGAGAAGTCAGAGACAAGCCACAGCACAAGTTTCAGAAGCTCGACAACACAGCTAACGATGGAGGACGAGGAGAACGATCAGGTAAAGGAGCACAGTGTTTTGAATGTGAGGGGTATGGTCATATGCAGAGAGAATGTCCTAACTTCCTAAAGAAACAGAAGAAGGGATTCATTACCTCTCTAACTGACGATGAAGATGAGGAAGACAGTGACCTTGAGCATAGAAGTAACTATGTGGCTTTTACTTCCTCCACAATAGATCAACCAGCTGAAAGCTCAAAGAAGTATGACTCTGATGATGAGCTATCCGATGAGACCCTCAACAACGCTTACAACGAATGGTATGTCAAGTGGCTTGAAGACTCTCAAGTAATCGAAAAACAGAACGCTCTCATTCTTACTCTTAAAGAAGACAAGTCAAGACTTCTCGAGACGACTGTTGATTTCAAAAAGGAAGTTACTCGACTGAAAGGCGAGTTAGAGCAGGTCACGAAGTCAGTGAAGATGATGAATCCAAGCACGGACACTCTAGATCAAATCCTGTCAATCGGGAAACCAGCCAGGAATATGGAAGGACTTGGATACTCAAAAGATGCCTCATCATCACACATCATCTTCGTCCCTCAGAAGTCTGTTGCCCAGAAGCCCCGTCAGAAGTCACCTAACTTCACGGCTGACCAAGCGACCAAAAAGCCTCTTACTCTGGCCGCTTCAAAAACCCAACCCAAAAGACACAACTGGGTTTGTCATCACTGTGGACGAAGAGGACATATTCGACCCTTCTGCTATCAGCTATATGGGAAGAGCTTGGTCAAGAAAAGGACCACCATCAAGAACAGCCAACCACGGAAGGAATGGCGAGTCAAAGAGGTCAACTATCGAGCTAACATCGCGTACACCGCATTAAAGACCTCAACCAGCAACGATTGGTACTTCGATAGTGGATCCTCTCGACATATGACGGGTAATAGCTCTTTCTTGGTCACTTTAATATCATGCACAAATAGCTTCGTCACTTTTGGAGATGGAGTAAAAGCTAGAGTGCTCGGGAAAGGAAAACTCAATCTTCCCAACTCTCCATGTCTGAAAGAAGCTCTGCTAGTAGAAGGCCTCATAGCAAATCTCATCAGCATAAGCCAAATATGTGATTTAAATCTGGATGTTCACTTCACTCGTGACAAGTGCTCGGTCAAAGACGAACAACAGAAGGAAGTCATGATAGGCCACAGGTCCCTGGACAACTGTTACCTATGGTCTCCAACAGTCGGTACCTTGCCAACCAAGTGCCTATTGTCCAAAGCTCAAGAGACAAAGCTATGGCATCAAAAACTTGGTCACATTAATTTGAGGAGTATGCAAAAGATTCTCTCTGAAAAGGCGATCATTGGAGTTCCCAACCTCAAGATCATTGAAGGAAAAATCTGTGGAGAATGCCAGATTGGGAAACAAGTCAAGACGTCACACAAGAAGGTACAACATCTTACTACTTCTCGTGTTCTAGAACTTCTTCATGTTGACCTTATGGGACCCATGCAAGTAGAAAGTCTAGGAGGGAAGAAGTACATATATGTATGTGTAGACGACTTCTCAAGGTACACATGGGTAGACTTTATTCGAGAGAAGTCAGATACCTTCTCAGTCTTTGAAGCCTTATGTCGAAGAGTTCAACGAGAAAAGGGAGAAGTCATTAGGAAAGTCGTCCGACTTCGGAGCGATCATGGAAAGGAGTTTGAGAACATCAGCTTCGCAAACTTTTGTGATGCTGAAGGAATTGCACACGAATTTTCTGCTCCCATTACTCCTCAGCAAAACGGGATCGTTGAAAGGAAGAATCACACTCTTCAAGAAATGGCAAGAGTCATGTTGTTAGCCAAAGACATCCCGCAGCACTTCTGGGCTGAAGCTTTGAATACGGCATGCCATATTCATAATAGAGTGACTCTTCGCCCTGGAACTTCGCTCACTCTTTATGAAATATGGAGGGGGAGAAAGCCGAATGTCAAATACTTCCATGTCTTTGGATCAGTATGCTACATACTCGCAGATAGGGAACCTCGACGCAAGTTGGATCCTAAAAGTGACGAAGGCATCTTCCTCGGATACTCCAGAAATAGTCGGGCTTTTCGGGTATTCAATAAACGCACCCGGACTATCATGGAATACATCAATGTCGTAATTGATGACAATAACGAGCAATCAAGTGACGAGGACGAAGAAATCCTGAATATCTCAGGAGAAGTCAGACCAGAGGTCAGAGGAGAAGCCAGACCAGAAGTCAAGGACGATGAGCGCAACAAAGAGTCTGAAGACGAAAGCCAAATCATCCCAGATGAAGAGATAACTCCTATAAGGGAAAGTGCTTCGTCAAGAAGAATTCAGAAGTATCATCCACCCCGGGATGTGATTGGAGACATTAATGAGGGAGTTCGGACTCGACAAAAGGCATCTCGTACCCAAACCTGACAATGTCAATGTCATCGGGACAAAATGGATATTCATAAACAAGTCTGACGAGCAAGGAAACATCACTCGAAACAAAGCGAGACTAGTGGCTCAAGGGTACACACAAGTCGAAGGAGTCGACTTTGAAGAAACCTTTGCTCCAATAGCCAGACTGGAAGCCATACGCCTTCTTCTGGGCATCGCATGTCATCTACGCTTCAAGCTCTATCAGATGGATGTAAAGAGTGCCTTTCTCAATGGAAATCTAAACGAAGAAGTCTATGTAGCCCAACCAAAGGGATTCGAAGACCATGACTCTCCGCACCATGTCTACAAGATAAAGAAAGCTCTCTACGGTCTCAAACAAGCCCCACGAGCATGGTATGAACGTCTTACCCAATTCCTTGTACAGAATGGCTATATTCGAGGGGGAGTAGACAAAACTCTCTTTGTGAAGAAGGAAGGAAAGGACATCATGATTGCTCAAATATATGTCGACGACATTGTATTTGGTGGGAAGTCAGACAAGATGGTGGAACGCTTCGTCCAACATATGCAGTCTGAATTTGAGATGAGTATGGTCGGTGAGCTCACATATTTCCTAGGCTTCCAGATCAAGCAGATGTCAGATGGGATATTTATCTCCCAGAGCAAATACGCAAAGAACATTGTCAAGAAGTTCGGATTAGAAAAGGCTTCGCACAAAAGGACTCCTATTGCCACACATGACAAGTGCACAAAGGACGAGATGGGAGAACCAGTTGATCAAAGTCGTTTTCGAAGCATAATAGGAAGTCTCCTCTACCTAACAGCAAGTCGACCCGACATTGCTTATTCTGTGGGAGTCTGTGCTAGATATAGCGCCAATCCAAAAGTCAGTCACTTGGCTCATGCAAAGAGGATCATAAGGTACATTTCAGGAACCTCTGAATTGGGTTTGCTATATTCTTTTGATACCTCTCCTACTCTGGTTGGATATTGCGATGCTGACTGGGCAGGAAGCGCACCAGATCGAAGAAGCACCTCTGGAGGTTGTTTCTAACTGGGGAACAACCTTGTATCATGGTTCAGCAAAAAGCAAAATTGTATTGCTTTATCTACTGCCGAGTCCGAATATATTGCAGCTGGAAGTAGCTGTACTCAGCTTCTTTGGATGAAACAAATGTTGGCAGAGTATGGAGTCAAGCAAGAAGTCATGACTTTGTTCTGTGACAACATCAGTGCAATCAACATCTCGAAGAATCTAGTCCAACACAGCAAAACTAAGCATATCGACATCAGGCACCACTTTATTCGAGAGCTTGTAGAAGACAAGAAAATAAAGCTCGAATACCTACCCACTGAGAAACAAGTCGCAGACATATTTACAAAGGCGTTAGATGCCAAAAGATTTGAAAGTCTGAGGTCAACCCTCGGAATTTGCTGTCTAGAATAGTCAGAAGTCAAGCAAGAAGAGGAAGAGCTTTTAGTTGATTTTACTCTTTCTCTCGATCAGGACCAAACAGGGTCCACAAAATCAAGCCGGGCCCAAAATCTTTTATTAAAAGCCCGTTAGTCTTATTTGAATTTTGAGAATGATTACAATCTGACAATCCACCTATCAGAAATCATTCTGTTCAACTCCCACAGACTCTGCACCTCCTCCACCATTTGAATTCGCTAGGGTTTATCAGATCAAAATTCCAGCAAAGAATCTGCTCACTCCCCACAAAGAACAAATCCTAGCTAAATGGTTGGTACTCGAAGCGGACGAATACCATCTGCCTCAAAAGCGCTACGAGCAAAAATGAGGGCGAAAGTTATTGCCAAGAAATTATCAGCCTCCAAATCAACAAGAAACAAGCATGGAGTGAGGATCCGAGGGGGAAAAGTCTTAGGAGAAACTTCGGCAGCACCTCAGGGAGTAACAAGTTCACCCCCAACGATCACACCTGAAGACACAATACCCGTCGACGAGAAGGACGACACTGTAGCCGATTCTGCGAACGAACAAAAGGAAGCTTCTCACTCTACTCCGACTCCAACACGAGGTAAATCTGCTATCCTCTCTGAAGAAAACATAGAAGAAAGCCTGCCTGTAGAGGGTTTAGAAACCCTTGTTCCTGAAGCCCACGGCACTAGCACCAAGGACCAATCCAGCCCCTCTAAGTCGACACCTGCACCAGAGAAATCTCCTCTAAACGAGGACTTGCAGAAAGAAGGAAGTTCCTATGTCGCCCCGAACAATGATTCAGGGCTTAATGAAAATCCTGAATCCATTCCAGAAGTCACTCAACCTTTAGAGGAACTTGTCAACATCGAAGAAAGTATCGACATTGAAACCATGGAAAAGGAAGAAGCTGTGCCCAAAAGGGCTGAGAGAAGGAAGCTACCAACACGAAGGTTGGTTGATGAAGAAGAAGACAGAAGACATTAGGAGGGCAGAAACTCCCCAAGTATGTACCAAAAGCGCCTACAGACAATATCTCTTTCCACTCTGTAGACAATGCCGTTAAGTGGCAGTATGTCTATCAACGCAAGATCTATCCAGAAAGAGAACTCTCCACAGAAGCACAAGGGATAAATTCGATTGTAGAGCTTATCCGAAGAGCAGGCCTAACCAACACGGTCATAAATATTGGGCCATTCTACCCAGCTTTGGTCAAGGAGTTCATTGTCAATCTGTCAAGCGAGTTCGATGAACCTGAAGATGCTGAATACAGAAAGGTGTTTGTTCAGGGAGAATGCTTCGAAATCTCTGCCTCAACCATCAACACCTACCTTGGCAAAGAAGACCCAGAAGTCACTCCGGAAGTCCCGCACTTGAACAAAGTAGCGGTCGAAATAACTGGAGGACGTAAGAAGTGCTGGCCAGTCAAAGACACCATTGCGGCAACCGAGCTCACAGCAAAATATTCAATTCTCTACCGCATCGGTCTGGCTAATTGGGCACCCTCTAGGCATGGGTCAAGCATCAAAACCGAGCTGGCAAAACTCATTTACCAAATAGGTACGCAGTCTTCTATTGATTTTGGCGCTTACGTTGTTGACCATCTAGTTAAGCATGCCAAATCATGTGCTATCAAACGTCCGATCGGGTTTCCTTTACTAATCACCGGTATCCTTCTCCAACAATGTCCTCACATTGTTCGAGAATCGGATATTCCGGGTAAGAAGCCACTGCCCCTAGCTATCAACCTCAAGAACTTTGAAGGGAAACAATTGAAGGACCTCGGACTTCCTATGGCCAAAACCCCAGGAGCTGGTTCAAGCTCACGACCCTCAGGACAAATTGGCGCTAGGATGGAGGAAGAATTGGTGGAGTTGATCGCTGATCTGGAGAAGTCAATTGCGACGCTCTCAACTCGCAAAGTCGCCTGTGAAGCCTTCTAGAAGACCTCCGTGTTGCTGCTGCTGCTGAAGAAGATGTTGACGACTCCACGTCGTTTTAAGAAATTCTCTGAAATTTGCTATGATAACTTTGTTCCACAACACTTTTAAATTCTCGGGGTTTGTCCGAGTTAGTTTCCGCACAATATGACTGTTTATTTTTGGGATTTTCCTCATGGTTTGAGCTGGATTTGTGCTCATGTTTGAGCTGTTTAGTTTGCTCATGGTGTGAGCTGGTTTCTTTTACCCTACTGTTTAGTCGAACTTGATTATGAGATTGCCTTTGGCAATATTATTAGACAAACAGGGGGAGATAAATGTGTGATACGTGCCAGAAGCTACGCCAGGAGTTACGCCAGAAGTCGCGCCAGAAGTCGCACCGAAAGATGTCGTCTCTCTAGAAGCCGCTCAAGAAGTTAAGCTCCAAAAGCTGCTCCAGAAGATAAACTAGAAGCCGCACAAGAAGTCGCGTCGGAAGTCACGAAACTTGCTGTGTGCGTAACTGCCTCAAGGTGACGATGATGTGCCTGCTTGGAGTAAAGAAGTCACGTCACTTGTTGTGCGTAACTGCCACAAGATAAGTCACTTGTTGTGCGTAACTGCCACAAGATGATGATGGGCTTACAAAAAAAGTGTTTGCCTAAAAAATTGCCAAAGGGGGAGATTGTTGCTACGTTTAATAGTTGGCATGATTTTTTAGCGCAAAAGTAAGAAGTCGAGCAACATGCTACATGACATGTGGAGCAACTTGTTACGAGCCGCAGATTAGGAAAGTCTGAAGGTTTCCTATTTCGACGAAGCTTGGAGCGAAAGAAGAAAGGCGCCATGAAGACTTGGAGCGCAAGAGAGTGACGTCGACAAGTCAGGCGACTTCCAGCTGGCAGTTACACGTCAGCAAGAGGCGGCAACTCGACTTGCCTGATTTCATCAGGAAGTCAAAACAGGCAAGACGACTTCCAACTGTTCGTGGAAGGCGGCAACAACTTGCTTGACTTTCCTGTTCCTGGTCCGAGGAGGATTAGGAATGTGAGCTGCTATAAAAAGCCCTTGACTTCCCAATATTAGATCATCCGTTCTTGTTCTAACACTTGCAAGATTTCTCAGAGCTCTTAACCGTGCACCATCGGCGTGTTGAGAGTCTAATTAAGATTCGCTAGAACGGACCTTTGCTCCGACCAAACCTTGAGTCGCGAAGACTAAGTGTTTGAATCGGTTAGGGTTTTTGTTTGTGATTGAAGATTCACAACTCCGTCCAAGAAGACAACGACACCGAGCATGGACTTACTCGAAGAGTGGAATTGAGGGAATCTCAAAGACAGGGGGAGAGGCTCCGGGTCGAGGTGATTCACGGTGAGATCTATAGTAGCTTAGGACAATAGCTTGTGTGATAGCTAGTTAGTGCTTGAAGTTGTACTATTGACTACCTATAGTGAAAAACCTTTCCACTGGCAAAGTTCCCCCAGACGTAGGTGCGGAGTCACCGAACTGGGTAATCATCTCTGGTGTCGTGATTATTATCTGTCTATTACTTTGCTTACTGTTTCCACAAGAAGTCGATACACAAGTTAAAGACTTTGTGTTCGACTTCCTTACTCGGCTACGATTCAGAATTTCAATAAGAATGTCTTCAGACTTATCAACAGATGCACCAAGTGCCAAAATAGCCCGGGATACTCTTGTTGTGGCCTATAAAATATCCTCTAAGGTACTAGAGCATAAATTAAAATACCTCAACACTAACTTCGAAGCTCTCACAATGAATGAGGATGAAACCATAGTCGAGTTCAACGTACGGACTAGGGACCTGGCCAATGAATACTACTCTCTTGGCAAACCTATGACTGGCGAAGACATTGTCAGAAAAACTCTAAGAGCATTAAGCTCTAGATTCAAGATGAAGATCACTGCCATAGAGAAATGTCATGATTTAAAAATTATGAAATTTGATGAACTCATGGGATCTCTCATAACCTATGAGCTCTCTCTTCTAACTATGGAAAAGAAACACAAAGGCGTAACCTTCAAGAGTTCAACTCACAGTCCGAAAGAACAAGTACTCTCTGATTTTGATAGCGAAATTGATGATACAATCGCCATTCTCGCCAAAAATATGACAGAGTCATGAAGAGATTCAACCAGATGGCGGGGAAGAATGTCTCCCGAGATTTGAGAGACAAACCTCAACAAAAGTTTCAGAAGGTTGAGAACATCAACAAAGAAGGCAGGCAAGGAGAACGACAAGGAAAAAAAAAGGGAGTTCAGTGCTACGAATGTGAAGGTTATGGACATGTGCAGAAGGAATGTCCCAAATTCCTCAAGAAATAGAAGAAGGTATTCATTGTCTCACTATCAGACGAGGAAGAAGAAGACAGCGACATAGAACAGACGAGTAACTATATAGCCTTCACTGCTTCTACATCCATTGAACCCTTGAAGAAACTCATCTCGGATGATGAATTGTCTGATGAGACTCTTAATAATGCATACAATGAGTGGTATGTTAAGTGGCTTGAAGACTCTCAAGTCCTCGAGAAACAGAATGCACTCATTATCTCCCTCAATGAGGAAAAAACAAGACTCCTTGAAACCATCATTGATCTAAAAAGAGAAGTCACACGTTTGACCGGAGAATTAGAAATCATGACCAAGCCAGTTAAGATGATGAATTCAAGCACTGACACTTTGGATCAAATTTTTTCCATTGGAAAGCCATCAAAAAACATGGAATGTCTTGGTTACTCAATGGGAGCTTCAAAATCCAAGACCACATTTTTCCTCAAAAGGCTGTCACCGACATGTCACAGCAGATGTCACAGACATCTGGCCACAGACAACCACAACAACACCATCAAAATCATGGTCGATCCAACTCAAAGAAAAAAAGCATAATTGGGCATGCCATTACTGTGGATGAAAAGGACATATTCGACCATTCTGCTATCGACTTTATGGAAGGAGCTTGCTAAAAAACAAGACTACCACAAAGCAATCTCTACCACGAGAAGAATGGCGAATAAAAGAGGTACAATATCGGGATAATGTCGCATACACCTCTCTAAAAGCCTCCACCAGTAATGATTGGTACTTCGATAGTGGGTCGTATTGACATATGACTAGTAATAGCCCGTTCTTGACCACCATAACACCATGCTCAAATTGTTTTGTCACTTTTGGTGATGGTGTAAAAGCCAAGGTACTAGGAAAAGGGAAACTTAACCTACCCTACTCATCCGGCTTAACGGAAGCTTTGTTGTAGAAGGTCTTACGGCCAACCTTATCAGCATCAGTCAACTCTGCGATCTAGACCTTGTTGTTAAGTTTACTCGTGACAAGTGTGTAGTAACAAACAATCAACTAAAGGAACTTATGATTGGACTCAGGTCACAAGACAACTGCTATCTATGGTGTCCAATAGGAGCCCCTACCTACCAATGTTTCTTATCCAAGGCACAAGAAACAAAGCTCTGGCACCAAAAACTTGGACACATAAATATGAGAAGTATGCAGAAAATTCTCTCTGAAAAGGTTGTTGTTGGAGTTCCAGATCTGAAGATTGTCAAACGAAAAATCTGTGGAGAATGTCAGATGGAAATCAAGTCAAAACGTCACACAAGAAGGTGCAACATCTTACCAATTCTCGAGTCCTAGAACTTTTACATGTAGATCTCATGGGACCCATGCAAGTAGAAAGTCTTGGAGGCAAGAAATATATATTTGTATGTGTGGACGACTTCTCAAGGTACACATGGGTGGATTTTATTCGAGAAAAGTTAGACACATTCTCGGTATTCGGATCCCTATGACAAAGCTTTTCCAACTTTTGTGATGCTGAGGAAATAGCCCACAAATTCTCTGCTCCCATTACACCTCAACAGAATGGGATCGTTGAAAGGAAGAACCGAACTCTTCAAGAAATGGCTAGGGTCATGATGTTAGCCAAAGACATCCCTCCACACTTCTGGGCAGAAACAATGAACACAACTTGACATATTCATAATCGAGTCACCTTTCGTCCAGGTACTTCCGTCACACTTTATGAAATATAGAGGGGGAGGAAGCCTAATGTTAAATATTTCCATGTCTTTGGTTCGGTATGCTATATCCTTGATGATAGGGAACCTCGACGCAAGCTTGACCCTAAAAGCGACGAAGGTATTTTTCTTGGATACTCCAGGAACAATCGTGTTTTTCGGGTGTTCAATAAACGTACCAGGACCATGATGGAGTCCATAAATGTGGTTGTTGATGATGATAGGTCTGAACAACCTAACGACGGTGAGGTAATCCCAAACACTCCAGATGTCAGATCAGATGTCAGTGACAATTTATGTGACCTAGAGACTGAGGAAGAAAGCAACACTATTCCTGACAATGAGATTTCCTTAACGACAGAACAGAGAATCCCTTCTAGGAGAATCCAGAAGAATCACCCAGGTCAGGATGTGATCGGTGACATCAATGAAGAAATGTGAACTCGTCGAAAGGCTCCTGTAAACTACCTGGACATGATAAATAATCTGTGTTTCGTCTTAAAGATTGAACCTAAAAATGTGCAAGAAGTCATAAACGATGAGTATTATGTGTGTGCCATGCAAGAAGAACTGGTACAATTTGAGATGAATGAAGTTTGGAAGCTAGTACCCAAGCCAAACAATGTCAATGTCATTGGAACAAAATGGATATTCAAGAATAAGTGTGACGAGCAAGGAAACATCACTTGAAACAAGGCTAGACTTGTAGCACAAGGATACACACAAGTAGAAGGAGTGGATTTCGACAAGACTTTTTCCCCTGTTGCTAGACTTTAGGCTATCAGACTTCTTCTCAGCATTGCTTTCCATCTATGATTCAAATTCTACCAGATGGACGTGAAGAGTGGTTTTCTCAATGGGTACCTAAATGAAGAAGTTTATGTTGCTCAACCAAAAGGGTTTGAAGACCACAACTCTCCACATCATGTCTACGAGCTCAAGAAAGCTCTCTACGACCTCAAACAAGCACCTCGAGCTTGGTATGAACGTTTAACTCAATTTCTAGTTCAAAATGGCTATACTCGATGGGAGTTGATAAAACTCTATTCGTGAAAAATGAAGGAAACAACATTATGATTGCTCAAATATATGTGGATGACATTGTGTTTGGAGGAATGTCAGACAAGATGGTGAAACGTTTTGTCCAACATATGCAGTCTGAATTTGAGATGAGTATGGTTGGTGAGCCAACCTACTTTATAGATTTCCAGATCAAACAAATGAGTGATGGCATCTTTATCTCCCAAAGCAAGTATGTCAAAAACATTGCAAAAGAAGTTTGGTTTGGAGAAGGCTTCCCACAAAAGAACTCCAATTGCCACTCACATAAAACTTATCAAGGATGATCAAGGAGAACCTGTAGACCAAAGTCTATATTGAAGCATAATTGGAAGTCTCTTGTATCTCAAATCAAGTCGACCTGACATAGCTTTCTCGGTGGGAATTTGTGCATTGTTCTATAATAACATCAATTCTATCAACATCTCGAAGAACCTAGTTCAACATAGCAAAACCAAGCACATAGACATCATGCACCACTTCATTCGAGAGCTTGTGGAAGACAAGAAGATAAAGTTGGAGTACCTCTCAACTGAAAAAAAAACTCACAGACATCTACACGAAGGTGTTAGATGCAAATCGGTTTGAAATTCTAAAGTCATCCCTTGGACTTTGTTGCCTTGAACTATAATCTTCAAGAAAAAGAGAGAGAGTTTTTGCTGGTTTGTTTTTCTCTCTCTCTAGAAGACCAACTAGGGTCCACAAAATCAAATCTGGACCCAATTATCCAAGCCCGTTTCAGTGTGTTTCGAAAAATATAGGAATTAACAAAAGGGAAAAAAAATCTTCCCTTCGTCATCAAGTGACAGGACGTGCAGCCAATCCCACGCCCAAACTTCTCGGCTTCACATCAAGCAACGTTGCACCTTTCCCTATTTTCTCGGACTTCTCCCCACTTTCCCAAAAACTAGGGTTTCACCATCACCCACGATTTGAATCAGGCTCTCCTTTCGACTTTATACCAAAATAAAAACAATGGTGGGAACAAGGAGCAGGTGTACTCCTGCAAAATCGAAGAAGTCTCAACCCAAGATAAGGATCAAGACCGTCCCAAAAAGAGGCACTGGAGCCATGGCTGCTCGAAACAAGTACAGCGTAAAAGTAAAAGCAGAGAACTTCTCCGGTGAATGCTCTGTAGATCCTCGAGCAGAGCTGTCTGTGACTATAAAGAATGATGCACCATTTATCACTGACAAAGCAGCCTCCGAGGAATTCATATCCTCTGCCCCAAATATCAACAAGAATGCCTCAAAGGAAACCAAAGGAATCAAAAGCTTAGAGACTCTAGAGACATCTTCTGCACAAAGTCCTCAACCAGGTAATCCTAAATCCTCTACCCCTACTGAATCTGCGGAACCAGACTTGGAAAATCAAGAGATTTTAGAAACTCCTCTTGTGGGTGAAACCCTAACGTCTAGACAAGAGGGTGTGACAAATATTCCAACTTCTACTCCTGATGTATCTCTACCCGAGGTTGTTACTGAGGAGGATGAGTCTCAAAGTGAGGAAAATGTGACCTTGGAGATGTTTCTAGCTGAAGAAGAAAGAAAAGAAGAAGAGAAAGCTGCTAAAGAAGAAGCGAAAAATATTTACTAGACGAAGAAATTGTAGAACCTGAGAAGAAGAAGAAAAGATAAAAGTCTCGGAGGAAGAAGGAAAATCTGCACCTACCACGGGAAAGAAGAAGAAAAGGACTACTGTGCCCGTTGTGGATGTACCATTTACACCAGAAGAGGAAGAAGAAGAACTTGAGGTGTCCCTCGCTCATAAAACAAAAAAATCGGTAGGAGGTCAAAGAGTCCCTAAGAATGTCCCGACTGCTCCCCTTACAAATATCTCATTCCACAAAGTAGATGGAGCATTTAAATGGAAGTATGTGTACCACTGAGCCATATTCCAAGGGAGGGAACTGTCTGCAGAAGCACAAGCCATTGAACTTGTGATGAATCTCCTACATGAATCATGACTAATCAAGACTATCACTAACATAAGAGTGTATTATCACAATCTGGTCAAGGAATTCATTGTCAACCTATCTGGATACTTTGTTGATCTAGAGAATTTAGAGTTCAGAAAAGTGCATGTCTGAGGCAATGTCTTTGACTTCTCTCCAGAATCCAGCAATGCTTTCCTAGAAAGAGATGTCTCAGCTCAAACAAGCCAGGCACCATCTATGAACGAAGTAGCTAAAGAGATTACTGGAAATAAAAAAAAGGTCTGGTCGGCAAAAGGATCAATGACGTCCCCAGAATTAACTGCGAAATACTCCATTCTTTATAAAATTGGAGTTGCAAATTGGGCACCCTCGTCGCATGGATCAAACATCAAGATGAAGCTCGTTTCTCTTATCTATCAAATAGGTACACATGCTCCATTTGATTTTGGAATGTTTATATGTGATCACCTGGCCAAACATGCTAGATCGCTTGCTGTGAAACTGCCCATTGGATTCCCTTCACTCATCACTGGGATGATACTGCAACAATGTCCTAGTGTATTGCGTACAACTGATGTTGTTGGCAAGCGTCCACTAATGCTTAGCATCAATCCAAAGTTGTTTGAAGAGAAACATGTCGGAGATCTTGTTTTACCACCAGTAAAGACATCAGGAGATAGTAGCAGTTCAAAGCCGACGAGATCACTTGCTGACAGAATAATACAAGAACTTACTGACACGATCAACGATCTTGACAAAGCTATTCAATCTTTGTCCAGCAGAAAAACTACTTATGAGAAGTTTCTCCATGATTTGATGGTCGTTGCTAATGAAGACACTAATGTTTCTGCCCCAGAACAAGATCTACAGGATGGTGAAGAAGATGTTGAGGACTCTGCCTCGTTTAAAACAAATCTCTCGCTCTAAAGACTCACTTTATATGTTTGAACTTTTAATTTCCCGGGGACTGTCTGGGTTACGTTTATGTTACTTTGGATATTTGCCCCGTGTTTAGGGGCTAGTTTGCTCTTGACTAGAGCTGTCTTTGTTTAATTCTTCTTGTGTCAATCCTTATTTTATAGTTTTGGTTGCCCTTTTCCAGTTTTGAGGCAATCAGGGGGAGATATTTTCCTTTTAAAGGCGTTTTTAGGTCATCAAATTTTTTGGTGACTTGTTGCACAACATGTTGGAACATGTGTCACAACATGTTGCCACTTGTTATGTGCCTTGCTGTGAAATGCGACGCTCTGCTGAAGAACGACTAATGATGACTAAAGATGGTTGTCATAGCTGAAGACGCTGCTAGCCGGAAACGGTGCTCGCCGAAGCTACTGAAGACGTTGCTAGCCGGAAACGGTGCTCGCCCGAAGCTTGTTGTGAAATTATGCTTGCCTACAAAATTTCCAAAGGCTGAGATTGTTGTTACGATTAAGTGTTGGCATATTTTTTAGCGCATGGTCAAGATGTCAGCCAACATGTTGCAACATAATTGGCATGACATAATACTCACAGAATTAGGCAAGACATCGAAGACTTCCTGTTTAGCTCGCAGAAGCTCGGCGCAAAAAGAAATAAAGCCATGACAGATTTAGGCAAGATCCAGTTGGAAGGAAGACACGTAAGCAAGGCTTAAAGAAGGCGGCAACGCCAACTTGTCACTTACCAGAAACGTATTGCGGAAAGGATTTTCTAATCGGAATTGGAATCCGATTAGACAAATAGAGTTGCTATAAAACAAGGTGCTACCCCCTTAGCAACTCAGTCATTTTCTCTGTGCTAAATTCTCAAAACTCTTAACCGTGTACGACTAACAGATTGAGAAGTTGATCAATTTAGAGAGTGCAATGTCGATCACATACATCAACTCTTAAGGATCCGAGTGTTTGTGATCTGTGGGTATTTGTTCGTGATTGAAGATTCACGAGGAAATTGTCGAAGACAACTGCGCCGAGCATAGGCTTGCTCGAAGGGTGGAATTGAGAGGATCTCGAAGATAGGGGGAGTCTCTGGTCGAGGTGGTTCACAGTGAGTTTATAGTAGCTTAGGACAATAGCTTGTGTGATAGCTAGTTGATGCTTGAAGTTGTACTATTGACTACCAATTAGTGGAAACCTTTCCACTAGTAGAGTGCCCTCAGACGTAGGTGCGGAGTAACCGAACTGGGTAAACATATTGTATGTCTTATGTTTATTGGTTATTTATTTACTGTCCAATATCTGTGATTAAGACAAATTGTCGAACCAAATGTTACGATATTGTGTTTGACATCTTGTCCCTGCTACATAACAGAGTTTCAGAGCATATCAAAATTGTTACAAATGCAAAAGCAATTGAATTTCCTTACCCATTGTTATAACCAAAAATCAAAGAGCAAGTAAAGAGAATAGTTTATTTTAAATCCTAACTAAGAAAAATTAGTACGAATAAGAAACACGTTAAACTAAGTGATGCAGCGTATGTGGCTAAGAAGAACTCTTTATCAAAATTCGTTGATTCTTGCGAATACCGAAGGTGATAGATTTGAGGGAAACCTCGATTTTTTTATTAACTTCAAAAACTAATTCAATTACAAATACGAGAGTGCTTAAATAATGAAACACAAATTGAAAAAAAGGAAAATCCTAATTCTCTAGAAAGGAAAAAAAAAGGAAAAAAAGCTAGAAAGGAAAAAAGAAAAATAAAGGAAACAACTATTAAAAATTATAAAAAACTGCCCGAAACTTATAAAACTCAATTTTGACCCCTAAGATGACCTCGGATGGCCGAAATCTATCGTACTTCATGGCTTAGTCATGAGTTTTGCTCAGAATGCTGTTTCCGCCCAGAAAACACTAGTCTTTTGTTGAAATCCGACACTTTTGGATAACTCCAGGTGTTCTACATTCTACATACCGGCTTTTTCGACCACACTGCATCATTCCCTCCTGGATGGAGAAGATTCGACCTCGAATCTGGATCCGCAACATCCTCCTCAGAAAAAAAATCACTCCGGGATTCCATATCTTTGTAGCACCTCCTACCAAATTTTCAGATGTACTAAGTACTCTCACCTTGTTCGCAAGCTGGATTGTATATGTGTAACACTTAATCCCGGGTTCCATGTTGAATTTCTGGACTTTCCTTATCAAAGTACACGCCCCTTGATCGATTACCCAACCTTGGAATTTGAGCCTTCTATCGTTGATACACGATGCTGGTATTAGGTTCTCGTTGTTGATTAAGGCAACTATATACACGTAAGACTCCCAATAATTTCCGGCTACTCTTGGAAAAATTTTAGTCATGCCTTCATCGTACAAGCTCTCGATGCCCTCCAAGAACAAGTATTTGACGCAACATAAAGTTTCATCACTTGCTAATAAAGCATCTCTTCCTCGAATATTCTGCTCATGTTGACTCAATTGTGCTTCTACAATTTCAGCTTATGCATCTGCATCTGCATCTGGTTCAACATAATCATCATAAATCGGGGGTGATAGCTAATCTATAAACTCCTCTAGTTTAAGATTGCTATTGAATTGTGGAATTTTCACCTTGAAACCATGTTCCCACTGTTGGTTAGGGTGTTCGGGTGAACGATTCCGGTAACCGGCGAAAGGACGCAATTCATCCATTCGTCGTGTCAATAATTCAACCTGCCACCACAAATCGTCGTTCTCACGTCGAAATTCAGCGTTTTCACGTCATAACTCAGCTTGATCATCATCAACACCTAGGGGAGCGGCTCGCTGTTGTCTACAGGGCGACATACCTCAGGATCGACTACCTCTGATACCAACTGATGCAGCGTACGTGGCTAGGAAGAACTCTTTATCAAAATTCGTTGATTCTTGCGAATACCGAAGGTGATAGATTTGAGGGAAATCTCGATTTTTTTATTAACTTCAAAAATTAATTCAATTACAAATACGAGAGTGCTTAAATAATGAAACACAAATTGCAAAAAAGGAAAACCCTAATTCTCTAGAAAGGAAAAAAAGCTAGAAAGGAAAAAAGGAAAATAAAGGAAACAACTATTAAAAATTATAAAAAATTGCCGAAACTTATAAAACTCGATTTTGACCCCTAAGATGACCTCGGATAGCCGAAATCTATCGTACTTCATGGCATAGCCGTGAGTTTTGCTCAGAATGCTGTTTCCGCCCAGAAAACACTAGTCTTTTGTCGAAATCCGACACTTTTGCGATAACTCCAGATGTTCTACATTCTGCATACCGACTTTTTCGACCACACTGCATCACTAAGAATGAGAAATACGTTTAAATTAAAATATTAACATCAATTCTATTCTAATTTTATTCATCATTTATGGGCCAATTTAGTTATGATTTTTTATTTTATTTTACTCCAAAACCTTTCTAGTCTTATATGTTCATGATAAGAAACAACCCTTTAAGGTAAATTGGTAGCACAAAACTATTTCAGAGTGGCTTGTCTTATACGCAACTGAGCTTCCACTTCTTGCAGTAAAGTCTATTTCATGTCCTAGTTGTGAACACAGAGCTGTTCCATACATTTACAATTAACCTTAGCATCCACAAGAAAACATCTCTTGTCTCCCATTTTCCGCTGACCCCAAGTGCACAATGGAGGGTTGGCCTCCGCCTCCCCTTACGGATAAAGAGTCTCTGCTTGGCGTTTTCTTGTTGATCAGATGTGAATCCAAGAACACGACCACGACAGTGATATCATCGTGGAAGTGTCTCCTCACTCCCCGCTCGATCCTCTTCAGGTCTCCGTACCTCATTTCCCTTTTCCTTGCGGCTTCTCTGAGCGCAGCTTCTACGAGTCTCCTTGCAGCTCCCTGCATTTGTATCAGAGCAAAAGAAAGAAAGCATAGGAAAGGTTACATGATCGTTTCCATCACAATCATTTCTACCCATTTTCATGGACTAAGAGAGAGAATGAGATGTTACGTTATGCGGGTGAGCATGGACTATTCTGACAGCTTCTTGGTTACTGATAAGCTCCCATAGACCATCAGACGCAAAGATAACAAACTGATCCTCTGGTTGGATCTTGTGTAAATATATTGATGGATCAGAGTTGATGATTGGCTTGTCGAAGCTTTCATGAAATCTGAATTTAGGCGCTAATGGCGCTCTGTTGAATTCCGATCTTTTCAGATAGGCATCACCAATCGACTTCGTAATCTGCAAATACAAGAAAACGTGGAAACTTGAAGATCTGCCAAAAGAGAAAGTACCAATATCACTCACATCATAATCGTCATTGCTAATTGCATTGTTCTATCGATTTGAATTCCAAAAAATGTTAAGTCACCTGTATGATTCCTTTGACGCGCCAAACTTTGTGTTTCTGCACTAAGATGTAGGGATCATTGGGATGCAACAACCGGAGCTCCACTCTTGCTTCTTCTATATTAGCGTTATGCTCCGTAGATAGCTGGATGGCATGCACATCCCTAGTGGTTTTGTGTACCTTCCCCAACACAGCTCTAGAATCTCCCGCGTTGGCAATATACAACACTCCTTTGCTGATTATCCCAGTCAAACAACAAGACCCTGCTGAAGCAATCTGTGGCATAGTGAGCCATTTTCTATTAACGATAGAGAGGAAATCCTCCTCCGTTTTTGAAAAGGCTTTTCTTATGGCGTTCGCTGATATCCCACCCTTATGCTCAAATGCCAGTTCTACGTGATGAACAACATGAGGGTCATGTAAGCATTTCGCTTAGCATATTACGCTAGATTGTTAAAGAGCTACATGGAAACGGCCATATCTTATACTGTGTCGAGCAAATCAGAAGCAGAAATCATTCTTCTGTAATTTGAACAACTGAAGTTCCTAAAAGTGAAACTCACACTTGAAAATCATTAATGAGGACTCAAAAATTCTAATCATGGGCATTTTCTGGTGTTAGGACTAAAAAATGAATTGCAGCAACCTGGGATCAAATCAAATAACTCTTTCATACTATAAAACTTAGTAACAGTGCATCAATCATCACTAGTAAGATCAGAAGAAGAATACTATATTATAACATTTGAATATCATATACATCGCAAAAATATTAAATTAAAAACAAAGGTATGCAATGAGGGTATGAGGGCATACTCTTGAGATTGGTATAGAGATTGTCAGCAACAAAGCGGGATGCCTCCGGTCCTCCATGTCCATCATACACTCCAACAAAAATCCCATTCGAGCCAGATTCTAGCTGGCTATGATCTTCCACCAAACTATTGGCCTGAACCACTGCCATCGAGTATTCCCCATAAACATGACTTCCTAAATCCTTATGCCACAGCAATTCATCAACCATCCCTGCACTGCCTACCGCTCCATATTTCTCATCATCAACCACAGATGGTTTCCAACACAGGTTCACCATTTCCCACCAAATAAAGTCGAAATTACAATGCCAATGCCTCTATCACCCAGATGAACCAACAATTGATATGAAGCCAAAACCCCAATCTGAGCTCAAAACCCAAAACCCCAATTTCTGAAATTACATATAACCACTAAACCCTGGTACCATTAATATCAACAAAATCCCAGAAAACAACAAATGGGTATGGGCCAAATGGACCAAAAAGTAAATCTTTCTCTCCCTAGACAAGAAATCAATAGTTTTTATGGTGAAGGTTCAGAGAATATGGAGGGTTGCTGGTTCTGAGTACCTGGAGTTGAATCTGATTGGACCTTGCTTCTGTTTCATCATCCAACCTAGCTGTACAGGCACATACACATTTGATTTTGGCAGTGTTTGGGGTCCAAACACAGAGAGAGTGGGAGAACAATGGATAAGAAATTTTAAACTATAAGCTCTCTGACATTACTGTCCCTTCTTCTTCTTCCTTCCCTCTTTTATTTTCTTTTCTTTCCATATGTATTTATTTATTTATATATCTCCCTCTCATTTTGCATGGCTGGATCTTTGAATTTTTATTGGGGTCTAATAGAAATAGCCCATAATTTAAGGTAATATTTTATTAAATCAAGCTATAGGCCCTTTTTTCCTTTAAATCTTCCAGGAAATGGAAATTTGGATGACAACAAATACTTCTAACAGTGGTAATTGAGTAACATAAATCATGGTTGAGGATTATATTGTTTTTGTATTGAATGACCACTCAATAAATACTAATTATATATTAATTATAATATTAAAAAATGTTTTTATTTTGAAAAGTATTCATAAAACTCTTCTTACCCTCTTAATATAATTAAAAAATTTAATATTACCACAAAACGATATAATGCTCAACCGTCCACTATTCTTTTGAGAATTAAAATCATTTTAATGTAAATTATTATATATATGTTTATATAAATTATAAAATTAAGTAACTTAGAAGTGTCACCAATCAGTCCTTAAAGATTGTTAGAATTGAATTGACTTTAGATGCAGGCTGTTTTAAAAAAAACCTTTAGGTGCAAGCAATATAGATTAATTAGGCAATAAAGGAACAGCTATGCTTTGCCATCTATACGCCTAATCTTAGTGACGGTGAGAGAGCGATTCTTATTGAATCTCATTCCTAGCATTGTTTGGGTTAATTATTGAATTTCTTACATCATTATCCATACATGATTTCAAAGGGTAATTTCGTATTTATCAATATAACTCGAACTTTATTCACAAACAAAAAATTCAAGTACTTGATGATTAACTAACTTTAAATATATGAACAAGTTTAAAAATAAATAGTCATTTCAAACCATGAAATATTAAATGGTTGATGAAAAATTAGTTCATTTATTTTGGTTTTTTATGATTGATTTAATTTAGATTCTTTTTTATTCAAAAAAATTAGATTCTTTTAATGTAGACGTTTCAGCAACAAAAAAAACTATGTACTCATACATTGTAATTATAAGTCACATGATTCAGGTGATGAAAACTATATAGTGAAGCATCACCGTCCTTGTTGTCTCCATAGGCAAGAACAACGAATTTTAGGACCCATGTCAAACCATCAAAAGTACTCTAATTAATCCCCACCTCACATGACCTTTGTGATCACTTCACAACAATCACACAACTTTCTCACCAACCAAACATGTATAACTCTACCAAATGACATCTTTACTCCATGTCAAATAAGTACGTGTTTGCTAAGTTATATCAAAAGTGTCGAGTCAGGTCATACACATAATTCAAAATAATTAATGATTTCAATTGATAGTTTCATTTAAAAAATAAAAATATATCAAAAGAGAAACTTCACGTGATACTATTAGAATATGTTGTTTTTAGGTGGATAGACGTACACCTAATTTTTTTCCTGTCATGATACATCTAATAATTATATATTTTTTTTACACTTTGCCCTAACGCTGTTAAAATTTGAATGAAAACTTCAAATAAAATTTCTAGCAAAACGAAAATACTCCTAAATTGATTTGAAATCAATTCAACTGGTTTGACTTGGACTAGAAATAAACAAGAATTGATTTTTGGTTTATTTAATTGGATCGGTTCAATATTAAATTATAGAATAATAATTATTATTAAATAATTAATAATATATTGAAATTTTCGAATGTCATAACTCTCTCATACGAGCTCCGTTTCGGGCTCGTAGTATATCAAATCGGAGAGAATTGGAGGATCAACAACTTTGAAAAAAAATAAGTTTTGTCTATATGTAATTAATAATTAATCATATAAATTTTTTAATAATTAGACTCTGATGACATTAATAACTATACATTCGAAATAAATAATAAAATAATTAAAATGATTAATTAAAATAATACTAGTAATATATTGAAAATTTTAAATGTCATAACTTTTCATGCGCGTTCTGTTTTGCGCTCGTAGTGTATCAAATCGAAAAGAATCGGGCGATCAACAACTTTGAAAAAATAAAAATTTGTCTATATATTATTAATAATTAGACTCAGATGACATTAATAACTATACATTCGCAATAAAAAATAAAATAATAAAAATGATTAATTAAATAATATTAATAATATATTGAAACTTTCGAATGTTAAAACTCTTTTTTACGAGCTCCGTTTCGGACTCGTAGTATATCAAAGTGAAGAGAATCGGAAGATCAACAACTTTGGAAAAATAAAATTTTGTCTATATATTATCAATAATTAATCAAATATGTTTTTAATAATTATATCCGGATGACATTAATAACTATATATTCGAAATAAAAGAAATAAAATAATATTAATATTAAATATAAAAATAAAAATGATTAATTAAATAATATTAGGTTTGAGAATAGATTGATTGTATTCGATGATATAATTAAGTGTATAAGACCCTATATTTATAGTATTAGGGTTACAAGAAATAGGCAAGAGACATATATATAAAGTTAGGAAATAAACATATTTTAACACGCCCCCTCAAACTCAAGGTGGAGGATTCAAATTGAGTTTGGAAACTAACGAAGTGAATCGCCCTGGAAGAAGGGGCTTTGTGAAGATATCAACACTCTGTTCGTTCGAGGGAACAATGCGTAGAGTGACAGTGCCATGCGTCAGATGATGTCTAAAAAAGTGACAATCATTCTCGATGTGTTTGGTGCGCTCATGAAAGACATCATTGTGAGCTATTTGAATGGCGCTTCGGTTGTCGCGAAGGATAGAAGTGGCTGAGTTGTGAATAATGCCCATGTCATGAAGTAGCCACCGAAGCCAGAGGAGCTCAGAGGTAGTGTCAGCAAGAGCACGATGTTCGGCCTCTGTGCTGGAGCGGGCAACTGTCGTCTGCTTCTTGCTCCTCCAATAAATGAGAGATTTGCCAAGAAAGAAGCAGTATCCCGTTGTGGAGCGTCGATCAGTAGGATCACCAGCCCAATTTGCATCAGAAAAGGCATGCAACATAATAGGTGTATCACATGAGAAGTGAAGACCGTTAGATAGAGTGCCTCGGACATAGTGGAGTACTCGAAGGACGGCCTCATAGTGCGTGGTTCGCGGTGCACTCATGAACTGGCTGACAATGTGGACTACATAGGAAATATATGGCCGTGTGACAGTGAGATAAACAAGACTGCCTACGAGCTGTCGATACAAGGTAGCATCTTGGAGAGGTTTGCCATCTGTAGGTGTAAGCTTTTCGTTTGCCTCTATGGGCGTGGAGACAATTTTGCTGTTTGACAGGCCTGCTCGAGAAATGAGGTCAGTTGCATACTTAGCTTGTGATAAGTGATATCCTGAAGAAACTGTCGAGATTTCCAGTCCAAGAAAATATGTGAGCTTGCCAAGGTCTTTCATCTCAAAGTTTTTATTGAGCTGACTTTTCAAGTCCGAGATACCAGATTCATCATCTCCGGTGATAATCATATCATCCACATAGAGTAAAAGCAAGATGTGACCGTGAGAGGTCTTCTTGACAAACAAGGCGGTGTCATATGGACTAGAGGTGAAGCCAAGATTAGACATCTTGCCACTGAATTTTGAAAACCATGCCCTTAAAGCTTGCTTGAGTCCATACAAAACCTTCTTCAGACGACAGACTTTGTTTGGCGGATGCTCATACCCAGGAGGAGGCTGCATGTAGACTTCTTCTGTGAGATCTCCATTGAGAAAAACATTTTTGACATCTATCTGAAAGAGATTCCACTTTCGTACAACTGCGTCTGCAAGTAAACTTCGAACATATGTGAGACGAGCAACTGGTGCAAAATTTTCCTCATAATTAATCCCATATTCCTAGGAGAATCTTCGGGCAACGAGACTAGCTTTGTAGCGCTCAATGGTCCCATCTGCCTTTATCTTCACCTTGTATACCCATTTGCAACTGACTGCTGACTTGTTGTCGGGTAATGAGACGAGTTCCCAGGTACCAGTTTTCTCTAGAGCTCTAAGTTCTTCAGTCATTGCTTGCTGCCATAAAGGATTAGTACATGCCTCTCGATATGTACGAGGTTCATAGACGGACAGAGCGGTAGACATGGCTCGAGAGAGATTGGGTAGTGTTATCTGGTAGTTTTGAAGGTGTAATGGTGGTCGTGTTTGACGTTGAGGACATGTTAAAGGCACAGGATCCTCTGGCGAAGCTGGATCTATGGGAGATGCTAGAGGCGGGTCTGAGATACCTGCATGAGAAAACTCGAGAGAAGAAGAATCCATAGGATTATCAGGAAAAAGATCTATGTCAGGATTGGAAAAGAATGGAATAAATTGTGACACAATAAAATCAGACATATAGGAGAACATTTTGTGTTCCAAGAAAGTGACATGCCGGGATATGCGAAGATGTTGAGATAGAGGATCCCAACATCGATAACCCTTGTTCTCAATTCCATATCCAAGGAAGCAGCAGAGACGAGCACGTGCTTCCAGTTTATTTCGCTCATGTGGTTGTAGGTGGACAAAGCAGACACTCCCAAAGACACGAAGAAGACTGTAAGGAGGAGACTGACCATAAAGACATTCGTAGGGGGTTTTATTCCCTACGACTGGAGATGGAACTCGATTGATGGTGTAGACTGTTGTAAGAGCAGCCTCCCCCCAGAAGCGCTTAGGACAAGCAGCAGAGATGATCAAAGCGCGAGCGGTGTCAAGAATGTGTCGATGTTTACGCTCTGCACGACCATTTTGCTGAGAGGTACCTGGACAAGATCTTTGCATGATGGTGCCATGAGAGGAGAGAAGATCCAAAAAAGATGTTTCCTTAAATTCAGTTTCATTATTTGTGCGAAATATTTTGATGATTTTGGAAAACTGAGTTTGAATCATGGTAGAAAATTTTAGATAGACTTTTTTTAGATCAGTTTTGTGATTCATCAAGTGAATCCAGGTATATCGAGTATGATTATCAAAAAAGATAACGAAATAAAGTGCCCCCCATAAATGTAATTGGAGATGGTCCCCACAAATCAGAATGAATGAGATCAAAAAGTGTTGAAGAAATATCATTATTATTCAAAAAAGGAAATGTGTGATGTTTTGCTAACTGATAAGAAACACAATTATCAAGTTTATTCGAGATAACACCTAAGTGACCACTAGAAACTAATTGATGAAAACGTTGTGAAGAGGGATGACCAAGACGTGCATGCCAGATATCTGCAGAGACAACAACACCATATCGGGAGGGAGATGAGGACGGAATGTGTAGACTTGTGAGATCGAACAGACGTCCCGCCTTACGGTCTGTCCCATAGATTTGTCCCGACATTGGATCCTGCACATAAGCAGATGAGGAAATGCCACTAAAGTTAACCTCTAGACCTGAATCACATAACTGACCTACCAACGCAAGATTTAGTGATAGCTTAGGGACAAGTAATGTGTTTGGTAATGACACATGAGGGGTGGACACAATACCAGAATGAGAGGCAGTAATAACAGAATTATAGTAGTGTGAATGACAGGTGACTGTTTAATGGCTGTGAGATGTGAAAATAATGATGAGGATGAACTCATATGGTTAAAGCATGCAGAGTCAAGATACCATGGTTTGGAAATACCTGACACGATTGAGGAGGATGAGGAATTACCAGTGTGTGCAGTAATTAACTCTTGAACCTTAATGAGTAGAGTGGACATATCGAGAGACGCGGTACCGGGAGAGATGGATGAGGCAGTAGTGTTGACTTTTGTTCCAGGATTATGAGAATACTTATATCTGGGATTATGAGGATAAGAACCTAGTGGCGGCGGTCCTTGCGACTTTTTCCATCCTTGGGGGCAAGAGTCTCGTGGCGGTAGGCCTTGTGACTTTTGTCATTCTTGAGAGTAAAAGTCTCGTGGCGGCAGGCCTTGTGACTTTTTTCATTTCTTATAGTGTATACATGGCCGTGGACATTCAGATATATGATGATCATTTTGTTTGCAGTAGATGCATGTTACATTGGAGCTCTTTTTCTTGTCTTTAGGAGGACTAGCAGTAGAGACAGCAATAACATAATATGTAGGGCAGTGATGTGACATGTCGGTAAGGCGGGCCTCTTCAGAAAGTAGCTCAGAGACAACCACCTGGATCATGGGGAAAGGATCCATGTGTAGTAGTGAGCTGCGAACAAACTCATACTCAGCTCGTAGACTAGTAAGAAGTTGGTAGACCTTGAGACGATCATACCACTGGGTAAAGATGGATGAATTATGTGCATCTATCCATTTGGGTTCGAAGGCAGCCTGTTGATCCCATAACGCTTGCATCTGGGTGAAGAACCCGTCGATAGACTGTCCAGACTCTTGTTTCATCTGGCTAAGGCGGTTCCACAGTTGGAATTGATGAACATTGTCTTTGGTAGAGTAGAGATGTTCGAGATTTAACCAGACTTCCCTGGTAGTGTCAAAACGATTCATATGAGTTTTGACAGAAGAAGTGGAGGTGTTTCGGAACCATGTGAGGTGCCTCGTCCCGTGTTTGAACAGGAGCTATCTCATCACCAGATACATATTTCCATAGTTTCCTGCCACGAAGAAAATTGGACAATTCTTTAGCCCATATCATATAGTTAAAACCATCAAAAACTGCAGAGATTGGCCTAGAAATCTCAAATTTCTCCATGATATAAATTGTCTTTTTTAAAAATAATTAAAACTGAAATTAGAAATTTTTCGGTGGTGGCACGTGATCGGAAGGCGGCGTCGCGTGGACGAACAGTAGCGACGCGTGGGGGTCACGCACGGCGGCGTGTGGAAGCCACGCGCTTGCTAGAGAGGAGGCAGCTGATGCAGATCGGCCGGTTTCGTCCTCCTGAGACCTTACTCGCCGGCGGTAAGATCTGAACTTGTTTCTTTGTTGCGAAATCGAGCGCCCAAAACTAGATATGATCGAAGGCGCGTATGATGGGCTCGGAGCGGCGACGTCTTGCGGCGGCTGCACAGACTAGCTGGGCTTGGAGCGAGGAAGGTTCACGTGGTGGAGGTGAGCAAGATAGGCTGGAGATGGAAGTCGACAGTGATGTCGTCGTCGGATTCGGTGAGTCTGCGACTGTGCTAGCAACTTGGGCTGGCCGGAGACGATGGTTGATGTTGTTGTGACGACGGGGCTGCTGTGGCGATGGTTCCTGGCAATGGATACTAAGACGACGGTTGTTGTGTATCCCGACAATGGAATCACAGGGAATTGATTAGTGTTGCTGTTGTGTTGTGGCTGTTGTTGCTGCGTTTGCTTGATGGATGAACGCGACTCCGGCGACTGCGTTGTGGTGTGTTGCTGCGGAATCAATAGGATCGAATAAGGAGAGTATATTGCTCTGATACCATATTAGGTTTGAGAATAGATTGATTGTATTCGATAATATAATTCTGTGTACAAGACCCTATATTTATAGTATTAGGGTTATAAGAAATAGGCAAGAGACATATGTACAGAGTTAGGAAATAGACATATTTTAACAAATAATATTAATAATATACTGAAACTTTCGAATGTCATAACACTCTCATACGAGCTCTGTTTCAAACTTATAGTATATCAAATCAAAGAGAATCCTAAAATAAATAATTTTGAATAAAGAAGTTGTGTTGATATACTATTAATAATTATGAACATTCAAAATTGTTGATCTTCCTTTTCGATTTGATATACTATGAGCCTGAAACAGAGTTCGTATGAGATAGTTATGTCATTCGAAAGTTTCCGTATATTATTAATATTATTTTAATTAATCAATTTAATTGTTTTATTTTTATTTGGAATGTATAGTTATTAATGTAATCCGAGTCTAATTATTAAAAAATTTATATAATTAATTATTAATAATATATAGACAAAATTTTATTTTTTCAAAGTTGTTGATCTTTCGATTCTCTTTGATTTGATGTACCGTGAGCCCGAAACATAACTCGTATGAAGAGTTATGACATTCGAAAGTTTCAATATATTATTAGTATTATTTAATTAAGGGGAAATTGCATGTCACTACCTTGTACTATGCAACTTTTGCATGTCACTACCCTCTACTTTTTTAGTTTCATGTCACCCCTGTAAGGTTTCATTTAGTTGCACCGTCCATCACAGAGTTAAGTTTGATGTAGAAAGTCCATAATAACCCTATATAAAAAAAATTCAAAAATTTTAAAAAATATCTTTTGAAATTTTTTAATTTTTTTTATTAGATAAATAATAAAACACTAATTTCAAAATAATTTTTTTCAAAAATATTGGTTTTTTCAAAAAATTATTAAAAATAAAAAACCACTTTTAACAACATTTTTTATTTCTAATATTTTTTTTTAAAATATTATTTTTTCAAAAAATAGTATTCAAATTACTTTTTTATTATTCCATAATTGTTTTTAAAAAAGTAAGTTAAACAAATGATTTTTTTCTTCATTTTTTTCATTTTGTAAATATAAGGGTATTTTAGTCATTTAATAAAATTTGAAACTGAGATATTTAAATTACTAAAGCACCCTTGTATTTAAAAAATGAAAAAAAATCATTTGTTTAACTCATCTTTTTAAAAAAATTATGTAATAAATAATAAAAATCTAATTTGAATATTATTTTTATAAAAAATAATTATTGTTTTAAAAATATTAAAATAAACAAAACGTTGTTAATATTTTTAATATTTTTTTGAAAAAAATAATTTTGAAATAAGTGTTTTACTATTTATCTGATAAAAATATTTTTAAAAAAAATTCAAAAGATTTTTTTTTTAGTTTTTGAAAATTTTTAATATATGGGTATTATGGATTTCTTACATCAAACTTAACTCTGTGATGGATGGTGCAACTAAATGATACCTTACAGTGGTGACATGCAACTAAAAAAAGTAGAGTGTAGTGACATGCAAAAGTTGCATAGTACAAGGTAGGGCTGTTCATTTTACCCGGAAACCCGACAACCCGACCGACCCGACCGACACCCGACCCGACTTACCCGGTACCCATCAGACCCGATACCCGATATACCCGAACCCGACTAACCGACTAGCAAACCGAGTTGAATATTGGTTCGATTTCTCAAAACCACCGAATACCCGACTACCCGACAATATATATAAAAACATTAATTTTATTTATATTAATTATAAATTAGCCAGCCCAAACCCAACACAGACAACGGCCCAGCCCAACAACGAATAAGTGAACCAAGACCAAGCCCAGCCCACAAACTCATCTGATGCACATTTCAGATTAAAAAACGTTTATATATTGTCATTGAGTCCCATTCGTTTCCGTTGTGGGACTCAATGACACTCTTCTCCTTCAGTGTTACGAGTGCGCGACGTGGCAAGCTCCTGTCCGTTGATCCATATCGACGAACTCATCTACACCGTCGAATTTGATGTACGTGGCATAACCTACTCCACACACGTACCAGACTCAGTCTCTCTCTCACGACTCTCAGAGTCTCAGACTCAGTCTCTCTCTCTCACACGTTGAATCGCATTGAATGCGATTCAACAACTCCTTTCTTCTCCACCGCTCATTTCTCTCTATCTGAAACCCTACACGACCGTCGTCGTCCTCGCCTCGCCTCTCTCTTCGTTCCTCTCTCTCTCTTTCTCACACACATATCACATCACACAGCCCAACGGATCGATTTGGTAGCTAGTTACCGTTCGAATCGATCAGTTGGAGAACTCTTTCTTCCACTATAAATCGTCGATGGTGGAGAGAGGATTCTCCAACGGATCGATTCGTCGGTGGTGTAGAGTCAGTGGACTGTGAAGGGTTCTCGGCGACGATGTCTGGGGCTCCAACTCCGATGACGGTAAGAATTCCAAACCTGTTGCTTCTGTTTAATTTTTTTCTGGGTGTTCATCTCATCTTCTACTCTTTTCTTCCTTGCATGTCTGAATTTCTGGGTGGGGATTTAGGAATTCGGTTTTGATTTGAGAAATTAGGGTTAGGGTTTGTCGAATTTCGTTTATAATTTGGGGATTTCGGTTTAAAGATGAAATTGGGGGTGGGGAATTACCAAAACTGTTTTGAATTGAAAAATTAGGGCTAGGGTTTTGGAAAATCGATTTCAATTTAGGGTTTTTTTTTCAATTTCAGAATTTCGTTTAAAATTTGGGGATTTTGATTTAAAGATGAAATTGGGGGTGGGGAATTACCCAAACTGTTTTCAATTGAAAAATTAGGGCTAGGGTTTTGGAAAACATATTTCAATTTTGGGTTTTTTTTTTCAATTTCAGAATTTCGTTTCAAATTTGGGTATTTTGGTTTAAAGATGAAATTGGGGGTGGGGAATTACCCAAACTGTTTTCAATTGAAAAATTAGGGCTAGGGTTTTGGAAAACAGATTTCAATTTTGGTTTTTTTTTTCAATTTCTGAATTTCGTTTATAATTTTGGGATTTTGGTTTAAAGATGAAATTGGGGGTGGGGAATTACCCAAACTGTTTTCAATTGAAAAATTAGGGCTAGGGTTTTGGAAAACAGATTTCAATTTAGGGTTTTTTTTTCAATTTCTGAATTTCGTTTATAATTTGGGGATTTCGGTTTAAAGATGAAATTGGGGGGTGGGGAATTACCAAAACTGTTTTGAATTGAAAAATTAAGGCTAGGGTTTTGGAAAACCGATTTCAATTTAGGGTTTTTTTTTCAATTTCAGAATTTCGTTTCAAATTTGGGGATTTTGGTTTAAAGATTGAAATTGGGGGTGGGGAATTACCCAAACTGTTTTCAATTGAAAAATTAGGGCTAGGGTTTTGGAAAACCGATTTCAATTTTGGTTTTTTTTTTCAATTTCAGAAGTTCGTTTCAAGTTTGGGGATTTTGGTTTAAAGATGAAATTGGAGGTGGGGAATTACCCAATCTGTTTAGAATTGACAAATTAGGGCTAGGGTTTTGGAAAACAGATTTCAATTTGGGGTTTTTTTTTCAATTTCAGAATTAGTTTATCATTTGGGGATTTTGGGTTCAAGATGAAATTGGGGGTGGGGAATTGCCAAATCTGTTTAGAATTGACAAATTAGGGCTAGGGTTTTGGAAAACAGATTTCAATTTGGGGGTTTTTTTTTCAATTTCAGAATTAGTTTATCATTTGGGGATTTTGGGTTCAAGATGAAATTGGGGGTGGGGAATTGCCAAATCTGTTTAGAATTGACAAATTAGGGCTAGGGTTTTGGAAAACAGATTTCAATTTAGGGTTTTTTTTTTCAATTTCAGAATTAGTTTATAATGCCCAATTTGTCCAATATGTTTATGTTCAACAGAATTACCCAATCTGTTTATGTTCAATTTTCAATATAATCTGTTTAGATTTAGGGCATTTCAAAATTGTTTATACTGTTTTGAATATTGATTAGGCAATGTGTTTACTGTTTTCAATATTTTCTGTTTAGGTTTAGGGTTTCTCATGCAAGTTGATCATGCAATATTTTCTGTTTAGGTTTAGGGTTTCTCATGCAATATTTTCTGTTTAAGTTTAGGGTTTGTGTTTACTGTTTTCATTATTTTCTGTTTAGGTATCTAATAAGAATTGTGCTTGATTTTGCTAATACTTGTTATTTCTTGATTACACGGCAATAGGATGATGCTGCTCGGGAAGTTGCTGCTCGGGAAGTTGCTGCTCGGGAAGCTGCTGCTCGGGAACCAAGAGCTGCTCAGGCTGCTGCCATTGCTCATACTGTTGAGCAATGTGCAGCAGCCCCAGGTACTCTCGAACCTCCCTTGAAAAAAACTAGAAAATATAGTCATGTATGGAATGATTTTCACCTACCTTCCCCTAATGAACACGGTGTTTTGTATGCACATTGTAAGCATTGTGTAGCTAAGTATAAGGCTGATAGTAAAGATTGTGGCACAACAAATTTGAATAAGCATATTAAAATTTGTAAGGGTCACCCGGATAACAATCCCACAAATCAGTCTATACTTAATTTTACAACTACTTCTGATGGCATTTCAAAATTGGGTTCATGGGTACTTGATCAACAAGGGGGTAGACAAGATTTGGTTAGGATGCTTATCATGCATGAATTACCCCTTAGTTTTGTAGAACATGAGTATTTCCAACGGTTTACGAAAAAAATCCAACCTCTATTTCATATTCCAAGCAGGAGCACGATCACAAGAGACCTTGGCGAGATGTATAAGAGCGAGAAGGATAAGTTCAAGGAATTCGTTCGACGGAAGGCTCCTAGGGTGTCCCTCACAACGGATACATGGACAAGCAATCAACTCATCAATTATATGTGCATCACCGTCCACTACATTGACGATGATTGGAAGCTCCATTCGCAAATCGTATCATTTTTTCAAATCAATAGCCACAAGGGAGAAGACATTGGTAAGGCGCTTGAGCAATGTCTTCATGAGTGGGGGATTGATAGGCTTATGTGCATTAATTTAGATAATGCAACAAGCAATGATGTTGCTGTCCACTTTATGAGGAGGAAAATGAACTTGGTGGGGAAGAGCATCTTAGGAGGGAAGTTTTTGCACATGAGGTGTTGTGCTCACGTCATAAATCTTATAGTGAAGGAGGGTTTGACTTTGCTCGGGAACCCGGTGGAAAAGATTAGGGTTGCGGTTCGTTTTTTTAAACAATCAGCCGCTAGGATGAACAGATTTAAGGAGTGTGTGGCTGCCGCTGGGCTTGATTGCAAGAATTCACTTGTTCTTGATGTTTCTACTAGGTGGAACTCCACCTTCTTGATGCTTCAATCTGCCGTAGCCTTGGAGCCTGCCTTCGAAAGGTATGATAGTGAGACCGCCCTTCTTCGACATGAGCTGGAGTCAAAATTCATGAAGGGTTCAACAGAGCCGTTGGGTATGTTGGTGGAGGAAGATTGGACATACATCAAGAAGTTCATGGACTTCTTCGAGCATTTCTTTGTTGCTACCAAGAGGGTTTCAGGCAGCAAATATGTCACGTCTCACACTTTTTTGGATGAAGTTAATTCCATATTGGAGATCATCAAAGAGGGACAAGCGGGGGCAGAGCATGACTTCAACATCACATCAATATCAAACAAAATGAGGGCAAAATTCGACAAGAATTGGTCGAATGTATCCCAAATGAACTTGCTAATTTTCATAGCATCTATTTTCGATCCGAGGAACAAGTTAGATGTTGTGAAGTATGCTGTGGATAACATGTACCCTCCTGATATTGCTGCAACCTTACAGCTTCAGATAAAGAATGCTTTGCAAGAATTGTTTGAAGAGTATGTTTCCAATGCATCTGCAGTAGGTAGTAGCACTACACCTTTTCCTGGAGGTGCACCTACTACTACTACTACAAGTGTTGTTGTTCCTAAGCCTGCAAGGAAAACACTCCGTGGATCATTTGATCAAACTCAAGTTCTTGAAGATGGTGTGAAAAAGACAGAGCTGGACAAATATCTGACGGAAGATGTAGAGAGCAATGAGGAAAAGTTTGACATCTTGGGATGGTGGAAGAACAACTCATCTAGATTCCCGATTCTCTCTACACTAGCCAAGGATCTTTTGGCCATACCTATCACATCCGTATCATCCGAGTCAGCTTTCTCAACGGGTTGTAGGGTCCTCAATGACTTCCGAAGCGCCTTACTACCGACTACAGTGGAAGCATTAGTGTGCACTCAAAGTTGGATTCGAGGAACAACATCTGTAAGCGGCTTTGAGGAGGTATTGCACGAGAATGAAGAGGTCGAGCGAGGTAATTGAATTGGACAACTCTCTAATTAAATCCTCAAATATTTTCTATTTTATCAATTATGGACAACCCCTAATTATCTTTATTAACGTACAGATTTAATTCGTTATGCTACTCAAGCTACGGAATGAGGCTCCCTCTTGGTGTTCAAGTTTAAGTTTGGTTTAATTTTTTGAGTTCGATTGAACGCTATGGTGATGTTTGAACTTGTTGTTCACTTTTGATCACCTTCTTTTGGTACTACTAGTGGTGAATGGTGATGAACACTTAGTTCATTTTTGTATGCTCAAAACTTCATGAATGTGTTTGTTTGTTTGAGCAAAGTATTATCTAATGAAAAGTTTGAGCAAGTATTGCTCTTTGGCCATATTTTATACTGTTATGAATTATGATTTGTTATAATACTTACTAGTTACTTGTGTTTTATTGGAATGGACAAATCGATGGTATTGGAATTTGGAATGAATGAAGTAGAAGAACAAGAACTGGCAGACATTTCCAAGAGAGTGAGAGTCTGAGAGACACTGAGAAATGGATGTATGTGATTTTGTAGAGGAGACTATATAAATTTGAATTTTTAATTTGTAATTTGTGATTTTGTAATGTGTAAATGTTAATGTAAATCAGTAAATGTAAGATGTGTATGTAAATGTATGAATGTGAATGTGGAATATGTAAATGTAAATGTATATATATATATATATATATATATATATATATATATATATATATATATATATATATATATATATATAATGAATGGGCTTTAAACATGTTGGGCTTCAAAATCCGTTTGGGCTGAGGCTTTAAATTGAGTGGGCCTCAATTTCAAAAATTGCAAATGGGCCAGAAAGTAGGCCCATCGGGTGAGTTGGGTATACCCGACTCACCCGACTACCCGATACCTACCCAACCCGATACCCGACTCCTAAACCGAGTCGAGTATCGGATCTGGGTTTCCATACCCAACTCCAACCGAGTCGGGTACGACCTGACACGGGTCTACCCAACCCGACTCGTTGGACAGCCCTAGTACAAGGTAATGACCTGCAATTTCTCCTTTAATTAATCATTGTTATTATTTCGAATGTATACTTATTAATGCCATCCGGGTCTAATTATTAACAATATATAGAAAAAATTTTATTTTTTTAAAATTGTTGATCTCCCGATTCTTTTCGATTTGAAATAGTTATGACATTCAAAAGTTTCAATATATTATTGATATTATTTTTATTATTTTTATTTTTATTTTTATTTCGAATGTATAGTTATCAATGTCATTCGGGTCTAATTATTAAAAAAGTTATATAATTAATTATTAATAACATATAGACAAAACTTATTTGTACAAAGTTGTTGATCTTCCGGATCTCTTCGATTTGATATACTACGAGCCCAAAACGGAGGTCGTATGAGAGAGTTATGACATTCAAAAGTTTCAATATATTATCAATTACTTGATTATTATTGTTCTTATATAATATAATATAGAACCGGCCTAACGAAATAAACTCCAAGTCAAACCAGTTGAATTGATTTCAAATCAACTCAGGGGTATTTTCGTATTCTTAGAAAAAAATTTAAGTTTCCATCCAAATTAGAACGGCGTTTGGGCAAAGTGTAAAAAACGACAATTAGCATATCTTAATTTGAACTTTGATTATAAGTGGGGAAAAGTGTAAAACGCGTCAGTATAGTATGGGTAAACGGTAATTAACCCTTAAATCATTTAGAGATTCCTTTCTTAATTACAATATTTAATTTACGTAATTATGATTTAATTTATTTCATAATTTATGGTTTCACGATTTCATTTTCACAAATTCAATATTTACACAAAGATTTCCTATTTCATTTTTTTTCTATTTTAGAATTTTATTTATACGAGTAAAATATCGACACAAAAAATTATCATTTCATGAATTCATTTTTTACGATTTCATGATTCGTGTTTCATTTTCACGATTACATGATTTTATTTAGTTGAACATGATTTTATTGATTTTTTATTTCGTTTATTTGGTTTCATGATTTCATTTTATGTTTTTTAATTTATTTACTTAATCATGATTTTTATTTAATTAATCATTATTTGATGTACTTAATTACTATTTCATAGTAAATATATAGTTTAAATATTGTTTGATCGTGATTTCTTAATTTATTGACCATTTCTTTTCGTATAAACATGTTTCATAAATAAATAACAATTTTTGCATCAAATATATATAACAAAATCAATTAGTGGTCAACGGTCTGGTATTAGAAAGTGCTCATCAATAAACATGAAAATAGAAAATGAAATTTTTTTTGATATATATTATAAATTTGAATATATGCTTCTACAAAATATACCTAAACCACAAGCAGCAATATATGGCCAGCTTGGGTTTCCAGTTTTAGAAACACGTGGTTTGATTATTGTGCCCTTTTTATTAATTAATTTAATTATTTTGATGATAATTATGGTAATTATCATGAACTGTTAGATTCTTTTGTGAAATAAAGTTTTTAATGTCCAAACTTTGTTTATTAATTGATAAATATCCTAAAAGAGTATTGACATATAAAGAGGATGTACACAAAAAAGGCCCAACTCCAGTATATGACTAACCTATATGCATTAACACATCCCCTTAAACTCAAGATGGTGTCAACAAATTAAGTTTTGAAATTAGAGTATTGAACTGTCTAGAAATCAAGAGCTTGATAAATATATTGGTCATTAGAAGAGACAATGTGTAGAGTGATAGTACCTTGAGAAAGATGATGTCCTACAAAGTGAATTATAATATATATGTTTAGTGTGTTCATGGAAGACGTCATTGTGAGCAATCTGGATAACACTTCGATTGTTACAGTGAATAAGAGTAGCCGAGTTGTGAACAACACCCATGTCAATAAGCAACCAGTGTAATCGTAGGAGCTTAAAGGTAGTATCAGCAAGAGCTCAGTATTATGCTTTTGGTGGTAGAGCGGGCAACAATCATCTGCTTCTTACTCATCCAAGAGATAAGAGAGTTCTCGAGAAAGAAGCGATATCTTGTAGTAGAACGTCTATCAGTAGTATCACCAGCCCAATCTGCATCTGAATATACTTGCAACACCATAAGTGTATCATACGAGAAATGTAGACCGTGAGATAGAGTACCTCGTATATATCGTAGAATTCAAATAACAATCTCATAGTGTATGGTATGTGGCGAACACGTGAATTGACTAACAATAGGAATTGCATATGCAATATGCAGACGTGTGATGGTCAGATAGACAAGACTGCCAACAAGTTGTCGATAAAGAGTAGCATCCTGAAGAGGTTTTCCATCAGAGGGTGTAAACATCTCATTTAACTCAATGGGCGTGGAAGCAACTTTACTATCGGATAAGACTGCTCAGAAAATGAGGTTAGCTGCATATCTGGCATGAGACAAGTGATAATTAGAAGGCACTGATGAAATTTCCAACCCGAGGAAATATGTAAGCGTACTAAGATCCTTCATCTCAAATTTCTTGATAAAATGACACATGAGGTCTGAGATACCAAAATTATCGTCTCTGGTGATGATCATGTCATCCACATAAAAGAGAAGAAAAATGTGGCCACACGTAGTTCTTTTGGCAAATAAAGCAATATCATAAGGATTGGAGGTGAAACTAAGATCAATTCTCTTCCCACTAAACTTCGAAAACCATGCACTTGAAACTTGATTGAGTCGATATAATGTTTTTTTTCAAACGACAAGTTGTGTTTGTAGGATGATCATATCCAGGAGGAAGCTCTATATATACTTCCTCGGCCAGGTCTCAATTGAGGAAATTATTCTTGATGTCCATTTGAAAAAAGTTCAACTTTCGTCTCACTGCAACTACCAACAGACTACGAACAGATGTAAGTCTAGCAAATGGAGAAAATATCTCCTTATATTGGATCACATATCCTTGGGAAAATTCTCGTGTAACTAATCGGGGTTTGTAACGTTCTACATCCCATCAGCCTTCGTCTTCACTTTATACACCCATTTGTAGATCACTACTGATTTATCCTCGGGTAAAGGTGCACGTTTCCAAGTATGGATTGTCTTAAGAGTATAAAGTTCCCCAATAACTTCTTACTGCTACAAGGGTTAGTGCATGGTTCACGATACGTACGAGATGCATAGACAGATAGGAAAGAGGACGCGAATCGGGAAAATTTTCCCAGTATTACTTGATAGTTGTAAAGGTGAAATGGATGACATGTCTGGCTTTGGGGACGAGGTGGAACCCCAGGGTCATCTGACGAAACATGATTAATGATAGGAGCTGAGCGAGGGTCCGAGATCCCTGTATGTGATGGCTCAAGGGGTTGTTCCAAAACATCATCATGAAATAAGTCTATGTCAGGGATTGAAAAGAAATGAGTAGATGGTGAAACATGAAAATCAGACATGGACGAGAATATTTTATGTTCACGGAAAGTGACATGTCGCGATATTTGAAGACGTTTGGATTAAGGATCCCAACATCGACAACCCTTATACTCAGTTTCATACCCAACAAAACAACAAAAACGGGCACGACTTTCCAGTTTATTACGTTCGCAAGGTTATGAGTGGACAAATCATACACATCCAAAAATACGAAAAAGATTATCCAAAGGGCTCTGACCATAGAGGCAATCATAAGAGGTTTTTTTCCCTATGATCGAAGATGAGACTTGATTGAAAGTGGAGGATGTTGAGAGACCAGCCTCTATCCAAAAATGTTCAGAAAAACCCGCAGAGATGATCAAAGCACAAATAGTGTCAAGGATATGACAAGGTTTACATTATGCTCTATCATTTTGCTGAGAGGTTCATAGACACGATCTCAGCGTGATAGTCCCATGATAAGAAGATCCAAGAACGATATCTCTTTTAATTCAATGTCATTGTTAGAACAAAACACCTTAATTGCATTTGAAAGTTAGGTATGAATCATGTTAATAAATTGGGAATACACATTTTTAAGGTCAGATTTGTGATGCATCAAATAAATTCAAGTTAATCGAGTGTGATCATCAACAAAAATAACAAAATAACAAGAACCCCATAGAAGGAGTATGAGATAGACCCCACATATCTTAATGAATAAGATCAAATGATTCAAACGAAATAGAATTATTATTCGAAAAATGAATCGTATGATGTTTAGCTAATTGAGATGAAACATAATCACCAAGTTTATTTGAAGTAACACTTAACAAACCACTATAAACCAAGCTACGCAAATGCTGAGGAGAAACATGACCAAGGCGCGCAAGTTAGATATATGCACAAACAATGATACCACAATAGACGAAGTTGATGGTGCTGATGATGGAATATATAAGTTTGTGAGATAGAATAGGCGACCCCGTCTTAAGCCCTGCCACATAGATCTATCCCGTAATTTGATCATGCATAGAGGAGGAGGAGGAGGAGGAGAAAAAGAAGAAGAAGAAGAAGAAATGCCAGAAAATGTTAACATCAAGATCTAAATCATATAGCTGATCGATAGGTATAACATTAAGATAGTTTGGGAACAAGCAATGTGTTTGGGAGGGACAACCATGGAATGTACACGGTACCAAAATGTGATAGATAAATGATCGAAAAATCAGCCAAAATGGATGACAGGTGAATGTTTAATCGGTTGTCTCTATATAATTTAGATCAATTCCCTAAATGTTAACCTAGGTTGATTGCTATAACCTCTTTTTTATATTTGATCTAAGTTCAAGAATACTCGGGACAACTAGTATTACGATCACATTTAGAGCCTCAATTCATTCCATGGCCCGTTAATTATAAATCAAGCATATTAATTCATTAAATTACAATTTTCGTTCATCCTTACCCCGATCTAGATATTTAACTACTCATAATCACATTAATCATATTCAAAACACAAATCATCATGTTCATAACAGATGTGAATCACTACTCAATTTCATAGAAATACCAACTTTAATTCTTAATTCAATCCTAAAATCACTACTAGCATTCAAGTTCTCTAAGAATAAATCTATTGCTATTCAAACCTATCATGTGATGACAATCTCCGCATGCTCAATCTCGGTCCCTTTCTATCTCCTCGATGCTCCTATTCTCCAATGCTTTTCTCCCTCTATTATAAAATGGGTATTTCGTATAGAAATATCCATTTTCGAAACCCTAGCCTTTGGATTAATTAGCAGACCCAAAAAGATTCAAAATCAGGAAAGAATCGCAAAAAAGCAGGACATGTCGCGCAACTTGACGGCTTAATTTTGTGCAAGTTTTAGCTCAATTTAACTCACACAAGATTAGTTAATGTTGCTAGAAAGAAGAATTCAAGCAGTCAGTTTATGCGGTGAAAACCTCTAGTTCTAGACCTCGAATGAAGAAACTTCCTTTTTAAATCTTGTATCTTATTGAGTCCTCTTTGTTATGGGTGAAAGTTTCACTCCATTTGTACTCCAAATGAAAGAGTTATTTCTTCTACAACATAGGTCGCGTTGGAAATGGGATGTGAGGTTGGTCAGGTTGAGTTCGGCAAGTTGATCTAGTCAATTTGCTTCTCTAAATTGTACACCTTTCGGCCTGCCAGATTAAGGCAAACCTGCCGGGTAGAGTTCGACAGGTTATCCCGCCAAGCTACCTCTTTTGCGTTTAACCTTTTTATCTTGTCTTCTTTTCGACATGTTTTCACCTATAATTCTATTGAGATACTTGCGAGGTAAAATTAACATAATATTTACAAAAATCTATAAATTCAGGACAAAATGGAGTTAAAGTTGAGTAGATTTGACTTGGGAGTACCATGAAATTCCAACCTTATCAATAGTGTCAAAGCAACGAAAGAGAGATTTGAGAAAAGGATTGCATGTGTTTCAGAACCAAGTAAGAATTTAACAGTTCTTAATGTCTCATTCCTCAAATCGATTATTGAATGCATCCTTTATTTCCTTTATGTTCTTGACAAGGGCGAAAGTATTACCAGTCACATATCTCCCCAAGGAGAAAACTAGCCATTTTTTTAACCACCTCATGTGATTAAAATAATCAAACATCATAAAGAACGATTTGGAAATATCAGATTTTTTCATCACAACAATTTAAAAAACTGATTGAAAAAAAAACTAAATCTGGATAAAATGGCGGCGTGTTAGTCTCACGTGTGGCGATAGGAGGCGACGTTGGCACATAACTGCATGAAAATTGAAGCTCAGGCATGACGTGCTGGCGGTGAGCACATAAAACATCCTGAAGCTACTTGATTTTTGGACAGGCCGATAGTGAATCCAAACCGAAGAGTAGCTCGATTCAACCAGAGCGAAAGCCGTCGATGACTGGTGGCAGCACAGAGAATCAAAAAAGGGTTTTGAACCTCTGACGTGTCGGCGGTGGCGACTAGCGACGCTCGAATCTTGCAGAAAATATAATAGTGGACGATTTAGGCAGTAGTAGAAAACATAGACAGAAACGCAAAACTTGTTGACGAAGCTGAGATGCAGAGCTCTGTAAAATCTAATCCCAGGTCCTCATAAGGTGTTCCGGTGGCGAGCAGCAATGCAGTCTCCGACGATGAGCAATGAAGCTATGTTGCTATTCGGCTGCATGTGGTTTAAGTAGCGGAAACAAAACATAGGTTTAAAGATCATGGAAGTTATGATTGTTGGGGAATGTAGAGTTCATATCATGGCAGTAGAAGCAATTATCAGAGATATAACTACATGCCCATCCCATGATCCATTGCAAATTACCAGATTAATCAAAAGAGGGTTTTGAACTTTTTACCTGAAATTTGATCGGTGTGTTTGAACTTAAACCCAAATTCCATTTGGGTGGCCTACATATTCCGTCCCACGGGAATCAAAGCACGCGTATATCAAAGGTTTTTAACGTCTGGAACCATTTTGGCAGAGTGATGGAACTGTCTCTCATATGTGAGTATCTCGGTGAGTCACTATGAAGAAAGGGAAAAAGGAGAGCTTTCGTAAAACGAAAAGCGCACACTTTTCTGAACTGAAGTAGTCGTTATATCTACTTCAGGATATAGCACGTATTTGCGGAAATCGTTTCTGCAAATATATCTCACGTCGACCCGCCACGGGGCCGTGGCCAATCTTTGTCGTACCGTGGCCTCGTCACTGCCCGTGGCCATTTCTAAGGTTTCACCATGGTCATGTGGCCAATGACTTGGTCACAATCCCGTGGTTCACCTAGCCACTTTCTATCCATATCCCCACGGTCCTGCCACGGACTCGTGGAAAATTTCACAATCCGTGGCCCTTTCCTTTCACCTTACCTTTCATCTCTGTTGTCCTCAGTACATGTCCTTTTGTGTGGCCCTCTAAGCTTATGTCCCGTTGGCAGATCGGTGTGAAATCTCATTTCATCTTATCCATCATAAGAGACATTATGATTACCCAACATACATAATTATCGATGACTCGACTTAACCTCTTTTCGTGTATATCACTATCCCTTTGTCAATAGATATCCTGATTTATCATAAGACATAGAGTCGTCATCCTTATTTAATCAACCACTGTTTCTTGATGTGTCAGATGACTGAAAATGATACAATGTATCATCCCCATGGTCGTGCATTTCATTTCAGTTATTCTCATCAAATGGCCCAGATAGATATCGATCCCATACCATCGTATGAGGGACAAATCCCTTTGTCGTCTTTCGTATCACTCATGTAGCCCATCCCTTAGCCAATCATAACCATTATGGCTACCCTGTTACAGATAACGTTAGGCACATGTCAAACTCAGATGTTGACTACGTAGTGATCACAAAGACTCTTTGGTTTAATAATACAATGACAAGCTACAAGAACTGAGTATGCTCATGACTGCATCTATGCTGAATACTCAGGTTGGGTCGTCCAATATCATGTCCCAAATGATATCTATGATCTAACTCCGGTAATCCCATTACCAATGATTAGTAGATCGTGATCATAAAGAGTCATCCTAATACTGGTCGCTTCTAGTGAAGTTTACTTGACCAGGGACCCGTTGAATGTGATCAGTACGGACCTATGTTTCTACTATCAATGATGATACACTCGATGACATAGATCAAATCACATTCAACGTATTATCACAACACAATGATAATATAATGCCGATTTATTATTGCAGTGATGATGTAACAATTACACATAAAATGAGATTGGCCTAGGGCACAAAACCTACAATATCCCACTTACCCCTAGATCCAATCTGTCCTAGTTTATTCCCTTTCACTTTACATGACCATCATGTATAGGCTGTGAGAGAGCCTTCGTCAAGGGGTCGGCTATATTATCATCAGTAGCAATCTTATAGATCTTCCGTTTGTCTCTCAATTGAGACTATATCTGCTGAGTATTTGTTTGGACTTTTGTGATCTTGCCTCATCAGTCTGTACTATGGCCATTGGTATCCATAGTGCTTCCAAAGTACATAAGGATGTTCTCTATAGCAATCCAATATTTTTCACCGGGGTTAGACTAGTATTTACTAGTACAGGTTAAGGCAAACAAGGCACATGGTCTTGTTCATGTCATGACATATATGTTCGAACCATTATACTAAGTATATGGTCATCATATCCTTCAGCTCATCCAGTGTCGTAGGAAATTGATTCTTGATAAGTTCTTTATGTCATGTCTCGTGGAAAAGAATGCTTTCTTGAAACTGTACGATGAGAACCTTCTCAATATCTTGTCTTTTTAGTGCTTTGAATTAGGCCCAAAGTTCATTTGGAACGATCTCTTCAGATCTTTATGCCCATAACATGTACATCATCCCTTAAGTTATAAATTGCAAAACAATTCCCTAATCATGTCTTGACATGTTGGAATACGGTTTCCAATTATCAGTATGTTCCCAACATACAACACTAGAAAGATAATAGCACTCCCACTAGACTTTTCATACCCAAGGTTCATTTCCGTTCTTAATAAAGTCGAACTCCTTAACAACTTCATCAAAACGAAGATTCCAACTCTGAGAAGCTGCGTCAATCCATAAAGGTATTTTAGCAGCATACCAATCTTTCCAGTATACTTCGGTAAGAATAATCCAGATTGATTTCGCCATCCATGTTTGTCTTGACCTTAAAGACTCATTGTCAAATAGTGGCTCGCACGGTTGATTCAACCAAATTTCAAACTTCGTGATTTGACATTGATTGCGTCTCTTCTTTTATGACTCTCATCCATCTCTTAGAGTCGAGATTGTCCATGACCTCTTTAAAGGTTGTTGGATCACCATGATCCACAATGACCATATCATTACCTTCAGATATTAGGAAACCTAATCTGGTGGGTGCATAACGGGTTCTTTCAGACAACCTTGGACTCTAAGGAATTATTTTAGGAATTGGTTCTACCTCTACAGCCAGCTCTGCCTCCATAACTTCTACATTGTCATTGTGGGGTTCCTGATTTTCTTCAGGCTGCACCGTGCACTCCCGAATTTCTTCGAGATGTACAACACTCCCACTGATTTTGAGAAATCAACTCCTTTCCAAAAACACACCACCATGAGCAACAAAAACTTTGTTCTCGCTTGGTTTGTAGAAGTAGTACCCTTTGTTTCCTTGGGATACCTTATTAAGACACATTTTTGTGATTTGGATGCAAGCAGCCCTGCAACCCCAAATCCTTAGGAAAGATACATTGGGACGTTTCGCACACCAAATCTAACTATAGTCTAGTTCTTATCTGGTTAATATGCTAAGGTGCACGCACTCAGATAAAACTGACCATCTCATCTAACTCGCATCCCAATGAATACTACGTTAAGGTGCACACATCCACGTTAATGGGAGACAAAATAAGTGTCATATGTCGTACTTTCCGTTGTCTTCGTTGGAGCCTCATTCATTGTGAATGTAGCTGATTCTAGAGCATAACTCGAGCGAACTATATCCCATAGAGTTCGGTTTCTCCATTCGAACACACCATTTAATTGTGGTGTTCCAGGCAAAGTTTATTCCGAGTCAATCCCACAATTTCCAAAATGATTGATAAACTCTTGGGATAAGTACTCTCCACCTTGATCCAATCGAAGTGTCTCGATACTTTTCCTGAACTAGTTTTGCACTTTATTCTTAAACTCTTTGAACTCATCAAAAGCTTTAGACTTATGTCTCACTAGGTAGACACAATCATATCTATTTAAATCATCATTAAATGTGATAAAGCAGCTGAAACCTCTACTGGCTAGTGCACTCATGGGACCATATATATTGAAATGTATTAGACCCAACGATTCGCTCACCCTTTCACTTATGCATGTGAAGGGTGCATTTGTCATTTTTTTCCCATCAAGACAAACTTCACATCATCAATTTTCATATTTGGATTCAATTGAACCTAAAAGTCAACACTTGTAAGGTGTTGATATGCGTTTCTTGTTTGTGTGACCTTTAAATGACAATGTCATATTAGAGCTCGGCTTGAATCACCCGATTCAAGCCGTTCTCTATTTATGTTATAGACTGACCTTTCGTTGGTATCGTCTTTGTCCAATACATATTGACTACTAATTCTTGAAGTTCTGGGATAATAAATGTCAAGTTAGTGGATATCACGAACGCCATTGTCAAAAGGCAAGATATGTTCGTCCCACAAGAAACTGAAATCATGATCCTGCTGAAATCAGTTAAAACCAAGCACATTAGGCATAGTTAATTCGATGATTACTGCAACAACTACCACATCGATTGCGATGTTGTTCACTCGTAGGTTCATCTCTCCATTGGTCAGACATCTTCTACTTTTGAGATCCTACACATTTAATGTGTGATACAGTATCCAATACTTGGGATTCAGAAGTAGATAGATCTATAACATAAGTTCTTGAAAATGTGGACCCTCCACTCTTCTTTCATTTCATCTTGGTATCTTGCTCAATCAACTCCTATGACCAACCTGATTGAAGAAAAGCAAACGTCACCCTTGCGTTTTAAATTAGCCTTGGTCTTGTGGACCATGGGTGACTTCTTAGTTTCTTTCAATCTTATTTAAGGGCCCACCCTTGTTAACACCAGCTTTCAAAATTTTATCCCTTTATTGTACATCAGAACATCTTTAGTTTAACTATTGATGTTCATTTCATCAGTTTGAAGCATCCTATGCAACTCCGAAATGTTCCTATACATGTTGTGTATGTTGTAGTTCACCATAAATTGTTCATACACATCCGTTGCCTTTTGAAGACTATGTCTTCTTGCAACCCAACACTATCTAACCCAAATAAATAGAGTGTTAGAGTACTTTATGAATGCATCTCTAAGAGCTCTAGTGGCGTTAGAAGCTGGTTCCATAGGGATTGTGTTGGTCAAGGATAAATTCCTTCTTGATTTATTTGAGAACCCTTCTCAAATTTTGTACCAGTACAGAGACCTCATCCTTCCGAAGGATATGTCTCAGTGAATTAATTTGTGTTTTTATTTGCATTACGAAAGATTTAATATTAATATTACTTAACGTGTGTTTGAAGATTTGAATCAAATCCAACCTTTCGATTCTAAACCCTTTAGAATATGAACCATGATCCTTGATTCACTAAATTGAAGTACGTTTAGGTGCACCGCTCCAATTGAGTTATGTAGGTAGGACACCCGTCCAATCACATCCTATGTGACTCCTGGCTAGGTTATGTACATTTGTACATCCTATCCAATACCATAGGTCAGCCCTGGCTGACAATCATAGTCAAGTCAACTAAATTCAACTATGGCTCAGTTCTTATGTGGATGCTCCGCTAAGGCGCACAACATTCACAAAAAACTGACAAACTCATCATAGCCCACAACCCTGTGAATGCTCCGCTAAGGCGCACGACATCCACAAGGCTAGAACTAGTCCGAGTGTTGACATTTGGGTGGTATCTCACATGACTTGACATTACTTGTGATCGGTTATATTTGTTTCCGTTCATTATATTCAATACAATATTTTCTTAAAACCATCAACTACATTCAATGCAATGATGTTTCAAAATCCAATTTACATGGAATTCTTGATTAATATCCAGTTTTAGTCTTTGCATGTGGGTGATAGTTTATCATACAATACCATGCATATCCAATCAGCATAATATTAAATATAAACGTGCATAATATGACTCTTATCTAACTCGATTCTCATAAGGTCGGTCTATGAGAACCGACGATCACCCTAAGTGTAGGGAATTCAAAAGTCCTAAGAAGACTATCTTCTTTGGGCCTTTCTTGATTTACATCCTCTGGGTCTCCCACTGACTTAAACACTCCCACCAACTCCAAGTCGATGTCTCCATCCACCAAGACCTCCATCTGGTTCTACATCCCTCGTGGCTTGGAAATTATTACAAAATTACACGGTTCATAAACCGGAAAAAATTAAATAATAAAACTGAAATAGCGGTTACGCAGACCGTAAATTAAATTACAACCTTCAACCAGTGGTTCGCATACCGCAAATAAAGCAGTAAATTAAAGCATTCAATCATCGGCCTAAAGGGCTATACTAATGCACCATGCAATGCTACCACATCACACAACATCATGTTATCAAATATCGATGCAAGTTCTGATTTTATCTTGCTCTAATTAATTATTAAAGTGATAAAAATTGATTTATCGAAACCGAACATAATCTGGAATTTGAGAACAGAGAGTCCGCCACAGGGCCGCCACAGTCCGTGACTACCCTATAGTCTGACCGTAGCCGTTCCCAACAGTTTGTGGGCAACGCCCTTCACCACGGAGCCGTGGCCATACAATGGTCACGCACTGTGGCTGTGACCAAATCTTGGTCACGCCCCTGGCGCCACGGGGCCGCCACAGGCCCGTGTCGTGGCCTGTGACCTCTCAGTGATCACATCCGTGGCCAGACTTTTTGTCACGGACCCGTGACGGTCGTCTTCTACGATTCGCAAAATTTTTTCTGGATCGATTTTAAACAAAAATCATGCAGTATCCATTTTTATAAAGATCTAATCGGCATAAAATCGTAAAGAGCTTAATCATGCATACTATACACACAATAAGAAGCATTTTATTGATTAATCTAGCATGCAACCAGGCTCTGATACCACTATTGGGGAATGTAGGGTCCATATCATGGCAGCGGAAGAAATAATCAGAGACATAACTAAATTCTCATCCTAGAATCCATTGCAAATTACCAGATTAATCAAAAGATGGTTTTGAAGCTTTTACTTGAAATTAGATCCGTGTGTTTGGACATTAACCCAAATCCCATTTGGGAGGCCTACGTATCCCGTCCCACGGGAATCAAAACCCATGTAGTTCAAAGGGTTTTGACGTCTAGAACTATTTTGGTAGAGTGATGAGACTATCTCTCATCTGTGAGTCTCTCGGGTGAGTCACTGGTGAAGAAAGGGAAAAAGCAGAGCTTTCGTAAAAAGAAAACACACACTTTTCTGAACTGAAGCAGTCGTTATTTCTGCTTCAAAATATGGCACGTATTTTCAGAAATCGTTTCCGCAAATGTATCTCGCGTCGACCCGCCACGGGGACGTGGAAAATCTTTGCCGCACCGTGGCCATTTCTATGGTTTCACCACGGGCCCGTGGCCAATGACCTGGTCACGATCTCGTGGTTCACCTAGCTAGGGGTGGGCACTTTTTACCCAAAACCGAAACCGAACCGAGATCCAAACTGAAACCGAACCGAAGAACCGAGAAACATGGGTATCAGATCGGATTTGGATCTCAAAATTGAGAACTGAATTAATTCGGTTCGTTTCCGGTTCTAAGAGTTTAGAACCGCTAATTAACAGTTTCGGAACCGAACCGATTTTGGGGGTTTCAATTAGTATTTTTTGTATTACAATTTTATGTTTTAGCCTAAAAAGAGTTTAAATATGTATAATTTTCACCATAAATTGAACAATATTTTAATATCACATTAATTGGATCTAATTAAGCAAAACTATACAACTATATTAGAGAACCGGACCCTTAATTTCACAATTAATCATTCAATTGGGTCTGATTGGGTAGAACCGAGAACCGCACCGTAAAACCGGGCCCAGAACCAAACCGAAACCGACTTATCGGGTCCGGATTTGGGTCTCCAAAATGAAGAACCGATTGATTGGGTATGGTCCGGTTCTGACCGGTTCGGTCCAATTCCTGGAACCGTGCCCATCCCTACACTTAGCCACGATCTCTCCATATCCCCACGGTCTGCCACGGACTCGTGGCCAATTTCACGGTCCGTGGCCCTTTCCTTTCACCTTTCTTTTCCATTCTCTTGTCCTCAGTACACGTGCTTTGTGTGTGACCCTCTAGGCTCATGTCTCATTGGCAGATCGGCGTGAAATCCAATTTCACCCTATCCATCATAAGAGACATTATGATTGCCCAACGTACATGATTATCGATGACTCGACTTAATCTCTTATCGTATATGTCACTCTCTATTTGTCACTAGATTTCATGATTGATCATAAGGCATAGAGTTGTCATTCTTATTTAATCAGTCACTGTTTCTTGATATGTGACATGACTGAAAATGATACCCCGTATCATCCGCATGGCCATGCAATTTCTTTCAGTCATTCTCATCAAGTGTCCCAAACAGATATCGTTTCTATATCGGAGTATGAAGAACAAATCCCTTAGCCGTCTTTCGTATCACTCATGTAGCCCATCCTTGATCCAATCATAGCCGTTATGGCTACCCTGTTACAGATAAGTTAGGCGTATGTCAAACTCAGATGTTGACTACATAGTGATTATAAAGACTCCTTGGTCTAAGGATACAAGTATAAGGTACGACAACTGAATACGCTCATGACTGCATCTATGCTGCATACTTAGGTCGAGTCATCCAATATCATTTCCCAAATGATATCGATGATCTAACTCCGGTAATTCCATTACCAATGATTAGTAGAGTGTGATTATAAAGAGTCATCCTCATACTGGTCGCTTCTAGTGATGCTTATTTGACCAAGGACCCGTTGAATGTGATCCGTACGGACCAATTGTTCTACTATCAGTGATGACATACTCGATGAAATAGATTAAATCACATTTAACATATCATCACAACACAATAATAATATAAAACTTGATTTATTGTTACAGTAATGATGTAACAATTACTCATAATCTGAGATTGGACTATGACACAAACTCTATAGTGATTTATCACCTTGTTTATTAATTGATAAATATCTCAAAGGAGTATACAATATATATGCTACATGGTACACTAGGGTTTATACACAAGGGCCCGTACACAATAGGGCTAACCTATATACATTAATACTATATTATTTTACTATATTGACAACACATTCATGTTATCGTGTATATTGGTTTAATTCTTCTTCTTTCTCACCAATGCGCACATAAGCCTTTCTCTTTCATGCCTAAGAACATCACCAACACTCCCACTGATCAGCGTTGGCTCAATGGTCCCCGGCTTGTCCGTCACCGTCGGCCAACTAACTGGAACTAATGCCCACGTGTCATCTATGAATCCATCATCCTCTATTTCTCCATGTGTCTTTGAAGCACTGGAGCTCAAAAACCTACACAAAAATGTTAAATTTGACCTTATTTGAACTAACTAACGTGTAAATATACACTTAATATCACATAAGAACGAGCCATTTATTTCAACACTAAAATTGACTCGTGATATCATATTATATCACGCACAAAACCAAAAAACCTATAATTGTACCTTTTTTGTTGATAATCCTTGGAATCTTCATGACCTTCACTTGAATTAGTATTTGATGTTTCATTCGTGTATGATCCACAACATGAGACTTCAACGTCACTATAATCACCATTTGAACCCAAAAGTTCTGTTGAAGTGTTCAAGGACTCAAGCTTCCTCTTTAACAGAACCAGCTTCTTTTCAGCTCTCTTCTTCAATCTTAGCTCTTCCTTGACCTGCTTTTCCAGCTCAATCAGCTGTACACACCCACAAGAGATTCTCACTATATATGTGAAACCAAAAAAATAGTGCTTACATTTATATGAAATTACCTTTTTGTCCATGATCTCTGCCTCAATTTGTGCAGATCTTGAAGCTTGCCTCTCTGCTTGCAACCTCCCTCTCAGGCACTCAAGAGTCTTGACACCTTCATCTCCATCTTTATTCTTGCCACTCATATTTGCACTGAAAAAAAGCAACCCATCACACAAATGCCAAAAATTTACAAATCAAGAAAACTTAAATGTGTGGGTCTTGAGAGAACAAAAGCTGACCGCCAATCTCTCTTCTCACCCACAAGTCACCGTTTTCCTTTTTCCTCAGTGTGGTTTAGAAATCTCTTTTCTTTCTTGCAACATCATGTCATGAGGGTGGGTAGGTGGAGATTATTTTGTAAGAATTCTAGATAATATGTAAATAATAAAATTGTATATGATTTCAATAGGTGACATAAAAGATTATGAGTTCTAATCATTATTTAAAAAATCTAAGAAATTATGGCTTTTGAGCTGTAATGATTAATTGGGAATGACAGTACAACAAGTCTCAGGATTTGTGTGATATAGTTAAAAATTTAAAGAACGAAATAAAGACATAAAACTTGTGTTGTAAGCTGTAACTGATGACATAGTTTTGGATTGGGGTTGTCTGTACTGTACCTCATTTTTCTTGGTCCTTCAAGTGTGAATAATAATGAAAGATGGGGCTACACAGGGACACAATAAAATAACATCCATAATTGAGCATCATTATGGAGCCGTTTTGGAGTATGAATTTGATCTTGCACTGCACTCAACAAAAATTATTAAGAGACCACCACACCAAGCACTAGTAACTCTGTAAAGCTATCTATCTCTTAGTTTTTCCAGTAACAAAATACAGTCGTGGGTCATGTAAATAGGCCCATACCTAATCCACTCAATTGGGCCTTCAATTGATAGGTAGAGCCGTGTCAAGCGCAAGCCCATCTGCACACTGAAGAGACTCATGTTTGTGTACATGGCGCTTCTCTCTCACACACAACACACACTACTACATCTATCTTTATCCTATCTATAATACACACTACATTTCATCATCCACAAAAAATGCACCAACCTTCCCATGATGACACGTGTCATAATCACATGAAACTAGCAATGAGTAATAATCATCTATATACAAGAACCCCGTCCCGTTTGAGCGCTCATGTTGAGGAGAAGAGCCCAGAGCCGTTGGATCTCGGCGTAGACGTCGTCCGTGGGAAGCTGGAACCTGCAGCAGGGACACGTGTTGCTGTTCCTGAGCCAGGCCAAGGCGCATGCCCAGTGAAACAAGTGTTCACATGGCAGCTCGCACACGTCCCTCCCCTCCGCCATCTCCTCCTTGCAGATGGCGCACTCCGCCGCCGCCTCCGCCGTGACCTCCACCGACGGCAGCGCCACCACCGCCGCCGGAGACGCCGCCACGTCGCCGGATCCCGGTTTCCGGGTCCCCACGAAGCGCCGGCACCTGGCCACCGCCTCGACGTAGGGCATGAGAACGGCGCCGCCGTGGAGGCCGGAGAGGGTGAGCGATTCCCGGAGCCAGTAGGCGGCGAGGGCGGGGCGCCAGTGGGAGACGGGGGCGCGGAGGGCGTGGGGGTGGCGCTGGCGGAGGTCGCAGAGGAGGAGGAGGAGGAGGACGGCGTCGAGATCGCGGAGGGTGGTGGGGGAGGGGGCGGAGAGGGTGAGGAGGCGGAGGGAGGAGAGGAGGTGGCGGGCGAGGAGGAGGGGGAGGGAGAGGGAGTTGAGGCGGTCGAGGGTGAGGGAGAAAAGGGTGGGGGAGGAGAGGACGGTGGCAAGGCGGCGGCGGTGGCGGTGGGTGTGGGAGAGGACAGAGGCGGTGAGGTGGGTCACTTGGAGAGGGTGCAAGGAGGACAGGGCGCTCATAATAATGCTTTCTTCTTCCATGCTGTAGCTAGTCGCGCAAGGCGGAAACTTTATATAGTACCGTCAAACTGTATACGCAGGTGATGCGGTGGAGGGGAGATAAATTGTTTCATTTATATCCAAAAATTAAAAACTTATGAGGGGAGGGAGAAACATATAAATTTAAGAAATAATGACAAGTGAAATGTCACTTTTATACACTAACTGATTTTCTATGTTTCTTATAAAAATTTAATTTATATAAAAAAAGAGCAAGTGATTTTGTCATATGGCACAACTTTCTTCACAAGAAAGATTAATTGTTGCGTTTTTTTTATTTAGTTTTTCAATAAAAAAACTGTCAAAATCGATTTTCAACTGAAATTTCTGTGATTCATTGTTTTTGGTGTGTGTCCAAGTTCTTTGTATTAATATTTCGTGTCTGTTGATAATTGGTTTTGTGCGGTAGCGTCTGTTTGGTTGTGATTGTTCGTCATGTATTTATACTTGGGCGATGGGGGTGGTGTCGTCAGTGTGCTCATGGAATTTGACGCATAGCCCGCAGCTCGTTCTCGGGAAGAATCTGGTCGGTGTTGTGGTCCTCCGACCTTGCGTCTGTGTTAGCGGCTGCAGTGGCATCCGTGAGTTTTTCGGATTGAACGTTCACGTGGTAGGCGTTTGAATACCGGGTACTTGTCTTTCTTATTTCTTGTGTATTTCTTGAGTTTCGAATATGTTAGCGCGTTGACATGAATATGGTATTTTAGATTGGTTTTTGTATCCTCTGGTATTTTACTATAATGGTTGGTAATCGGTTTCTTTAATGTGTTTTTCAATATTGTATCATGTTACTAATTCTCAAATTGTTGGTGTAGGGAATCTTGTGGATGGGGTGTTGTTTTTTTTTTGTCATTGACAATTGCGGGACAATTTGTTGATTATATCAATAATTTTTTATTTCTAATATTTTAGTACTGAAATATCATATTACCTTAGTATAAACATGGAGGTCATTGAATCAAGTGACTTTTTGAGAAGAAAGCTGAAGGCGGCGATGTTGTTGTTTGTACGTTTCAGAGTCTTTGGGTTGAGTTCGTTTGTTTCTCAAGAAAGTGATGGAAAAGAAAGACTAATGGTTCCGTAAGTAATACTTTTTCTCTATTTGGTTCTTTGAATATTTATTGGGAAATGGTTTTGTTCTTTTGGATTTGAATTATTAGTTTTGCATTTAATTTTTATTATTGGTCATGTTCAATGGATTCAAGCAGATGTGGTGGTTAATTCTCTCGCTTCAATGATGCCGTTTGATGTCGTTTCAATCTCTTGATACGATTTGTTCAACTATAAGAATAGGTGCAATTGCCAATTGATGATTATTGTTCTTTTTGTTTATCGTGTTTTTTTAATATCCGATTTCAAAGTTTTTGATGATTAAGCATTCTGCCAATTTTTTAAATTGGGTAATATTGTTTTTTATGTTTGATTTCAATGTTCTTTATGCCGGTGTTTTGACTCTTTGTGGGGCACAACTTCTGTGCATTTTTTCAGTTCTCAGTGTTGCAACAGCGAGACAATAATGATTTAAATGATTGGTTAAGAGGTTAAATGCATTTTTCGGTTAAATGCATTTTTCGATTCTCAGCTTTAAATGATTTTGCAATGGACCCTGCAAGAACGAGATATTGCTCATAAAAATGGCAGTTAATGGGTATAGACTATAGTAGAATACCCACGTTGTAGTAGTTAAGAGGTATGAAATGTAATGACACATGTATGTAATCTTTCAGTGCTATATATAGATATTTTAGTAGAAATTATTATTATATTGTGATGATTGAATCAATAACATGTGTCCATTTTCAATGGTTTCTAATTTTGTATACATGACAAAGTTATTCTCAGATTTCTATCCATGTTTTAAATGTTTAAAAGTGTACAAAATGTTTTAATGTTTTAAACTATAAAAATGCTTAAATTTGTAATAATAATTAATGAATTACGAAATTCTTAAAATTGATGAGAAATAATCTGTAATATTAATCCTACCTATACTAGCCTCTCAATTAATTAAGAAATATCTATCAAATTTCTGCGTAATTAATTTTTGACTCCCTAACAAGTAACAAAATCTCTTAATCATACATACTTATCTCATTAATATAGAGTGAAATGTTAGACCCCTAAATCGTAATATCAATAAAAGAGAAAATTCAATCGCTCGAGGCACTTGTCGAGCGCATCTTTTATTCGGCGTGCTCTCTGCAAATCAACCATCCATGGTATCAATTTCGAAATTCCGTGTTTATGTGCACTAAGCATATTATCCGATTCAAATTCTGAGAACGAGATCAAAATTAAAATCGAGATTCAAAACGATTAATCAATTATAAGGAAAAGTCAAGTTACATCTCTGGTAACTCCAACTCAAATCTTCAAAAATATCTCTATCATATCAATAATAATTTTTATTATTCAAAAATAAAATAATTTGTCATTCCAGTTGGTAATAAATTGAAGTGAAATTCTTGATTTCAAATTTCTCTAGATCTAAATTAAAACAAATTCTAAAGGCATAATTAAAAATATACATCTATTGATGATCAATTAATAATAAATATCATTGGTTTCGAGAAAAAAGTTATTTAATATTAATAATATCTAATTTGAACCTCTCACCAAATTAATTCTATGATTAATATTTGATGTCAGCTCGTTTTGTATCGGAAGACGGTTCTTAGTAATATGAGCTCGTCTCGCTTTCTCAACAAACAAAATTGATATTACTTTGCCTAACAACTACATTCTCCCTAATTAAATTCATCTGCCGCTTAATTGAGGCTCTCTTAAATATAATACCTAATTAAATATAATTTATATATAATAATTCAAACTTTCAAAAAATTTATATATATAATAATTTCAGAATTAAATATAATAATTCACAAAACTAGTGTAATTAAGCTTCCGTAATCAATATCTATATTGTATATAAAAGAAGTAGGGAAATTGTACGCGTTGCAACTTCTTTATTTATATTTGAGTGTGTTCATGACTTTTGGTTAGTCAGTTATTTTAAAATTAACTACTTCTATTTTTATGGGTATGGGTGCAATAAATGTTAATACTCAATCAATAATACACCAATCCTAATATCAATCTAATCTAATCGTTGTGTCTTTTGCAATATTGGTTTGATGTAGTGTATTTGTTCATGTTCAATGCATGTGCCTGTTTATATTATTTGGTGTGTCTTTCATTATTTTTATATTCAATTGTTTCCAATGAATCAGTGTGTCTTTTGTTAGGTTGGTTAGATGCAGTGTGATTGTTTATGTTCAATGCATGTGTCTGTTTACATCCTTTCCAGTGCCTTTTCATTTTCTTTATAAGCATGGAACGTCGGGGAAGAAAAATGGTAGCGAGCACATCCGTATCAACCAAATTCCTGTGATTCGTTCTCAGAAATTTTCGATTTGCCGTTGAGATCCTCTGATATGTGATCGGTGTTAGCGGTAGCAATCGCACTTCGAATATTCTGATGGAGCGATTGCATGGTAGGTGTTGAGTCAGTTGGGTTTGTTGTGGGTGTCGTGAGTGTGAGCTTTTATGATAGACTGTGATTATTCTTGATTCTTCGTCTCTTCGCCAATATTTATATTTTTGTTTGCTGGATTTTTTTTGTTTCATCGGGATGGTGTTTTGTGGCAATCGAGTGTGGAAGTTGCAAGAAGTCTTCTCGGTAAGCACTTTTTTTTCCTCTTGAAGTTCCAAATGTAAATATCCACTGTATATTAGTTGTGTTTTGTAGTTTCTTTGCATATGAAACATTTATTATGGTGTTATTGACTATGGGTGTGCATGTACAAGAATTCAATAATAGGTTGGTCTCTTTCTCTAAATCTTCTTATGGTGTTAGATATCGAATATACTAATAGAGCGATTGCATGGTAGGTATTGAGTCGAATGGGTTTGTTGTGGGTGTCGTGAGTGTAAGCTTTTTTTGATGGACTGTAATTATTCTTGGTTCTTCGTCTCTTCGCCGGTAGTTATATTTTTGTTTGCTGGATTTTTTTGTTTCACCAGGATGGTGTTTTGTATACAAATGCAAGAAGAAGAAAAAACGGTTTGACAGTGTTCAACTTTTATATAGAATAATTTTACTATGCTTATTGTAAATACTTGGACAGTGTTGAAAATTCCCGAAATGAAAAAAAAAAAAACAAAACTATTTAGAATTGACACTCTCCTTTTAATTTTTGCTAATATGCAGGTAGGCAATTTACAGCGTAGCCGGATGAAATTAAAACGGGGTTGACCGAGGCATGAAAAGGGTGCAATCGGAGATCGTGTACCAATTGTTTCTACCTAAATAAACATAATCATAAAATTATTAATTTATCAAGACAAATAATTACTAATATCATATTATATAATGATGAATACATGTATATGAGTTTATTAAAATTATTGTCTCGCATGAACAAACTGAGCAGTCATGTTCCGTGACTTTATAAAAAATGATTTAATGACGAGAGCAGTCTTGTTTCGAGTCGTTTGGTTAAAGCTTGAGAGACTGATATAATATTTATTTGAAGTGAAAGTATAACTGTTGTTGAGATAATACGACATCGTTGTTTTAGAACGCATGACCCATCATAAGTTGGTGTGCTCATGATCTTGCATGTTATCAAAATGATTTTTATTTAATTTTTTTTTGTTATGTGGGTGTGATTTATCAAAAATATCTAAAATGTTATTATTGAATTAATAATTTATTCTCATTATTGAGTTGTAAATTTTGAAATGACAGTAATACAAGAAATTGTCACTTTAGAAACAATATTGAATTATTTATTCAGTCCAGAAGTAATTCTTTGATATGCTTACTATATTGTTGAAAATTGCTTTTTGATTTTTTTTGGTTGATTAAGAGCTGCATCTTATTACTTTTTTCATGTATATTTTAGAAAGCTCTTTTCAACAAATGCTAATTAATTGAAATTTATCGGTAGCTTCAACATTGTGAACCTGAAGTTTAGTGGGCCATGTTTGTTATGGAGATTTTGTTAGTCGTCCTCTCAAATTAGTTGGTGGAGGCAGTGTTGAGCATTTAATCTCATGATTTGGAGCATTTTGATTAATGGTGCACTGTGGCTTTGTGTCTCGTTGTCGAGATTGTAATGTTCTTGATTATTTTTATTTTTCTCTTATCCAAGTTTTCTGGGTTCTTAATGATATGAATTTAGAGACATTCATGATTATTTTTACAGGTAAATGTGTTGCTTCGAGGTTACTACGAGTGGAACTCAAGATAAGGTACGCTGAGAGAGGTTTCAATAAAACCGGAGAGGATCAGGATGGCGCAAAAAGGCTCGGTGTAGTTACGACGTTTTTGGTGATTGGCTTATTTTTAAGGAACTAGAGAAAATGTCATAAAGAATGTCGAAGAATCGTATGCAACATCTTGTATGACATTGTTAACGACATCTCAGCAAACATCCTGTTCGATGGAAATCAGGAAAGTCCATGTTCTGCAGAAAGTACGACTACGATTAGGAATTATGAAAAGTTCGAGAACCTCTCCGATTCAGGAAAGAAGAAAGAAGGTGATAAAGAGGAAAACCATTAGGGTTAGTACCCATGCTCGATTGCTATAAGAGATTAGGCTACCCCCTTAGCAATCGTGTGGTTCTTTTATTGTTTCCTAGCAATAATTTACAAAGCTCTTAGACGTGAAGGTTTGCGGGCTGAGAGGTTGTAGATTGTACTAAGGATATTGTGTATCACCATAACTATTGAGAGTTAGGTGATTGAGTGTTTACTGATCGCGTGAGTGAAGACTGCACGCAACCACAACATTCAACGACCACTTGAACCGACAGAGCAAGGTGATTGCTCGAAGAGTGGAATCAAGACGGAGTCTTGGATTTAGGGGGAGACACTGAGATAGGTTTGCACGTGTAATAAGTAGCATAAAGTATAGATCTTGGGATGATCATAGGTACTTGTATGTTTTGACGTATTGCTGATAGTGAAACCTTTCCACTAGCCTGAGAGCCCCCAGACGTAGGTGACGTTGCACCGAACTGGGTAAACAATTTGCTGTGTCGTTGTTTATTACGTTTTATATTTACTGTCCTGATTTATCTACGCAAGTTGTCATACACGGTGTTATAGCTTTCTACATAACATTGTGTGTGGGATCTTGCACAACTACCTGATCCAAATTTCACTCGGGCTTCTACGATAACTATGAAGATATTGAGAACACAAGAAACTGAGTTGTTGTTAGGCTCGAGCTTCGATGATAACTATGAAAAAATGTTAGGCTCGAGAGGTTTCACGGGTAGCCCGCGCAACGCGCGGTGCTCCACAATAGTTTAAGGAATAATGACATTTTGTTACACTTAACTGTAGTGAAATGACATTTTTATATCCTAATTATTTTTCTCTCTTTTTTAGTACCCTGGCAATTTTTTGTGACAACTTATACTAAAATAACTAAAATTGTTCAAATTTAATTTCAGAATTTGGGGCATAATTGTAATTGCATCTTAAATATAAATCAAATTGAACTAGAGATAAACAAAATTTTGGTTTTTTAAACCAATGGTAGTTTTTAGGTATTTTAGGCATTTTGAAGGTAGGTACTAAAAAAAGAGAAAACAATAATTAGAGTATGAAACTGTTATTTCGCTATAGTTAGGTGTAACAAAGTGTCATTATCCCTAAATTTAATCTAAAGGTATAAAGAAAAATATTTTGTGTAACTAAGTAACCTTTTCTCATATTTTGTACCATTCTTAACTAATAAGTTGGAGACTCCGTTCCTAACTAACTTATACGTTAACAGTTTCAGAGATAAGGAAAATTTTTGGAGCTCAGCAAAGTACAAAATGTGTTTTGTTGGACGTACAAAATACAATCATCTCTGACAAATATATATGAAATATGTAATAACTCTATTTTCAAATTGGCTATAAGTTGTTATTTAGGAGAAAATCACCTCTTATAATTTAAATCAAGAATCAATTTAAGTCATTGAAATAAATAAAAATAAGATGAAAACATGTTGATATGACTATATTGGACCAACTTTGTTGATATCAAGAACTTGGATCATTGATGATAATGATGATGATGATGTACCGCCCTCTTGGTATAACTATAACAATACTAGTAATTGACATAGTTCATCGAACCATGTCCATCGCTATAAATCACAAAGTCTGTCGCTACAATGTGTAGCAACGAGACCTCTACTCATAACTCATGACTACAACGTAGTAGCGACAGACAAAATGCATAGTGTTGTTGGACTTGTGGACAGGGTTTCACGAGCACCCGATACATGTAAGTGCATGCGATCGTCACAAATAATAACTAGCAAAATTGGGTACACTTAAGAAAGATGACTCGAAAGTAAGGAGCAGAGTTTGGGTTATTCGTCTTCGCCCAATTACGTGGGCTTAGAATTTTTTTCGTCTATTTTCACTCATTGTTTAATTATATTGACCACAATGGTTGTTTAATTACATTGGCCACAAGATGTGAGGATGGGAAATGTTCGGATATTGGTGGGAGCGGGTATTCTCATGATATCTTTAGTTGATCAATTCTACAAGAACAAATTTCTAGAGAACATGACTTTTTTTATCACATGCATTGTGTATCCTTTTTAATTTGTTTATTGGAGTTATGATTTAGTTAGTTTGTAATTTGTTTTACGTGATGCCAATTGAAGATGGATTCTTTAGGGATGAAATTAAACTATGATATGTTGTGAAATGAAGTTGAAAAAATTATTTATTTGAGGCCGATATGTAATTCTCAAAAACAAAGAAAAGAAATTTAATGAATTAAGGATTATTGAATCAATATTCATTCAAAGTAGTAATGAACATATCAAATTACTATACATTCATAAAAAACCTCGCCGAAATCTATACTGTCGGCGTAATTCCACCGGCACATGAAAGTGGCCAGAGGGTTGGACCTGGAGGCGATGCCGTCAAGGTTCTCCAGTAGGCCAAAATTCAAACACGCATGAATGACGTGATTTGAAAATTAGGAAATTGACTGAATGCATTTTTATCTTTTCGATTTCAAAATTAACATTTATCATCCAAAAACTTAATAGCTGAGAATTTATGAAAGTTGGGTGTGTCTAAAATAGCCACATTTTAATCCACTCAACACAAACTGGGCCAAGTGATAAGAAACTCGATCATGTGAGATCTTGAGTTTGAATCTTGTTACATGCTAGTTAGATTAGCATGTTTTCAATGATAGCCAATAAAAAAATTCACATCTTAAAACCTGACTTGATTAAGTATATGGAATTCTATCCATTCTCGATCACTAGTGTCTTGAATCAACCAACCTAAATTAAGAATACCACAATTTTTTTTGGTTTTACATTTTTACTAAGAGAAAATCACGGTTTGCTACACTTGTTTACAATTTGATTAGCACTTTGTTGTCCTTAACTTTTAAGTTTCATGCTTTCGTTACCTTTAATTCTAATACGTTGGATCGTTATTAATGCAACTTATTTTTCCTACAAAAGAATTAAAATATATCTGAATTTTTTAAAAAATCACAAAATTAAATTACTTCATCAATTATTTATTTTTTTTGAAGGTAAAAGAATTTCATTTATTAAATAACAACTAACCCGACATCATGCCAGACAGCTGAAGCTACAGATAATTGTACAGACCCCTCACCATAATCTCATATATTGCTAGTTAAAGCAAATTTGACCAATTCACAAGCCACTTAATTATGATCCAAACCACAAGATCGACGATCAAAATAAATAACAGAACATGTCCTAAAAGGGGACGTGGACAGTACACAACTCCTATCGATAATGATACCTCCAAAGATGTTCATCTCGCCCCGTTTAGCATCATGGAGAGTCACGGCCTCCACCTCATACGGATAGAGAAACCCCGTGATTTCGCTACAAATTGCTTTAAACAGGTTTCCATGATAACTTCGGAGACGAATCGACTCGAACTAGTTTACATCATGTAGAGTCACGACATCATCTCATAGAGATGGAGAAATCTCGTGATCTCACTGCAAACAACATTAAACCAGCTTGCTCGACCAATCATGCGATTGATAAGGGGGTCGCGAATTTTTAATAATGCAAGTCCTCCAAACTCTTTGTGCTTACCAAGATCAGACCCTTGACGCCAGAGAACCCCCGATGCAACCTAGTTCAGAGCCTAATGGGACACCTCGAGAACGTACTTAAACTTAAGAAAACAAAGACCCCCTAGTTTGATATGCTTACATATATCTGTCCATTGATGCCAGAGAACTCCGGATCCCTTCCAGTACAGAGCCATCAGAAAACCAAATTTGCAACGAGCCAGTCGCCAGAACTTTCCTGCCTTGTCACCGTTAAACCCCGCCTGAGTCCTTCTGCTCTCGTTGCACCACTCACCAACGAGATTATCTTCCCAACCACCGTTGACCCCCTCCCGGACCCGTCTTCCATTGCATATGATATCGAAATAATACCCCGTAACTTGCCTGCCCATCGCAAAGTCATCGTCGACCCGTAGAACCAAGAAACCTCTCGCCTCCAGCCCTCATGTACTCACAATCCAATCGAACCTACACCCAACCCCTCCCCAACCTCGCCGTCCCTCTCCGTTGCACCATGCCCTTATGCGAAAGTCACAGTTACAAATCATGACCTCTGTAGACTCCGGGTCGCAGCCGTTGCGACCCAATTAATAGTTAATGATTTTTGCTGATAAAAAAATTAATATTTAACAATTAACATATAATAAGTAATAACTTACAGTAATTAATAATATAATCATAACAATTATTACTATTTTTATAAAAAAAATTAATATTATTATCAATATAATATATTAGAAAAGTATTAAGAATAATAGTAAAACACATTTAGAAAAATATGGATGTACGTTGGGATTACATCATCCCACATTTTTCTCTGCGGTCGAGTTAAAGCCAAAGCTACGTCGACATGCACTTCGTTGTACCTGGCGGCGTCCACCACATCGACATGCGTTATGTTGTGGTTGATGGTCTCGCTGCTCCCTCCGATGGAGACGCAGAACTGAAGTGCCTCGACGTTCTTGCGAACCGCCGTGACATTAATTAGGGTCCTCCTCTCATAATAATTTTAATCCACATCAATTTTTTCGAACCCCGCTCGGAGAACCCTCATTAAACTGAGGGATAATGACATTTTGTTACACCTAACTATCGCGAAATGACAGTCTCATACCCTAACGAATGAACTCTCTTCTTTAGTATCCTGATAATTTTTTAATGACAACCTACAGTAAAATGACTAAAATGCCCTCTAATGGCTTTAAAATTTTTTAAAAGTGTCATGAATAGTGAACCGATTAAAAATTAAATCAGTTCAAATTAAACCTGAACTGAACCGGTTTAAATTACAAATCTTCTAAAATGCCCTCCAATATCTTTTAAATTTACAAAAAATACCATGAAGAGTGAATTTGGTTCATTGCCGCGAGAACGAGCCCGTCCCCGGTCGATCTGGTTCGTCGGTGGGAACGAGCTCGTTGCCACTGTCAATGGCATTGTCTTGAAGTGATGTGTTCGGGAGGGTTATGTGTCGGTTCTCGCCGATGGAGGAGTGTTACATGACATCGTGAAACGACCCCGCTGGTTCTGCGGGTCGGGAGGCCCGTTGGGAGGTTTCCAGCGGCTGCGCATGGGCGGATCTCAGCGGCTGGTGAGGAAGGGTATATAAATTGGTGGGCATGATTTTCGTGTGAATCGTTATGTCGTTGTAAATGAAGACAATGAGAGAGAGTGTGTGTGTGATGAGGACATCACTAGCATTGGACCATCGACGAGACTAGAAGATCAAGAACAGAACTCTATTAGACTACCAACACGTGGACAAACCAAGTACCAACTTAGAGACATAGTTCCAAGATACATCGTCAAAGATTTGGCCTTAATACTTCACAAAATTTACGACGTCAACGGTTCCATGGCGGTCACAAGACTTTGCATCATATATGCCACAACCGAACCGGACGTTCAACCGGCCACAAGGAGTATTTTATTTTAATCAAATAATTTTCTTTTTCTTTTTTCTTTTGGTGTAATTAAATGTGCACCATTAGTTCTCATTTACTTGGGGGTTTATTTTCCATTACTTATGTTTTTGGGGTTATGTTTTCTTTTTCATTCAATTGGTTTTATGACTATTGAATTGGAAGACCTTTGGGTAGTCTTTTCCTTCACTATAAATAAGTGTGTAAGCTCTAGTTTTGCGATTGTGTTTAGAGAAGATTCTCTTAGCTTTAGAACTTATCAAGAATTTGTGCTCAAAATTCTTGTGGCGTTCGTCCAAATTATCGACGGGATTTTCGCAACCCATCGTGGCTTCATTCGATTCATCCTATACTCGAAGGTTTCCAGGACGAAAACTTCGTATCTATCCTAACCTTTTTGATAGACGGTCCGCATAAGATTTTGAACTCCAACGAGTTCATATCAAATTGGTATCAGAGCTTTGGCTCTATCGAGGTTCATTTAATTATTGCTATTTTTTTATTTCTCAATTTGACTTTATTTCTTCCATTCTACATTTGTAATCTCAGTTTGCGACTCAAAAAGAAGAAAAAATATATATCTCTAGAACTATTTTACTAATATTATTTTTTTTTGTTCCCACTTTCGACAATTCCATCATCTAAAAATATTGTCTCCAATATATTTTCCTTACCTCTTGAAAAAGTGTTGTTGTTGAAGGATTGATTGTTCTCTACAGGTTGATCTTTCGCTCGAACGTTGGAAGATTTTTATGAAGAAAATTTTCTTGCATTAATTCTAAAAATATCAAGACTAAGAGAATGAGAGGAAAAAGGCAAGAGTGAAAACACGAGGGAAAAAAAGCCAATGCGAGTGACAATCACGAGTGACATATTCTTGTGAGGATTTTACATCTAATTATTGTTTTTTTGTAGAAAGAAAATGTCTCTACAAAGAGAAAAAAATGAGGAACTCGAAACTCTTGAATTGCTACGAGGCATGATTCAAAATATGAACAGAAGATTCACCATCCTTGAGGAAGCTGTCTTACGACCCTAAGCACCCCAACAAATTCCACCACCGCAAGATCAACCACGAAATGGAGGCCGCCAAAATCTTGAAGAGTACGAGACTGATGATCAAGGCGAATACCGACTATGTCGGCATGACTATCAACGTCGAGCTAATCATCGTAGGAAATCTCCATACAAAAACGATGAGCTAGATGATGATCGAAGGTCCGATCGAAGCTTCAGTCGGTATCAGAATCCAAACCAAGAAGAACTATCTCACGCCCGAGTAAAGATTCCTCCCTTTCATGGAAAGAATGATCCTGAAGCCTAACTCGATTGGGAGCGAAAAGTCGATATGATTTTTGATGGCCGACGTTGTTCAGAGGTAAGTAAAGTTAAACTCGTGTCCCTTGAGTTTTATGATTATGCATTAGTTTGGTGGGATCAAATGGCCTTAAACAGAAGAAAGCATCGCAAACCCGCCATCGACACATGGGAGCTTATGAAGTCCATCATGAGAAGAAGGTTTGTGCCGAACCACTACCATCGAGGTATTTATACCAAACTTCAATGACTCAGCCAAGGTAATCGAACTGTGAAGGAATACTACCAAGAGATGGAAATGTTAATGAGTCGTGCTGACGTGGAAGAAGATCGAGAGCAAACAATGGATCGATTCCTAGCCGGGCTCAATGTTGACATCGCCAACGAAGTAGAACTTCACCGTTACGTAGAGCTTGAAGAGATGGTACATGGCCAACACAATTGAGAAGCAATTAAAAAGAGGAAGTAGTCGATCGTCCAAGACTGCCGAAAAGACGTCTTGGAAGACTCAAGAAAAGACTTCTTGGAAGACACCCTACACACGACGAAAAGAAAAGGTGACGGAAAGCTCCAAACTAACGGCTCCACCAATGACCACTACACCAGTTGCCCGTGCTTCTCAGGACAAGACCGGTGCTAGCACATCAAGAAATAGCGACGTAGGGTGGTTCAAGTGCCAAGGCCGAGGACACATTGCTAGCCAATTCCCAAATAAGCGCACCATGATATTGACGGAAAATGGAGACTATGTCATCGACGAAGAATTGGAGGAGGAGGAAGAAGACGATGAAGAAGACCCGGATTACACTCTTGATGGTCTTAGACTTGGTACTTGGCGATCCTTAAGCGTGCTCGCCAAGGAGGACGAAAAGGCTCAACAGGAGACCGTATTCCAAACACGGTGCTACATAAAAGATAAGGTTTGTAGTTTAATTATTGGTTGTGGTAGTTGTACTAATGTATCAAGTACTACCTTGGTCGATAAGCTTGCTCTATTATTAATCAACCACCCACGACCCTACAAGCTTCAATGGCTCAACGATAATGGAGGTATAAAGGTCGCTTATCAAGTTGTCGTTCCATTTAAAATTGGGAGGTACGAAAACGAGGTCCTTTGCAACGTAGTTTCGATAGAGGCCGGACATGTACTACTTGGTCGGCCCTGGAAATTCGACCGAAAGGTATCCCACAACGGCTTCACTAACAAGTACACTTTCCGCCATAACCACCGCGACATCACCTTGTCACCGCTATCTCCAAAACAAGTTCTCCAAGATCAAGCACAAATGTACCAACAAAAAATAAAATGTGAGGGAGAGAGAGCGCAAACACTTGAGTGCCAAACACATGAGAGTCAAATACGTGAGAAAAAAAATAAGAGAGAAAAATAAAAATGAGAGTACACTACGAGAGAGAAAAAGAGAGAAAGCACAAAGAAACTTCTTTGCCAAAAAAGTGAGGTGATAAGAGCGCATCAATTCGGACAGGCGATGTTACTTATTGTCCTCAAGGAGAAGGTATTGTTGGCTTCTAACTCTTTATTGGATTTATCACCTTGTGTTGTACCACTTTTGCAGGAGTTTGAGGACGTGATTCCGGAGGACATTCCACCTGGATTGCCGCCAATCCGCGGGATCGAACACCAAATTGATTTTATCGCTAGAGTCTCAATTCTTAACCGTCCAGCCTATCGTACCAATCCCGACGAGACCAAGGAACTCCAACGACAAGTTGATGAACTCTTATCTAGAGGGTAGATCCGTGAAAGCATGAGTCCTTGAGCCGTATCTGTCTTACTTGTTCCTAAGAAAGATGGGACGTGGAGAATGTGTGTTGATTGCCAAGCCATCAACCAAATTACGGTAAAATATCGTTTTCCAATTTCTCGCATAGATGACATGTTAGATTAATTGCATAGTTCTTGCATTTTTTCTAAAATTGATTTAAGGAGTGGATATCACCAAATTCGCATGAAAGAATGAGATGAATGGAAAATGGCATTTAAAACTAAATATGGCTTATATGAATGGTTACTTATGCCTTTTGAATTGTCGAATGCACCTAGTACGTTTATGAGGCTAATGAATCATATCTTACAATCATTCATTGGGAAGTTTGTTATTGTTTACTTTGATGATATCCTCATTTATAGTAAAAACATGCATGATCACTTGTTACATTTGAGGACTATTTTTGAGACTCTACGTTCAGAAAAATTATATGCTAACCTCAACAAGTGTACTTTTTGCACCGACGAGATTGTCTTTCTTGGTTATGTTGTTAGTAACAAAGGAATTACCGTTGATCAAGAGAAAGTGAAAGCAATACAAGAATGGCCAACCCCAACCAACGCAGGCCATGTTCGAAGTTTTCATGGGCTCGCTAGTTTCTACCGGCGATTCGTCAAAGACTTTAACACCATCGCTGCCCCTCTCACCGAGGTAATCAAGAAGAATGTTGGTTTCAAATGGAACGAGGCTCAAGAAAAGGCATTTCAACTACTCAAAAACTGTCTCACAAAAGCACCCCTTTTAGCCTTGCCTGATTTTACAAAAACTTTTGAAATTGAGTGTGATGCCTCCAGAGTAGGCATTGGAGCTGTTCTCATGCAAGAAGGTCGTCCATTTGTATACTTTAGCGAGAAGCTAAGTGGAGCCTCATTAAATTATCCAAATATGACAAGGAGATGTACGGTTTGATTCGCGCACTTGAGATGTGGCGACATTAACTTATCTCACGAGAATTTGTCATTCACACCGACCATGAGACATTGAAGTACATCAAGAGACAACACAAACTCAACCGAAGACACGCACAATGGATCGAATTCCTTGAGGTATTTCTCTATGTCATCAAATATAAGAAAGGTAAGGAGAATTTGGTAGCTAATGCCCTTTCTCGGAGGTATGTACTTCTTTCTTCATTGGATGCAAGATTATTGGGACTTGAGGCTATAAAAGAGTTGTTTAAAAATGATCTCGGTTTTGATATAATCTTTGGAAATTGTGAAAATGTGGCATTTGGTGATTATTATAGACATGAAGGTTTTTTATTCAAAAGAACTAAATTGTGCATACCACATAGTTCACTTCGGGAATTACTTGTGAGAGAAGCTCATGGAGGTGGGTTGATGGGACATTTTGGAGAGGCAAAAATATTAAGGACACTTCAAGAACATTTTTTTTGGCCAAAACTTATTAAAGATGTGAAGAGAATTTGTGAACGATGTGTGATTTGTAAGCAAGCTAAATCAAAAGTCCAACCGCACGGTATTTACACATCGTTACCCATTCCATACGCACCATGGATAGATGTTTCAATGGATTTCTCTTAGAGCTTCCTCGCACCAAACATGGTCATGACTCGATATTTGTTGTTATTGACGGGTTCTCTAAAATGGCACATTTTATACCTTGTCACAAAACTGACGATGCTTCCAATATTGCTAATGTGTTTTTATCAAAGAAATTGTTAGATTGCATGGAATGCCCAAGATCATCGTTTCCGACCGCGACACCAAGTTCCTTAGCTACTTTTGAAAAACTTTATGGGGTAAGCTAGGCACGAAACTCCTTTTCTCTACAACTTTTCATCCTCAAACCGATGGTCAAACGGAAGTAGTCAATAGAACACTTTCCACTCTTTTGCGAGCACTCATCAAGAAAACATCAAAGAATGGGAAGATTGTCTACCTCACGTTGAGTTTGCATATAATCGTGCTATTCATTCTTCTACAAAATTTTCACCATTTGAAGTTGCTTATGGCTTTAATCCTTTAACTCCTTTGGATTTAGTTTCCTTACCAACTTCAGAGCATTTGAATCTAGATGGAGAAAAACGCGCAAAATATGTTCGTGACTTACATGCTGAAGTTCGGGTGAATATCGAGAAGAGAACGCAAGCTTACATGAAGCATGCAAACAAAGGACGACGAAAAATCACATTTGAGCCAGGAGATTTGGTGTGGGTTCATATGCGCAAAAAAGGTTTCCAAAAGAACGACTATCCAAGTTACTCCCTCACGGGAACGGTCCCTTTCAAGTTCTCTCAAAAATAGGAGACAATGCCTACAAATTAGATCTTCCTGGTGAGTACCATATAAGTCCTACTTTCAATGTATCTGACTTAACCCCTTTTTATGTAGATTTGGATTTGAAGGCAAATCCTTCTCAACCGGGAGGGAATGATGAGGACATCACTAGCATTGGACCATCGACGGGACTAGAAGATCAAGAACGGAACTCTATTGGACTACCAACATGTGGACAAACCAAGTACCAGCTTAGAGACATAGTTCCGAGATACTTCGTCAAAGATTTGGCCTTATTACTTCACAAAATTTACGACGTCAACGGTTCCATGGTGGTCACAAGACTTTGCATCATATATGCCAAAACTGAATCGGACGTTCAACCGGCCACAAGGAGTATTTTATTTTAATCAAATAATTTTATTTTTATTTTTTCTTTTGGTGTAATTAAATGTGCACCATTAGTTCTCATTTACTTGGGGGGTTTATTTTCCATTACTTATGTTTTTGGGGTTATGTTCTCTTTTTCATTCAATTGGTTTTATGACCATTGAATTGGAATACCTTTGGGTAGTCTTTTCCTTCACTATAAATAAGTGTGTAAGCTCTAGTTTGAGATAGACTTGAATTATATAAACCATTGTGTGATTGTGTGTTTAGAGAGGATTCTCTTAGCTCTAGAACTTATCAAGAATTTGTGCTCAAAATTCTTGTGGCGTTCATCCGAATTATCGACGGGATTTCCGCAACCCATCATGGCTTCATTCGATCCATCCTACACTCGAAGGTTTCCAGCACGAAAATTTTGTATCTATCCTAACCTTTTTGATAGACGGTCCGCGTAAGATTTTGAACTCCAACGAGTTCATATTAGAGAGAGAGAGAGAGAGAGAGAGAGAGAGAGAGAGATTTAGCGATGGATAGAGAATTAGGGAAATGGTTTAGGGTTAATTAAAAATAATTAATTATATAATTAATAATAAATTAATTGTATTATTTTAATTATTTGAAAATAAACAAATTTATTAATGACTATTAAGCTCTTAAATTTAATTTAGATTTGAGGGTATAATTACATATTAAAAATAAACTAAATTAAACTAGAAATAAATCAAATTGAACCGGTTGAAATTTGGTTCCTTAACCTGAGATAGTTTAGGTATTTTAAAAATTAATGAGGTAGATTGTCAAAAAAATTGCTAGGGTACTAAAAGAGAATTCATTAGCTAGTGTATGAAACTTTCATTTCGCGACAGTTATGTGTAACAAAGTGTCATTATCTCTTAAATCGATCATATTCATCGTCATCACATCGTGAAATTGTCAAAATCGTTATACCAACTCTGATGAAAAAATATCATGGTCTCTAATTCTCCAAATCGAATCGCAATGACTCTATGAACTAACCATCATGTGGACGATGCACTTGAGGAAGAGAGCAAATAGGGCGATTTTTGGATAGTGGCATGGTCGAACCTGGATATGGTCGGACCCGAGTTCACCAAAAGAGGCCAATTTCTATTTTTGTTCTTCTTATATTTTTTGTTAATTTCTAAATTTTAAAATAAGGTCAATTTTAACATTTTGAAAAAAAATCATTCTTTTATTCGTCCTCTTTTAACGGAACTGTACGTATTTACCAACTGATGAAACTTAACTCAAGAACACAAGAAAAGAACTATTAGAAGTCAAATCTATTTACAAGAATATAATTCAAATAAGTCAATGTATTTAATTAGTTGATCAAACAAGTTTTGATGAGTTCAAATTAGGGATAATAACAATTATTAAACACATTTAGCACATAAGTAAGTATTTACAAAAAAAAATTATCTTGTCAGTTCCCCTAAATTCATATATTTTTCCATGAGTACACGTAATGGTCCCTCGAGTTCTCGAAAATTCGCCACGTCAATCCACCATCGTATAAGTTGTTTATAGTCGAAGCCACCGATTTTTTTATAAACGTTGGAAAAATATGAATTTTAGATGAGCTCACAAAACAAAAAGAAGTTATGCGCGCAAAACATCCCAAAAAAGAAGTTATTATCCATTTAAATTATTTTATTACATCTAATTTACTAGTTTAATTCATTTAGTTAAATTCCAACGGGAGACATGGACTGGAATGCATAAGACTTGGCGGCTAAGGTGGTTATTACATGGAATAGAGTGGCTGCAAATGGTAGGGCCCTGTTTGTCTGTCCACAAGTAGACGTCGAGTCGCACACGTTAACACATGATTTGGCACCTCCTATTTGTCTTGGATCCACAACTATTCACATCAATTCATTAAACAACCAAACAGTCACCAAAGTCCTATCACCTTCTTCCTCAATATGGATCCTTTCTCTTGTTCCCTCTTCCAAAACTCCATTACTGCACCTAATATTCCTTCCATGTCGGTCACCATTGTCTAATCTTATTATGGACCCAATAAATTCTATCAATTATACGATGCGATTATATTCAGGAATTCATACTTTGTGGCCTTTTTTACATTATCATAAGTTTTTGGATTAGTCCGTGTCCTGATCTAAATATAAGAAGAGGGTTGTAAGAGGTTAGTTAATTCTTTTATTTGTCTACCCTTTCTCCACTTCCAATTAATCTTGGATCTTGAGAGAATTGTAAGCAAATCGATACGATGGCATATTGGTCATCACGTTCAAGTGTGTTGGGGGCACAACACATGTAATAATATTTTAGGGCAGCCCAAAAAAAATCAAGATTTGGATCCGACCATTTGGCAAAAACCAGAGAAAACCCAAACTCTTGTCCTCAATAATGCCAGTCCATGCTTCAACTTGAAGCAAACATCTTCCACAAAAAATAGAAAAAAAAAGGTAAGAAGATTCAAGTCTATTGAGAAGGTTCTCTAACATTTTCTACTCATGTCATGCATGTGTGCATTACAATGGTTAAAATTACGGATCGTTTACTAATGAAAACAGAAAATGATTTCTAATTGTCAAGCGCTATGCGTAAACAAGTAAATACGAATATTGGAGAATAGAAATGCTACGCTCTAGAATCTTGCAAAACTAATCATTAATACACTACCAATAATCTCATGGAAAAGACTATATAGCATTTTCGGTGGCCGCATATGCTGACATTCATTGTTGCTCAAAGAATCAAATAAAGGTCATCAATGTTGTGCTCCACCAAAAGATTTGTACTCTTATCACATGGGAAGGAATCAATAATTGTTAGGCCAGCAAAAGGGGGGTTTTTATATGGTCGGGTTAACTTGGAACTTGTGAGCCTTAATCGGATCAAACCCGGTTCCTCAATTTCGGGATCAAATTCAGACAAGTAATAAAAATGGCACAGTTGTAATAGACACAAAAGTTGGGCGGTTCTCGTGTTACTCAACCGACCCAACTTCTATTGGGCCTTCATTTTGAGCCTGATTTCCAGGCTCAAATTTTCAATCAAGCCTTATTTTCTTACTTACGGCTATTTATTTACTTTTTAATTTGGTTCGAGTTTGGTTTTCGATCCAAATTACACACCATGAATTAAAAATGACTGTCAATCAGGATAACTTAGGGTTAATATTATGCTAAACTCATGGGTCTAACATAATATTAACCCTAATTTACCCTGATTGACAATTACATTACATGCAATGTCAACACTATAGTTATAAATAGACACGCATTCAAAATCGAAAGTTAAAACTTTACAAAATAGAGAAAAGTGTTGGAATATGATACCTGTAATGACGTGGCACACAACACCGTTATCCAAATCCTTTTGTTGTTGATATCTGATACTGAGCAGACGAAGAAGAATAAATAATTTAGGCTGGACCGCGTCATGGTAAGGAGGCCACTGACTTGAAAACAATTATCCCGGGTGGAACAATGTAGACTTTGACCAAGGGAAAAAGATCTTACCAAGGAATTTTCGCCGATTGAACAAACAACAGTCTGGAAGACCGTCTGATTGTGCAATCGAAGAAAAACGAAGGAAGAAAGTTGAAGAGAAATTTTGGCAGAAATATCTGAGGGGAAATCAATTAAACCCACATTAAACCAGTCCATCAATGCCTCCAATAAATACATGAAACTAGCCCGCACCGCAGGTGCTCTACCAAAGCCCAAAGCCCGAGCAGAGTCGGACCCGTGCCCGTGCCCGAGCCGGACAGACGGCAGCGGCGACGCGCGTGTGGGTTTGACCCAAGCCTCAGGTTACCCCTTATTAGGCCCACACAAACTAAAGAGGAGAGCGAAAAATTTTAAACCCAAAATACCTTTTCAATTCTTTCAATGTGGGATTCCAACAAAGAAGACTTTTAACCAATCAAATCTCAACAATCCCCCACAAAAGCCTTACAAATAAAGGGTTTAAAAAAAAGGAGAAGTTCTTGGACAAAGGAAGATGTGATACTTAATGTCTTTCGACTTGAATTGACACATAGTGAAGTGAGGCAACAACGTACTTGTGAAAACGAGTCAATTGCTTCTTGAACTTGTTTTCATTTTCTGGTGAGACCCCCACAACAGATATCTTATCTTCTAATCTACACGTTTCGAGATACCTGATCTACGCTTTTAAGGCCATGCGTACACCTCGGTCTCGCGAGTGTATTTGGAAAACTTTTTCGAGTCTTTCACTGATGGCGGCCAAACCATCACACCCGCATAGGTAGCTTGTCAGGTACGTCTCACCAGTATTGACTAATGAGCTATTAATGACAGAGAGTCCAACCTGTCAGTTGCAGACGAATCTCATCAAGTGTGTCTCGATAGCACCGCCAAGAACTGGTTATGAGTCATCAGTATCAACAATCCATCTAGTGCGTCTCGATAGCACCACTAAGAACTGGTTATGGATTGTCAGACTTGAGATCCATCAAGTGCGTCTCAATAGCACCACCAAAAACTGGTTATGGAATCTCTAACACAACTTTATGGACAAAGTAGTGCAGCGAGAGTTATATGGTTTCGTTCGACTGGTCATTGGTATTCACCATACTTTCACAATGATGGCTTAAGCCCCATCCCCCTCGAAGTGTCAATGACAACTTTCCTTGGTAATCCCTTTATAAAAGGGTCAACAAGATTCTTTTCGGATCTCACATAATCCAAAGAAATTACTCCATCTCTCAGGAGTTGTCGAATCACACTGTGCCTTAGGCGAACATGTCTTTTCTTTCCATTGTAGACATTGCTCTTTGCCACGCATATGGTTGACTGAGAATCACAACGTAGTGATACCGGAATTGCCTGTCGTCCCCAGAAGGGCATGTCGGCCAATAGGTTTCTCAGCCAATATGCTTCTTGCCCTACCAACTCGAGGGCAATCAGCTCGAATTCCATCGTGGAGTTTGCAATGCACGATTGTTTGGAGGATTTCCAAGAGTAAAGACATAAATGCTTGTAGAAGTTACCTCATCCTTACTTGAAACCCAATTTGCATCACAGAATCCTTCTAAACAGCAGGAAATTTGCTGTAATGCAATGACTAGTCAATGGTCCCTTTTCAAGTACTTCAGTAGACGACGAAGGGCTTCCCAATGTTCTTTACTAGGGTTGTGAGTGTAACGACTCAACCTGCTCACCGCATAGGCAATGTCGGGTCGTGTACAGTTCACGAGGAACATCAACTTCTTATGATCTTGGCATACTAGACTTGTGACACGCTGTCTCCCAAGTTCTTCGTCAAATGTATGTAAGGATCATAAGGAGTCCTTACAGGTGTGATATCAAAAGAGTTGAATTTCTTCAATACCTTTTCAACATAGTGAGATTGACTTAGAGAGATGCCATCAGAGTCCCTCAAAACCTTCACTCCTAAGATGACATCTACCTCCCCTAAGTCTTTGATCTCAAAGTTGGATGATAGAAACTCCTTGGTTTTGTTTATAACAACCAAATTATTACCAAGGATTAACATATCATCAACATAAAGGCATATAATCACACAATCTGATCCAACCAACTTTGTGTAAACACACGAATCAGAGTTGTTGACAGTATATCCGTTACTCACCAAAGTGTTGTGGAATTTTTCATACCATTGCTTTGGTGCTTGTTTCAGTCCATAAAGTGACTTCTTCAACTTACAGACCTTTTCCTCTTGACCTTTTATCACGAATCCCTCGGGTTGTGACATATAGATCTCCTCGTGAAGATCTCCATTCAAGAAGGCGGTTTTGACATCCATCTGATGTATAACCAACTCATGGATTGCAGCTAGAGCGATTAGTGATCTAATCATAGCTATCTTGGTCACAGGGGAATAGGTGTCGAAGTAGTCAATGTCTTTCTTATAAGTAAATCCTCGGACCACTAGTCTTGCCTTGAACCTTTCAATTGTACCGTCAGGCCTTAGTTTCCTCTTGAATATCCACTTACTACTAATGGGTTTACACCCTTAGATAGGTCGAATAATTCCCAAGTCTGATTTGACATGATAGAGGCTTGTTCATTATCAACAGCTTCCTTCCGAAAACCAGCATCAACGGATCTCAATGCTTCTCTGTAGGTTTTAGCATCATATTCTGTCAGATAGGCAGATACTGGTTCTTCACTCACAAAGTCCACATTCATGATCTCAGCTAGAAACGAAATAACAAAATCATCTCCAAAGTCCTTTTCGATTCTAGGTCTCTTGCTTCGTCTTTGGTTCATCACCCTGAACCTCTGGAGCAAAAGAACTTACTTGTGTGTGGAGCTCTTCAGTCACATTATGGACATCCTCCAATTCTGAAGATAACGAGGGGGTAGCGGCATTCTTCTTCAATGGGAACACATGCTCAAAAAACTCGGCGTCTCTTGCCTCAGATATGAAAAGATCATGTAAAGACATGAATCTGTAGGCAGCGCTGTTTTGGGCATAACCGATTAGAACACAACCATAGGTCTTGGGACCTATGTTGGTTCTCTTCGGAGGAGGTAGACCGACTTTAGCTAAACACCCCCACACATTCAAGAAACTCAAGTTGGGGGCGTAACCCTTCCATAACTCATAGGGGGTCTTGTCAAGATTCTTGTGAGGAACCTTGTTAAGAATATGACATGCTGAGAGAACAGCTTCCCCCCACATCTCGTCAGAAAGACCGGAACTTAGAAGCATTGCATTCATCATGTTCTTCAAAGTTCTGTTCTGCGTTCAACTACTCTGTTCTGTTGCGCTAAGTAGGGCGCACTCAACTCGTGAATAATTCCATTCTTCTCCCATAAGTCGACTAGGAAGTTTGAGCCATACTCTCCGCCTCGATCAGATCTAACTCTCTTGATCTTTCGATCAAGTTGGTTTTCCACTTCATTCTTATATTTGATGAACATCTCTTCAGCCTCATCTTTTTTTCGAAGCAAGTATACTCGGGTGAACCGTAAACAATTATCGATGAATGTCACGTAGTAATGTTTACCACCTTTACTCCTAGTATTCTTAAAATCAGCTAAGTTGGAGTAAATTAAGTCTAGGAGATTTGAATGTCTTTGAGTTACTAGTTTACATGCCTTTTTTGTAAACTTTGTGAGGTGGGCCCGCATGGAGTCCCTTGTCATTGATCCATCCCCACATTTAGAGCCAGATTGGCATCGTCCCGGGCTTAAAGGTCCCAATTTGTACCACTATTACGCCCCCGGGCTTGTTGGTGTGAATGTGCAGAATACAGGTAAAAATGGTCAAAAACTGAGCTAACGCGAGGAGTCGGGAAAGCAAGACAGCAAGAGACAAGGAAGGTTCGGAAGTGACGATCATTACAGTGGTGTAATGATCGTTACAGTAGTGTAACGATCGTTACAGTGATCGTTACACTACTCAAGCCCGAGACACTGAGCTGTAACGATGGTGTAACGACAGGTGCAACGCCGCTGTAACGATGATGTAATGATCGTTACACCACTGTAACGATCGTTACACCTACCAGTCGCAAAGGAGCTATATACTGCCGACTCGACGTGTTTTTCAGACCTAGAGAGGATTGGGAGATGACACGAGCTATAGAGAAGTGAGAAGGACGAACTTGATCGAGTGAGGAGCAATTCGGGGCGTTTGATAGAAGCTCTAATCCGCTCAAGGGAGATCAAGGTGCAAACACCCGACGCGTAACAACCCAAGGATCAAGAGGGATTCTACCTTCGAATATCTTCAACCTTTTGGTTATAGGGTTCTTTCTCTCCACTCTTACACATTGTTTCTTTGATTTATGGTTCTAGCACCATGATTATGGGCTAAATACCCTTAATCATGGGTGCTAGGTCTCGAACTATGTTACTTTAAGTGTTATTGACCTCCCTGAGAGGGGTGGTAAATATCCCGAGGCTAGGCTAACACCACACCGAGATGAGGTGTTAGAGAAATTGTTGCATAGGGTTCAGCACATTCACGTTTTATTTAGTCCATAATTGAGATTTTCTTAGTGACCTAGAGACCTAGCACCCATGGTTCCGCGTCTGAATAGTTTTCTATAAACTATCTCGTACTTAATTGTTAAAATTTAAATCAATTAAAAAGCACAACAAATAAATCGTTATTTAAGCAGCACTGATCACATAACTTAATCTGACGTTATAAGTTTGGTCTCTGTGGATTCGTCCCGGTCTTACCGTTTATCACATGTAACGACCGCGTGCACTTGCGCGTTATCGGGTGCCTGTGGACAACTGTCTACGAGCCCATCAAGTTTTTGGCGTCGTTGCCGGGGACCAACAGTTAATATCAGTTTAGATTGTGTTGTCAATTTTAATTTTTAATTTCTCTAATTTTCAGTTGTCTGGAATTCATATTGTAGGTGTGAACGTGCATGACCCGTTCATCAGGAGCACCTTATAGTTACGACGGTTTTAGAGATTGGCAGATTTTTAAAGGAACTGAAGAACATGTTACAAAGAATGTCGAAGCATCTTCTACGACATCCTGTGTGACATTATTGACGGCGTCTCGGCAAACATCCTGATCGACAGAAATCAGGAAAGTGCAGTTTCGGCAGAAAAGCAAGAAGACAATTAGGAAACTGCAGAACGACTCCTAATCTGAAAAGGAGAAAGACGGTGATTAAGAGGAAACCCTTTAGGGTTAGTACTCATCCACGATTGCTATAAAAGCTTAGGCTACCCCCTTAGCAATTGTGTGGTTCTTTATTTGTTTCCTAGCAACAATTTGCAAGGTTCTTAAACGTGAAGGTTTGCGGGCTGAGAAATTGCAGATTGAGCTTAGGATATTGTGCATCACATAACTATAGAGAGTTAGGTGATTGAGGGTTTACTAAAGACGTGAGTGAAGACTGCACGCAACCACCAAGCTTGAAGAAGACTTGAAGACGACAGAGCAAGGCGATTGCTCGAAGAGTGGAATCAAGACGTTCTTGGATTCAGGGGGAGACCCTGAGATAGATTGCACTGTAAGACGTAGCATAAAGTATAGATCTAGGGGTGATCACAGGTACTTGTATGTTCTGACGGATTACTGATAAGTGAAATCTTTCCACTAGGCTGAGAGCCCCCAGACGTAGGTGACGTTGCACCGAACTGGGTAAACAATCTGATGTGTCATTACGTATAGCTTTGTATTTACTGTCCTGCATTATCTACGCAAGAAGTCAGACACAACGTTATAGCATCCTGCGTAACATTGTGTGTGGCATCTTGCACGACTAGCTGATCAGAATTTCACACCTGAATTCACGTACAATCCAGAAATTGAAGCAGCGTGCAGGCTTAACAACACAATTTCTGGATAACAACCACGAGACCACAAGACTCGGATAACATGAGTCTGAACGACGAGGAGGCGACCAATCAAGCCAATCTCAATCAAGCAGCAGCTAATGTTGGCAATGATGGTCAGATCCCTCGAGGCATGGTGCCACCTTTTCAGCCGGGTATACAACCTAACGCCAATACAAATTAAGCGCAAGAAAGGGGAGCACTACAGTACAACCCAAATCTCTTTGAATTGAGGCCGGTGCACGTGAGCATGCTAATGGCAATGAGCCAATTCAATGGGTTGTCAAAAGAAGACCCGAACCTGCATCTGCGCAGGTTTGAGTAGATATGTGATGCCACTGGGGCAGGAGTGCCAAGAGATCTGCTAAGGTACAAACTAGTCCCGTTTTCACTGGCCAGAGCAGCTAGTGAATGGTTTATGTCATTGAAAATTGAGGATACACAGAATTGGCCAGTTCTCAAGAAACTATTCCTAAGCTAATACACCCCCCCACCCCATGAAGACGGCCAAGATCAGAGGAGAAATTTTTTGGTTCCAGCAATTTGATAAGAAGACCTTACATGATGCCTGGGAGCGGTATAAGGCACTACTGCGAAAGTGCCCGAACCATCAGCTAAACTTGTATGTCCAGAATGAGCTATTATACAATGGGTTTGATTCAAGTTCTCAGCTGATTATAGATGATGTAGGAGGAGGTCCACTTATGAGCAAGGACCCTGTAGATGCATACGCTCAAATTGAGCTGTGTGAAAACAATAACTTTATGTACCACAAGGAAAGAAGAGTTCCAGCACATCAGGTTGCATTTGTTGATGATAGTAAGGCGATACTAGACCTACAAACAAAGTATAATGATATGTTACTCATGATTCAGGGTAGTCAGCAAGCTCAAGCCCAGGTAGTACAAGCTGATGTTCAGCAGAATCATCAATACTGTGAAATATGCAAGGTGGACGACCATGACACTGAATGGCAGGAAGAGCAGTTGACATCTGTGCTGCAAAAGCATAAGGGAACCATCATATGGACTTTGGCTGATATATAGGGTATCAGCCCAATGTATTGCACCCACAAGATCATTCTTGAAGACAAACATCATGGATCGGTGGAACATTAGAGGCGGTTGAACCCCGCGATGAAGGAAGTTGTAAAAAGGAAATTTTGAAGTGGCTGGACACAGGGATAATATTTCCCATATCTGACAGTAAGTGGGTAAGTCATGTGCAATGTGTCCCCAAGAAAGGGGGGATGACAGTCGTTGCTAATGTCAAGAATGAACTGATTCCATCAAGAACTGTAGTAGGATGGAGAATTTGCATGGATTACAGGAAACTCAACAAGGCAACCCGAAAGGACCATTTTCCGCTCCCATTCATCGATCAGATGCTCGATCGATTAGCGGGGAATGAGTTTTACTGCTTTCTGGACGGTTACAGTGGATACAACCAGATCCATATAGCGCCCGAAGACCAGGAGAAAACCACTTTCACATGCCCCTATGACACTTTCGACTTTAAAAGAATGTCATTCGGGCTATGCAATGCACCGACCACGTTCCAGAGATGTATGATGGCAATATTCAGTGATATGGCAGAAGATTTCTTGGAAATCTTCATGGACGATTTTTCAGTCTTTAGAAAGTCGTTCGATGGATGCCTGAGTCATTTGGAGCAGGTGCTAAAGAGAAGTGAAGAATGCAACCTCGTGCTAAAGTGGGAAAAATGACATTTCATGGTAAAGGAAGACATTTTACTAGGTCATCACATCTCCAGAGAAGGCATCCAAGTGGACAAGGCAAAAATTGAAGTAATATCGAGCTTACCACCTCCGAGTTCAGTGAAGATGGTAAGGAGCTTTTTGGGCCATGTCGGCTTTTCCAGGAGATTCATAAAAGACTTCTCCAAACTAGCACAACCACTTTGTGCATTACTGGAGAAGGAAGCCAAGTTTGACTTCACGGCAGATTGCTGAAGGCCTTCGAGGAGTTGAAGAGGAAGCTAGTTTCAGCACCGATTGTCATATCTCCAGATTGGAATAAACCATTTGAGGTGATGTGTGACGCGAGCGACTATGCATTAGGTGCAGTATTGGGACAGAAGCATGAGTAATATTCCGAGCCACATATTATGCGAGCAAAATAATGAATTGCGTGCAGGAGAACTACACAGTGACAGAAAAGGAACTCCTGGCGGTGGTCTTTGCTGTGGAGAAGTTCAGACAGTACCTGTTGGGCAGCCAAACCATTATCCACACCGATCACTCAACAATCAGGTACCTTATGTCTAAGAAAGAAGCGAAAGCTAGACTGATTCGTTGGGTGTTATTGTTGCAGGAATTCGAAATTGAAATTCTGGATAGGAAGGGCATAAGGAACCAAGTGGCTGACCACCTGTCCAGACTTGAGAATGAGGAATATGATGAAGGAGCGAGCATCAGAGAAAGCTTTCTAGATGAACAGCTTTTCGGGATCAAGGCAACTATGCCATGGTACTCAGACATTGCAAACTACGTGGCATGTGAGATCTTGCCTCCTGACATGTCAAGCCAACAAAAGAAGAAGCTCATCCATGACTGTTGACAATACTATTAGGACGAACCATACTTGTTCAAGCGCGGTGTAGATTCTATCCTCCAAAGATGCATCCCAGAGGAAGAGGTAACTGATATCTTAAGAGCCTGTCATAGTTCACCTTAAGGAGGTCATTACAGAGGTGATAGGACAGCTCATAAAATACTCCAGTCAGGCTTTTATTGGCCAACCCTGTTTAAAGATGCACACGAATTTGTGAAATCTTGCGACAGGTGTTAGAGGACGGGGAATATCTCCCGGCGTCATGAGATGCCCTTGACTAATATTTTGGAAGTCGAGCTTTTTGATGTTTAGGGTACTGATTTTATGAGGCCTTTTCCCTCTTCTTTCGGAAAAAAAATAAATCATTGTTACGGTTGACTATGTGTCAAAATGGGTCGAGGCTGAAGCGTGTATAACCGTAATAAACGTTATAAAGAAAAACATTTTTTCACGGTTTGGTGCGCCGTGGGCTATTATTAGTGACTGGGGCACTCATTTTCGCAACAAAATATTTAAAGCAATTGCAAAGAAGTTTGGAGTGAAACATAAAATGTCAGTTGCTTATCATCCTCAAGCTAATGGGCAGGCTGAAGTTGCGAACCGCGAGATAAAACAGATATTGGAGAAAATGGTAAGTCCTTCGCTTAAGGATTGGTCTCAAAGGCTAGATGATGCGCTATGGGCGTATCGAACTACTTACAAAACTCCATTACAGATGTCGCCCTACCGGCTCGTGTTTGGGAAAGTGTGCCACCTCTCAATTGAGATTGAGCACAAGGCCTTATGGGCCATCGATAAGTGTAACCTTGAGCTCGAAAAAGCGGGGTCTAAGAGACTCCTCGAGCTCGAGGAAGTGCAAGAGTGGAAACGTGAGGCATATGAGAGTAACAAGATATATAAGGAAAAGACTAAGGGCTGGCATGGCAAGCACTTGATTAAACGGACATTTGAACATGATCAACTAGTTTTGCTGTTTAAAGCTAAACTTGCTTTGCACCCCGGCAAACTCAAATCGAGGTGGTCGGGGCCATTTAAAGTACTAACTGTTTTTGATAGTGCTGCAGTGGAGCTATTGAACCCTCGCGACAACTCGATCTTCATTGTGAACGGTCAGCAGGTGAAGCATTATTATGGAGCCGACCAGGGAGAAAAAGTCGGAATGATAGAGGCGTGGGTTGTTGAGCTAGTGGAGCTTGAGGAGACCTGCTGAAGGGGTGTCATTCCGTCCAGCTCAAGGATGTTAAACAAAGCGCTAATGGGGGGCAACCTAGGCATGTCTCATGTCAGCAGCTGTTAAATTGTTTTGAGTCAGTACTTTAGATCTAGCAATGTGTAATTGTGGTGTGTGCTCCGTACACACCACCTGTTGTGTATTTGACATGTTCGTGGCAAGTGTGTAGGAAAATAGGTGAAGGAATGGTCGAATAGTTGGCAAGAAAATAAAGCAAGGCACTTCAAGAGGTGTAACAATCGTTACAACACTGTAACGATCGTTACAGTGCCAAACCCAACTTCTAAAGAGCTGCAACGATGCCGCAACGATGGGAGTAACGATGGTGTAACGATCGTTACAGTGGTGTAACGATCGTTGCTACATTCCGCAAAGTGGACAGTGGGCTGCAACGATGGGTGTAACGGCGGTGCAACGATGGTGTAACGATCGTTACACCACTGTAACGATCGTTACAGTCCGCGATTCTGCAGAAAATAAAAAGGGTTTGAGCCCTTATCTCTTCACATCTCCACACTCTTTCCCGATTCCAGGCGATTTCCGGCGACTCCAAGGACGAAATCCAGCCAATCTCGCCGGCCAAAACTCAACACAAAGGTTAGGGTTTGCTCTCCTCTTGATTAGTTGTCTTTTTATTTGATTGCAAGCCCCCACACCCCCCACAACCTCAACTTTTGGGTAAGCCTTAGATACCTAGAATCCACTAATCTTAAGTTGCATCAAGATGGCCCCCAAAATTACTAGAACCACGAGGGATAAAACAGCAACTGGTGCGAGAACCTCAAAGAAGAGAAAAACCACAAATTTCATTGAGAACCAAACCTCGGCAATTCTCGCCCGTCGACCAAAAGTCCTACCTCATGATGAACCACCAACCCAAGAGGAGGTATGCAATCGATGTTTGAATTTTGCAGGCGAAGAACAACAAAATTATATGAAGGAACTACACACAAAAATTCAGCCCAATAAGTTCTTCAGTAAGCAAGCACTAATTAAACTTGAAATTCTCGAGTCTCTCAAGGAAAAAGAGAAAGTGATTGGGTGGCCGACTTTGAATGCTTAGTTGAAGTGATTGAATGCTCAGTTGGAGGGTTCCAACTTTTGAAGACCTCACCCAAGAGTTCCTGGCGACTCTCGTGTTCATTGAAGACAACAGGTTCATGTACTTCAGGTTATGCAACCGGCGATTCCTGATCGAGAAGGGCAACCTCACCTACATCTACGATTTCGATGACAGAATTAAGGAAGCTGAGAGGAGTTTTGCATACAACAAACCAGAGTCAGTGGCAATGTGGAGCGAGCTGATTGGGGAAGATACATTCAGAGGGAGAAACTATGCGTCAGAACTCTCGAATGACAAAAGGGAATTGGTGTATGTACAGAGGGTACTTTCAAGCTCCCTATTCGGAAGAGGATTGTCAATTGAGAAGATTAACGCTAAGAAACTCAAGATACTATATGCACTAAAAAGGGAATGAGAGCTCTGTGGGAAGACGCCTTGTGGTTGCACTTCCAAGAGTTGGCAAAGAGAGAAAAAGGAGATATCTTGTGTAGGGCGCTAGTGACCCAACTAGCCTTATCCATCCAACTTGATATTGATGAGAAAATATGGTATAAAGATCGAACAGAGGCAAGTACCCTTGATAGCGGAAGAAGAGAATTGGTGACGGAGGCGGGATTTATCAAGCTCCAACAAATCTATGAGGAGATAGACAACCCTAGAGGTCAGAAGAAGAAGAAGGTTCACAAGGCAGGAAGTAGCCGGTCTGCAGAGGAGCCACAAGTGGTAGTAGAGGAGATGGAGGATGAAGAGGTAGAGGCACAAGAAGAGTACGAGGATGTGGAGTCCTTGGAGGCCAGATTTAAAATGTTGAGCTATGACTTCTACCAATATAGGGAAACAAATGAGGAACAATGGAGGACCAATGAAGAGCACTGAGCGAAATACTTCAGGCGTCAACGAGAGGAGGACTTGTACAAGGAGGAAATGGCAGCGAAATGTGAGCGCATGATCAAAGCAAGTGAGGAGTCCACACAGGCGATGACTGATCTAAAAGCCCTAATACGGGCTAATTTCCCGCAACATGATCAAACACCCTCCCCAAGCCAAGGCCATTATCCAGGATTCTTCAATCCGGGTGCAGGTAGCCACTAATCTGGTTAATTCTAAAAGAACACTAGCCATGTAAATATGTTTGAGTCCGTGTCTTTTTGTTGTTTGGGCCACGTCGAGACTTGAATCATGTTGGAATGATGATAAGGAGTACAATGTTTTAAGCCGGGTGTCTAACTCCCGAGGATGAGATCGCTACGTATCTGAACAGTTGACTGTGTATATTGAGCCATATGTGGGTCGCTCGTCTAAGACCACCTCGGGGAGAGATTCCGTAAGGCCATCTTTGGAACGTTTGAGCCCAAAAGAGCTTACCTTGAACATGATGTGCCCCTAGTACCCGATTCTGAGCCAAATAGCCGTTTTCTTGACCTTAACATTATAAGCCTATGCGTCCTTTCGTTTCTATATTCAACAGTCATTTTGAACCTTTGCATCAATGCTTGGTTGCTTACTTGAGTGGGGGTTTCAAGTTGGGACAACTAGATCATGTATAGGAATGGGGGAATTGCAAGGAATTGGAAATGTTAAAAATATACCAAACCACAATGGTTCGAGGAAAATGTTTTCGTTAAATTTAATTTGAAAATTCTTGCAATGAAAAATGTTTTCTCTAAATGTAATTTGAAAATTCTTGCAATTGAACAGTTCTCGGACTTGGGCTTGTTTAAAAAAATCTATAAAAAAAGAAAATTAATAATAATAACAGCCCAAGTCCGAATAAATTCGATCTTCAAAGCAAAAATGGGCATTTCGGGTTTAAAAGTCAAAAGTTGCAAGTTTACATTTTCGTTATTAAGGGCTAAAATTTTGGGATCGAAAAGGTAATGGATTCGAGTGAGTTGAGGGGTAGATAAGAACAACTAGGGGAGTGATTGTGTAATTGGGGTTGTGAGGAAAAGCAACTTGGTATTGATGCATTTTAATCCGTTGTTTTTAATCCTCTAAAAACTCCTACCCGAGCCTAAGCCTAACGTTACAAGCCATTCGATAAAGTCCTACACAAGGAATCACCCGGGACCTTAGGTTTTCCCGAAAGCGAGGAAACTTTGGGTCGAATATAGTAATCAGATAGCTTAAGGTTTAGTATGGTGCGTGCGTGAACGCGTGTGTTTATCGTTGATAGTGGATTTTAGTTAAATGATGGCTTCTTTTCTCCTTAAGTTTTGATATTTATGCAATTTCTCGAGCCCGTATGTCTTTGGGTCCATAGTTAAAGGTTCATATGGTAGTTATGAGAAAATTTGATGTCGAAGAGCTCACAAACATGCTATGAATTAACATTACAATATGACAACAGTCTATTTGAGTCTTTAGTGTTTATTTTCGGGTTGGGGGCTCTTTCCTACAAAACCCTCGGGAGAAGACCGAGCTCCCCCTACGGAGTTAACTTGGGGTTCGCATGTTAGTGCGCACTCGGTCCATTCTGCACTAATCTTACATTCTTATCGAGGACGATTAAGCTTTAAGTTCGGGGTGTTGATGTGGGCCCGCATTGAGTCCCTTGTCATTGATCCATCCCCACATTTAGAGCCGGATTGACTTCGTCGCTTAAAGAGCCCAATTTGTACCACTTTTACGCCCTTTGGTTTGTTGGTGTGAATGTGCAGAATACAGGTAAAAAGGGTCAAAAACCGAGCTAACGCGAGGAGTCGGGAAAGCAAGACAGCAAGAGACAAGGATGGTGCTGAAGTGAGGATCGTTACAGTGGTGTAACGATCGTTACAGTGGTGTAACGATCGTTACAGTTGTGTAACGATCGTTACAGTAATGTAAAGATCGTTACAGTGATCGTTATACTTCTCAAGGCCGAGACAGTGAGCTGTAACGATGGTGTAACGACAGGTGCAACGCCGTTGTAACGATGATGTAACGATCGTTACACCTACCAGTAGCAAAGGAGCTATATACTGCCGACTCGACGCGTTTTTCAGACCTAGAGAGGATTGGGAGAAGACACGAGCTATAGAGAAGTGAGAAGGACGAACTTGATCAAGTGAGGAGCAATTCGGGGCGTTTGAGAGAAGCTCTAATCCGCTCAAGGGAGATGAAGGTGCAAACACCCGACACGTAACAACCCAAGGATCAAGAGGGATTCTACCTTCGAATATCTTCAACCTTTAGTTCTAGGGTTCTTTGTCTCCACTCTTACACATTGTTTCTATGATTTATGGTTCTAGCACCATGATTATGGGCTAAATACCCTTAATCATGGGTGCTAGGTCTCGAACTATGTTACTTTGAAAATTATAGTTAAGAATTAAAATATTATGTGCATGTATGATTGATTCGGAGTGCTTAATGCTTGCGATAGTCGTTGACGAATGATTATTGTTTGAAAGAGTCATGTTGTCGAGTCCGAGAGGATCGGTGGGTGACGGACTTGCTTCGAGTCGAAAAGGTTCAAATCTTCGGAACCTTTACCCCGTTTATGCATTGCGTAACGCAGGCTTGTGTTACTGACCCCTCTCATCCTGAGAGGGATGGTAAATATCCCGAGGCTAGGCTAACACCACACCGAGAGGAGGTGTTAGAGAAATTGTTGCATAGGGTTCAGCACATTCACGTTTTATTTAGTACATAATTGAGATTTTCTTAGTGACCTAGTGACCTAGCACCCATGGTTCCGCGTCTGAATAGTTTTCTATAAACCGTCTCATACTTAATTGTTAAAATTTAAATCAATTAAAAAGCACAACAAATAAATCGTTATTTAAGCATCACTGATCACATAACTTAATCTGACTTTATAAGTTTGGTCTCTGTGGATTCGACCCGGTCTTACCGGTTATCACATGTAACGATCGCGTGCACTTGCGCGTTATCGGGTGCATGTGGACAACTCTCTACGGGCCCATCACTTTGCTTCGACACAAGACTGACATTTGGATAATTGTGAGGATGCTAATTCTGGTATTATAGATAAGCTCCTTAGCTTTTTAATAGATTTTTTATTGACATGACCCAATCTACCATGCCAGAGATCTATTGACTCCGAGATGTACGCAGAAGTTGAAGCTTGATTACCAATAACGGAATCAACATTGATTACAAAGAGTCCATTGCTATAATACCCTTTCCCCACAAAACTATCCTTAAAACTAAATACAACAGTATTAGCTTCAATCATAGTCTTCAGTCCAGCTTTGTTGAGAAGAGGACCCGAGATGAGGTTGCGGCGAAGAGAGGGAACGTAGAGCGCATTATTGACAGCAAGCGTCTTCCCAGAGGTCAGCTTCAGTGTTATCTTTCCTGATCCAGCAATCGCTGCAGTTGAGTCGTTCCCCATATAGACGAACTCTCCAGGTGCAGCTTCTACAAAGTTGGTGAACATGTCCTTGTTCATACACATGTGGCGAGTTGCAGATGAATCCAGCACCCAGTCTGTGGAGTTAGCCACCATATTTGCCTCTACCACCACTACAGCAATGATGTCATCATCTTCAACAATGTTAGCTCGAGCAGGAGTTGACCTTTGACGCTAAGAGCATTGGTACGGCTTATGCCCATCCTTCCCACAGACCCAGCATTTGACCTTCACACGGTTTCGAGTTGATCCGGTCTGAGGTGCAGGATTTTTGACCGGCTTCTTCTTGAACTGGTCATTCTTAGGTTGGACTCCCATCTTGCCTTTTCCTTTCGCCTTGAAGTTTGGAAGGCCAGAGGACTCCACGATATTTTCCTTGACTGAATGAATTGATAAAGAATCCATTTTGTCCTTCAGGCGGTTCGCCTCCTCGGTTCGCATGTGGGATATCAGCTCTTGCAGGGGGAGATCCTTCTTCTTGTGCTTGAGGTGGTTTCGGTAGTCATTCCATGAAGGTGGAAATCTCTCGAGCAGGATATTTGCCAGAAAAATCTCGTCCATTTTCATTCCCTCGTTCACGATATCAGTGGACAAGTTTTCGTACAGATGTACTTGGTCCATGATGGGCTTAGAATCCACCATCCTGAAGGCGAGCCATTTCCCGACCACATATTTCTTCTTTCCAACATCATCAGCCCCATATTTCTTTTCTAGTGCGTCCCAAATAACTTTAGCGGACGTTTGAGCCATAAACAAATCAAATAACGGGTTCGTCATTTGATTTAGAATATGGTACCTAGCAGTCTTGTTGTCTTTTTCGTATTTCTTAATGTCATCCTGATTTTTCCTCAAGATGGCAGCTATCGGGGGAGTTTGTTCAGGATCGAAGGGATCATGCACAGAGTAGGGAGGCGGGGGAGCATGCAAAATAACATGGTCTATCTCTAGTTGTTCAAAGTACATAAATATCTTGATTGCCCAGCGACGATAATTCGTACCGTCAAGGAGTTCTAACTTAGCAGCATGCATGTTGGTAGAACTAGACATTGTAGTAGGCAGATATCACTAATAATTGCTTTCAAATTGTTGGAATATGATACCCGTAATGACGTGGCACGCAACACCGTTATCCAAATCTTTTTATTGTTGATATCTGATACAGAGCAGACTAAGAAGAATAAATAATTTAGGCTGAACCGCGCCGTGGTAAGGAGGCCACTGACTTGAAAGCAATTATTCCGGGTGGACCGTGGTGGTGATCGAATCTGGTTGCTTCCGAGGTTAACACGGTTGTCCCTCAGATGTGAGCCCACTCGCACAGCTGAGTCTGGAACAATGTAGACTTTGACTAGGGGAAAAAGATTTTACCAAGGAATTTCCGCCGATTGAACAAACAAGTCTGGAAGACCGTCTGATTGTGCAATCGAAGAAAAACGAAGGAAGAAAGTTGAAGAGAAATTCGAGAATAATTTTGGCAGTAGTCACGAATTAAAATCAGATTTAAAGAATATTTTTTTATTAAAAGATTTTATATTTATTAAAACAAAAACTAAAATCAGGTTTAGCCCGCACCGCAGGTGCTCTACCAAAGCCCCGAGCCGTAGCTGGACGTACGGCGGCGGCGGTGCGCGTGTGGGTTTGGCCCAAGTCTCAGGTTACCCCTTATTAGACCCACACAAACTAAAGAGGAGAGCAAAACAATTAAACCCAAAATACATTTTCAATTCTTTTAATGTGGGATTCCAACAAATGAGGCTTTTAACCAATCAAACCCCAACAAAAAGTACACTTATCTATATATCAAACTATACACCATTTTCAAACTGCACCAAACTAATAGTTGACTATTTTAGATACATTAAATTTTTATAAATTTTCATTTGTTAACTTTTTGGATGAAATATGTTATTTTGAAAGTGAAAAAACCAAAATTCCCTTGGTCAATTTTCAAATCATGTCACTCATCTGTGTTTGGAGTTTTTGGGTGTGTCTTTGGTTAACAATGGTTGTATGTTCTTTTCAATCACTTACACTTCGCCAACCTCACATCCGACTACCTTCTCTAACCATATTTGACCGGAGAAACACCCCAAAATCCAAACACAACGAATGACATGTTTTAAAAATTTTGATGCTCACTAAGGGTATTTTTGCCTTGTCACTTTCAAAATTAATATTCTCGATCAAAAAACTTAAAGGTGAGAACTTATGAAATTGGTATGTATCTGAAATAGCAAATTGTTATTAGTTAAGTGTAGCTTAATGGAAAATGTGTATAGTTCAGTGTAGCTAAGTGTATTTTTTCCTTGCAAATATGAGACTACTACTAAATGTCATGCTTTAAATATTACAACCCAATCAAAATTAAAAATTTTAAGTTCACAAATAAAATAAAATTTAAAGTTCAGTAATAGTATTCCTGGCTTTCAGTTTTCAATTCACATGATCCATGTTCAACAAGTTTTATGAAATCTTTCTAGATCTGGAGGTTGGTATAAATCAAAATTTTTAATACCAAAAAAAGTAAATATGAAATATTGTGGAGTATAACTTAACGGTGCATTCTCTAATGTTATCAAGAAACTTAATTTCTTTCTCAAATTACATAGCACTTGATGTTTTTTTTAACCATCTTGTGCAAATGAGGCGGTACACCATCATTGTGCATAAAGAACTTCTTAAATAAGTTAATAGACCTAGTACTGAAATGTAGATTCAGATGCCACTATGGAGATATGAATGACCAAAACATGTCTAACCATTTGTAAAATATTGACCAATCACCATCAACTTTTACATTTGCAACGGTACATTTTGGGTATGTGCACCGTTACAAATTCAATTTGTGACGGCGCACGAAAAATGTGCACCTTTACTAATTTTTGTAACGGCCAACGTCCAATGTACGCCGTTACAAAATTTTGTAACGGCGCACATTTTTCGTCCGCCGTTACAAATTGACTTTATAACGGCACACTTTGAGTATGTGTGCTATTACAAAATTGTTAACCGTTGACCAAAATGTTACCGTTATGAGAATGGACCGTTGTTGTCGTTAGTTTGAACGACGCACATTTGAAAGTGTGTCGTCGCAAATGGTCAAAAATCTTGACTACTCCCTAGTCAAGATTGTTGACTTTCGCTTGATTTCGATTTTTTTGTTCTCTTTTCACAAGCTAATTATAGACCAAAATTACCATAATTCTTTGAAACGACTTAAAATTCATGTACGTCAATGAAAAATTAAAATCGATGTACCATGTCCCCAAAAAAAAATCTCTACTGAGAGTTTGACCATTACTTACGGAGGTAATCAAGGTTGATCGGTTTGCATCGAGGTTCAAACATTCTCGGATTTAACTATAATTTTGGCACATCAAGTATTAAAACATTGCGTTCCAATCCGTACGGTCGGATTAAAACATGATTTTGAGCATAAATCACTTTCGTTGAAAGCATGAGTTTATGGTTTAGGAAGGTAAACTCTATCCTAAACCCTAAACACATAACTCGTCCAACGTTCAATAGATCAATTTTTTTTTTGAATCAAAACCGTTCAATATGTTGTAAATAACATGTACTTGGTATATTACAAATTTTATAAAAATCAAACCACGGGAGCACATCTAATTATTCACGATCGGACCTACATGAATAAAATAATAATTTAGGGTTAGTTTTGTAACGGCGCACTTTGCTATGTGCGCCGTCGGTAATATTTTTGTAACGGCGCACTTTGCTACTGTGCGATGTTACAAATGGTCAAATTTAATAGTCAACAGAGTTGACTTCCCCTTGACCGGTTTGGATCGAGGTTCATACATTATCGGAATTGACTGAAATTTTGGCACATGAAGTAGCAATCCATTGCGCTCCAATCCGTACGGTTGGATTAAAATTTGATTTTCAACATAAACTATTTTCGTTGAAAGCGTGAGGTTAGGGTTTAAGAAGGTAAAACCTAACATAAACCATAAACACATTGATCATCAAATGTTCAGTAGATTAATATATATATTTTTAATCGAAATCGTTCAATTAATTTTACATAATATGTACGTGGTAGAGTACAAATTTTAGGAAAATCAAACCACGGGAACACCGCTAATATTTCACGATCGGACCGACGATATTAAAATAATAATTCAGGATTATAGTTTGTAACGGCGCACTTTGCTATGTGCGCCGTTACAAAAGTGGTGTCAAACAAAATTTTCGTGAAAAATCAAATTTCGCGAAAATTAAACTTCCCGCAAAATGTTTTGTAACGGCACACATACCAACGTGCGCCGTTACAAATTAATTTTGTAACGGGGAACATTCGAATGTGCGCAGTTACAAAACCCAATTATATAATTTCCCCAAAACCCTCGTCTTCTTCCAGTTCTCTGCCTCTATTTTCTCTCTACCTCTCCCTGCCGCCGTCCACCGCCACCGTCCACCTCTGCCGTCCACCTACGTCGTCCCTCTTCCTCTCCTTCTTCCATATTTTGCTAAGGTATGTATTTAGAGGTTTTAATTTTAGGTATAATTGGGTGTTTGATTTTTAGATTGCATGTTAGATTTTACAATAATTTGTAGTTTGCATGTTAAATATTATGAATATTTGTTGAATATGCATGTTGAACAAACATTTTGAATATTTGTTGAACTTTTTGGAAAATTGTTTTTGTAACTTTAAGAAATTCTGTGATATCAATTTAGAAATTGTGTGAAATTATTATATTTACATGATTTATTATTTTTAGTTACACGTGAATTTGTTTGATTTGTTAGTTTGCATGTTAGGTTGTTATGTTGAATATTAATATGTTTTAGATTTACAATAATTTGCATATTAAATTTATGAATTTAGTTTTGGAATTAAAAATAATCCTTAGGTGTATTTTCAGAATAATTAAAAATATCCCTTAGGGGTATTTTCGTATGATGATAACATTATGGTAAATTTTCCCGATTCCATTATTAATTGCATGATAAAATTAAGGTAATTTGGTCAATTATAATCTCTCAAGATTAATTCGGTCAATCTCGACCGAATAAAGGGTAATTTGGTCATTTATGACATCTCAAGAGTAATTCGGTCAATTTCAATTGAATAATGGGGTAATTTGGTCATTTACGGCCTCTCAAATAATTTAAATTTTTATTATTTAATTTTAAAAAAAGGAAAAAACTGAAAATTAAATATTATTTTTTAGTTTTATAAATATATAAATTTTGTAACGGCGCACTTTAAATAGTGCGTCGTTACAAATATTGTCGTTACCGTTCCAAAAAAACAGTGCCACTAGAGTTTGTAACGGCGCACGAACGGTGTGCGCCGTTACAATTTGTAACGACGCACCGTAAAACGCCGATTTGTGCGCCGTTACAAACTGTAACGACGCACAAAAAAATCTGTTAGTGAATTCAAAACATTCACAATGCTTAAATCTTCAGAATGATCGTCCAAGAGGTACCTATTGTTAGCATATGCCCTACGTCAATCATGTAGAGACATATATTGACATTACTATTTGATAACAAAATGTTACTTTCATTATAATGATAATAACTGGAATAGTTAGATCTTTCTAAGGTTATCAAGTATGTCACTTGATAGTAAAACCGTTAGATTTAATAAAAGTTTTATTCAAATATCACTAGTCATAACAATCTATTAAGATCATTATTATGTTGATTGATGATTGATGATTAAGTATATTAATCATGAGCATGAGTTACTAAGTCGAATTATAAATATTATTTAGAGAAATAGTATTAGATGACCCATCTATTGGACAAAAGTTGAAAAGTGGGTGTTAATTTGTGAGTGTCAACTTGAGCTGTGATTTCGGAACACTTATACTCGACCTAAAATAATGTAATATACCCTTATATAATCTATAATATGAGATATTTTCAACGGTATATCACAAGCTCTAAACGGACAAGAGGTGAATGACAAATCTGTTGGGGAGAACCGGATCTTACCAAGGAGGAGCACAACACAAGACTAGCCTGGTGGGTCTTAAGTCTAATGTGTATATAAAGTCTTCTTATACCCCATACAATTCTGATGTGGGACTTGGACTCACATGTGGAAACTAACAAAATTGAACTTCAAAGATGGCAACTTGAAATGGTTTTCTTTATCGGCAATAATTAAAGACATCCTACACTACTAGCATATATCAATATTCAAATTTAGGATCTCACATGTGTTAAGTGAGCTTCTTACCGCTTTGCCCAACTTGTTTTGATAAAAAAAAATGTGGTATGGTGTTATTGAGAAAATGACTTGTGCATAAAATTTAGGGGGCGAAGCCCACTACATTTTAGTAAGTATGGAAATAAATATTTTTTCTAAATTGTGAAATCGAAAATAATATCCTTCAAATTGATAAAATTGAGAAAGAATGTGGTCATATGCCATTAAATTGGAAATTAATAAGAATATTATGTAGTAGAAAGAGTTTTATTTTCCAAAAATGAAAATTGGTAAGTCTTTCATTCCTTTTCCACTTAGATTTTGGATTTCCTTTCCCTATATATTCGTAGCTTTTGCTAGAGCCGACATGTGCAACAAAACCGTCCAAAACGACACACAACGAAAACCCTACCCGAGTCCCCCCCCCCCCCCCCCCCCTCTAGTTTGTCCCTCCTCGATTACTATATGTATCACGGTTAGAGTTCGATCACATTCGTCATTGTATTCTATGAGAGAGTTGCCAATACGGGGCAATAATCGTTTTAAGAAAAGCGGCCTACCGTCCCTCGACGAAATTTAGTTCCGTCTCCATCACTTGGTCCCGTACCGATCTCAAGTTCTATAATATTTGTATATTTTTGAATCTGTTTGTATCGCACAATATACTTGTATCTATTTTGCATAATTGTTCGATTTAACTATTTAGTTATTCAATTTACATTTATGGATTATCATTTATCTAACAATCGTAACCTTAAAAAACCAATCGTAAGACGATTATTTTGTATTTTTCCATAGACTTTTCTAACCCGGCGAACAGGTTGCTTGGTGGAAACGATCTGATTTTATATTAATGAAACATATTCAATGAGACGGTTTACTCGAAATTTGTTAATATCTCTTCTCTGATAATTTTAGGTTAATCGATTTTGTTTCTAAGTGAAACTTGCAACAACGATCATGTTATATTGTTTTTGAAATAATTAGATTTGATTATTATTTCAAGTTTTATTTTTCAGAAGATCCAACCAAGAATCGAAAAGCTGTCTTGAAAAAATTTTCGTCGTCGACGGTTAAGTTTGGGTCAAACGTAGCCCTTCTGGTCAGAATCAAGTTTAGACCAAAACTACAAACGTGTAGAAGACGAAAAGAAGAATTAAAAAGAGTCAAATTTATAGTTTTTGGATATATGTAGCCTCTGATACATCCTCCGTATAGTAGTGTTATTAAATGTGACACGTTAAAATTTATTATTTTTTGAATTACATCATATCATAAATCTACTCTTTAACCCTATATGGTTTGTGTAGCAATCCATATACGATGAAGAGATAAATACCCATTTGAAAATATCTCAACAAAAAATATGTCGTGAGACATGTATGCGCGATATAAATGAGAATTTGAGACTATTGATGATGTCTCAAAGAAGGTGTTGCCACTCCCCATAATGACAGTTCTTACCTTTGAAGTCAAAGAGGGCACCCATGAAAATGGAGAATTTAAAGTTTTGAATTACACTTTAATCGAGAAAAGAATACGATTTGACATTAGTCAAACAGATTCGTTTCAAACGGACTTTGAACATTTGTTTTTTTTTATAAAACCAATTTTTATTTTCTGATAGTTGATCGGTCAAGTTTTCAAGGGAAACACATAAAGACGATTAACACGAAAATTGACTAGGTGTTATCGATTCGTTTGATCCGTTCTATCCATCGATTACATAGGGACAAATTGAACCAGATTTCAAACGCTTTCTAGTATAACCGTTTTGATCGGATCGGGTACACAGTGGATTTGTTTGCCATTCCTATCTTTTATAATATTATCAACATGCATTAGGATCCGCTTGTGGGATTTTAGTCCACAAGGCTTTGGGCTCTCCAAGTTGGAAATAGGCCCAACACCACAGCCGTTCCCGTTTGTGTTGCCATACAAATCCGTGCAGCTCAGTCGGTCCCGTTCAAACATCCGTCCAGCTTAGCTGGTTTCGTTTCGACATATAAACCTATAAAATGACAACTTTCATCGTCATACCAACTATATTTATAATATAGTACATTGATGTCCATGATTTGCAAAAGTATAAATAGATATAATACATGGTTAATCAATCCCTATCAATAAATCCTAAATTTATAATTAATTGTGGGAATGTAATGCACACACATATGTTTCGGGAGTTAACACCAATCTTTCTGGGATCCATCTTTTGGTAAGCATAGACAAAAATTGTTCTGATCAATATCACAAACAAAATTATACCTTCTAGCTGCCTAAATTGTCCTTAGCGTTAGCAATTTTGTGTGACCTGTGTCTTCTAAGCATTAATTAGAACTTTAAAATACTCCATTGGTTCTATTTTTGTTTTTTTGTTTTGATCAATGGAATAAATTTGAGAAGTTCAAGTTGAGAAATAGGAGTAGGAAAACGTGATATCAAGTCCTCTATCCCCTAGCTTGGTTGGGTATATGATGTAAAAAGAGAATTGTCGTAATAGAAGAATGTTTGAAACGAATAAAGAGTGAAACTTTTATTTTAAAAAGAAAACAAAATCAATCAAAAATAGTTGCTGTGAGATCGTTGGAGAGAGGATGGAGGAAGGAAAGATGAGTCAAAAACAGTACCTTTTGAAAATTTAAAATACAAATACAGATATTTAAATTTTTTTAACCTCAAATTTTAATAAACATGGACGAAACCCATTAAAAAAAGGTGAGAAAATTATAATTTTAGGGGAGTCGCACTAGTTTGGAGACACCTTTACAATTGTAGTATATTGAAATTGTTTTTTAAATGTTTAATTTTGTTTTTATACAAGTAAGGCCAATTTTGTCATTTTACATACTGCTAGCCCTAAAATAACGAATTTTTTTTAGTTTAACCGTATGTGCAGCAAAATATAAGTAGAAGATTGTAAACTGACACGCTTTAAAATGTAGGATTGTAAATTGTAACGAACGCACAATACATGTTATGCGAGATAACAATTAACTCAAATTCATCACGATAACACGTCGGCCCCAACTCGATACTTTTGGGAGCCAATCTGTAACTTTCTAGCGGGGTGGTGTGATGCAAAAAGGTCAAAAGTTGCATTTTGATTACTACGATATAGACATAGTTACTAAAGCAGCTTGCTTGTTATGTCGGCAACAAAACATCTGGAAAGCTGCAGTGGATGTTCGTGGATGATCAATATCGTTGTTGCGATAAACCCAGTAGATGAGAGGGACCGATTTACAAATCTTGTTAACCACAAAGTTTTGTGACTGGCGCAAAATCTCTCTATAGATTGCTTTTTTCGCCTCTTTCGCTGTCAGAAAGGTATTTTTCTATTTCAAAAAAAGTATGTGCTTGATCTATTAACAGAGACGAGAAAGTTGGGAGCTAAACCATGTCCTGCTCCTTTTGTAGGAATAGAATAGTCAAATGAATTGCATCTATCACTGAAGGCAGCTAAGATTCACTAAGGGCTTTAGTACTAAACTACTCAGCTCGTTATAGTCCATTAGAGTGTTTGAAATCCCGGAATCCGTAATATGTACTGAGGGCTGATGTTGGGTCCATAAACAGTAGTCCACGGATACCCGATAATGTGCAAGCGTACACGGTCGTCACGAGTAATATCGGTGAGATCGGGTTGAATTCTCAGGGACCAAATAGGGTTTATCTCAATTAGGGATGGCAAAAAAATTCGAACCCGACGGGTACCCGATCAACCCGCCCTGATCAGAACGGTTGAAACCCGAATTTTTGCGGGTTAAGGTCGGGTTCGGGCAATTTGAACGGGTTCGGGTCGGGTGCGGGTTGACTTATATCCGATCCGGTTTCAACCCGCACCCGTTCAAGTTTTAAAAAATAATAATTTATATAGTAATATTATATAATATAATTTATATTCTCAATCATTTTTTAACAAAAAAACGTTAAAACCTAAATTTTAATTAGTCAATCACGCAAAAAACCTAAAATAATATAATATAACATCTATTTATATTATTATTTTTGCTTGTATTGTAAAAAAATTTGTTAATTAAGTTCATATTTGAATATTCGGGTCGAGTTTCGGGTTTAGGAGAAAACCCGTACCCGACGGGTTTTTTACGGGTCGGGCACCCGCTCAAATTGACCGGGTTTCTTGCTGGTCGGGGGCCCATTGGAAGTAAGCGGGTGCGGGTTGGGCTGAATCTGACCAAAACCCAACCCGTTGCCATCCCTAATCTCAATATTAGTTCTAATTATAAATTGTAATGTAGTATCAACGATGTAAAAGTGATTTAATAATAATATAAAATTATCAAGCTCGCAAAGAAACTATTCAGAATGAATAATCATTTGTGCTAGGTCTACTATAGATTTTTGACACAATTAATCAGCATGAACGATTCGATATGCAAGTATGGTAATCTTAAGTCTCCAATGATATCAATTCCTACTCTCGTAGCAAATCAAACATTGAGTGGAATTATTCTTGGACCTCTCGACCTCGAGGTAATTCCACTAAGATAAAACACATTATCACATGATCGGGGTTTAGAAATAAACCTCGTGAATATGGCTAGGTCTTTTTTCCACCGACCCTCTCGAGCTCGGAATCACAACTCAAATTAAATAACAAATGTCTCTCAACACAAGCAATCAACAATCAAACACCATGAACATACTAAGCGTGCAACTCAATTCATTCAATAAATCAAATGTCTAAAAATTCATGGAAACGACCTAGCACCCATGATTACGGGATTTTAGCCTATAATCGTGGTCCTAGCAATAAAAGTATTCAAGATAAAATCAAAACACAAAGTTATGAGATAGAAATCTAATACCACAAATCCCTCTAGGTCGAAGATCATGAAATCTAGTCTTGTTGCTTTGGTCTTGATCATCACTTGATGCTTTGATTGATCCTTGCACTTGCTTAACCTTCAACGGTAATGAAACTCCCCTCGAAGTCTTCAAAATCGCCTCTGGTGTGGCTGAAGTCGACTCTCTATTTGTCTCTGGTGGCTGAATGAATTTCCAATTGTCGAAAATCCCTATTTATATTAGTTGTTGTCGCACCACTAATGTGCTGGGTAACGGGCCGTTGAGGTGCTTGTTACAACAACCTGTAGGCAATCGTCTCCAGCTTGACGGGCCGTTGAAGGATCTGTTGATACAGGCCGTAACCAGCTTCTTGCGCTGTCTACGAGTCCTCGAGTGACGGTTAGGGTAACAGACTGTTAGGGTGCCCGTTGCCTAGCCTAGAGTGCTCTTTTGAGTCCTTTTTCCCGTTCTCTGCACATGTGAGCTCAAAAACCCGTGAAGAAATAAAAGTGTAATCAAGGATCAATAATCATACAATTCTGAGGGTAAAATCACCAACTAATGCGGGAAATATTAGCCGAAATGTAAACGTGATACGACCGCATCAGCTGACAGCTACTCATTAAGTAAGATAGGAAAAATCACTTCTTGGACTTCTTTTCTTTCGGAGTGATGAAGATAGATTGCAGAGGCCGATGGAACACATTCGATTAGCTTAGGTAGCTTGATAGGAATCGAAATAGTCTAAGAGTCGCTAAAAGCTCCAAATAAAAGCGTATAATAACTATGTTAGAACGTCGCCAGGTGAAGAAGTCACATATTGAAAAATTGAACTATTAGGTTTCAGAGCGGTGTTTGAATTACTTGCTCAACATAAAATTACTATGCTCTTGCTCATTTAAATTATATTGATTTAAATTTAAATATATAAAATATTTAAATATGTTAATTTAGAATTCATAAATATTCATTGTGTCGAGCTGGATCAAGATGATAATTCTCTTTAGCTGGAGATCGAATTGAAGGCCTTAGATTTACTTCAAACGAGACCCAAATCGAGGTATACATCTATGGGTCTATTACTTACAAGATAAATTAAAGAATACGGGATGGGAATGGCCATTGCTGTCATTGAAATTGCAGCCATTGCAATTGGTAACCAAACACTTAGCTTCTGGACAGATAAGTAGCATTGATATAATAGGGACATGGTAAATTGTCTTCTTCTTCACACAACAAGTCCATTCATGCCACGTCGACATTCCAAAAATGGGCCCACGTTGATTGGTCTTTCCAGACACGTCACATGAGAGGACCCCACCTCTATCGTACGTAAATTGGACGATCTTCTAAGCATAAACAATAAAACAGATCAAGAATTATTCTTATTTGTAAATATAATATATAAATTATTAAGATTATACATATTTTGATATTCCATCACAATACTTGGTCACATTGATAATGACTATATTGTCCATTATTCTCTATCCAAATAATGAATAATTAATTGATACCCCAATATTCCTGCATGATTAATAAATACACAAAATGCTCTGATCTCGCATGTACCGATGTCTATTTTAAGACACATATATAGTTCTGTTAATCAATCGGTTAAGGCAGTTATGGATCTGGAGTGGCTGGTGGAGTTCCTAAAGGGCATGGTGAAGCCGGTGGCCGCCACCGCGGTCGTGCTCATGGCCGTTCTGCTTTCCTATTACCAGAAGCTCGGCTTGGAGTGGGAGATGGTCTACGCCATTTTCAGATCCTTCCTTCAGCTTTCCATTATCGGCTTCGTTTTGCAGTTCATTTTCACTCAGGAGAACAAGGGTTGGATCCTCCTCGCTTACCTTTTCATGGTAAATATTATTCATTTCTCTATTTTGTGTATATTTACATCGATTCAATTATGTCATCAAATTAATCATTGTGTTTTAATCGAGTCCTTCGATTCTTGGTTATGCAATGACTACCTGACATAATTTCCACTCAAGGCATTTGTTAGAATTAAACGTGGGAAAATACGAATTACATGGCCATTTTTATATACATGTTTGTGTTTTTTCTATCAATTTGATTTTTTTTTCATATGTTAATTTTATAAACATACAACTCAATATGTGGATTTTAAGAGGATCAACTTTAACACGTTGAGAGAGTGAGAGGAAAAAGTGTTCTGAATTGTTAAACACTGTAAAATCGGATCAGCTTTCAGTTATGGTAAAAACAGAAGGTTTTGAATCGATCCGTTAGCAGTTGAGTGTAGTTTGATTTTGTAATTTTGGAAAGTGTGTGTATAGGTTTGTACAGCTGGGTATACGGCGGGACAAAGAGCTAAGCATGTACCTCGGGGTAGCTTTGTGGCGGGAACATCGATACTGGTTGGAACTGGAGCAACCATGTTCCTGCTTGTGCTACTTGACGTCTTTCCTTTCACTCCCCGCTACATCATTCCTGTCACCGGAATGATGGTCGGCAACGCAATGACCGTCACCGGTGTTACCATGAAGAAGCTCCGCGATGACATCAAGATGCAAATCAACTTGGTACACTTCTATCCATTCTCCCTCTCAAATGTCATTCTTATTACTTGACTAATCCCTCCCTAATTCCCATGCCTCATGGCCGAATGTTTTTTGTCTAATCTCATAGTGGTTTTTGTTGGATAAAACAGATTCATGCTCTTTAAAATCTGTTTCAGAATGTATTTAAAAGTATTTTTTTGTAGGATCTAGAATTTGAGTATAACAATAATGGAGTTAGAAAACATATTTTTTTGATATAAGGTTACCGCGCCGTGGTATAGTGGTCACTAACTTGAAAACAATTTTTCCGGTTGGACCGAGGTGGCGATCGTATTCCGGTTGTCTCCGAGGTTAACACGGTAGTCCCCCTGATGCGTGCCCACTCACACATCAGAGTCTGGAACTTGCACAATTCAATACCCAAAAACCGATTCGAAAAGGCAATACGAGAGAGAACGATGATAAGAAAATCATTTTCTTAGTCCTATCTTTCAACAAGATCACACAAGAAATATATAGTGATGAAGATATTAAAGGTGATAAAAGGGTACTTTTACGACCCAATAATGGGGGAGGTTACCAACCAATTAAGGACCAATTAAGGTCTTGTAACCTCCAAAAGGGGAAGACCAAAATACCTCATCTTTGTGAGTCATTAACCCCAACAATGCCCCACTAATGGCGAACAGAAGATTTTGAGAAGATAAGTTCTTGGGTAAGGGAAGGTTATCGATACTTAAGTGTCAATGTCTTTCGACTTGAATTAACACATAGTGAGATGAGGCAACAACGTACTTGTAAAACGAGTGAATTTCTTATTGAACTTGTTTTACTTTCCGTCGATACACCCCACAACACATATCACACCTTCAAGTTATGCAAGTTCCGCGATACCACTTGAAAAGACGCTTTTATGGCCATGCGTACACCTCGGTCTCGCGAGTGCTCTAGGAAGATTTCCTCAAATCTTCCATAGATGGCGGCCAAACCATCACACCCACATAGGCAGCTCGTCAAGTGCGTCTCAATAGCACCGACAATAGAGCTATTAAGAACATAAAGTCCAACTTGTCAGTCAGAAATAAAATCCATCAAGTGCGTCTCTATAGCACCACCAAAAATTGATTATGGATTACCAGCCTCGACATCCATCAAGTGCGTCTCTATAGCACCACCAAGAACTGGTTATGGATTGTCGGCCTCAAGATTCATCAAGTGCGCAACACCACCAAAAACTGGTTATGGATTACCAGCCTCAGCATCCATCAAGTGCATCTCTATAGCACCACCAAGAATTGGTTATGGATTGTCGGCCTCAAGATCCATCAAGTGCGCAGCACTACCAAAAATTGTTTAGAAGATCTCAACGCATTGAGATTGACTCAATCTTTTCTTTAAACAATTTTATCTACTCAAAAACTTCACGATAATGCAACTACTTGTCATGTTAGCATCATAGTCGTGAACTCTGATTCCTTGATGGAGTTCGTTAAGCTAATCTATTAAAAAAACACTTCCACTAGACAGTCACTCCATCCAAGATAAATAAGTATTCAAAATTATTTCAACAAAATTTTGAAACTCATTTCACATCACATAGTATTCCAACACGTTATGAAACTTTCTAAAATGTAGGTATAAAATCATTATCACCGATTTACACACTTATTTGTGTAAGTTTTCCTGACATTAAATCGAGTTTAGAATTTTTCTAATGTATAATTGTATATGATCTTTCGCTTAAGATTCAAATACTACTAATGGACTTACAACCATTAGTAAAATCAGACAACTTATAAGTCTGATGGTAACAATAGACTAATCAAGTTCAAAATAAAGGCTTCATTCCCATAGGGTTTTCTCATTGCCTCATCATGCTATTTAGGATCGTCATTTCCAATTATAAAGATCGAGACTAGTTCGTCACTAACATAGTCTACTCAGACACTTTAATTAGAAAAAGATCAACGAAAGATATCTTCACAATCTTTCTCTAAAGTAGGCTTCTTATTTCTTCTGCGTTTATCAACATAAAAACTAGAAATAAGGCTACTAGCATGTGAGTTATTGCATAAAAATTATACATGCATAACAACAATATACGTTGAAGATGAAGCAATAGATTACCAATATCTTTATCCAAATGAGATACATGCTAAAAAATTCAACATCTCTAACCTCATAAAATGAGCGATTACCTAGAGACATGAATCTATATGCAACATTATCAATTCAATAAACATACTAGTAATGTTTTAGATTCGTAATGTTTCCCTTGAGATTGGTTATAAACTCATTTTTAGGTGAACACCCCCACATGCCAAGAGACTTTATACTAAGAGCATAACCCCCACATTTCGATATGATTGTTTTAACTTTAAAAAGTCTAACAATAATTACTCTTTATTTGTATTAAATAATTATTTAATATAAATATCATGTCTTCTAAGGATGCTCATATAACCAATGACACACTCGTACCAAAACTCAACAAGAAACATATTTATAGTCATAAAGTAATACATTATTACTTACTTGGCTAATATGAGTGCGCCGAAAACTATCAGCAACGAGCACATGCCATAGGCTCAGGATGCTTCGACCATCTTCAACATGTCCTTAAAACAAGCCATATCTCAACGCTTTCTTTTACCAGATCACGGGCTTCACGCGATATTAATTCACATAAGAGAATTATTAAATAATAATGGAAATTTAAATAATCATAATAAGCAAGGAGAGCAACTGTAACCCGAAGTTAGTGGGTTCCTGAAATAACTCGGGATTTCTCATACAAAATCTCACAGATATTCAGACCACTTGAAATTGCTCATCTCACGTGTCCTGTCCTCTAAATTTAGCAAGACCAGATTGGGTTTAAACCCTTTTAACTTGAGCCTTAGATTGTAATACCCACTTTTAAGCCCAAATCCACCTTGCTCAAGCCCAACTTAGACTTAAATAGTTATTATATGATTTAATAAGATATAAATCCCAAGCCCAAGTCCATAGTTCAAAAACCAACCCTAAATTCGTCCTCTCTAATTGAACTATCGTAGCTGCACCATCTCCTCGAACTCGTCTACGACCATATCCACAGTCCTTGACCGTTGTTGGAACCTCTAACCTGAGGGAGTGCGCAAGCCTTGTGGTTCTTAGCCATAATTGATGGTGCGCCGGAGACGAAGACCTTGTCATGCTATCGCTCCACTGCCACGAGTAAACCGGAAAATTGTTTCTCCTTCGATCCATCTCCCGGGTACGCGTTTCACAGAGTGGATGAGTTTTAAAAAGAGAGACCTACTTCTTCGCGTGCCAAGAACATTAAGAACAATAATTGTCAAAATAGTAATATTATTCTATCATATTTGCACAATTAGCATATTTGATTTTCAATACATATGTTATGTATTTTTCTAGGATAGTAACATGATTCAAATATGAGTTTTTGAGACCACAGTAGGTGGAGCTCCTCTTAGTCACAGCATAGGAGATATACAGAGTATAAGCTCCAACGACCTTAAGTTTGCCACAATCTCCTCGATCGTGCCGTGGGTGAAAGAGCAATATATCAAAAATATATAACAAAACAAAAACTATAAGAATATATGTTCTAACAGTAGATGCACATAAAACAAACTATATATGTAAACAGTATATACACGAGAAACACGACATCTCAGACCCCATGTCACCATAAAGACCAAAGTATTTTGTTTGATCAAAAGGATTCAGCGCGGTACAGTGAATAAGAATTCGATGAAATTGCCATGATAATTCTTACCCAGAAGAGTCAATATCACAAAACACATGAACATTTGCAACACGTTTTATCACATGGGTTTTACCACCATTTTTATACTTTAAAAAAAATTGCTTTCAAATTGTAGAAGCTAGAATTTGAGTATAACAATAATGGAGTTAGAAAACATATTTTTTCGATATAAGGTTACCGCGCCGTGGTATGGTGGCCATTAACTTGAAAGCAATTTTTCTGGTTGGACCGAGGTGGCGATCGTATTCTGGTTGCCTCCGAGGTAAACACGGTAGTCCCCCTGATCGTGCCCACTCACACATCAGAGTCTGGAACTTGCACAATTCAATACCCAAAAACCGATTCGAAAAAGCAATACGAGAGAGAACGATGATAAAAAAAATCATTTTCTTAGTTCTATCTTTCAACAAGATCACACAAGAAATATATAGTGATGGAGATATTAAAGGTGATAAAAGGGTACTTTTAAGACCCAATAATGGGGGAGGTTACCAACCAATTAAGGACCAATTAAGGTCTTGTAACCTCCAAAAGGGGAAGACTAAAAGACCTCATCTTTGTGAGTCATTAACCCCAACATTTTTAACTTAATATATTTCTACTAGGAGAGTTTTGTTCTCTCTGTCCAGACTCACTCCTCCTGACTAGATCTTATTAACCAGCCATGCCCCAATCCTGATGGGGATAATGAGAATTCTTGTTCTTTAGATCCTACCTCAAAATATATTCTAATTCATAAATATATGCTACAATGTGATTTTTCTATATATTGGGGATGGGACAGGTTATGTTTGTCCCAAACCTTACCATGAACTTGAATTTCCACTCTGACCCACCTCGGCGACAACAATGAAATCTAGACTATCGGGTCTTTGTCAAGTTGAGACTATTTTACTACCCCTAATTGAATGTGACCCTTTTGTTAACTTCTTGATAATATTGTTATTATGTGTGAGAGGGTTTATAATTCAATATCACTCATGTGCAAAATCTATATACTTTGATACATTATTTGTATATGCATGACTAGCACGTGCAAATTCACATCTAAATGACACACATTAGACTGAATTATACAATTAAAATATTAATTTTATTAGTTAGACGTGACCCTGATTTATTTACACGATGATATTTCGAGTGTTTATAAGAATGTACATATTGTTGCCAGGTGGAGACGGCATTGGCACTCGGGGCGACGCCTAGGCAAGCCATACTTGAGCAGGTGAAAAGGGCTCTGGTGATTGCACTTTCGCCGGTGATCGACAATGCCAAGACAGTCGGCCTGATCTCGCTTCCCGGCGCCATGACCGGTCTTATAATGGGCGGAGCGTCTCCTCTGGAGGCGATTCAGCTCCAAATAGTGGTAATGAACATGCTCATCGGCGCATCCACCGTCAGCAGCATGATGTCAACGTATCTCTGCTGGCCTGCCTTCTTCACCAAAGCTTACCAATTAGAACCAAAAGTCTTTAGCTCGGATTGACATAAATTAAATCAAATGTCAAATACGTCTTAATGAAATGTCAAATGTTTCTTGGAAATAACATGATGAAATTGGAAGAAGAAATTAAAATACTCAAAAAAGCAAATCCACGGAATTTGATAAATCAAGATTTGCTGGGGCCACCAAAAGGGCTCTCGTCAGGCCAATTTCCGGGAGGCTAATAGTCGGAAACAGAGATCCAACCCTTGTCGTTATTACACTTGACACGTGCACAGCCGACGCATTTGTGCGTGACGAGGTTGTAGTCTCTAACCTCGTCGGCCCAGCCTGGCGGGCGTCCACGTAGGCCCAACCGTGGGCTCTTTTGGCCAGCTCGCGGTCCCACCTCAATGGGGGCGCTTGCTTCCGGAGCCTGTGGGCCAATCTGGCCGGGTCCGCGCCGGACACCAAAACAGAACAGCTCGTCACCATGGTTGCTATGGCCGCGAGGATTGGACCCTGAAACATGTCTTTTGCTTTTGTTTTGGGTTTGTGGGTACTTTCTGTTGTGTTCTGATCCTCAATCCTAGAGATATATATTCCTCAAATAGTAAGCCTTTTGAAATGAGTGATTGTTTCCTCTGCCCATATTTTTATTTTCTAATTCTATACCCTGTTCTGTTTGGCTGGTGAGAAAGAAAAAGGGAATCTATGAGAAAACAATTATACAAAGAGAAGCATAGCAGAGGTTGCTACACTTTGTTGACATATTTACGTTTAGAAAAGGGGGTATTCAAAAATGAAGGGGATATTATTCGTTTATCACATGAGATTTCAATTTTAACTTTTCTTATTCGAGTTGACATTTTCACACTTCTCGATCGGACGTCTTGTTGTGGAGCAATTTGTGGCGACTTCAAAAAACACCTAAACCCAACATCACTTCATCCACTTTAGAGGCCCTGGGTTTTGTGCATATCTTGATCGTAGACGTCGGGAAGGTGGTCGACGTCGAGGACAATTTTGCACAGAGGTATACTTTATGCACGAAGAAGAAAACTCGCCACCGACCATGACGACAACAACAACACCACATTTCTGTTTTAAATGGTTTTTAGTACAACGGAAATTTTGGTATTTTAAAGGCCTCAAAACAATAACAAAAAATTAAACTCTTGGGCCTATATTAAATAAGTGGAAACCCAAAACTCATGTAGTTAGTATTCTACAAGTAGAAGGAAACCCTAATTGCTTGCCTATAAATAGGAGGCAATAGAAAGAAGGAAACAAGACCAATTCAAGAGAGAAATAGAGTGAAATTCGTGCAGAATTTTCTGCTACTTTCTGGCCCGATCAGCAAGGTTCTCGAGTCCGATCGGAGGTCGATCCACCGTTGGATCGTGCTGATTTTTGGACATGTTGTTTGGAAGACGTGGTACTACGTTCTGACCGTTGGAATTTGCATTTTGAGGTCCGGGTGATTTGATACGATTTTTTGATCGTGCGCTATCGATTCGGTGAAGTTTCTCTACTCTTTTCTGTAATTATGGGTTGAGCCAAGATTGGTCAATCTTGAGATATTGTGATCCTCTAATTGTATTTAGAGAGAACTCGTTGTACGCATTATATTGATAGTGGAGATCAAGCGGCCTCGAGGGTCCCGTGGTTTGTCCTCTCTCGCCTTGAGGAGGTTTTCCACACTAAAATTGTGTGTGGCTATTGTGTTCTTGTTTGCTATATTTTATTAACTTGCTTGATTTGCTCTGCTTGATAGATTCCTACGAGATTTGCACAGGTGAGGAGAATTATTTAATTCCGCTGCATCTAATTATTCTATTAGATTCGTTTTTCTCCCAACAAAGTGGTATTAAAGGTTGGTTATTCAATCGGTATCCTGTGTTAAATAATGGAAGCTAATACAAGCAGAATGGTTAGTCTGAATGATTCAAATTATCATGTATGGAAAGGGAAGATGGAAGATCTTCTTTATGTGAAGGATTATTATCTGCCAGTTTTCAGTGAAGCCAAGCCTGAAAACAAATCTGATGGTGAATGGAATTTATTGCATCGTCAAGTGTGTGGCCAGTGGGTGGATGATAATGTTTTAAATCATGTCAGTGGAGAGACACATGCACGCAGTTTATGGAGCAAGCTTGAGCAGTTATATGCTCGAAAGACTGGTAATAATAAGTTGTTCTTGATAAAGCAGATGATGAGTTTGAAGTATCATGATGGGACTCCATTGACAGATCATCTTAATGTTTTTCAAGGAATTATTAATCAGCTTGCAGGAATAGGTATCAAGTTCGATGATGAGGTGCAGAGTTTGTGGCTTCTAGGTACATTACCGGACTCGTGGGAGACGTTCAGGACGTCCTTATCTAACTCAGCTCCAGATGGTGTTATCACCATGGATTTGGCTAAGGGGAGTGCTCTGAATGAAGAGATGAGGAGAAAGTCACAAGGTTACTCTTCGCACTCAGAAGTCTTAGTGACAGAACAAAGAGGAAGGAGCAAGAGCAGAGGTCCAAAGGGTAGAGACAGAAGTAAGAGTAAGAACATGTATACCAATTTAGAGTGCTATCACTGATGAAGATGATGTTGCTACTATTACTGAAGAGTTTCTTCTCTTGTGTGATGAAGAAGTTGTTAACTTGGCTTGTGATGAGACCAGTTGGGTAGTAGATAGCGGTGCCTCCATTCATGCTACAAGTCGAAAGGATCTCTTTTCATCTTATACATCTGGTGATTATGGCAATGTTAAGATGGGAAATCGAGGCATGTCAAAAGCTATTGCATAGGAGACGTGCGTTTGGAGACGAAAAATGGTACAACTCTTATTCTGAAAAATGTTAAGCATATTCCTGACATTCGTTTGAATTTGATATCAGCAGGCAAGCTAGATGATGAAGGTTTTCATCATACCTTTGGTGGTGGTTCATGGAAGCTCACTAAAGGTCTTATGGTCGTGGCTAGAGGTGAAAAGTGTGCTTCGTCGTACATGACACAAGCTAGAGTTTGTGGTGGCATTATTAATGTGGTCGAGAAAGATAGTACAACTGAATTGTGGCACAAGAGACTTAGTCACATGAGCGAGAATGGAATGATGGTTTTGGGAAAGAAGAACCTCTTACCGGGAATGAAAGGTGAACCGTTAGAGAAGTGTGAGCATTGCTTGGCCGGCAAGCAAACTAGAGTATCTTTCAAATCATCCTCTCCCTCGAGAAAGCCAGAGATGCTTGATTTAGTATACTCTGATGTCTGTGTTTCTATGAAATCCAAGACGCTTGGAGGTGGTCTCTATTTTGTGACTTTTATAGATGATCATTCAAGGAAAGTGTGGGCCTATATCTTGAAGAATAATGATCAAGTGTGTGGTGTCTTCAAGCAGTTTCATGCCCTAGTTGAGAGACAGTTTGGGAAGAAGCTAAAGTGCATGCGAACCGATAATGGAGGTGAGTATTGTGGTTCTTTTGATGATTATTGCAAGGATCAAGGCATTCGACATCAAAGGACACCTCCAAAGACGCCTCAGCTAAATGGGTTAGCTGAGAGGATGAATAGAACGCTTATTGAAAGGACGAGATGTTTACTTTCACAAGCAGGGTTACCAAGATGCTTTTGGGGTGAGGCTTTGAATACAGTGGTTCATGTGTTGAATCTCACACCGTGTGTGCCTCTTGAGTTTGATGTTCAAAATGGAGTTTGAACAGGTAAAGATGTCTTCTACAATCACTTAAAGGTATTTGGATGCAAGACATTTGTGCATATTCCATAGGATGAAAGATCTAATCTTGATATGAAGACTAGACCGTGCATATTCATCGGTTATGGCGAGGATGAGTTTGGGTACAGATTTTATGATCCGATGCAGAAGAAACTTATCAGAAGCCGCGATGTGGTATTTATGGAGAATCAGGACATCAAAGATATTGCGAAGTTTGAAGAAAGTGCTCCGCAATTTATAACTGACTTGATTTATTTTGATATAGTTCCTTCTACAGTTGTGCCAAGTCAAGTTGAAGATGAAGTTCGTGATGACCAGCAGGGTGCAGGTGATGTTGATGCTCCTATAGAGATAGAGATGGATAATGAAGTTCATGAGCAGTTGCCGATACCAGATGTTCCACTAGTTGTTCCACTCAGGAGATCTTCTAGAGATCGACAATTGTATACAAGTTACTCAGCTGATGAGTATGTGTTAGTATCTGACGGGGGAGAACCTGAAAGTTACAGTGAAACCCTTGAAGATGAGAACAAGAAGGAGTAGGTTGAAGCCATGCAAGATGAGATGAAATCATTGCATGAAAATCACACTTATGAGTTGGTGAAGTTGCCAAAAGGCAAAAGAGCTTTGAAGAACAAGTGGGTTTACAAAGTGAAGCAAGAAGAAAATACTTCACGTCCCCGATACAAAGCTAGATTGGTCGTCAAGGGTTTCAGCCAGAGGAAAGGTATTGATTTTGATGAAATATTTTCTCCTGTTGTTAAGATGTCATCCATTCGGGTGGTTTTTGATTTAGCAGCTAGTCTTGATTTGGAGGTTGAGCAGATGGATGTGAAGACTGCATTTATCCATGGTGACTTAGATAAGAAGATTTATATGGAGCAGCCAGAGGGTTTCAAAGTAAAGGGAAATGAGGACTATGTGTGCAAGCTTCAGAAAAGCTTGTATGGTTTGAAGCAAGCACCAAGGCAGTGGTACAAGAAGTTTGAGTCAGTCATGGGTGAGCAAGGCTACCAAAAGACGAAATCTGACCACTGTGTTTTTGTGCAGAAATTCTCTGATGATGATTTTATCATACTATTGCTATATGTTGATGATATGCTGATTGTTGGCAAGAATGTCTCCAGAGTTGAGAGATTGAAGAAACAGTTGAGTCAGGTTTTTTCAATGAAGGACTTGGGTCCTGTGAAGACTATTCTTGGCATCTGAATTACTCGTGATAGAGTTGCGAAGAAGTTGCATATGTCACAAGAGCGATATATTGAAAATGTGTTGCAAAGGTTCAATATGGACAAGGCTAAAGTGGTGAGCTCTCCTCTTGCTACTCACTTTAAGCTAAGCACACGACAGAGCCCTTCTACGGAGAAGGAGATGGACGACATGGATAGAGTTCCGTATGCCTCAGAAGTAGGAAGTTTGATGTACGCAATGGTGTGTACAAGGCCTGACATAGCTCATGCAGTTGGTGTTGTGAGCCGTTTTTTGTCAAATCCGGGTAGAGAGCATTGGGATGCAATCAAATGGATTATGAGATATCTCCGATGTACCTCTAATTACAGACTTACTTTTGGAAGTAGATGTAGGTTTTTGGAGCGTTCTAGATCGTCATCGAGATAGCGGAAGCAATAAAAGATAATCTACTCCAAACCTTGTCCAAGAACATTTAAACCATTAAATCCCAAAGCAAAATCTATTCCACAAGATATTTACCTTTAAGTCTTGTTTGAATCGATAAAGAAGAACGTTCGGATCTTCTTCTCTAAAGCAAGTCCACACCAAGAGAATGATCTTCAAGATCCTTCACTTAATTGCCTACTAGAACAATTAAATGAAGAACAAGAGAGCAAGATGGAGGAAGAACACCAAGGTGGCCGGCCACAATGAGAGAGAAAGAAAGGTTTTTGTGAGTTTTGTGACTTAATCAATTAATGAAATAATGTCTTGCAATATATCTCATCATCCAACTCACAAGTATGGGTTAAAAGTGATTGGTATGGGCTTAAAGGAGCTTTAACCCATACCCCTTAAATCACTCACCTCTTAATCCACAACTACCAACTAAGCATGGTGTTGTGTGGCCCCCACATTGGCCCCACCAAGTGGGCCGGCCATATGGCCTTATTGGGCCCTTATTGGGCCGGCCATGAGGCTTCATGGGCCGAGCCCAATGGGCCCTCCCGTGTTGTCTCATGCCGCGTCCAAAAGTTTCCCGACCCTTTTGTCGCTACTTATCAAACAAAGTCCGACGCGATATCGACGAAAAACTCAATTTTTCTCGATTCGCTAATTATTCTCTCAAACCGAACCTATGGCACAAAACCTCCAGTTTTGTCCATATACTTCTCCTTAAGAAACATCCATGTTTCCTTGTCTCAAGTTATCCGTCTTGTATGTGTGTGACCCTCTAGGCTCATGCCACCGTTGGCAGATCGGCGCAAGAATTGCTCTTGCCCGATCCATCATAAGTGGTCTCTAGTAAAACATTATGATTACCCAAGGTGCATGATGATCGATGATTCGACTTAACCTTTGTGCGTACAAGTCACCATCCTTTTATCTCTAGATATCCCGATTGATCACAAGGCATAGAGTCGTCTCCCTTGTTTAATCAATCATTGTTACTTGATATGCGAGATGACTGAGAAATGATAACCCGTATCATTTTGCATGGCCATGCTTTTCTCTCATTCGGTCTCCATCAAGAGGCCTTCTAACGGATATCTTTCCCATACCGTAGTATGAGGGATAAATCCCTTAGCCGTCTTTCGTGTCACTCATGCAACCCGTTCCGCCACCCAATCATGCCCTTCATAGCAATCCTTTTACAGAAAGCGTTTGGCGCAAGTTAAAGCCGTACGTTCATTGCATAGTGATCACAAAGACTCCTTGGTCTAAGGACGTCGTGACGAGCTATCGCATTTGAATATGTTTATGGCTTAATCTATGAAAACACTATTCAATGCGGGTCGTCCGATATCAATCACCTCATGATATCTATGATATGGTTCCAGGATCCCACATCCTTATGACAAGTAGAACTACGTCATTAAGAACCATTCCTCATACTGGTCACTTTCAAGGAAGCATAGGTTGACCAGGGACTTGTTAAGTGTGATCCGTACAGATTTATGGTTCTACTACTTTAGTGGTCATAAATCAGATCATGCTTAACATATTACTTCAACATATAAGTAATATAAAGCCGTTTATATTTATACATCACAAACGATGATATTTGTACATAGACGTTTACAGGCTAATACCAATTGGACTAGGGCACAAATGCTATCAATCTCCCACTTGCCCTTAGCTCCAATCTAAGTCCCAGTCTATACCCATTGACCTAACATGTTTTTCATGTTTATCTTGAGGAAGAGCCTTGGTCAATGGGTCGGCTGTGTTATCATCAGTTGCAACGTATTGGATCTTCACGTCACCTCTAGCAATTATGTCGCGGATGATGTGATACTTTCTGAGTACATGTTTGGATCTGTTATGTGCCCTGGGTTCTTTAGCTTGCGCAATAGCCCCGGTGTTGTCACAATATAAGTCTACTGGGTTAGACGGGTTTTTAATTACACCTAACCCAGCCATGAAACTCCTGATCCATACAGCCTCTTTTGCCGCCTCACATGCGGCAATGTACTCAGCTTCCGTTGTAGAGTCGGCAATGGTATCCTGCTTCTTGCTTTTCCAGCTGAATGCTCCACCGTTCAACATAAACACATATCCCAACTGACTCTTAAAGTCATCGGGGTCTGTCTGAAAACTAGCGTCGACATATCCTTTGACGACGAGATCATCATTTCTGCCCCCGTATACAAGAAAAGCGTCCTTGGTTTTTCTCAAATATTTGAGAATCGCCTTGACAGCAATCCAGTGTGCCTCACCGGGTTTGGATTGATGTCTACTGGTACAGCTTAGGGCAAACGAGACATCCGGTCTCGTGCATATCATGGCATACATTATGGACCCTATAGCCGAAGCATATGGGATCTCATTCATTCTTGCTAGCTCTGCAGGTGTCTCAGCACCCTGCTTCTTGCTAAGCTTTATGCCATGACGCATGGGCAGCAATCCTTTCTTCGAATCTTGCATTGAGAATCGTCTCAACACCTTGTCTATATAAGTGCTTTGACTTAAGCCCAAGACCCGCTTGGCACGGTCTCTATATATCTTGATTCCCAAGATGTAAGAGGCCTCGCCTAAGTCCTTCATTGAGAAACACTCACCTAACCAAGTCTTCGTTAAGAGCAAGGTAGGGACGTCGTTACCAATGAGCAGTATGTCATCAACATAAAGCACTAAAAAGATTATATTGCTCCCACTTGCCTTTTTATACACACAGGGTTCATCATCGTTCTTGACGAAGCCAAACTGTTTTACTACTTCATCAAAACGCTGATTCCAACTCCGAGATGCTTGCTTCAAACCATAGATTGATTTGAGCAACTTGCAAATCTTTCCCTTATTCTTTGGATCCTCAAAACCCTCAGGCTGAGACATATAAACGTCCTCAGCTAACCTCCCGTTGAGGAAGGCGGTTTTGACATCCATTTGCCATATCTCATAGTTGTGATACGCTGCTATGGCAAGAAGAATGCGGATAGATTTGACCATAGCTACTGGAGAAAAGGTCTCTTCATAGTCAATTCCGTGGATTTGTCTATAACCTTTTGCTACCAGTCTCACTTTATAGGTCTGAGGTTTGCCATCCATGTCAATCTTTATTTTAAAGATCCATTTACACCCTATGACCTTAACATCAGGGGTATGATCTACCAAGTCCCACACTTGATTATCTGACATGGATTGCATTTCTTCCCTCATGGCGTCCAGCCATTTCTCAGAGTCGGTTCCGTCCAAAGCCTCTCGAAAGGTAGCTGGATCATTGTCCACTAGTACTAAACCATCACCTTCAGTTACTAAGAACCCGTATCTGACAGGTGCATGACTTATCCTTTCAGAGCGCCTCGGACCGTCCTCATTAACTGCAGCTATTGGTTCTTGCTCAATGACCACTTCTGGCTCTACCTCTTCTAGTGGGTCCTCTCGTGGTTCCCGAGTGACCATCTCATCTAGAACTTCATCTAGATGAATAGCCCTCCCACTGACTGTCTTGGAAATGAACTCTTTTTCCAAGAACGTCCCACCTCGAGCGACAAAAACTTTATTTTCGCTCGGCTTATAGAAGTAGTATCCTTTTGTTTCTTTTGGATATCCGACGAAAGTGCATTTATCTGATCTTGGTTCGAGCTTGGTTGCAAGCAACCTTTTAACATAAGCCTCGCAACCCCAGATTTTAAGGAAGGACAAAACGGGTTCCTTCCCGTACCATTTTTCAAATGATGTCCCTTCCACTGCTTTCGACGGAGCCCTGTTTATTATGAAAGCGGCCGTTTGCAGAGCATAACCCCAGAAGGAGATCGGGAGATCAGTGAGACTTAACATTGATCGAACCATATCTAACAATGTCCGATTCCTCCGTTCGGACACACCATTAAGTTGCGGTGTTCCTGGCGGAGTCCACTGAGATAGTATTCCACCTTCAGTAAGATAACTAAGAAACTCCTCGGATAAGTATTCTCCACCCCGATCAGAACGGAGTGCCTTGATACTCTTTCCGAGTTGGTTTTCTACTTCAGTCCTAAACTCTTTGAATTTATCAAAAGCTTCGGACTTATGTCTCATGAGATAGACATAACCATATCTACTGAAATCGTCAGTAAATGTGATAAAGTAGCCTAAACCACCTCTGGCATGCGTACTCATTGGTCCACATACGTCTGAATGTATTAGACCTAATAAGTCACCTGCCCTCTCACCTAAACCAGTGAAGGGCGCTTTAGTCATCTTGCCCATTAAACAAGCTTCGCATCTTTCAATCGCTTGGAATTCGAATTGACTTAGAAGTCCGCGCTTATGAAGCGCTGAGATGCGTTTCTCATTTATGTGACCCAGACGACAATGCCAGATTAGAGTTTGGTCTAAATCATTAGTTTTAAACCTCTTAGCATTTATATTATAGAGCATGTTGGATTTCGAGTTTTGCATATTCAATATGTATAATCCTCCAACAGTGTGAGCATTGCCATAATATATGTTGTTGCGCATAATATCAAAAAACCCGTTTTTAATATTGAAATAATAACCTTCTTTCTCTAGAAGAGAAATTGAGATAATATTCCTGCTGAAAGCAGGTACGCAAAAAACATCATTTAGTTCAATTACAAGCCCACTGGGCAAAGCAAGGTTCACAGAACCTACGGCAGTTGCGGCAACTCTGGTATTGTTCCCAACTCTTAGGTCCACCTCGCTTTCCCCACCATCTCTTCTACTGTGTAACACCTGCACATCGGCACAGATATGAGACTCAGCTCCAGTATCTAGTACCCAGGTATTTATTGTAGAAAGATATAGCTCTAATGGAATACCTGATGAAGTGGCGGCCCCACCGCCCTTCTTCTGATCCTCCTTCAACTGCTGACAGTCTTTCTTCCAATGACCAGGCTTTTGACAATAGAAACAGACCGACTCCTTTGCCTTCCCTTTGCCTTGTACGGGCATGTGAGGTCTAGGAATAAATGGTCGTCTGTTCTTCCCTGCCAGGTGTCTTGGGCCTTTACCCTTGCCACCAACAGCTTTGAAGCTGGGTCCCTTCTTGACCATGAAGACATTTTTGGACGAACTGCCCCTTATGCTCTTCTCGGCAGTTACTAGCATGCTGTGCAACTCCGACGCGGTCTTGTCCATATCATGCATGTGATAGTTCATGACGAACCCACCATATGCATGAGGAAGGGATTGCAGAATAAAATCCGCTGCCATTTCCTTTTCCATAGACATACCGATACTAGTCATATGGTCAAAATGCCCCTTCATTTGTAGGACGTGAGGACCTACGGAGCTGCCTGCTGACATCTTGCAGGCTATGAGTTCTCGGAGAACAGTGTATTTTTCAATACGTACTTTCTCCTTGAACATATCCTTGATCTGTGCAAACATTGCAAACGGATCATGGGATAGCTCCATAAACTGCTTTTGGAGGTCCGCCTCCATGCAGCCCAGCATGACACACGCAACGTCGATAGAGTCGCTAAGGTGTTTCTGGTACGCATCCTTAACCACCCTTGTTGCGTTGGCAGCTGGCTCCTCAGGGATAGCCTTATCAAGGACGTACTCCCTGCGTTCCATTTTTAATACAAGTCGTAAATTTCTGTCCCAGTCTAGATAATTTGTTCCGTTGAGTTTACACTTCTCGAGTATAGTCCTCAATGACAAATTAGACGAATTTGTTGAATTACTAGCCATTTCTACACGAAGAAAGTAAATTTAATCAGAATAGTTGAATAAATTTACGAAGATCCGAATTAAACACCAACCATTAGATTCTAAAATTAGAATCTTTAAACCAAGATCCCTTATTCGTCATTTGAAGTGCGCTAAGGCGCACCGCTCCAATTGACTTATTTAGGTAGGACATCCGTCCAATTACAACCCGTGTAACTCTTAGTCAGGGTATGTGTAAAACACACGGCTTACCCTTCCGATGCCCCAGCTCGACCTCAGGCCAAGAATCGTGGTTGAGTCAACCAACTTTCACTAACGAGTTAACTTTGTGCAGATGCTCCGCTAAGGCGCACGACATCCCACAAAGTTTACCATTCCCATCTAGAACCCATTCGATCGATGCTCCGCTAAGGCGCACGACACCGATAAAATGTTTCTACATGGGTGTGAATTAGGGTGGCATCTCACTTGACTCAAATTAACTTGTAATTTGGTTGTGTTTAATAATTCGAAAGTATTTGGTACAATTACGAATCCGTCACCAACAACCCGTGTTGTGATGTTTCTAATTGTATCACATACTATCTTCATTTGAATCCGTCATTTGCAACCCATGCAAAATACGTTTCAAACTTGAACTCATCCATCACAACCCGTGTGGTGATAGTTCACAACGCTTTAAACATGCAAACAATTAAAGTTTGTTTTTAATCTTTGCATGTGAGGTGATCGCTTATAAACTTATAAACTAATCATGCAACCATGCAATTAATTTAAATGATTCAAGCAAGCAACCATAAAGCGTTAAATATGCATTTTATAGCCCATCCTAATCTTAGGAATCTACGAGTCTTCACATCTTCTCGTCTTTCTCATTCGGGCTCCCACTAGCTCTTGGACTTCCTCCAAGACCGTCATCGTGCTCGATTTTCCATCCTTCTCGTCTTTGAGTAATAATTACAATTAATACTCGGTTCGTAGACCGGATAAAAAATAATTACACTTTATGGGCTCGAATAAAAGAATAATTACACGCTAACACTAACGGTATGCAAACCGTGAAAGCGATAAATCTAATGGGCTACTAAAGCATCATACATTTCATCACATCATCCAACATGTTATCACACAAACATGCTATCAAATAATATGCAATAATTCCGGTTTTTCTTTTGCCAAGTTGCTTGGTCGGGTTTATCGAAACTAGACCTTTTCGAAAAACGGTTTATCGAAACCGATCAAATTTTGAAAGTTTTCGAAATATTGGATCGTGGGTTCGTGAAATGGATCAAACACCACACACGAACCAAGTTGGGCCAAGCCAATGGGCCGAGGGCCCATTGGGCCGAGCCCAACCATGCACGGCCCGGTTTGGGCCTTGGAAGGCCCAAACCCGGCTTGCCGCCACTCTCGGCCTCGGCCGAGAGTGGGGACGGGCCCGGTCACCGCCGGCCTCCCCGGCCTCCGGTGACCTCCGTCCGGTACCTCCGATCCGGCTCCCCGAGAGTCTCTTCTCGGACCCGACAAATCCAATAATTTCCGAAAAATTCCAAATTTAATATATTTTTCAAAAGTAACATATTTCATGCAAATATCCCAAAAAGCATTAAAATCATGTTATCAACTTTTGGCATGAAAATAATCACAAAACCGAAATAAATTCAACAAGACAAAGATTAAGAGGGTAACCAACCCTCTGATACCACTGTAGGGTTTTGGAGCGTTCTAGATCGTCATCGAGATAGCGGAAGCAATAAAAGATAATCTACTCCAAACCTTGTCCAAGAACATTTAAACCATTAAATCCCAAAGCAAAATCTATTCCACAAGATATTTACCTTTAAGTCTTGTTTGAATCGATAAAGAAGAACGTTCGGATCTTCTTCTCTAAAGCAAGTCCACACCAAGAGAATGATCTTCAAGATCCTTCACTTAATTGCCTACTAGAACAATTAAATGAAGAACAAGAGAGCAAGATGGAGGAAGAACACCAAGGTGGCCGGCCACAATGAGAGAGAAAGAGAGGTTTTTGTGAGTTTTGTGACTTAATCAATTAATGAAATAATGTCTTGCAATATATCTCATCATCCAACTCACAAGTATGGGTTAAAAGTGATTGGTATGGGCTTAAAGGAGCTTTAACCCATACCCCTTAAATCACTCACCTCTTAATCCACAACTACCAACTAAGCATGGTGTTGTGTGGCCCCCACATTGGCCCCACCAAGTGGGCCGGCCATATGGCCTTATTGGGCCCTTATTGGGCCGGCCATGAGGCTTCATGGGCCGAGCCCAATGGGCCCTCCCGTGTTGTCTCATGCCGCGTCCAAAAGTTTCCCGACCCTTTTGTCGCTACTTATCAAACAAAGTCCGACGCGATATTGACGAAAAACTCAATTTTTCTCGATTCGCTAATTATTCTCTCAAACCGAACCTATGGCACAAAACCTCCAGTTTTGTCCATATACTTCTCCTTAAGAAACATCCATGTTTCCTTGTCTCAAGTTATCCGTCTTGTATGTGTGTGACCCTCTAGGCTCATGCCACCGTTGGCAGATCGGCGCAAGAATTGCTCTTGCCCGATCCATCATAAGTGGTCTCTAGTAAAACATTATGATTACCCAAGGTGCATGATGATCGATGATTCGACTTAACCTTTGTGCGTACAAGTCACCATCCTTTTATCTCTAGATATCCCGATTGATCACAAGGCATAGAGTCGTCTCCCTTGTTTAATCAATCATTGTTACTTGATATGCGAGATGACTGAGAAATGATAACCCGTATCATTTTGCATGGCCATGCTTTTCTCTCATTCGGTCTCCATCAAGAGGCCTTCTAACGGATATCTTTCCCATACCGTAGTATGAGGGATAAATCCCTTAGCCGTCTTTCGTGTCACTCATGCAACCCGTTCCGCCACCCAATCATGCCCTTCATAGCAATCCTTTTACAGAAAGCGTTTGGCGCAAGTTAAAGCCGTACGTTCATTGCATAGTGATCACAAAGACTCCTTGGTCTAAGGACGTCGTGACGAGCTATCGCATTTGAATATGTTTATGGCTTAATCTATGAAAACACTATTCAATGCGGGTCGTCCGATATCAATCACCTCATGATATCTATGATATGGTTCCAGGATCCCACATCCTTATGACAAGTAGAACTACGTCATTAAGAACCATTCCTCATACTGGTCACTTTCAAGGAAGCATAGGTTGACCAGGGACTTGTTAAGTGTGATCCGTACAGATTTATGGTTCTACTACTTTAGTGGTCATAAATCAGATCATGCTTAACATATTACTTCAACATATAAGTAATATAAAGCCGTTTATATTTATACATCACAAACGATGATATTTGTACATAGACGTTTACAGGCTAATACCAATTGGACTAGGGCACAAATGCTATCAGTAGAGAACCAATGCTAGTTAGCTAGTCTGATTCAGATATGGCAGGAGATGTTGATAGCAGAAAATCCACCTCGGGCTATTTAATGACATTTGCAGGTGGAGCATTTTCTTGGCAGTCAAGGTTACAAAAGTGTGTTGCACTTTCTTCTACAGATCTGAATATATCGCAACAACTGAAGCATGTAAAGAGTTGTTGTGGATGAAGAGGTTCATAGGAGAGCTCGGTTTCAAGCAGCAATGCTATGTGGTTTACTGTGATAATCAAAGCGCGATTCACTTGAGTAAGAATTCTACGTTTCCAGCAAAGTCGAAACATATTGATGTGAGATACCATTGGCTTAGAGATGCACTTGAAGACAAGTTGTTTGAGATTGAGAAAATCCACACAGATGATAATGGTTCCGATATGTTCACGAAGGTCTTACCAAGAGAGAAACTTGATGTTTATCGTAAGATCGCCGGGATGGCGATGCCCTCCACTTAGTTGAATAAGGGGGAGATTTTTTGGGCCTATATTAAATAAGTGGAGGCCCAAAACTCATGTAGTTAGTATTCTACATGGAGAAGGAAACCCTAATTTCTTGCCTATAAATAGAAGGCAATAGAGAGAAGGAAACAAGACCAATTCAAGAGAGAAATAGAGTGAAATTTGTGCAGAATTTTCTGCTACTTTATGGGCCGACCAGCAAGGTTCTCGAGTCCGATCAGAGGTTGATCCACCGTTGGATCGTGCTAATTTTTGGACAGGGTGCTCGGAAGACGTGGTACTACGTTCTAACCGTTGGAATTTGCATTTCGAGATTCGAGTGATTTGATACGATTTTATGATCGTGCGCCATCGATTCGGTGAAGTTTCTCTACTCTTTCTTGTAATTGTGGGTTCAGCCAAGATTGGTCAATCTTGAGATACTGTGATCCTCTAATTGTATTTAGAGAGAACTCGTTGTACCCATTATATTGATAGTGGAGATTAAGCGGCCTCGGGGGTCCCGTGGTTTTTCCTCTCTCGCCTTGGGGAGGTTTTCCACGCTAAAATTGTGCGTGCCTATTGTGTTCTTGTTTGCTATATTTTATTAACTTGCTTGATTTGCTCTGCTTGATAGATTCCTACGAGATTTGCACAGGTGTGGAGAATTATTTAATTCCGCTGCATCTAATTATTCTATTAGATTCGTTTTTCTCCCAACACATTTCTGTTTTAAATGGTTTTTAGTACAACGGAAATTTTGGTATTTTAAAGGCCTCAAAAAAATAACCAAAAATTAAACTCTTTGTATTGAATTGAATTGATATTTTGAAAATACACCCTAATAAATTGAAAATTACTTATAATACACCTTAGTGAGTCGTAATTACCATAAATGAAATAAAATTTATCTGTTCCAATAATAAAATTTTAACTATTGAAGTAGTATTGTGTCTTGATTAGTTTGACCAAATGTCAAGGTGTTGGGTATGTGGTTGTTATTTGCAAGTTATTAGTAGAAGGGATAATGACACTTTGTTACATCTAACTATCTCGAAATGACAGTCTCATACTCTAACTAATTTTCTCTTTTTTTTAATACCCTAACAATTCTTCTGTGATAACCTACGCTAAAATGACTAAAATACTCATGGTTTAAGCAACTAGAATTGAATTTGGTCTAATTGAAAATAATCGACAGTCTAAACCGGTTCGAGTGGCATCCAATTGGATCGGACCCAGCTAATAGGCCATTCTTCTTCACTTCGTTCCCGGAGGAGCAGTCATCTTCGACCAAGCTCTCTATGGCGATAATCCTGATTATTCCTTTTGTTTGAACCATTTTGGAGCAAGGATGGATCGATTCCAAGCTAAATGATGCCTATCGTAAGGTTAGCATTGAGAGCTCCTGTTAGTGGCGTCGGAGAAACCCACGAATATGATGTCCCTCAGGTGGTCGAAGAAGTCGATTCGGACAACGGCGAGTAAGGGTCTCATCGGCGATGACCTCGCCATGGTCGTAGTCGCTCAGGGTGTCGTCGGTATTCTTCAACGTCAATGCGTAGTCAGAGTTGCCGGCTGGGAAGGCGTTACGCGCCGCCACTGCGTCCTTCATCAGGTTCCGGCGGTCCTTGCATCGAGCCACTGATTTCTCATTGTCGATCCCCGATTTTGCACAACCCATTTCCCCAAAAGCCTCATTGTCGATCCTTGATCTTCAAAACACATATTGGAATAATTTATTCACATGTAACGAAGAAATGATGTTATTATACATAAAGATAGTGCTAGCGTAAGTAGAAGGTTTTTTTTTACAAAAACAAAAATTGAAACTAAGATCATTTGCGAGGGAAATGTGTTGTTTATCAAGTACTTTGGAATTTGTGTTTGGAAGTCTTAATGATTTGATATGATTTTCTGATTGTGTACCACCAATTCGGTGAGGTATTTTTCATCGGTAATAATTGAAGGCATCCTAAACTACTAGCATGTATCAAGATTCGAACACAGTACCTCACATGTATTTGGTGAATTTTCTCTATTCTTTCTTGCAATTGTGGCTTGAGCAAAGATTGTTTAATCTTGAGATAGCGTGATCCTCTAATTGTATTTAGAGGAAACTCGTTGCACCCGTTATATTAATATTGGAGACTAAGTGGTCTCAAGAGTCCTGTGGTCTTTCCTCTCTAACGTTGATGAGGTTTTCCACACTAAAATTGTGCGTGCCTAGTGTGTTCTTGTTTATTATATATGTTAGCTTGTTTGATTTGCTCTGCTTGATATATTTCTATAAGATTTGTGCATGTGAGGAAAATTATTCAATTTCGTTGCATCTAATTATTCTATTAGATTCGTTTTTCTCCCAATAACTGAATATGAATAACCCAAAACCCTATTGTAATTGTATGATTAATTTATACATCAAATCGAATATAAAATTTTAAGTTTGTGTTATTCTATTTCAAATCATAGCCGTAACACATAATTGATAAACTTAAAGATAATTTAGTTATTTTAAATGAGTTGATTCAAACTGTGCAATGATAAGAAAAATATTCGATCCTCTTATTCACATGTTTAACATGAAGAAATGATGATACGATACATAGAGATAGTGCTAGCATAAATAGAAGGTTCTTTTAGGATTAATTTCAGATGAATATAGTTAGGTTGCCTTTTGCCGATAAATACGGTTAAGTTAGAAAACTAATATTTAAATAAGTGATGTTCATTTAATATCAAGTTGGACAATGAGGTTAGATTTTAGTTAATTTTAATATGAAATGACAAAAAAACCCTTGTATTTAATAAATTTAAAATATTTTACAAATTGTTGCTCGTAAACTCATCCCTAAAATTGCCATTTGTGACGCAGCCGAACCATTCAAAATATATATTTTTTTTATAAAATAAATAATAAAAATTGATTTTAGTATAAAAAATATATTAAATTTTTAAAAAATATATAAAACGATGTTTAAAAACCATTTTTCATTTTTAATATTATTTTTCCAACTCTCTTTGTCAAAAAATAATATTATAATCAGTTTTTCATCATTTACTGTATAAAAGATGTATTTTGAAAAAAGATTTGTAAAATATTTTGAAAATTTTAAATACAAGGGCATTTTTGTCAATTCACACTAAAAACTAACTGAAATCTATTTTTTTTTGTCTAACTTGATACAAAATGAAAATTTACTGACCTAAATATCAGTTTTCTAACTGAATTGTATCTCCCCGGCGTCAACCTGTACCTATCTGAGATTAATATTTTTTACAAAAAACAAAAATTGAAACCCAAATCCTTTTGCGAGAGAGAGAGGTGTAGCACATCCCGGTTGATTCGTGTCCCTCCGCACGCACGCACGCTAGCTTAATTATTTGGAGGAAGCGTTGACGTTGACGTTGTGGCAATTGCGTCGGCGCTGGTCCTATAGATCGGCGCGTGAGGCTGGCTGAGACACAACCCTCTTCACCAACGGCATTGCGTTCGAGAATGTCTGCGATAGAACGCGAGTCAAAACCACGCGCCCGGACATTATTTATTCGGCTGTTGGAAACGACGGCGTCGCGGGGCGGTGGCTTGCGAGGGAAGGAACAGAATGAGTTGAAATGGCCTCTCGGTCTCCTTTTATAGCATAAAACGGCGTCGTGCGGAACTGAAAATAGACAATGAAGAGCACAAAAGCGCGGATCATAGCTCAAGAGTCAAATTGTAACGTGGCAAGATCCTTGCCTTCGATTCCCGCCCATGAATCGATCAGAGTCAGACCAGCATAAAAGTTGTCGAAAACCACTCTCGATCATCAGATTCTGGGTCTCCAACCAATCGATCCAGCTAAAAAATTACCGATTCCGCGATGTGGGTTGGGTTAGATTTTTCATGAGAAACAAACATAACCACCGACCGTTTTCTTAATATTTGAGAATACATATTCAAGACCTGTGTTTAAGTTCGAGTTTAAACTGTGGATATGAGTATGAAACATGTAGAATATTGTTGTAAAGTGATGAGTAATTTGGGGTAGCAGTCTGAGAAACAACAATCGAGATCTTCCGCATACTGCTAAACATGGTAAAGTCAATAACAACAATATTCACTACCTGTGTGAAGCTGTTATGGTACTGGAAATAAAACAGCTATGTTTATTCGACTACACATTACATCACCTGCCTGGCCCTGCACATACTTATTCAATACTTCTGTTATTTTCATTTCAGTGTTGGGCGTAAGTTTCGTGATACTCTCGGAGCAAGCAAGGCCAGTAACCGAAGACACCCTCACACAGTCCCATGATTTCCTCCGAGTTGTTGTATGATGCAACTCTGGGTTCTGGTCTCGAGTACCCATAACAGTACTCGTCTCCACCTCCACCTCCACCTCCAACCCAACACCAAGGATCATAGTCATAACCAGACTGCGTCTCCACTTGTTCAGAGTAAGTGGCATTGTCACGGGACAAGTCCTCTTCCCAGCACGAACTCAGCCAGTTCCCATACCCATACCCATACCCATACCCATTGCTCTGAAACTCATCTTCTTCATCGTTCCCAATCTTGGGGACACAAGTGAACCCAAGCTCCTCTTCTCTGCCATGGAGAGAGCCGTCAAAGAAACCCCACCGCAGAGGAGAAGTGGGATGAGGGTAAGGTGGGTTAGGGTCGGGTTCTTCGTAATTGCCTCGAAATGGACTGGGATAGCCATGGAAGAAATGTGGCTGCTTAGTGTCGGAGCTTGAGTAGGGCATTGGATCCTCCATGGAAGGGAATGTAAATGGGAAGATACAGAGCAAGCCAAAGCCAATACTATTTATTGACAGAAAAAAGGAAGGTCCCCATCTTTTTGGATGCACCATTGCATTAGGGATCATAATTTGTATGGGATACAAACTTTGTTAAATTGAATAGAATCTCTTTTTGGAGGAAGAAAAAGAGGAGAGAATTTAAAGGGTGGTGGTCACCTCACCAACTTTGAGGGGGAGGGTATGGTATCATATTCACTTTACTTTTTGCAGATCACCACCAACAATTCTTTTATCATTTTCATGGGATGATAAAATGAGGAAATATAGAACCCACTTTCTACCCAAAATGAAGATATCGGATATCAAATTATAGTGTTAATACAAATGAAGGAGAATACGATGCAAATGATTCAAACAAACCTTCAAATTGAGTTGATCAGTCAGGATCAGAGCTTCTGATGGCACGATTGAACCTACGAAGTTCTTCTGAATTTGAACCATGTATTGCTTTAATAGTATCTATACAGCAACTGTATGCAAACACAATGATGTAGAGATGAGCCAAGTAGATCAGTCACAACACTCATACTTCTGGCTATGAATTCGGAATACCTGCATGCGCTCTTGTCAAACTTCTTCTTGTCAAATCCATACAGTGATTCGAATATTTCAGGCTCTACGCGACAAAAATATGGACGATCTGATCATATTATAAGACAAGAAGAAGGGGGAACACGAGATTCAGGTTAGGTTGCAGGCAGATGTTTGATTACTAAGAGCAGATGGAATTGAAGATCACCGGAGTAAATGGAGCAGGTGCGTGTGCTTTTCTCATAATGTATGCACCATCCATCCGGGCCTATCAAGCTCGTATACAGCTGAAACAAGGCGAATAAATGGATGAGTGAATTCCGAGTGCATTGCATACAGAATGCACGCATGTGGAATAGGGCTTAGAATCATTACCACGATTAGGTTTGTCATTTTACAGAATCAGCTATTGTTTGATTAGCCATGAATAAAGACTAGAATGGAAATCTAACCTCAGCTCCAGTACTATTAGAGGACCAATTTAATTTAGCACAGAAATGGCTAAAGGGGAAACAAAGCACATGCATTTACTAGACTAGAGTATAGAATCATCATCGTCTGCACTATTATAATGATTACGCATTCAGCAATACACGACGCATTTCCAGTTTACAGAATAAACCACTGTAAATGTTTTTAGTTTGGCCATGAAGTAATAAGACTACAAAAGGAGTCAAGTATAGTAGTATACTATCAGAAGACCGAGATAACAAAAACTTTCGTTACTCTTCTTAATTTCGCTTTTATACTCTGATCCTTACCTCATGTGAGCGCATGTCAATGCTCTAATACTAAATAAAAGAACTGATTCAACAATAACCTTAGTCGGCACATGAAAATCTAGTCATAAACTCTTAACGCTCCTTTGCACGTACCAATTAACATTTTGTATGCATCAAATAGAAAACAGAAAAAAACCCAAGTGAGTAAGATCAACTCTTGTGTGGGATTAACACCCAAACCAAAAAACACAACATTAAAGACATGACTACTAAGACATAAGGGTTGAAGATTAGATAAAAAGCATTGAGGCATTTCGTCGAACATATTGCGTGCACACAAGTTACAGAACCAACCTCAACGTCCTGAGGCTTATCGAAGATATCTTCGGGGGATGCGAAAGCAGGGCCCTTGTCGAGCTTGCAGCAAGCGCCGCAGGCTTCAACGCACTTCCACGAAACTTGGTTCTTGTCGCTGTCGCCACTACTCTGCTTCACGTCGACCCTCTTCTTCTTCTTGTCTCTCTTGCTTGGCCCGCGAGCTGCTGAAGCGAATGCTACGAAACAAGGTAGAGCCATAGCCATGGTATGCTGCGACATTTTGCGACTCCCCAAAGTTTTGATTTGGATTGCTGGTTGTTCATGTTTCTTTTAAGGGGAAATTTGCTAATTTTGCATCAACTTGCGTTAAATGAGCTTGTAAATTTTATTTTCTTTTATATTTAGTTTAAGGTGAAAGACACAAAATCATACCTAACAATCACCAAAAAATACTTCAATACCTCATGTTTTAAAATTAAGAAAATGAGCTACACCCAGAGATCATTAATTGACTGATAGAAACTGCCGTTAGAATTTTGGATTGAATCTGTTAAAATCTGAAGTAAAAAGATGAAAATGCCCTTGGCTAGACTTCACATTTTCAAAACCATATTATTGTGAGAATTTTGGTTGTTTCTCCCATAACTGTGGCTCAAGTTTCGCCGGCCTCGTCTCCGACCTCCGACCGACTTCTCCGATCGTCCTCGGCTCCTCGCCGCTGACCAGAGACTCGCCGGATCCCGTCGCCAGAGACCGGAGCCCGTCGCCGGGGACTGCACCAATCCGCTGGAGCCTTCTCTGCTGTCGGATTTTGATTTTACGAACATATGCTTATCAAACATCACTCTCAGCGTAACTTCAGATTCTCCATGGAACTGTACCAATGTTGAAGGATACTCCGAGCTAGTCTCTCCCGAGACTTGCAAGCCTCTCGCAGGGCAAATCTTCCCCGAGCACGAACAAGACGGCTATTTTTTATCTGAAAGCTTACCGATTCTGGATGTTAGAGACAGAGGTAACTTGTTGTTTCCCATGTAATATGGTAAATATGTGCTGCACTGCACTGCACTGCATTGCATTGCAGCTTCCCTGAATGTTGAGATTGAAGGAATTCATGGGATCCAAATTAATAAATTTCATGCAAGTAGCGGAAGCAATTAACTATGGATTCTATAAGCTTTGAACGGATCATCATGTGAAAATTTTCAGCATATAAAATATAATTAAAATCTGGAATTTTACCTTGTAAAATCGAATCAAATAATCACAAATACTTTGTTTTGTGATCTGTAGTTGTATCCACACAAGCAAAGCACCTTTAGAAGGATTTCTACAAAACCATTTACTAGTTAGTTTTGAGAAAATAGCATAAACAAGTGAAGAACGAGAGAGAGAGAGAGAGAGAGAGAGAGAGAGAGAGAGAGAGAGAGAGAGAGAGAGAGAATCACGGCAATGGGGGGAAGAGGGTGTCGAAGTTAGGGTAGGTAATTATGTGGGATTATCACGTAAATCAAATATATGATTTTTGTAATTATCTTTCCACTTTCCAAATCCTAATTAACTTCTTATTTCAATTATAATTATAATAAGAATGGGCTTAAAGCCCACTTAGTTAAGTCCATTAATTAAACTCATTAAAATTGGGTTATAATTAAATGACTTAACTAGACCATCTCAATTACTCTAAACTGATTATTGGTTTAGCAAATTCGTACTTGATTTAATTAAATCAAATTGCGAATTTCCCAATTCTCATATTCTTCATAAACTGACTTTTTCAAGTCCCTTTTTGCTATATTTTGCTTAAAGTGTGTGACCCTCTAGGCTCACGACCCGTTGGCAGACTGGCAAAATTATCCTTTTGCCCTTTCCATCATAAGTGGCCTCTAGCAAGACATTATGATTACCCAATGTTATGATTCGATTTAACCTCTTATCGTCCATGTCACTATCTTTTTATTATATCGATATCTAGATTGATCAAAAGGCATAGAACTGTCATCCTAATTTATTAATCACTGTTTCTTGATATGTGAGACGACTGAAAACTGATATTAAGTATCTTCTGCATGGCCATGCGATTTCCTTCAGTCATACTCGTCAAGTGGCCTAAACAGATATCATTCCCATACCGGAGTATGGGAGATAAATCTTTCAGCCGTCTTTCGAGTTCACTAATGCAATTCATAACTAAGCCAATCAGAGCCCTTATGGCTACCCTTTTACAGATAACATTACACTAGGTCAAACTTAGATATTCATCACATAGTGATCACAAAGACTCCTTGGTCTAATGATATAATGACAAGCTACAATATGTGAGTATGCTCATGACAGTATCTATGCCACATACTCACCATCGAGTCGTCCAATACCATCTCCCTGATGATATTTATGATCTAACTCCGGCACTACCTTGTCATGATCAGTAGAGCGTGATCATAAAGAGTTAGCCTGATACTGATCGATTCTTAATGAAGTTTAACTGGTCAGGGACGCATTAAATGTAATTTTTTCTGATCTACAGTTCTACTATTAGTGATGACACACATAATGATACAGATGAAATTACATCTAATATATTACTACAACACATTAGCAAAATGATGTTGATTTATTTGTTCATAAAGATGATAAAACATTATAACTGTAGATAACTTTTACATTGGACTAGGGTACAAATCTAACAGAGATTATATTGGAAGTTCTTATTATTTTTTCAAAACTTCGTTACTAAGGATGAAACCCATTTGACAGAAGAAGAGTTTAGTTCAGTTGTTGCTCTTTATTGCTGTTTGAGTGTCAAGATGTTGTGGGAGAGGGGATTGTTAAGTTGTAAGTTTGTGTGCAGTAATCAATAATTGAGTGATTTGGTTGTAATGTCACTTATAGTTATAGAATCAAGGGGTAATGACAGTTGACTACACCCAACTATGTCACGTTTCAAATTTAATACCCCAACTTCCAAATTTTCATTTGGGATACCCAATGATTAAATAAGCGACACTTAGCCCAACGTCTGTTAAATCTAACTGATTTAATCTGTCAAAAAGTCTAAAATGCCCTCAATAGTTTTGGTCTAATTGGTTCAATTGATATGATTATGAAATGACTATTTTACCCTTAATTGAATAACCAATTTACCTAATAAATTGAGGCCAAATCTAACTTTTCACTTACACAAATAATATTTATAATTCTTTAATATATATATATATATATATATATATATATATTATCATTAATGGATTATATTATTATAATTATAATTAGAGGATTAATACATTGTCCTTACCCCTATTATTAATCATTAAATTAAAAAAATCAGAACAAAACAGTAAGCGTGACCCTACAGGCGGCTCCGGCGGTGCCTCTCCTCCATGTCGCCGTCGCGCAGCCCTACCACCGCAAGATACCTCCCCGCATCGTCGCCCCTATCGCCGCCGCCGCCGCCTTCTTCCTCTTCATGTTCCTCATCGGCCTCCTCCACAAGCGCACCGCCCCAGCGGACTCCAAGCCCCCCATCGCTTCTCCTATGCCGCCCTCTGCCGCGCCATGTCCGCCTTCTCCACCACAACCCACCTCGCGAACCTCACCGACGCCGCAGAGCCGTCGATTCAGAACCAGACGGAGAAGATCTTGGAGGACATGTCGCGGATCGAGAGCGATCAACGGAGGGTTCTCGATGGTGGTGCTCCTCGCTTTCGATCCGAAAGCGCCAAGAGCAGAGCCACCCACCTTTATCGCGACAGCCCTCAGACGCCTCCCACCTTCCTCGCGGCGGCGGATCTGGGTTCTCGAGAGCTCGCCGGATCTGGGTTCTCGAGAGCCGTCGCGTAGCCGTCGAGGTCGAATCTGTCAGAGCTAGTCGGCGGCGACAACAGTAGAGGCTGAGCAAGCGACCGGAGACGAGTGGCGGCCTGAAGTGAATTAAGTTAATTAGGGTTTGATTAAGATAATTAATGATTAATAATAATATATAATTAATCATAATATATATATATATATATATATATATATATATATATATATATATATATATATAATTATTAAAGAATTATGAATATTATTTGTGTAAGTGAAAAGTTAGATTTGCCCTCAATTTATTAGTTAAATAGGTTATTCAATTAAAGGTAAAATAGTCATTTCATAATCATATCAATTAAACCAATCAGACCAGTTTAACATGCCAAAACTATTGAGGGCATTTTAGACTTTTTGATAGACCAAATCAGTTAGATTTAACAGACGTTGGGCTAAATGTCGCTTATTTAATCTTTGGATATCCCAAATGAAAATTTGGAAGTTGGGGTATTAAATTTGAAACGTGACATAGTTGGGTGTAGTCAACTGTCATTACCCCTAGAATCAATCAACTTATTGGTTTTCTATTCACTTGCATTTTACTTCAAATCTTTGTAAATATAAATATTCATTAGATCTTCTGAACCAGTTTAGCAATGAACTTGTTGTCCGGTCGGGTTGACAACGGAGAAGGCTTTGACGGACTAGTGCGGTCTCCGACGACGGGCTTCGGCGAGTCTCCGTTTAGTGGCGAGGAGCCGAAGACGACCGGAGAAGTCGGTCGAAGGTCGGAGATGAGGCCGGTGAAACTCGAGCCACGGTTATGGGAGAAACAACCAAAATCCTCACAATTGCATGGTTTTGAAAATTTCAAATCTGGCCAGAGGCATTTTCGTCTTTTTACTTCAAATTTTAACAGACTCCATCCAAAATTCTAACGGCAGGTGCTATCTGTCAATTAATGATCTCTAGGTGTAGCTCACTGTCTATTTTGAAACATGGGTAATTAAGTGTCTTTTGGTGATTCTTAAATGTGGTTTTATGTCTTTTACCCTTTAGTTTAAATAAAAATTGAAAATGATTGTTATTGTTTGGGGTTACATGTATATATTTTCAAAATGTCATAATTGTCCTTAACACAAATAAGATAATTGTGATTTAATTGGATAATGATGTTACCCATTCATCTTCCTCGTATAAACCATTCTCGGAGAACTGCTCGTTTGTCGGTGAGGATAGTTAATCAAACTGATCGCCAAATATATGTGGTTGACCCGAATAAGAAATTTGGGTCAGCTTCACACACATCTTTGATGTGTTGATATGCAATTCTCTTGGTTAGCCAAACTCATCTCTCCTTTTTTACATGCCTCCTCGTTAGTATTTTTTATTTCTTGAACCTTGTATTTATTCTTTTCTTTGTATTGAACTTTTTGTATTTTATTTGTTTTGAAATTGTTGGTGGGTGCCAATTCATATTTTGAATAGATGGCACGAGAAGATCATTTGTCTTTTCTCCAGTCAAATCTTCTCATTCTAATCTGATTTAAAGTTTTTTCAATGCGAGAAGTGGCTACATGTACTCATGCCTCCAGCATCGTCGACCGATCTTGTAACTACCATAACATTCTCATGTGAAATTCAAATCGAGAAAATTTTTTCAACAAATTAAAGAAGACTGGAACATGCACAACTTTTCCCATTAACAACTTCTCAGGCCAAGATGAAAGGGCGCAACCCCGCATAAATTTATGATTTGAACATATTGTTCAAGGTTTTGGAGCTCAAGATGTCGGACCAACATGTCGGGGTGCCACTCCGACATCTTTAACTAGCACCGTCGGGGTGCCATAACTTTCTCATTTGGAATCTAGATTGATCAAAATTCTCACCAAGTTGAAGAGGAATGAAAGGCTGCCACTTTGAAGAAGAAATTTTCGCATTGGATGCCTGAATTTTGAGTTATAGGTCATGGAATGAGTTGAGCCGTCATAATTCTGAGCAGAACGGGATTTCGACTTGAATTTTTATTTTTACCCTGTTTAAGTAATTTGCTATAATAGTAAAGATAGGGTCCAAAAATACCCATCTCTCAATCAGTTAGTAGAGGAGAGAAAGAGATTGAAAAAGCATAAACTGAAGAGTTTCAACATTTTATCAACTTTCTAAGTTTTTCTTACTCTTTTCTCTAGCATTGGATTATTGTACTTAATTTGGATAATGTTGAACTGATTATTGTACAAACTTGAGTTGGTATTAAGATTATTGCATTTGGATTAGATTTATATTGATCGAGATAATTTTTACTTTTTGAATCCAACATGTATATCGTGGAAATGGATGAAATGGAATTAAGTAATTAAGTGCATGTTGGGGAATGAGATGACGGGGAATGATTGGATTCAGAATTAATTTCATGAAGTTGTAATTAAAGTATTTTAATTAAGGGCCCTAGATGCGTAGTCTAACACTTCACCTCTGGAGTAGGCTTAGTGATGAGATTTATCTTGGTGAGAGAGGTCATAGGCAATTGACCTAAGTGGATTCGAGCATTTGTAGGGATCGAGTTTACACTTTCGATTTAGGAGGCGGGCACGAGTTATAACCATAGGTTACCAACTTGAAAGTTAGTCAATCCTACTAAGTTTTTCAAAACTAACTATTTACGAATTGCCTTAGGAGTGACGACTCTTAAGTTCACTTCAGGTAATTAGACCTTTCATTACCCAATAGAAAATGTATATTAAGGTAGACTAGGATACGACAACACTTTAAGACGGCTATTAACCCTCTTAATTGCATAATATTAAATTTAAGACCCCCCCCCCCTAGATATTTTGCTTTCTGTAATTTCCCGAACACTTTCACATTCTAGATACGTTTGTGATTTTTCATTGTTGAGCTGGTTTTGAGTATTAAGAATTTAAATCACCCAAGCCCGACATCCCTAATCATCAAGACTGGCGTTCGTTGGCTACTGCCTCCCTATAGGATCGATAGTTAGGATCGTAATCCTACTTTCTCATATTACTTGATGACTGGTGTACTGTCGTGCGTATGTGAGGAGAGAACCTCTCGTGCAAGAATCCTCCGCCTCTCCCCGTGTTTGTAGATGCAAGCTATCATTCAAAGTTGATAATTTTAATATAGGTGTAAGTGCATTTTTTTTTATTTTGACGGCTTTTGTTGAAGTGGGGACAGAAGTGTCACAATAAATGATGAACTGTCAATATTTATTTCAAGTAAATAGTCATAAATATTATTAAACTATAAATGTAATTTATAATGTGTTTAAAGTTCCTAAATATCCTTACAACGCCTAAATGGCACCCTCCCAAGCCCAGCTCCCCAATAATAAAGCAAATTGACTCTTAACTCTGGTTACTGCGACAAGTACATTTTGGTGGCCCATAATAAACTTATACTTTAAAAACAGTTTACCGGATCAACATGCTTCATGCAAGAAAATGAAAATTCCTGGCTTTATGTTGCTGACACCAGTGTTGAATGCTTTAATCTTTCCATAAACATGTTAATCGTAAATAAGTATATGTAACATTTTCACGTGTATTGTTTAATCTTATTTTCTTATTGAATAATGTTCATTAGTATATAGTTTCAATATGTTAAGCGATTACTGTTTCCTAATCTCATATTAAAAATATGTATTTTCTTTAGTCAAATAATATATTAACCCCAAATGGAGAAGCTATACACTTTTAACCTCTTAGTATCTATTCTTTTAAAGGGGGTTTAAAAAATTGTTAAGTGTATTATGCCTCTTTTATAGTTTTCATCCCTCTGTGGTTTTTATTGAATATTTTAAAGCCTATATTACCCCAACCCAAAACCCGCCCACCCAACAAGTCCAGCCCAACCTATACTGTAACTACTAACCCACCCTTAATTTTTATCATAGCCCATAAACCTTCCTCATATCACGTCTCGAAATCTGGCCGATATCAAGGAAGGAGTGTTTTGAACCACTACGCCAGGGTTGCTCACCCCTCTACTAGTTTTTGTTGTAAATTCAATCCATGAACTAATTTTTAGACCGTAATTAAGTCAAAATAGTAGCGCAATAACGAAAATACCCCTACAAATAACAAAAGAAGACCCACCACCCTTCTCCTTTCTCATATATGCCTTCTTCGTTCCTCTTCTCCAATGAATGGCTCTCTTCTCTAGTGGGTGCCTCTCTCGTCGACGAGAGATAAAGACCAACGTCGACGAACTAATGCTATTGATCTGGATCTTCAGATCTTTTGTCGGTGGTGAGGCGATAGTCTACTCATAGACTGTGAATTCAAAACATATATGTCTCAATTTTGGCCTCAAGTTTCAAAACCTTAGATTTGATTTTAGTTATCTTGAATCCTACCAAAAACCTTCATCCACAATTTTATTTTATGTCATTTTTTTTATTATCAAGGTATTTGTGGTACTTTAGCAATTTTCCGTTCATTTAAAACTAAAACCAGCAATCTCATTTCATATTCAATGTATATGATAAACATTATAAAACCAGCCGCTGGAGGATTGAACTTTTTGATTAAATCGAACGTTAGTCCTGAGAGAAGAAAAGTTGTTTCTCCCAATATATGCAAACAAGGAAAATAGTGCCATAAAACACTTCACTCCACTTTCTGTACAGTTCGATGCAAAGTTAATAATACTCAACTCAATCTCTTCAGTCACATGCATTTAAAGTTCACAAGAGTACTCAATTCTCTTCAGTCACATGAGTTTCAAAATTATAATCTGAGGCAAAGCAGGAAAAAAACAGGGGAGAAAACATTTGCACAACACTACGGTGATTCACTGCCTCTTGGGGACTTGCCATTGCCATTCTCATTACCTGCAGGGCTCCTGTCATCTCTAGGGCTGGGGCTCAGGCCATTTCCTTCAGAGGAGCTCCGGTACCTTCTAGCTGGAGGGCTGTCCTTTTCCGGGCTACGAGGGCTTCTGTTCCTTGCATCTGGACTCCCATCTTCCTGGGCAGGTGGTGGAGACCGGCTGCTCTTGTTATCAGTTGGAGAATGCTTCCTTTCCTTGGACGTGCTCTTCTTTGCCTCAGACCTTCTCTTGCGAGGGCTGTATGAGCTCCTATGTCGGTCAACACTTCGCTCTCTCTTTACAGGAGATCTTGATCGGCTGGTGATAACAATAAGTAACATATCAGATTATTATGATAACCTAAGTTAGCCAGCAAGGAACATTTTGCTGCAAAACTTAAGCAAGCGTTATGCCACAGTTGCATGCACAGTACTAGTAGCCAAGCATCTGCTGAACCTAACTAGTGCATAGTAGCCAAGGCATATCCACTATGGAGAATAATGCAATCCAAACTAAGCCTTAGATTTTTCACACTTTCTAACTGGTTACCTATGCCAATGTATGGTGCAATCTATCTCAGGCAGTGGGATTACTATACCATCTTGCACCTGGATAAACGCACACCCTACAAGACAGTCTTACTTATCTACACAAAATCATGAGAAAGGTAGCTTCCCAATGTAGCAACAAACAGAAGAAATTCAATGGCACAACCAAAAAGATATGTCCTAAACAATACAAAGATAAGCAGGAAGTGCACGACAATAACCTGTAGCTGCGGCTGCGGCTGTAACTAGGGCTGCGACTCCTGCGATGGCGTGGAGAGCGTGATCTAGCTGGTGAACGCGAGTCACTTCGTCCACGACTGCAGATACAATGCAGTAGGTATGTTAGCATATGATTAACATTAAAATTGATATTTGGTTATTTTGAAAGGCGGTACGGAATGACAAATGAATACCTAATCTTCTTGGGATCATTTGTGCACTTTCTTTCTATATGTCCTCTTTCCCCACAGCGATAACACTTGTTCTTCCAGTCTCCATCTTTGCAATCTCTAGCCCAATGGCCGTCAATACCACAATTAAAGCAACGCCCTGAACCAGGAGGGGGACCTCTTCCCAGATATTCTCGAGAACCACGTGGTGCCTGTCTCAAGATAAAACAGAAAGAACAGAAGATAAATTAGTACACCTGAACTTGTAAACCTTAAGAAATTGCCCAAACACATTACTTGGAAATGCAATCATGAATCAGTCAAACAATAATAAGGAAATAGTTGGAGGAAAATGACATGAGATTGGGTAAACCCACCAATTGGAAATGTAAAGGCTAACATGAATATATGAATTTTTTGGTACTTTAGAACTAATTTTACATGCACCATGGAAAGAAGGAGAGAAAAGGGGAAGATGGTGAGATAGAATAAAGGAAGAGAATTATCTACAAAAATAGTGCAATGTACCTGAATGAAAAATATGCAGTTTTCAGAAGTAACTAGCCTGGCATGATAGAGTTTAAGCACACAATCGATAGGTACAAACATCTAATAGCATTTTATCAGTAATTGAGCCATCAATTAAAATTCAACCAAGATCCATGTTTATTTACTCACCAAACATAACATTCAGCATTATTTCCAGTATGATTTAAGACAGAAACAAATTACCACACTGATATAATTGTATGCATGAAGAACATTTACCAGTCATTTGAAACTTTACAATTTCCTTTATAATACATCAATCATGGCCAAATCTACGTCACAGTGACATGCAAGATTATTTTTATTACAAGATAGATTATACTTGATACTTCTGAAGATGTTAATAAACTCACCCCTTTAGCAAATTCAACAACGATACGACTTCCATTGAACTCACGTCTATCCAGGTTATATCTTGCATCATCAGCATCTCGAGAATCACTGAAATCCTGAGGACATAGGAGAGTAAAAGGAACAAAAATGTGCATAGATTTTATCTTGTTAGTTGTGAGCATATACATCAAGGTTTACATGAGATTACAAACAAGAATGACAAAAGAACTTCTATAACTAGAGAAACATAAACAAAAAAGAAAACAAAATAAGATGCAGCTGGATACTCACAACGAAAGCAAAGTCGTTCTTCAAATCCACATCCCGAACTCTGCGTAAATGGGTGCCAGAAACAACAAAGCCGTCATTACTTAAATACTGCAAGTTGTATGTTACTTCATCCTTCACAGACGTACTATACACCAGTTTGAAATGGTTGCCATCTCCATAAAAAAAAAGGCAATTAATTACAGAAAGAATCGTCCAAGTCTCCTATAAAAGCGACAAGAATATCCACCAAGGCCACCCTCTCATCACAGACCTCCAGTTCAGGGAATAGCCCAGAAACCTGATCACCATTCAAGTTAAGAAACCGACGAACCCTCATTTCAACTAGACATACACCAACAATTTAGCACCCAAACAAGGATTCTGCAGGGTGGAAAATACCCATAAGCAAATTTCCCTCTTAAATTAGCTCAGAGTTATTGCAGACACAAATAAGCACCCATTTATAAAAACTAAAACATGTTTGAACATCCCACAACAAACAAATTCACCAAATCCAAAGAACAGAATTATATACCTCCCATATCTGCTGAAGAGGCTCTCCAGATCACGGGAACGAGTCCGCGAAGACAGGCGGCCAACATAGAGGCGCGTGTTACCATTTCTATCATCTTCACGAGGCATTTTCCAACTGCATTTGATACCAAAACATCAATCTAGTAACGAAAACGAATCCAGATCTAACGGTAACAATCAAGATTCAATCATCCAATAGGAACCATCAACAGCCAGGAATGCATTAAAAAAAACAGATCTGATACAACATTCTGAGCCAGAAAGTTCAATACATAACCAAATCGAAATGATATAGAAACAGCCGACGAAATTCGTACCTTTCAGAGAGAATCGAAGAACCCTAGATTTGATTAGCTCCAAATCCAGAAAGACAAACAGATAAGAAGAGAAGAGAGGATGCAAGTAATAATTGGCTGGTGCAGAGCCTGCCAAACGCTGCGTTTAAGGGTCTTCACAGGTTTCAATGGGCCTGCATTGGGCTAAGGCCATTTCCATTTTCCAATGAAAACTTACGACTCAACTTTGCAAAAATATTTTTAATGCTGTAGAAATATGGTTAATTGTGGGTTAAGATGTCACAAACATTAATTATTTGAGTAAGACTTTAAGTGGATAAAGATGAAAAGTGTATGGAAATTACTTAATAAAATAGAGGAGAAAAGAGTCTCGGGTGATGAAACTCGGTGCAGATTCATTCATTCACACACATTCATATTTATACACAAAAGTTGAGCATGAGTAGGAGACTTGTACAAAAAAGATAATACACGTGTCAACACCATGCAAGACTTGTCATTTCAAAGTCAACTAAGAGGAGTGCCCAACTAGCTATGGTAGGGGCCATTATTTACTTTTACAACACTCCCCCTTGGACACCACCATTCATAAGTATTTATGTTAGACGATGTTGAACGTGCTTAATGCTGCCTCGTTAAAAACCTTTTTCAGGAAAATCTAGTGGGACAAAACCTGAATACGGGAAGATGAGTGCAGCGCACATAAGTCCAGAGTGTGATCGTCTTCATATACTTGCTCCCCCTGATGACTGGCAGAGTTACTTCGATTCCTTATTAAGTCGACGCATGCCAATTCGCCATATTAACTTCTCGAAGGTGGATGTCGGCAAGTTTTTAGTGAACAAATCTGCAAGATTTTCACTGGAGCGAATCTGCTTGACACCAATCTCGTTACTCTTCTGTAGTTCGTGAGTGTAGAAGAACTTTGGCGATATATGTTTGATTCTGTCTCCTTTGATGTACACGCCTCTGATTTGATCTATGCACGATGCATTGTCTTCATATATTATGGAAGGAGAGCTTGTGATTGATGAAATTTCACATGTGTCTCGTATGTGTTGGATAACTGATCGTAAGAACACACATTCTCAGCTAGCTTCATGTAGTGCAAGAATTTCTGAATGGGTTGATGATGTTGCGACCAAAGTCTGCTTTGTAAAACACCAGGATATTGATGTGGCATTACAAGTAAATACATACTCAGTTTGAGAGCGTGCTTTATAAGGGTCTGAGAGGTATCCAGAATCTGCTTATCCGATCAAGCTAGTATTATTTGAGGATTTCGAGTACAATAATCCCAAATCTTTCGTTCTACTCAAGTAACATAATATATGCTTGATTTCGTTCCAATGTCGTCTTGTCGGTTCTGAGTTGAATCTTGCGAGCACATTTACTGCAAATGCTATATCCGGCCTTGTACATTACGCCAAATATAATAAAGCTCCTACGCATTTAGATATGCTACTTCAGGATCAAGTATCTTTTCATCGCTTTCTTTAGGGCGAAATGGATCATTTTTAGGATCAAGAGACCGAACGACCATTGGAATATTTAGTGGATGAGCGTCTTGTATATTAAAGCGCTTCAGAAGTTTCTCAACATATGCAGATTGATGAATTAAAATTCCATCTGAAATATGCTCGATATGCAGGCCGAGACAATATTTTGTTTTTCCTAAATCTTTCATCTCAAACTCCCTCTTAAGATATTTTGCAGTATTAATAATCTCCTTAGACGTCACAATTAAATTCATATCATCTACGTACATTGCCACAATAACAAATCCGAGATTTGTTTTCTTGATAAATACGCACGAGCATATAACATTATTTTTATACCCTTCTCTAGTAAGGTATTCATTTAAACGATTGTACCACATCGTACCAGATTGTTTTAGTCCATATAATAACTTGTGTAATTTTATCGAATACAAATTTCTTGAACTATTTCTAATCGCTTTAGGCAATTTAACTCCTTCAGGGAGTTTCATATAAATATCAGTGTCCAACGTACCATATAAGTAGACAGTGACAACGTCCATCAGATACATCTTAACAGTTCTTCAGAGACTGTTAAACTAATCAAGTATCTGAACGTAATTATATCCATTACAGGTGCATATGTCTCATCAAAATCGACCCCATGTCGTTAAGAAAAACCCTGCGCTACAAGTCTAGTTTTATATCGAACAATTTCATTTTTCTCATTTCTTTTCTTTGTGAATACCCATTTGTATCCAATTGGTCGAACATCTTCTGGCGTTCGAAATATAGGTCCAAAGACTTGTCGTTTTGCCAATAAAGTCAATTCTGCTTGAATTGCTTCTTCCCATTTTGGCTAATCATGTCTTTCACGACATTCATCAATACAGTGTGGCTCAAACTCAAACTCATTTATTATCTCACTTGCCACTGTAAATGCAAAGACTTCATTTATATCATTTGATTTATCATCCCAATTCTCATTGGCGTAAGAATAATTCATGTTTATTTTCTTACCTCTTTATTCTCGTAAATCTTCATGCATTTTACAATTTTCATTTTCATTTTCATTTGGGATCGATGGTTCTATAGGAACTAATTTTTTATCGGGAACTGAAAATTCTGTTGGAACTATTTGTCTATTCGCTTGATTTTTTCTTTTACGAGGAACAATATCTTTTGCACCTAATGGCATCTCATGCTTCTGGCGTGTACTAGAGGAATCAATTGTTGCTTTCGAATTATCATCATTAATTTTAATTCTCGTATGTGTGTTTATAGCATCTATGTATGACCTTGTTATCTTTGATGTATCTGCAAATGCATCATGCATTTGATTTGCAACATTTTGTAAATGTACTATCCTTTGTACATCTTTATCACATTGTGATGTACGTGGATCTAGATGAGACATGAAATTTACTTTCCATTCAATTTCACGCCTAACTTCTTGAGGCTTTTTATTTCCACCCAAATGTGGAAACGACGTCTCATCAAAATGACAATCTGCAAGTCGTGCAGTAAATAGGTCACCTGTAAATGGCTCAAGATACCTGATAATAGATGGTGAATCAAAAACCAACGTAAATCCCCAATCTTCGTTGGGGTCCCATTTTTGCGCGTTGAAGGGGGGCAATAGGTATTTGCACAGCATAACCAAAAGTACGTAAATGAGATATACCAGGTTGATGTCCACACACAAGTTGTATAGGAAAATAATGATGATATGCACTAGGTCTTAAACGAATTAAAGAAACACATGTAATACAACATGTCCCCAAGCAGAAACTGATAATTGTGATTGCACTAACAATGTACATGCAATTATTTGTATACGTTTAATAAAAGATTATGCTAAACCATTTTGGGTATGCACATGTGGAACATGATGCTCAATATCAATACCCAATGACATGCAATAATCATCAAACGTTTTAGATGTGAATTCACCAGCATTATCAAGACGAACAGACTTTATTGGGTAATCAGGAAAATGTGCCTTTAATTTGATGATTTGTGCCAGCAATTTTGCAAATGCAACATTACGAGTTGATAATAAGCACAAATTTGACCATCTGCTGGATGCGTCAATCAAGACCATAAAATAATTAAATGGACCACTAGATGGGTGAATAGGGCCACAAATATCTCCCTGAATTCTTTGCAAGAATGATGGAGATTCACACTAACCTCTGTTTTTTATGGTCAAACTACTAATTTTCCTTATGAACAAGCGGTACAAATTATCTCATTGGACTGGAAAAGCTTCTGATTTTTTAATGAATGTCTGCGTGAATTTTCAACAATCCTACGCATCATTGTTGATCTGGAATGACCAAGACGATTATGCCAAAGAATAAAAATATTTTGATTATTGAACTTCTGGTTCAGTATTGCGTAGGCCTCAACTGTTTTTATTGTTGTAAAATACAACCCATATGATAGAACATGTAATTTTTCCAGTACACGGTTTCACCACAATCATTAGAAGTGATATACAGAAATTCAGTTTCATTTTCGCTTGTGGTCTCAATATGATATCCGTTGCTACGGATATCCTTAAAGCTAAGTAGATTTCTTCGAGATCTACTAGCATATAAAGTATTATGAATTTCTAATCGTGTGTAATTTCTTAACAATATGGTGTTGGGATTTTGTGCCCTAGCACAATGTATTTTCAATCTACTTATGTAATGAGATTATTAGTTGAAATAAAATCGGCATTTATATTACTAAGTGTTGTAGTAATATCTTAAGTATGATTTGATTTGTATCATTGACAGTAGATCTACAAATCAGATAAAATCACATTTAAGCTGTCCCCGATAAGAATAGCTTCATTAGAAGCAATCGGTGTGAGGCTAACTCTAAATGATCACGCTCTACTGATCATGGCCAGAAGGGGGCCGGAGTTAGATCATAGTATCGCCAGACATGGTGATATAGGACGACCCGACCGTGAGTATGTTACATAGATATAGTCATGAACATACTCATATGTCGGTACGTGAAATCACATCCTCATACGGAAGGATCTTTGAGGTAACTATGTGATGAGTGACGAGTTTGACTCAGTCTAACGTCTCATGTGACAAGGTTACATTAACGGCTTTGATTGGCTCGATCACGAGTCACATGAGTTGACTCAATAGACCGCTGAAGGATTTATCCCTCATACAGATGTATGAGCAGATATCTGTTTAGGCCACTTGATGAGTACAATTGAAATATAATAGCATGGTCATGCAATCGATACGGAGTATCAGTCACAATTCAGGTAACTTAGATAAAGAAACAAGACAATTTAACGAGGATGACTTGTCTATGCCTCGTGGTTGTCAAGATTTCAAGAGGATAAAAGGATAGTTTCATGTATGATAAGGTTAAGTCGAAATCTCGATAATCACAAGCGTTGGTTAATCATGAGGTCTTGCTAGAGGCCACTCAAGATGGAAAGGGTAAAATGGTAATTTTACCAGTCCGCCAACGTGTCGTGAGCCTAGAGGGTCACACACTAAAGGTTGAGTAAAACGGATGGAATCATGTAGAGGAATCACGAGAGAGATAATTTCCGATTTTGGATTAAATCAGATTAGACCGATTACGGTTTAGGATTAAACTAGAAATCAAGAACGGTTTAGCTGGACCAATTAATTAGAATCTAAACCAATAGATTTAATTAATTAATTTCAGCTAAATAGGCCTAGCCAGATTGGGCTAAAACAGAATGAGCTTCTCTATTTAATTAATTAATAAGATTTGGGCTTTAAGCCCATTAAGTCTTTTAATTAATTAATTCTTAAAAGAGATATAAAAGGGGAAATTTTCAGATTTTAATCATAAGAAATTTTTCCAAGAAAAAAATATCCTAGCCCCCTTCACTCTCCTTGGCCGGTCGGCACCCCCTCTCTTCCTCCCGTTTTGCTTGCTTTAGTTTTCTAGCAAGGATCGTAGTGGGTATCTTCAGATTGCTCTTCTTGTGTGGACGTTCTCTAAAGGTCACTGAATTTATTGTAGTGACACATGGATTTCAAATCAAGGTAAATTTTATGATTTGTTTTTCTAGTCTAGATCTCATGATCAATCAATGATCATGTAAGATCCTTAATTTTATATTGATTTTGAGGTTAATTTCTTGTATGACCATAAAATTAATTGATTGAAACCCTAAAAAATTCCTTTAATGGTATCAGAGGCTTGGTTACATATGTTTATTGTATTCGAGCATGATAGGCTAGATTTATTTTGCAATTGATTTCGGTATTAATTTGAAACTTGCAAAATAATTTTCGTTTTAGTTAATGAATTAATTGCTGGAATTTATTTATTCATCGCTAAAAAATTAATTTTGGTCGAGTGAGATTGGGTGGAGACCCGCGGGAGGCCGAGGCTAGCCGAGAGGCTAACCCGGGCCAAGCCACGGGCTGACCGGCCGGAGCAGGAGAGCCGACCAGATCTGCCCGTGGCAGATCTGGCCGAGCCTCTCGGCTTCGGCTAGGGAAGGCCATGCCCGACCGAGACCGGCCAGGCGGCCCGCCACGGCCAGCCCTCACGGGCCGCGCAGTCATGACGCGGCCAGCCCTGACGGCTAGGGTTCGGCCGAACCCTAATTGACCTTCGGGTCAATTTTTGTTCGGTCAAACCAGAATGGATTCGGGTTAGAACCGACCCAAAAAATCCAGAAGTTTAAGTGATAATTAATTAAAATTTCAGACCGGTTCGATTTCGATAAACCAGAGGATGAACCGATTTAATTCAAAAATTAACCGGTTCAAAATAACGGTTTCGATAAACCAAAGTTTTGATTTGAATCAAGATAAAATTGGAATTAATATGTTTGCTTGATAACATGCTTGTTTGACAACATGATTGTTTGATAACACGGTGTTTGCAACATGATTGCTAGGTTAGCCCGATTTAGAATTTAATTTCGGTTTGCAACCTGCGAGTTGCTTTTGGGTTGTAATTTAATTGTCACCAGCGTGTCACGACATTTATTTTATTTAAATTAAATGTAATTACGTATTCCCAAGAAGAGAAGAACCGAAGAGAAGGGCGGTGAACCCGAGGAAGCGTGGAGCCAGTGAAAGTCCAAGAGAATGAGGAAAGACAAGACCTAGTATATGTTTTAGTTTTTCCAGTAGGATTAGCGGGCTAACTAAAGCATGTTTACATTTATGTTCATGAATGTATGGTTGTATGCATGATTTAATTCTCATAAATTTATATTAATTAGATCATCACCCACATGTGTAAAGATTAATAATAATGAATTGATCACGCACATGTAAACCGGAATGAAAATATCTTTACATGGATTTGTAGATGATAATTTCAAGTTAAGATCAAGTAATGATCATTGAGAATGGACATTTAAAACGGCAAATAATTTCAAGTCAAGCTAAATACCGCCCACATTTCATCACTTCGATTAGTTCAAAGACCCATGGGTGGATACGATTAACGTGGATCCATGGGAATGGGTTATAAAAGAAGATGGGCAATCTTGTATGGGTATGTGCACATTAGCAAAGTAACCATGCAGATTGAACTATGCGTTGAAAGGTGGTTAACTTGGCTGCGATTCTCAGATGATCTGAGCTAGGGTATCAAATATAGGGCAATATCGTGTACGTATAATGTATAAGCCCTAGCCAAGAATCACATGGTTTTGTGAAAGGACCAGACTGTCCTACTCGAATGTCCAAAACTGGGGTGATGAGATTAACTCACTTCAGTTTTTGGTATGTGGAGATCTTTGTTTAGATTCAGAAATGTTCATACTCAAATATCTCTCACTTTAATTTAATTAAGAATCTGGTTGAATAATTTTTCATGTGTAGATATAATGGCAACGTCGCAACCCAAATCAACACGTTCTGGCAGTGGAGCGCTAAAGTCTCTTCTATCGAATGACAAGCTCTCAAGGACCAACTTCCTAATTTGGGAAAGGAACCTGAAACTTGCCCTTCAGTACGACATACAGGAGTATATCCTTATGGATAAGACAATGAAAGTGCATGCGGATGATGCCAATGAGGCCGATAAGACTGATATGACAAGTATCTTAGGGACCGGACAGATGTTGGCATCCTCATGGTCGGGTCCATGGAAAATGACAACTAGGACCAGTTTATGTATCTCATGGACAATCCTCAAGAAATGATGGATGAGATCAAGGTATACTACCAGAAGAATGCTCGTGTCGAAATATACGACACTCTTAGGGAGTTATTCTATAGCAGACTCAATGCTGGTGAGGCAGTAAGCCCACATGTCCTCGAGATGAAGCTCCTCTTTAATCGCTTGGCTAGTCTAGGTCATAGCTTCACAGAGCAGCTGAAATCGGACATAGTTCTGATGTCTCTTCCTAAGATTTATGGAGATGTAATTACTAGTCACAATCTCCATAATATGGAAAAGACCATCAAGGAACTACATGGGATGTTGGTGATAGCAGAGAAGAATCTCAAGGGCAAAACCCCTGAGGTTCTGATGGTCAATAAGGATGTCAACTTCAAAAGAGCTGGCAAACCTACGGGCAAGTCACCAGAATTCCCAACAAGGCAAGGCTCCAGCAGTGGCGGGTAAGGGTAAGGCGCCAATTACTTCGACCGTAGGGATAATCTGTTATTACTGCCAACAGTCAGGTCATTGGAAAAAAGGATTGCAGACAACCAAGGAATATGTGAAGAGCCTGCAGAAGAGAGGACACCCTTCGAGACCTAGATCAGGTATTTACGTTGTTGAGTATAATCTCAACGTTACTTTCTCAGATACATGGGTAGTTGATATCAGGGCAGAAACTCACATTTGTGTTAATCTGCAGGATCTGGAAAGTAAGAAGCTCATTGGGAAAGGCGAGCGGGATCTGAGAGTCGAAGACAACAGTTCGGTGTCAACGACGGCTGTCGGTTCTGTTAGTCTTAGGATGCCCACATGGCTTATTTTAGTTTTGAATGATGTCTTGTGTGTACCTACTTTTAGTAGGAATATTATTTCAGTGTCCAGTTTGGACAAATTTAGTTTTGTATTTTCTATAGATAATGGTTTATTTACTTTATCAAGAAATAATATTGTTTACGACACTACATCTATGGTTGGTGGTTTGTACATTTTAAATATTGATAACTCTAACTACAGTTCAAACTATAACGTAAATAAGAGGTTGAAGTCAGATGACTTAAACCAGACAGTGATGTGGCACTGTCGTCTGGGCCATATTGGCGAGAAACGCGTCTCGACACTTCACAAGTGTGGGCTGTTAAGTTCGTTTGAATTCACACCAATCGAGAGATGCGAATCTTGCATTATGGGAAAGATGACAAATGCGCCTTTTGGCGGCTTAGGTGAAAGGGCAAGTGATCTCCTGGACCTAATACATTCAGACGTATATGGGCCCATGAGTACACAAGTTAGGAGAGGTTTCAGATACTTCATAACCTTTACCGATGATTATAGTAGGTATGGGTATGTCTATTTAATGAGACATAAGTCGGAATCCTTTGATAAATTCAAATAATTCCATAATGAAGTACAGAACCAGCTTGATAAGAGTATCAAGGCACTTCGGTCTGATCGAGGTGGCGAGTATTTAGAACAAGATTTTCTAAGTCACCTAATGGATAACAGTATTCTCTCGGAACTTACTCCGCAAAGAACCCCTCAGCTGAATGGTGTTTCTGAATGGAGGAACATAATCTTGTTTGACACGGTTCGTTCCATGATGAGTCATGCCGACCTTCCAATATCTTTATGGGGCCATGTCGTGGAAACGCCCGCATTCATTTTGAATCGGGCACCTAAAAAGGCCGTGAAGACCACTCCATTTGAGGTTTGGCATGGGAAGGCTCCTAAGTTGTCTTTCCTAAAGATCTGGGGGTGCGATGTTTACGTCAAGCGGATGCTTGGTGACAAACTCAAACCCAAGGCAGATAAGTGTGTCTTTGTAGGGTACCCCAAAGGTACTATGGGATACTACTTCTATAAACCCGAAGAGAACAAAGTTTTTGTTGCTCGAGGTGGGGTTTTCATGGAAAGAGAATTCCTTTCCAAGAGTCCTAGTGGGAGTCCTCTGCTTCTTGAAGAAATTTGAGAAGACACTAAACAACCTTTAGAGGATGTAGAAGTACCCAATGAGATTAATGATTAGAGTCCTATTCTAACAACAACTCATGTAGGACCAAGGAGGTCTGAAAGATCTCGTCAAAACCTAGTCAGATATGGCTTCTTAGCCACAGAGGGTAATGACTTGATCGTTGTGGATCAGGATGATCCTGCAATAGTTCAGCAAGCCTCGTCCAGTCCCAACTTCAAAGAATGGCAGAATGCCATGAATAAGGAGATGAAGTCCATGAAAGACAATCAGGTCTAGAACTTAGTAGACAACACGCCTGGGATAAAACCTATAGGGTGCAAGTGGATATTTAAGTTAAAGACAGATATGGACGAAAAGCCTCATACTTACAAGGCAAGACTGGTTGCAAAAGGTTATCGTCAAGTCCAAGGCATGGACTACGATGTGACTTTTTCACCAGTGGCCATAATTAAGTCAATTCGGATGATGTTGGCCATTGCAGCATATTTCGATTACGAGATATGGAAAATGGACGTCAGAACCGCGTTCCTTAACGGGAACTTGCAGGAGGATGTATATATAACTCAGCCATAAAGTTTTGTCGATCCGGATCATCCTGAAAAGGTGTGTAAGCTGCAACGATCCATTTATAGATTGAAGCAAGCATCCAAGAGTTGGAACTTATGGTTCGATGAAGCCGTAAAAGAGTTCGGATTTATCAGAAATCCAGATGAACCATGTATCTACAAGAAGAGCAGTGGGGGTAACATAGTGTTCCTGGTGTTGTATGTTGACGACATACTAGTCATGGGAAATGACGTCCCAACCTTGGTTAGGGAAGTGTTTCTCTATAAAGGACTTAGGAGAGGCCGCTTACATTCTGGGGATCATGATCTATAGAGATCGATCCAAGAGAATTTTTGGCCTAAGTAAGAGCACCTACATAGATAAAGTGTTGAGAAGATTCTCAATGTTTGACTCTAAGAAAGGGAACCTTCCAGTAAGACATGGCATCAAGCTCAACAAGAGTCAGTGTCCTAGAATACATGATAAGCTGAAGAAGATGGAGGGGATCCCGTATGCTTCGGCAGTGGGATCCATTATGTATGCCATGATTTGTACGAGGCCTGACGTATCAATTGCCCTCAGCTGTGCCAACAGATTTCAGTCTAACCTAGGCCAAGATCACTGGACTGCCGTCAAGTGTATTCTCAAGTATCTGAGGAGAACAAAGGCTGCCTTCTTAGTGTATGGCGGGATAGAAGGAGAATTGAGCGTCACTGGATATGTTGACGCTAGTTTTCAGACAGACCCCGATGACTTCAAGTCTCAAGGAGGGTATGTGTTCAGGTTGAACGGGGGGGGGGGGGGGGGGGGGCTTTCAGTTGGAAAAACTTCAAGGAAGCGACGATAGCCGACTCCACCACGGAGACGGAATATATAGTTGTGTTAGAGGCAGCTAAGGAGGCGGTGTGGGTCATGAGCTTCTTGAGTGGATTAGATGTACTGCCGCGAACGTCTGATCACGTGAGCTTAAAGTGTGACAACACGGGGGTCGCAGCACTCGCTAAAGAGCCCAGATTTCACAACAGGACCAAGCACGTCGAGAGAAAGTATCACACCATCAGAGAGATGGTTTATAAAGGTGGAGTAGAGATAATCTACGTTTCAACGCATGATAATCTAGCTGACCCCTTAACTAAGGCACTTTCCCAGCCTAAGCATGAGAAGCATGTCAGGGGAATGAGTTTAGATTGGAATACCAATTGGGTCTAGGGCAAGTGGGAGACTGTTGGGATTTTGTGCCGTAGCACAATGTATTTTCAATCTACTCATGTAATGAGATTATTAGTTGAAATAAAATCAGCATTTATATTACTAAGTGTTGTAGTAATATCTTAAGTATGATTTCATTTGTATCATTGATGTGTCAACACATAATAGTAGATCTGCAAATCAGATAAAATCACACTTAAGTTGTCCCCGATCAGAATAACTTCATAAGAAGCGATCGGTGTGAGGCTAACTCTAAATGATCACGCTTTACTGATCATGGCCAGAAGAAGGTCGGAGTTAGATCATGGTATCGCTAGACAAAGTGATATAGAACGACCCGATCGTGAGTATGTTACATAAATACAGTCATGAACATACTCATATGTCGGTACATGAAATCACGTCCTCATACGGAAGGATCTTTGAGGTCACTATGGGATGAGTGACGAGTTTGACTCAGTCTAACGTCTCCTGTGACAGGGTTACAATAACAGCTGTGATTGGCTCGATCACGAGTCACATGAGTTGACTCAATAGATCGCTGAAGGATTTATCCCTCATACAGATGTATGAGCAGGTATCTGTTTAGGCCACTTGATGAGTACAACTGAAATATAATAGCATGGCCATACAGTCGATACGGAGTATCAATCACAATTCAGTTAACTCAGATCAAGAAACAGGACAGTTGAACGAGGATGACTTGTTTATGCCTCGTGGTTGTCAAGATATAAAGAGGATAAAATGATAGTTTCATGTGCGACAAGGTTAAGTCGAAATCTCGATAATCACAAGCGTTGGGTAATCATGATGTCTTGCTAGAGGCCACTCATGATGGAAAGGGTAAAATGGTAATTTTACCAGTTCGCCAACGTGTCGTGAGCCTAGAGGGCCACACACTAAAGGTTGAGTAAAACGGATGGAATCATGTAGATGAGTCACGAGAGAGATAATTTCCGGTTTTGGATTAAACCAGATTAGACCGATTTTGGTTTAGGATTAAACCGGAAATCAAGAACGGTTTAACTGGATTATTTAATTAGAATCTAAACCAATAGATTTAATTAATTAATTTCAGTTAAATAGGCCTAGCCAGATTGGGTTTCTCTACTTAATTAATTAATAAGGTTTGGGCTTTAAGCCCATTAAGGCTTTTAATTAATTAATTCTTAAAAGAGATATAAAAGGGGAAATTTTTAGATTTTAATCATAAGAAATTAATTTTTTCAAGAAAAAAAACCCTAGCCCCCTTTTCTCTCCTTGGCTGGTCGGCACCCCCCTCTCTTCCCCCCGTTTTGCTTGCTTCGGTCTTCTAGCAATGATCGTAGTGAGTATCTTCAGACTGCTCTTCCTGTGTGGACGTTCTTTAGAGGTCACTGAATTTATTTTAGTAACATAAGGATTTCAAATCAAGGTAAGTTTTATGATTTGTTTTTCTAGCCTAGATCTCATGATCAATCAATGATCATGTAAGATCCTTAATTTTATATGGATTTTGAAGTTAATTTCTTGTATGGGCATGAAATTAATTGATTGGAACCCTAAAAAATTCCTTCATATGAATGCTCTTCTAGAGTCTTCTATAATATTTGCAAAACCCGTAATAGTGTTAACATTTGCCCCAACCAAGGTTAGAGATGAAAACTATTTCTTTTCTTTAAGAATTGTATGGGTTGTAGCAAAATCTACAATACACACATCATTTCTGTTTTTGTCAATCGATGATTCATTTCTGAAATGCATATCCTTCCATAAAAGAAAAACGAACATAACATTAGATTAAAAACATTCGAAGAGGTTACATAAGATAAAAACATAATATATTGCAATCATAAGATCATTCAACAACGATTCATGCAACATCATCATCAATCAAGTTTCTAACATTTCCACCGTCATCTGCAAAGAAGTCGGAGACTTTTAAATTTGTCAGATCTGCAGGATTCGAGTTATCCATAAAGTTTGTCTCTACGACCTTATCTTTTCCCTTAACTGATTCTTGATACAGCGCCACTAAATGCTTGGGAGTATGACATGTACATGCCCAGTGTCCTTTCACACCACACTTGAAACATTCATATTCACTACTTTTTGGAGTCTGAGTTTGTGGGCATTTTCCTTTATCACGCCTTTCAAATTTGTTCCACTTTTGGTGAAGTATTTTGTTATTTCTCCCACGAGGGTGAAAATTATTGCGTCCACGGCCGCGACCACGACCTCGACTAGGGCCTTGGCCTCTCCCAAAAAGAGGATAATTTTCATGATTTGTCACATTCACTTTAGGGAATGGTGAACTACCAACTGGGCGAGTTTGATGGTTTTTCATCAACAACTCATTATTCTGTTCAGAAATCAGTAAACATGCAATCAAGTCTGTGAACTTTACAAATTTCCGCTCCCGATATTGCTGCTGTAAGAGCATATTAGATGGGTGAAATGTGGAAACCGTTTTCTCAAGTATCATATCATCAGTTATTTTGTCTTCACATATACGGAGCATGGATACAATTCTAAATATAGCGGAATTGTATTCATTAATGGTCTTGAAATCTTGCAGTCTAAGATTAGACCACTCATGTAATGCCTGAGGTAAAGCAATAGCCTTCATCTGCTCGAATCTTTCTTTTAACCTCTTCCACAGATCAAGTGGATCTTGAATATCCAAGTATTTGGCTCGTAGACCGGAGTCAATATGATGTCGTATGAAAATTATGGCCTTTGCTTTATTCTGCACGGACTTTTGGTTATCGTCTACAATAACTTCTCCAAGATTCATAGATCTTAGGTGGAGAGTAGTTTCTAGGGCCCATTCAAAGTAATTCTTCCCATCGAGACCGAGGGCTACATATTGACACTTCACTAGGTTTGACATCCTAAAAATTTTAACCGTAATAACACAATTAAAATATGTCCCAAAATATTTATCCAAAATATGACATATTTTGCAGATACTTAGAACTGCTGGTTCTAACTGTTAAACTTCAACTTTACAGTTTCTCATAATTTAGTTCGAGATTTAAATTTTGATTCGGAACTTCGGGTTCCGTAAATTTTAGAAATTGTAAACTTCTCGTTTACATGAACGCCTGGTTCAACAAAAAAATTTCCCGGCAATTTTAGAACTTCGGGTTCAAAATGCCTATAGTTTTGTAAATTTCGAGTTGCAAAACATTATATATAAATATAAAACACGTAAATAATAACACATAAATTTATGATGTGAAAGATTCAATTCAAGATTGGCGATCACAGAGCATACTTAAAATTACAAATATAATAGACAAAAACAAATATACAAAATTAACAAAAATGCAATAAACATAAATTTGTTAGTAGTTAGGGAGAGAAAAAAAAAGTTAGGATAGTTAGGTTAATTCGTGTTGATAACGTGTTGTAGAAATGCTGTTAATTGTGGGTTAAGATGTCACCAACATTAATTATTTGAGCAAGACTTTAAGTGGATAAAGATGAGATGTGTATGGGAAAATTACTTAATAAAAGGAGGAGAAAAGAGTCTCGGGTGATGAAACTTGGTGCAGATTCATTCATTCTCACACTCATATTTATACACAAAAGTTGGGCATGGGCATGAGACTTGTACAAGAAAGATAATACATGTGTCAACACCATGCAAGACTTGTCATTTCAAAGTCAACCAAGAGGAGTGCCCAACTAGCTATGGAGGGGCCGTTATTTACTTTTACAGCATCTATTTGTTATTTCAAGCACTAACAATATATCATATTTACTAATAGATTGATTCAACAAATTACTAATAAATTATTACCATAAATAATACATTCACTTGATTAATTACAATATTAATTTACGTAATCTATTAATATATGTAATTAAGAATGTCTTCCACTATAAACTAGTGACTTTTTACAAACCAATCACGAACCTTGCTTTATGGAAATCTGCGCGCATGCTTTCCTATCGTGTCCATAAGGCTGTCCATAACAAGAGAGTGGGCAAGGAGTGGACACTCTCAATGCTTTGGGGGATATAGCTGATCACTACTCTCTACTATGCAACTTTTGTATGTCACTACCCTCTACTTTTCTTAGTTGCATGTCACCACTGTAAAGTTTCATTTAGTTGCACCGTCCATCACAGAGTAAAGTTTGATGTAAAATGTCTATAATAACCCTATATTAAAAAATTTAAAAATATATCTTTCGAACTATTTTTTTTAAAAAAATTTATCAGATAAATAATAAAACACTGATTTCAAAAATTATTTTTTTAAAAAAAATGGTTTTTTCAGAAAAAAATTTTTAATTTAAAAAAAAAATTTTAACAACGTTTTTTATTTTTAATATAAGTTTTTTTATTATTTATTCCATAAAAAATAAGTTAAATAAATGATTTTTTTCTTTTTTTTCATTTTTTAAATACAAGGGTATTTTAGTCATTTAAAAAATTTTGAAAGTGAAATATTCAAATGACTAAAATACCCTTGTATTTAAAAAACGAAAAAATGAAAAAAAAATCATTTACTTAACTTATTTTAAGCACGATTTGACAATTAAAAAAAATTATATTATATAAGTTAAGCAAATGATTTTTTATATTAAAAATAATATTCAAATCAGTTTTTTATTATTTATTCCATAAATATTTTTAACAAAATAAGTTAAGCAAATGATTTTTTTCTTCATTTTTTCGTTTTTTAAATACAAGGGTATTTTAGTCATTTGAATATTTCACTTTCAAAATTTTTTAAATGACTAAAATACCTTTTTATTTAAAAAAAGAAAAAAAATCATTTATTTAACTTATTTTTTTATGGAATAAATAATAAAAAACTGATTTGAATATTTTTTTTTAAAATATATTAAAAATAAAAAACGTTGTTAAAAGTGGTTTTTTATTTCTAATATTTTTTTGAAAAAACCATTTTTTTGAAAAAAACTAATTTTGAAATCAGTGTTTTATTATTTATCGGATAAAAAATATTTTTTTTAAAAAAGTTCAAAAGATATTTATTTTTAATTTTTGATTTTTTTTAATATAGGGGTATTATGGACATTTTACATCAAACTTTGTGATGGACGGTGCAACTAAATGAAACTTTACAGTGGTGACATGCAACTAAGAAACGTAGAGGGTAGTGACATACAAAAGTTGCATAGTAGAGGGTATTGATCAACAATTTCCCCTTTATTTTTCTGAAGAAAAATACAAGTTTTATAATTAATATAATTAATTATATTTATTGTATAATTTTATAATTATATAAATGATTATATGATTAATTAAAATGTAATAAATATTTATTGTATCTATATATATTTTCATATTTGATAAATATATAATATGTTTATTAATAAAAAAAGGGAAAACTTCACTTAGCTCCCCTATACTATACACGATTTTCACTTACCTCCCCCGGAAGATAAAAGTGGTCTGTGGAGTTCCTGAAGTTGTCGACTTTGGCACTTAGCCCCAACGATGTTAGTTTGCTTGTAAAAAGTCTAAAATGCCCTTCACTAACCATTAAATTTTCACAAAATTGCCACTCATTCTCTCTCTTTCAGAAGCACCTCTCTCCCTCTCCAACCACAAAATTGCAGCACCTCTCTCCCTCTTCAACGGAATTGCAGCAATCTCTCTCCCTCTTCAACAAAATTGTAGCAGCCTCCATAGTCCATCCCTCCCGCGCGTGCCTCGCCTGAATCCTCCGCCGCCGCTCTAACAACCTCCTCGCCGCACCCTCCCCCACTACCTCGGCCGAGAATCGGCCGTCCCTCACCTCAAGGAACCCTCCATATCTGCACCAGGAACTCAAAATCACATGGACACCTAAAAAAAACCCATCACCGACCCACAATCGAGCCTCTACCAAACAACCCAATTTTCTAAATCTCCAATTTGATTGATTTTTGAAATTTAGGCTAATGAGTTTTGTACTAGGACATGCTAATTTGCTATTGTTGGTGTTTCGATTGATTTTTTGGTTGTTGTTTGTGAGAAATTTAGGTTAATATGAGAAATTTGGACAATTTGAGGAAATTTGGGTAAATTTGAGAAATTTGGACAAACTTTACCAGTGCTGGTGGTCGGAACATGGCGTGCCGGTGTTGGAGCGCAAGTCGTGCCCGTGGTGGTGCAGTTGCAGTCCACGGTGCTGGGTTCGTCGATCTGTGCAACGTGAAAGAGGGAGGGCAGTGGTGAGCTCGCTCCGATGGTGGTGGTGACGAAGGCTGACAGTGCTCCTTCGTCGGCGCGGAGGTTCGACCTCCCAGATGGTCAGGGGTCGCTTGGTCGTCATTGCCGGCGGGATGGCCGACCATGAGCTCGCCGAGAGGTCTACGTCGCTGATGGCGTTTTACAAAAATTCTAAATTTAATTAATTTTAAATTTTGTTATTTGAAAAGACAAAAATACCCTCACAATATGAGTTAAATTTTGTATTTTAACTGAGGGCAAAAGAGTCATTTTACAATCAATTTTAAATTTAATTAACTTTTTTTAAAAATTTATGAAAAGAAAAAAATACCCTAACAATATGAGTTAAATTGTATATTTTAACTAAGGATAAAATGGTCATTTCATATTCATGAAATAATTAACCCATTGGAGAGAAGGGTATTTCCGTCATTTCATAAAATACAGCACTCATGTGATGGTCACATGACCAATAATTAACGGAGTTGGGGCTAAGTGCCAAAGTCGACAACTTCAGGGACTCCACAGACCACTTTTATCTTTTGGGAGAGGTAAGTGAAAATCGTGTATAGTATAGGGGAGCTAAGTGAAGTTTTCCCTAAAAAAAATTATATAAATAATAAATAATAATAAAATATTCATGGAGGATGTTTAATATTTATTGTCTCTATATATACCTCCCATGTTCTTATATTTGATTCACAAAATTTGTGATGTCTTTCCCGTCTCATTCTTTGTCTTCTATTTCAATGTCTTCTTCCTCTTTGTCTCTGGGAACGAACATATTGAGGATGAAATCGAGAATTCGACTGAGTCTCAAATCCAATAACATATTGAAGCATACAACCTATATTTGAATTCTCGCCAACAATACTTTTCTCCATATCATCTAGCTAGTCAAATTGAACGCCCACGATTTGCATACGAAATGAGAACCGAAATACGAAGAGGCCGTGTTGCGGGTGAAAATGTTTATATTGATGAATGATTGATGATTACAATAGAATATAAATGTCTCTATATATAGCCTTGATAAGCTAGGGTTTACATGAGTTATGACGGCTAGGGTTTAAGTAGAGATACAAAGTGTAGTGGGCCTCGGCCCATATATTAATAACTAATATAATATATCTAACACTCCCCCGCAGTCGAAGCAGGAGGAGGCCGAATGTTTTGACTGGAGCAAAAGTCTTCAAAGAGAGCAGTCGAGAAGCCTTTGATGAATATATCTGCAAACTTGAGAGATGAATCTCGAAAAGAAACTCAGGGAGGTGAGGAATATAAGGAGACGGGAAGTAAAGAGAGATAATTAGAAGAGAGTGAGAGATTGAATAAAATATGAGAGAGAGAGAGAGAGAGAGAGAGAGAGAGAGAGAGAGAGAGATAAGAATAAATAGGAAGGAAAAGCAACTACGTCATATATGACGGTGTGGCAACGACGTCGCATAAAGACGGTGCAAAAGAAGCAACTACATCATATATTAATGATGGTGCGACAACTACGTCTCATAAGGACGGTGCAAAACAAGCAACTACGTCGGTGCGAAACAATTTCAAGCAACTACGACGGTACAATATTATAGTAAGAAAAAAAGTTAAAATAAATTATTTTTATTTGGAAGAGTAGAGTAGAGTAGAATAATAGAAAATATTTAAGAAATTTAATTTAATAATGGAGGAGACTAATGTAGAAATAGAATAGAGATAGAGATACGTGGTGTTGAATGTTCAAGAAGGGTTGAGAGCAAATAATAGTGGAAAATAAAACTGAAGAGAAGAAAGGACAAAAGAGAGAGTGATAAACAGGCAAAATACCTCGAAGTTGGCCATAGAGGCAGCATTAAATTGAAGAAAAAAAAAAGAATTGCCTCGCCCACCCGTTAAATCATGATTAACGAGTGGGCAAAGCCATACGCAATAAAAAAGTGTGACCAAGATCTAACCTAAACCTCTGATACCATGAAAGTGTTTATATTGATGAATGATTGATGATTACAATAGAATATAAATGTCTCTATATATAGCCTTGATAAGCTAGGGTTTACATGAGTTATGACGGCTAGGGTTTAAGTAGAGATACAAAGTGTAGTGGGCCTCGGCCCATATATTAATAACTAATATAATATATCTAACACTCCCCCGCAGTCGAAGCAGGAATAGGCCGAATGTTTTGACTGGAGCAAAAGTCTTCAAAGAGAGCAGTCGAGAAGCCTTTGATGAATATATCTGCAAATTTGAGAGATGAATCTCGAAAAGAAACTCTGGGAGGTGAGGAATATAAGGAGACGGGAAGTAAAGAGAGATAATTAGAAGAGAGTGAGAGATTGAATAAAATATGAGAGAGAGAGAGAGAGAGAGAGAGAGAGAGAGAGAGATAAGAATAAATAGGAAGGAAAAGCAACTAGTCATATATGACGGCGTGGCAACGACGTCGCATAAAGACGGTGCAAAAGAAGCAACTACATCATATATTAATGATGGTGCGACAACTACGTCTCATAAGGACGGTGCAAAACAAGCAACTACGTCGGTGCGAAACAATTTCAAGCAACTACGACGGTATAATATTATAGTAAGAAAAAAAGTTAAAATAAATTATTTTTATTTGGAAGAGTAGAGTAGAGTAGAATAATAGAAAATATTTAAGAAATTTAATTTAATAATGGAGGAGACTAATGTAGAAATAGAATAGAGATAGAGATATGTGGTGTTGAATGTTCAAGAAGGGTTGAGAGCAAATAATAGTGGAAAATAAAACTGAAGAGAAGAAAGGACGAAAGAGAGAGTGATAAACAGGCAAAATACCTCGAAGTTGGCCATAGAGGCAACATTAAATTGAAGAGAAAAAAAAAGAATTGCCTCGCCCACCCGTTAAATCATGATTAACGAGTGGGCAAAGCCATACGCAATAAAAAAGTGTGACCAGGATCTAACCTAAACCTCTGATACCATGAAAGTGTTTATATTGATGAATGATTGATGATTACAATAGAATATAAATGTCTCTATATATAGCCTTGATAAGCTAGGGTTTACATGAGTTATGACGGCTAGGGTTTAAGTAGAGATACAAAGTGTAGTGGGCCTCGGCCCATATATTAATAACTAATATAATATATCTAACACTCCCCCGCAGTCGAAGCAGGAATAGGCCGAATGTTTTGACTGGAGCAAAAGTCTTCAAAGAGAGCAGTCGAGAAGCCTTTGATGAATATATCTGCAAATTTGAGAGATGAATCTCGAAAAGAAACTCTGGGAGGTGAGGAATATAAGGAGACGGGAAGTAAAGAGAGATAATTAGAAGAGAGTGAGAGATTGAATAAAATATGAGAGAGAGAGAGAGAGAGAGAGAGAGAGAGAGAGAGAGAGAGAGATAAGAATAAATAGGAAGGAAAAGCAACTAGTCATATATGACGGCGTGGCAACGACGTCGCATAAAGACGGTGCAAAAGAAGCAACTACATCATATATTAATGATGGTGCGACAACTACGTCTCATAAGGACGGTGCAAAACAAGCAACTACGTCGGTGCGAAACAATTTCAAGCAACTACGACGGTATAATATTATAGTAAGAAAAAAAGTTAAAATAAATTATTTTTATTTGGAAGAGTAGAGTAGAGTAGAATAATAGAAAATATTTAAGAAATTTAATTTAATAATGGAGGAGACTAATGTAGAAATAGAATAGAGATAGAGATATGTGGTGTTGAATGTTCAAGAAGGGTTGAGAGCAAATAATAGTGGAAAATAAAACTGAAGAGAAGAAAGGACGAAAGAGAGAGTGATAAACAGGCAAAATACCTCGAAGTTGGCCATAGAGGCAACATTAAATTGAAGAGAAAAAAAAAGAATTGCCTCGCCCACCCGTTAAATCATGATTAACGAGTGGGCAAAGCCATACGCAATAAAAAAGTGTGACCAGGATCTAACCTAAACCTCTGATACCATGAAAGTGTTTATATTGATGAATGATTGATGATTACAATAGAATATAAATGTCTCTATATATAGCCTTGATAAGCTAGGGTTTACATGAGTTATGACGGCTAGGGTTTAAGTAGAGATACAAAGTGTAGTGGGCCTCGGCCCATATATTAATAACTAATATAATATATCTAACAGCGGGAGCCTGAAGAATTTTCAATGACCACTTTTCGGATCAACCAACTTATAGCGATGAACAATTTCGTCGTAGATTTCGGATGAGAAGACATTTATTTGTTCAAATCATTGGGGCTTTGCATGATGGCAATTAGTTAATCAACATGTTGGTAAACTTGTGAGATGTTATAATGTTGCATGCGGGTCAAAAAATAGCGGAATGAGTCAAGATGATATTGTTCATTTGGCTCACAAATATTATATTAATGATGGAGAGAGAAAGTTAACTCTCGTGGCTGAGTGGTTGATGTTGAAGGACGACCCGAAGTGGTGTGTACTCGTGGGTCCTACTCAAGACCAAAAGAGTTTTTTCAAAAGGTGTAAATTGGATACATAAGGTTCTTATTTGTCATCTTTAGTTGACACCTCACAAGTTAATCAACATGTGCATGATGATATTAATAATATTGATGAGTTATCAAGCGCAACTCACACATTAACCCGCCCACATGAACGGGACATTACAAAAAGAAAGGGCAAAAAGAAGGTTTCAACATCTAAAAATCAAGTGTTGGAAGAGCCCGAACTGCCACAAGTGCTTGCAATATTAACACAAACACTCCAATGCTATTCAGAAGCTCAAAAAGAAAAAAAGCAAAATTTAAATGGAAAAAAGGAAAGCTCAAAAAGAAAAAATTAATGCTAAAAAATGGAAAATGTTGATGGAGTTGTCTAGTTTAAACGCTCCAAATGAGATTCAACAAGATATAATCAAGAAGTTGAGGGAAGATTTAGGATTTTAATTATGTATTTCAATTTTATAATAATGTAATTTTTTTAAATTGTGTTTTTCATATTCGTGTTATAATAAAGTAGTTTGTTTTTATGATTATAAATAAATAATAATGTTGAAATATTTAATTATATAAAAATAGTGTTAATTGAATTAAATAATATAAACATGAGGCACTCTGTTGTGGCCACCAAAGAGTGAGTGCCTGCAGAGAGTGGTGTGCTGATGTGGCAGCTCAAAAGTTGACATGGAGACTCCCACGGAGGCACTCTATTGTGGACAGCCTAAAAGCTGGCACGCTGTGACTTTTGGAGCCACAAAAAGTTTTACCCTCAGCGCAAAAAGTTCCACATGAACCCAAAAGTTCCACCTTGCGCAAAAGTTCAGGTGGAACTTTTTGCGCTGAGAGTGGAAATTTTTGTCACCTAAAAGTCACTATGTGCCAGCTTTCATACACGCGCATGGACACGTGTTGCGCAGTGGGAAAGTATGCACGTAGATTTCCATAAATCAATATTTGTGATAGTTTGTAAAAATTTAAAAGTTGTGTGGATTTAAACTCTATGTAATTTTTTATGTTCGATCAATTTTTTTTCTAATATTTTTTTTCTGGTTGGTTTTATTTGATTATCAAAATATCATTTTTTTCGGGTGTTTATTTAAAATTTATTTTTGTTATTATAATTACTAATCGATTATTACAACAAATATATATTCAATTAATTAATTATTATTTATAATTAATAAATAATTTTTTGTATGTAAAAATTATGGTCGTATTTGATTTTTGTGATGAAAAACTATGATAGACGAAAATGTTAAAATCGTTTGAATTGATTTTTAATATGTCGGGTGTTTATTTAAAATTTATTTTTTTAATTAAAATTAGATTTTCAAATAAGTATTACTAAAATGAGATGGTATTGTTAATTGTGCTAGATTAATTGCTTTATTTTGTTAATTGTTTAACTTAATTACTTTGTTATTATTTGATTTTGAAATTCTGATTCGTAGCATGGACAAGATGTCGAACACAATATTGTAACGATTGGTTCGACAACTTGTCTGATTGCAGATAATGGACAATAAATAAATAAACAGTAAACAGAAGATACGCAATATGTTTACCCAGTTTGGTGACCCCGCACCTACGTCTGGGGGCACTCTGCCAGTGGAAAGGTTTTCACTATTTGGTAGTCAATAGTACAACTAATTATCACACAAACTATTGTCCTAAGCTACTATAGATGTCACCGTGAACAACCTCGACCAGGGGCCTCTCCCCCTGTTTTTGAGATCCTCTCAATTCCACCCTTCGAGCAAGCCTATGCTCGGCGTAGTTGTCTTCGACAATTTCTTCGTGAGTCTTCAATCACGAACAAATACCCATAAATCACAAACACTCACGTTTTGATGTATGTGATTGACACCGTTCTTCTAAAGATCCAGTCTCTCAATTCGCCAACCTTGCACGGTTAAGATCTCTGAAACTAAGCATAGAGAAGGTGTAAATTGTTATGGGGGTAGCACCTGCTTTTATAGCAATTCTATATGCCTAATTGGTCTTCAACTCCAAATAGGCAATACAATTCCAAATAGAAATTCCTTTGCCTCCTTGCATTATTGGCAAGTTGACAAGTTGGCATTGTTGCATTAATTGGCCTTGCTGACGTGTATTCTTCCAGCTGGGAGTTGCCTGATCTTGTACTAACTCGTTTTCCCTTTATCCCACGTTTCTGAAAACCAATCAGGAAAGATCGAAAACTTTCCTGATCTTACGCGCAGTATGTCACGTTAAATGTGTTGCAACATGTTGTCTGACATCTTGACTTCACGCTAAAAAATATGCCAATACTAAACGCAGTAACAATCTCCCCATTTGGCAATTTTTTAGGCAAGCATAACTTCACAATCTTCACAGTAAACTTCCGGCAAGCAACGTCTCCAACTAACACGATCATCTTCAGCCATCTTCCTCAATGGCACACAACGGGGCATAAATTTTTGTATAACTTTTTGTCCTTCATCTTCATAAGTGGCACACAATACCCCAATCGATCACACACTCAATTCTCCTCGAATGATGTATGTTGAGCACATGGTTTTTAACGAATAATCTAGACATTAGACGAGGTTTCCTCTTCAGTATCGTTACGCGTCTTCGAGTACTTTCCTAATTCTACAAGACTTGGGTTTCTTCTGCAGTGCAGTTACGCGTCTTCGAATACTTCCCAGTGACATGTTGGAACATATATTTTACCACTTAGAATGACCTATATATCCCCCTGATTGCCTCAAAAATGGCAAAGGGTAAACAGGATTGCACGACAATAGTTTAGGGGAAATAAAAATAAACCGACACTACGACAAAGTAACATAAACGCAGAAAGATGTCATTTCTGAAGTCAACACCAGTTTCGAGACATGTTACCATGATACCTCTCCCCTGGTTGCTTTAATGATATCTCCTTCTTGAGTTCAGCCATCACCTTCCCATGGACTGACTCTCTGGTCTCTGAGCTTTCTGGCAATCTCCTGATGTCTCCTCAGATAGTTAGATAATATTCTTAGCATGCTTTGCTTTAAACAGCTTGATGCTTATGGAGAGAGCACTAGAGCGTTTTCCTGGTACATTAGTGAGGCGCACAATAGTTGTGAGGTAGATCAATCGAGCTAGATCTTTCGATGGCCAAAACCTCTTTTCGACTCCAGAAATTTTCTTAACAATCGAGTTCATGATAGGAACACGATCTGTAGATGTGACCTTCTCCCTTCCCAGAAAGTCATTGATTGCACCAGTGGAGAAATCGAAACAGTGTCCTCGCACACACATTTTTCTGAACTCGGGGTCTTCTGAATCATCAAAGGCAGCAGACACGTTTACCATAAACTCTTTCACCAGTGAGGGATAGAGTGTACTGATATTTGAGTCTGTCTTGAGCAGCTGCAATAATTATGAAACGCATTAGGGTTTTTTTAACCGTTTACGATCGTGGTTTCCCAATTCCTTATCGCCGAATATCTTTTCAAAATCTCTATCACAGCAGGTAGCTTTCTAGAATCATAACACAATCCAGACTTTCCAAAAGTCTCAAAAACAGCTGGAGATCCTCCAGATTCCTTATCGCAGTCGATCTTCAGATTTAGGAAACTTTTCAAAACTGCGACGCACAAGATGTCGTGACATCACATTTGACATCTTTCCTGACCAGATGCTCGAAAAATTTCCCAGTACCTCATCTGGCTTTTCGCTTGCGTGGCTCCATCTTAGAACTCCATACTCTTTGTGAAAAAAACATATTGTCCATAGGAACAACATGAATATTCTTCGGTGGTTTCTGGCCTCCCATTAATTTCTTGTTTTCATGAGCAAGGGGCGCCACCTCTTTCTCTTCTGGTTCTCCTTCCTCTTTAGGAATCACAACTTTCTCTTCGTGCAACAAATCTTGTAAATCATGAACCAGGAGATTGGGAAACATATTAAGAAGAGTCACCTCCCTCAGAGTTACTATTTTTGTTCCCCTCACCAACTTCATTTTCTTCAGCTTTATTTTCTTGGAGAAGTAGAAGCATCCGCATCAGTACGAACATGATCTGTATATACAAATTTTCCGAGAAAGAGAGTCTCGATGGTCTTCTTGAGCACGCTTATCCGCATCAGTACAAACAAGGTATGTACATACAAATTTTCTGAGAAAGAGGGTCTCGATGGTCTTCTTGAGCACGCTGATCTCCTTATTTAGCTTCTCTCTCAACATTCTCTTACTTTTTCTCTGAGCAAGAGTAGAAATACACACATCTTAATCACTTTAAAGACCATCATCATCGACAATATTCCTTCCTCCATCAGTATCAATACTATCTTGACCACAGGAAGTCGGAACATCTTCCCCCTCATCAGTTTCTCTCAAATACACTTGAGTCGAGGAGGTTGGAACATCCACTTTCACATCCTGATCCAGACTTTGAGTTTCTTCGACCACACCCTCAGAATGGATTTCTTGACCAACAACAAGAGACTCTAGCACACTCAAATTTCTAGGGTTTGTATCCAGATGCTCAGATGAAATAAGAGATTCAGTATTTACCTTGAGCCTTTGCACATTGAGTTGATTCAGAGTGAGTTCCTTCCATGACATCCCCACCTTTTGCTTCTTCGTCGCCTAATGAGCTACTGACATTGGGATTTGTCAGAACTTCTTTCTCAACAACATCCTCCCATGTGGTGATAGGAATGTGTTTTACAATAGGCACAGTCGCACAGATGATTCTGTCACGACATCTCTGGCCTCTACATCAGATGGATTTCCGGAATGCAGCCCTTGGACCTTGACTTCATACTTGTTCCTTGGAGCTCTAGGTCTAGTACCTCTAATGGAAACAATTTACTTCTTTATTTTTGGATTCTGTTTACAAGCTGATCCTACAATCTTTAATCCCCTTCTAGTGCCATCCATTATCAAGAGAGAGTTGATTTTCTTCACTGAAAACAAATTCATTGGGAGCCAAAACGGTTGTGGCATGATAGAAGAGCTGAAAGATTTTCCATGGTAATTTTATCTTCATATGGACCTTGTTTTGAAACAGGCCCAGATTCAATTTAGATGTCTTCCTGGTCTAGAGAGGAGAAAACGAATCACCAAAGCTCCTCTCTATTACTTAAGGATTATTGAATCATAATACAGAGTCCAAGGAATGACCTAAAACTCTCAAACCTGTTTGCATCCATGGTTTTTATAACAATATCAGCTAGCTGCTTTCCGGTGTGAATATACTCTAGTTTGATCTTCTTTTCTTCCGCCAAGTTTCGGATGAAGTGATGTCTAACTTTAATATGCTTGGTCCTGCTATGTTGAACTGGACTCTTTGAGAAATTGATGGCGCTAATGTTGTTGGAGAACAGTGTCATTACCTCTTGCTTGACATCATACTCAGCGATCATATGTTTCATCCAAAGAAGCTGAGTACAACTGCTTCCTTCTGCTATGTATTCTGACTCAGCTGTTGATATGACGATGCATTTTTATCTTTTACTTATAATGCGCTTGGCTTGTAACAGATGGATTGCTTTGGGATTAGCTTGACAACGAGCACACATACCAATTGTAAATGCAAAATCTGGATGACTAGCAGCGAGGTATATGAGGCTTCCGATGATGCTTCTATAAAGACTCTGATCAACAGGTTCACCTAGATCATTCTTGGTGATCCTAGAATGAGTTACAATAAGGGTTTGTTTGTGGGATGCATTTTCCAGTCCAAACTTCTTTACAATATTTTTGGCATACTTGCTTTGAGAGATAAAAATGTCATCCTTCATCTGCTTGATTTGGAACCCCAGAAAATAGTTTAGCTTACCAACCATGCTCATTTCAAATTCAGACTGTACATGTTGAAAAAAACATTCTACCATCTTGTCTGACATCCCTTTAAACACAAAATCATCGACGTAGATTTGGGCAATCATGAGGTTACCGCCTTCCTTCTTTGCGAATAAAGTTTTATCAACTCCCCCTCGAGTATAGCCATTATGAATTAGGAACTGGGTTAGATGATCATACCATGCCTGGGGTGCTTGTTTGCGATCATAGAGAGCCTTTTTAAACTTATAGACATGATGAAACGAGTTGGGATCTAGAGAACCTTTTGTTTGAGCAACATAAACTTTCTCATTCAAGTACCCATTGAGAAAGACACTGTTCACCTCCATCTGGAAAAGTTTGTAGTGGAGATGATTAGCAATACCAAAAAGAAGTCTGATGGCTACATCTTTATTAATGTCACCGATTTGCTCAGGAATCAGATCAAGAGCAATGTTATGCTTGTCGTCGCCATCATGTATCCTGACATCTGTAGTACTAGGAACACCTACAGAGTCAAAGACATGAGAGTTCTTGACATTTGGCTTTCTCCCCCTCCATATTTCATAATCTGGACGCATAGTAACTCTATTATGAATATGGAAATCCATGTGTAGAGAACTGTCTTTGGCCAACATTATCGTTCTAGCCATTTCTTGAAGAGTCTGATTCTTCCTTTCCACAATCCCATTCTTTTGCGGTGTGATGGGAGTACAGAACTCATGAGCTATTCCTTTAGCATCACAAAAATTGGCAAAATTTACATTTTCAAATTCTCTTCTATGGTCACTCCTGAGTCTGACCACTTTGCCAATGCTTCTTCCTTTTTCCTTCTGGATTTTATGGCATAGGGCTTCAAGGCTTTCGACCTGCATTGGTCTCATCAGATCTACGTGTATAAGCTCTAGTACTTGCGATGTTGTAATATGTTGCACTATCTTGTGCAACTTCTTGACTTGTTTATCAATCTTGCATTCACCACATATTCTTCCTTCAACACTCTTCAGAGAAGGGACACCGACTACAGCCTTTTCATAGACAATTTTATATGCTCCTGAGATCCAGATGGCCAAGTTTTGGTGCAGAAACTTGGCCTTGTCAGCCTTGGTTAGGAAGCATTTGGTTGACAAAAGAGTTGAGGCTGGAGACCACATGTAATTGTCTTGAAATCTAATTCCCTTCACGAGCTCATCCTGGTTCTCGTTCAATACCACACACTTGTCATGGGAAAAGTTGAAAAATAGATCTAGATCACACAGCTGGCTGATGCTGATAAGATTTGCTGTAAGAACTTCTACCAACAAGGCCTCGGTTATGCATGGTACCCCAGGGTAGTTGAACTGCCCCTTACCCATAATCTTATCTTTCACTCCATCACCAAAAGTAACATAACAATTCGAATGTGGTTTTAAGTTATTTAAGAAGGCACGATCACCAATCATATGACGAGAACAACCATTGTCAAAGTACCAATCGTTGTTGGTAGAAACTTTTTGAGAAGTATATGCAATGTTAGCCCGATAGTTTACCTCTTTCACTCGCCATTCTTTCTGAGGAGAGGATTATCGACCTTCTTTTACTCGCCATTCTTTCTGAGGTGTGGCCTTTCGGCGAGCTGGCACACGCTTATGTGATGGTTGATGTCGAGTGTGTTTCTTCCCGTAAAAGTGATAGCAAAACGGTCGTATGTGGCCCTTTTGTCCGTAGTAATGACAGACTCATCGTGGTATGTTGGGGAAGTCAGAAAGATGTTGTTAACGATGTCTCTAAACTTGATTAATGCTGGATGCCTGCGACATCTTGATAGACATCTGGTTCATAGCCTTTTATGGAACAAAAACAGTCTGAGACGTGGAAGTCTCGTGAGTGTAACCCAGTCCCTTTTTGTTCTTGGCTGGTTTTTCAATGGATAGGATCTCGTCCAGAGTATTGGTGCTAGATTTCATCATCTTAACAGACTTAGTCATGTGCTCTAGTTCCCCATTCAAATGGGTGACTTCTCGCTTGAGATCCACAACAGTTTCAAGGAGTCTTGTCTTATCTTCAGTAAGAGAGAGAATGAGAGCATTTTGCTTCTCAAGAACCTGAGACTCTTCAATCGATTTGACATATAACTCATTATAAGCTTTGTTCAAAGTATCATCAGACAGTTCATCAGGGTTCAACAGTTTCGTTGACATGATCGATATTATACGAAGAGGGGGCTGTAAGTGCAACGAGATTGCTTATCTGTTCAAAATCGTTGTCTCTTTCTTCCTCATCGGTTAGATTGACATTGAATCCATTCTTCTACTTCTGTTGGAAGTTGGGACACTCCTTCTGAATATTCGCATAGCCTTCACACTCATGACACTGATTGCCTTTGCCTTTCCCCGTACGTTCATCACTTCTGCCGTATTTGTACGCATTCATATCTTTCTGAAACCTTTGCTGAAGGTTGTCTGTGACATCTTGAGAGAAATTCTTCCCAGCAATCTGGTTGAATCTTTTCATGACTCTGCTATACTTCTTGGCCAACATTGCAATAGTGTCATCAATTTTGTTATCAGAATAAGAGTATACCTGTTCTTTCTGACAATGGGTAGAACTTTTGAGGGCCATTCCTTTGTGTCTTCTCCAAATTTGGAAGGGAGAGCTCGAAGGTCATGAGGGATCCCATGAGTTCATCAAACTTTATAGTTTTAAGATCATGAACTTCTTCTATCACAGTGATTTTCATCTTGAATCTTGGGCTTAATGCTCTCAGAGTCTTTCTGACTAAATCTTTATCGGTCATGGGTTTACCAAGGGAGTATGACTCATTAGCAAGATCTCTAATACGAACATGGAAGTCAGCAGTGGTCTCGTCTTCATTCATGGAGAGAGCTTCAAAGTTTGTGGTGAGATACTGAAGCTTTTGCTCTCGAACTTTAGTGGTCCCTTCATATGCAACAGCAAGCAAATTCCAAGCTTCTTTAGCACTTGTGCATACGTTGATAAGCCTGAAGACATTTCTATCAATCCCGTTGAATATAGACTTGAGTGCACGAGAGTTACCTAGGGATGCCTCTTCTTCTGTAGGACTCCAGTCTTTTTCGGGTATGGGACCAGTCACATTGCCTTGGGCATCAACATATTGTGGCTCCTCCCAACCATTGATCACAACCTTCCAAGCTTTGCTGTCGAGGGATTTCATGAAGGCACACATCCGTGCTTTCAAATAACCATAATTGGTTCCATCAAAGACTGGAGGCCGATTGATAGATCCTCCTTCCATATAAGCTACACAGAATCTTTGCAGGAAATCACCTAAGAGTTAAGGTACCTCCTCTGATACCAATTGAAATTCTAATTCGTAGCAGGGACAAGATGTCGAACACAATGTTGTAACGATTGGTTCGACAACTTGTCTGATCGCAGATTATGGATAGTAAATTAATAAATAGTAAATAGAAGACACGCAATATGTTTACCCAATTCAGTGACTCCGCACCTATGTCTATGGGCACTCTGCCAGTGGAAAGGTTTTCACTGTTTGGTAGTCAATAGTACAACTTCAAGCATCAACTAGCTATCACACAAGCTATTGTCCTAAGCTACTATAGATCTCACCGTGAACAACCTCGACCAGGGGCCTCTCCCCCTGTCTTTTAGATCCTCTGAATTCCACCATTCGAGCAAGCCTATGCTCGACGTAGTTGTCTTCGACAATTTCTTCGTGAATCTTCAATCACGAACAAATACCCACAAATCACAAACACTCAAACCCTCACGTTTTGATGTATGTGTTTGACACCGTTCTTCTAAAGACCCAGTCTCTCAATCCGCCAACCTTGCATGGTTAAGAGCTCTGAAATTAAGCATAGAGAAGGTGTAAATTGCTATGGAGGTAGCACCTGCTTTTATAGCAATTCTACATGCCTAATTAGTCTTCAAATCTAAATAGGCAATACAATTCCAAATAGAAATTCCTTTGCCTCCTTGCATTATTGGCAAGTTGACAAGTTGGCATTGTTGCATTAATTGGCCTTGCTGACGTGTATTCTTCCAGCTTTGAGTTGCCTGATCTTGTATTAACTCGTTTTCCCTTTATCCCGCGTTTCTGAAAACCAAACAGGAAAGATCGAAAAACTTTCCTGATCCTACGCGTGGTATGTCAAGTCAAATGTGTTGCAACATGTTGTCTGACATCTTGACTTCGCGCTAAAAAATATGCCAATACTAAACGTAGTAACAACTTTATTTTTAACACACTAAGTTAAGTCGATTCCCATTTAATATACTTTATTTAAAATATATAAAATCTAATACTGAAATTAACGAGAAAGAATCATTTTTCTTAGTATATAGTAAATCTTGCAACTCTTGTGTCACGAGTGCGTTAAGTGCATTTCCAGCTACAACAAGAACTTTTTGAATCAAAATGGAGCTAAAGGCATGAGAAATGGCCAGTAGCCGAGTCTTGTACTCGGTTGATTTCTTTAGGGATTCGGCTGACTTAATTGAAGCCAGACAGAGAGCAGACAAAATGGGAGAGCCATGTAGCCGACTCCTGTAGCCAACCCACAACTCGGCTACCAGATTTCACTACCACGAAGAACACTCGGTCAATCAGACTCGACAACCACATACAGAAGAGGAAAACAACAAGTAGTCAAGTCAGACTCGACTACTAGATTCGAACAACAAATTTTAGTGAATTCTTTCCCAATTTGGCTCACACTCATCCCCGCCTATTTAAGCACCATTTAGGGCTTCAAGCCAGAGACGTTTTTCGAAAGAAGAAACCACCACTATGAAGCACAAGGAGCAGAGATCGAGCAAGGAGAAAGAGATTGACAAGGGATTTAAATGCACTGGCGTTTGGCGTTGGATTTATCGACATTATAATTTGAAGGAGTTCGTACTAGTGACAACCACGTGGCCTGATTGTTCGGTAATCCCTCTACATCATAATCAGCTTCCCCAAGCCCAAATATTTATTCACATGTTCAAAGGTCAGCACAAATTCCATGCCACGAATTCTAAAATATATTGCAGAATTCGTTATATTATAAGTGGCTAAGAATTCCTTAGATAGATTCTCGAAGGTGGGATAACAAAATGTTTTAGGTGTTCCCAACCTTCATTGCCCAGTCTCGCAATCATCTCTTCTTCGATCTCAACCTTTATTGCAGGTAATACAGAATATAAATAAACCATTGCAAAAGTTAGAGAATCCTACTAGACTTTTAAGCGTAAATGATTGATGTTTAACTAGCTTAGGCCAAGTTAGTTATCACCAAATAATTTCACATTTTATTTGCTCATAGAATGAAATTAGGTAAGGTTCATATTTCTCAATACTTAACAACTCTTAACTTAAAAATATTCCCCATCGAATCACGATTAAGTAGATTGTAGACCTAGGCACACAATTCCCGAAAATCTGTACACACTTATCTTCTTTATTCTTGAACACACACTGCACATTTGTAGTTGAAGTAATTGCACACTCATTTCAAAACTGTTTGTTTGTGTGACTTTCATTTAATCTTATAAACCCCTTTCCATGACCCACTAAACCCGAAATACATTGCATGTTACTAGCGCCCGCAACCTTACCCGCACTAAGTTATAATTACTCGTGGGATTGATAAATCTGGGACTTAATACTCTATTTATTACTTGACGACCGGTGCACTTGCAGTGCAATCGGGAGTAGGTGAGTTTCGCTTGTCAAAAATTCCTCCCGTTACCGATCATTGACAACATTCTCATTTCGTTTGAATTATTGCATTATCTAAAGCGAAGGAACAAGGGAGGCAAGCTTTTATGGCTTAAAAACTTGATATGAGCGAAGCTTATGATATGATCGAATGAGAGTTTTTAGAAGTTATGATGGTCAGATTGGGCTTCGATATCAGATGGGTACGACTCATTATAGAGTATGTATCTTCATTCCAATACTCAATACTGACAAGTGGGAGGTCTTTTCCTCGTTGGCCCTCGACAAGGGGAATAGATAAGGTGGCCCAATCTCCCTTCATTTGTTTATCTTGTGTGTGGAGGTCCCATGATATCCCATATGTTTTTTTCACATGATAGATATTTTTATTGCTAAGCGTCTTTGTAAAAGGCGGGAGAAATTAGGGAGATGTTGGGAATTTATGATCGGGCTTGAGGAAAAAAGGTTAATGTCAGAAAATTTACTATTTATTACAACTCCAATGGCTCGTCTGCCATCTGGGTTGGAATTCGCCAAGTGTTACGTTTTAGGGAAGAAAGGTACTCGACGACCTATTTGGGGCTCTCCAACCCAATTTGGAGAAATAAAAAGCATTCTTTGCATTCATAAAAGGATCACGTTCTTGTTAGGGCTGCTAGCTAGGAGAGGGTAAAATGTTGTCGGGAGCAGGTAAAGATGTTATGTTGAAGGCGATCCTCCAAACTGTTATAAACTACGTTATGAGCTTATTTCTTTTGCCTAGACGTTTGTTTGAGTAGTTCAAAGTCATCTTTAACTGCTTTTGATGGAAAGGCTCATGTCAATATAGGGGAATGAGATGTCATGGCACAACTAGGATCATATGTGTAAGTACAAGCAAAATGGAGGTTTGAGTTTTCTAAGGCTCCAAGAATTTAATTTGCCGTTATTGTGTAAACAGAGGTAGATAAACTTATCTAGACTAAAGTCATTGGTGGAAAAGGTATTTAAAGTTCAATATTTTTAGTGGCATAGTTATCTGTATGTGCGAATTATCCCTAGGGCAAGTCTAATTTGGAGGAGTTTATTGGCGGTCAAGCAGGCTCTGTGGCTTATAGCGTGGAGGGAAATTGCACCGGACAACAGTCAGGGCAAGAGGTTCTGTCTCGGTTTGGTGAACGGGGGTTCCCGGGACAGGGTGGTGGATGCGAGGAGTATAGGGTGAGGATTGTGTCGATCCCTCGATGGTGGAAGCTCTAGCTATCCGAGCTGTGTTGACATAAGTGCGGGTCGATGACCAGAAGTGCGGGTCGAGCCAGATTCCCAAGGGGTAGTGCATGAGGTGATTAATGACGAGTGTTTGTTGAGTTTATTGAGATAAGTTTGCTTTGATTGTAGAAATATTTTATCTATTATTCCTAATGTTTCTTTGAGTTTTGTTAAGATCAGCTAATGGTGTAGCTCATGTGTTAGCTCGGACAGTGCTCAGTGGGGTGAATTGGGCCCTTAGGTTGGGACATCTCCCGATCGATTTTGACGGGGTCGTTTCATCTTATTTGCCTTAATATATCAGTTGTGGTTTTAAAAAAATGCTTGCAACCCCAATTAATCATATTGCGTTATAATACTCTCACATGCATAATGTAGTTGCATTAGATAAATTTAAATAATGGGATAATGACATAAGACTATACTCTACAATGTCACTTTTCAAATTAGTACCCCAACTTTATAATTTCCGTTTCAGGTACCACAAGAATTTTTAAGCGACATTTAAGAAAACATTTCTTAAATATTAATAATTCATTTGGAAAAAACTCTAAAATGCCATCAATAGTTATGATTTGAAATTAGACTGGCATAACTTGTTCAAATTAAAAAAATATATATTACTTTTTCTTTAATACAAAGTTATTACAAAAATAAAAGTAAATCAATTTTTGATTTGAACTGCACAAACTGATTTTGAACCGATCAAATCAAGTTGATTTCAAATAAAAACTATTGAGAGCATTTTAGACTATTTTACAAACAAATTTTGTTAGATTTAATATATATTACCTTAAATGTCGCTTAAAAGTTCTTGGGGTACCTGGAAAAAAAACTTTTAAAGTTAAGGTATTGATTTTGAAAGTAACATTATTAGGTGTAATCATATGTCGTCATCCCTTAAATAATATATAAATAGGGATATTCTTAGATGGATACCCTTAGAATTAGCTGATTTTCAGGTATATAGACGTGGATATCTAAGATTTGCATTTTTTTCACCTATCTCCTTTTTGTTTATTTCGTTAATTTTTTATAGCATTTTGTGCCCTAGTCCAATTGCTAGTAGCCTGTAAACGTCTATGTACATTATCATCGTTTGTAATATATATAAAACGGCTTTGTATTACTTATGTGTTGAAGTAATATGTTAAGCATGATCTAATTTATCACCACTAAAGTAGTAGAACCATAAATCTGTACGGATCACACTTAACGAGTCCCTGGTCAAAATATGCTTCCATAGAAGCGACCAGTATGAGGATGGTTCTTAATGACGTAGTTCTACTTGTCATAGGGATGAGGGATCCCGGAATCATATCATAGATATCATGATGTGATTGATATCGGACGACCCGCTTTGAATAGTGTTTTCATAGATTAAGCCATGAACACATTCAAATGCGATAGCTTGTCACGATATCCTTAGACCGAAGAGTCTTTGTGATCACTATGCAATGTACGTGCGGCTTTAACTTGCGCCTAACGCTTTGTGTAACAGGATTGCAATAACGGACATGATTGGGTGGCGGAACGGGTTGCATGAGTGACACGAAAGACGGCTAAGGGATTTATCCCTCATACTACGGTATGGGAAAGATATCCGTTAAAGGCCTCTTGATCGAGACTGACTGAGAGTAAGAGCATGGCCATGCCGGTGATACGGGTTATCAGTTCTCAGCCATCTCACATATCAAGTAATAATGATTGATTAAAAAAGGGTGACAACTCTATGCCTTGTGATCAATCGGGATATCTAGAGATAATAGGATAGTGACTTGTACGCACAAGGTTAAGTCGAATTATCGATCGTCATGCACCTTAGGTAATCATAACGTCTTACTAGAGGCCCCTTATGATGGATCGGGCAAGAGCGATCTTTTGCGCCGATCTGCCAACGGTGGCATGAGCCTGAAGGGTCACACACATTCAAGACGGATAACTTGAGACAAGGAAACCTTAACGTTTCTTGAGGAGCAATACATGGACAAAACTGGAAGTTTTGTGCCATGGGTTCGGTTTGAGAGAATAATTAGCGAATCGAGAAAACTGAGTTTTTTCGTCGATGTCGCGTCGGACTTTGTTTGATAAGTAACGACAAAAAGGGTCGGGCAATTTTTGGACACGGCACGAAACCACATGGGCTAGCCCATTGGGCTCGGCCCATGAGGTCTCATGGCCGGCCCAACAAGGGCCCATTATGGGCCCAATAAGCCTCTTATGGCCGGCCCACATGGTGGGTCCAAGAGTGGGGGCCACACAACACCATGCTTAGTTGGTGATTGTGGATTAAGAGGTGAGTGATTTAAGGGGTATGGGTTAAAACACCTTTAAACCCATACCAATCACTTTTGACCCATGCTTATGAGTTGGATGATGAATTGAAATATCTCATATTCATTCATTACACAAATTATCAAAACAACTCACAAAAACCTCTCTCTCTCTCTCTCTCTCTAGTGGCCGACCACCATAGTCTCTCTCCTCATTCTTGCTCTCTTGTTTTTCATTTAATTGTTCTAGTAGGCAATTAAGCGAAGGATCTTCAAGATCATCCCCTTGGTGTGGACTTGCTTTAGAGAAGAAGATCCGAAAGTTCTTCTTTATCGATTCAACAAAGACTTAAAGGTAAACATCTTGTGGAATAGATTTTGCCTTGGGATTTAACGGTTTATGTTCTTGGACAAGATTTGGAGTAGATTTTATTAAACGCTTCCGCTATCTCGATGATCTAGAACGCTTCAAAACCCTACAATTTTTTAACATTTTTACTTGTAAAATGACTAGAATGCTCTTAAAGTTACTTCCTCATCATTCATTTGACCTCTCTTTTTGTTGATCCTTCTCTTGCTTTGATCCTCTTTCACAAAATTATTTAAAAATTAAAAAGACTAATTTGATGTGTAATACAAAAATTGCTTTCATGAACTCACATATCATTTTTTATTTCTCTTATTGTATTGGCAAGTTTGAATCGTTAGCAGACATGACTTGAGGGAATGGGTGGTGTGGGTGAAGAAGTTTGAATTTAAATATATATATTTGATTCTTTATTCTCAGTTTTCAATTTTTTCCCGCTAAATTATTTAGGCAACGAAACAATAAAAAATAGAAGGTCCTCGCCTTGTGTCGGCGTCACTGCGACACCGTCCTCAGTCTCTTCACCCCGAACTGCGTCTCTGCTCCCTCTGCACCGCCTCGATTATCCGGTGTGCCTCCATCACCTTCGCCGCGTCTGGGTGCGGCCACGGCCAGATGCGGATCCCATGTCGCACCACCATCATTCGACTGCTTATAGAACTCTCCGTCTCTGTCCTATTCGCCGCACAATCGGGCAAATCTATGGAGTCGGGACCTTAAGGAGGTGCCAAATATCTCAGCGGCGGAGCGAAAAGTGGAGGAGAAGCCAGATAATCGCCACCATACACCTGGCCGAGCCGTCGGAGATCGAATCCGGCGACGCCGACACGGATCATAGACTTCCTGCTCACTGATTCCCGTGCTGCAAGGGCGAGACCTTCATTTTCTGCGACTTCTCTCTGTTGGACTCATTCTCTCGTTGTTCAATCATTGTGGATAAGATTCGAGCTCTAAGCTATGGCTGATCTGTTGAGATTTTGGTTCATCCCATTGTTGGAGAGAGTGGTGTTGTGCTCTATTTGATTTTGTTAATTGAATTGAATTGGTTGGATTTATAGTATAATTATTGATGGAGGATGAGTGAGAAGAGTGTGACATATGTCTGAAAATCAGAAGTAAAAGTGAAGGTATCTTAATATTTTCAATACAATTCTAATAACTCATTGAACTCTTAAGGGTATTTTAGTAATTTTATAAGTAAAAAATGTTTAAAAGTAATGGAAATGTATGGAAAGAGGCTAGGTGAAAAAATAAAAATAAAATTCTAGCTGCATCCACCCGAAAAACAACCAATTCTAAGGGTATCAACATGAAAATATTTTTATATAAATTGTTATTTTGAGGTACATATTCAAAAAAACATTTGGTTCTAATATTTTTTATATCTAGCACAATGAAAAATACACGTTTTATAGAGATAATTTCGTTTATTTCGGTTGTCGTCGGCGGTGTGGAGCGAGGGCGGTGGTCGTGGGGGTCGAAGGTTGAACCTGCAGTCGGAGCAACTCGGAGTTTGGTGTTTACTCTTCCACGGTGTTGGTTTTTGGGCAGTTGAGACTCGTTGGGCAGGTAGGATTGTCGCTGACGTTCCCCCTGATTCGCCGGTGGTCTCATTGGTGGCCGAGGCCTCACCGGCGGCGGCTCTTCCTGCTTGGGTGGACGGCTTTGTCGAAGGGGCAGATTCGAGATGTTTTTGATCTGGGGTTTCGACCCCAGATCTGTTTCCCTCTCTTGTTTTGGCTCATTTTTCTAACGGTGCTGGATCTACACATTTTGATTGACTTTTTGCCAGGCTCTTTCGGATATTCCCCCAGGTAATACCGAGACACGTGTCCATCTGTGAGGTTTCTATGAACTAGGACATGCCGAGAAACTCAATTTTGGGTGTTTATCGAATACCC